>CM046875.1:511085027-512322893 GCA_025667525.1 Glebionis coronaria
TCCAGCTCAAGAAACACATTGAGTCACTGATCAAGTCAGGCAAACTCAAACATTTGGTCAAGGATTGGAAGGACGGAAAGGATAACAAGAAGCACGATAAGAAGGATCCCCAAAAGGACAAACCTTCGACTATATATATGATCCAATCCTGGCAGTGCCGCACAAAGCAGAAGATTAGTCAAAAAATTTCACGCGACAGAGAAATCTCATTCCCTCCCATCACGGCAAGCGACGTGACCGATGCACCTCTCACGATTGAGGTAAGCATTGGAACACACAATGTTCGTCGTATGTATGTGGATGGAGGGTCATCGGCGGAAGTACTATACGAACACTGTTTCGTACAACTACGACCAGAAATAAGAAGCCAATTAGTACCGGCCACGTCACCGCTCATAGGCTTTAGTGGAGACACTATCTGGCCAATAGGACAGCTGCGTCTACTAGTAACCATTGGGAATGAAGAGCATTCCACCACGGCGTGGATGAACTTTATGGTGATACGCTCACACTCTCCATGCAATAGGATAATAGGAAGACCAGGTATCCTGGCCATACGAGCAGTACCCTCCACAGCTCATGGAATGATTAAATTCCCTGTGGAAGGAGGAATTATCACCATCTATAACTCAATCAAGCCAGCATCCAAATGTCATGTCGTGGCAACACCAGTCCTACCGGTCCCCGCCAAGGAAGGATCACCACCCCCCGACTGGAGGGTGGCAATCCATCCTGATTATCCGGAAAAAGAGGTGTCCATAGGAGGAACGCTCTCGGATAGCGGCAAGAGGGCCGTGTGTTCTCTTCTGAAAGCAAACTTAGTCAAAACTTTAAGAAGAACTCACCGATAACTGAAGAAAAGTGGCTGATAAATGCATGACAAAACATGAAAGATAACAACGCCAAAATCTGGGAAGTTCCTGGTGACTACCCACTAATCACATGTCAAGTTTTAGAGCCTACAGGTCGAACCTTGCTCTCTGATACCATAATTGTAACACCCCACTTTGATAAGTGGACCGTTACGTGTATATATGGCGTGTCATCAAAGATCAAGGTAAATATCCTAAAACATTAACCGACCATAAAGGAAATACCAGAATCAAACATCAGCAATCCAAACATAAGCCCAAAACATGAAAAGTAAATACGGAAGAAAAGGACTAAACAATGTCCAAATAAGCAGAATAATGTAAGTACATAAAGTAAGAAGTCTGGATAGCTTCCATTCAAATGCACATGCTCTCAGAATCCTAATAGCGTCCTAGTGTACCTGCCGTTAGAACATGAAAGGAAACTACGGCTGAGCATAACGCTCAGTGAACGGATATAAATCATGATAAGGAATTACTGAAATGAAACATATGATAAAATACTAGAGCTGTAAGTCTCATAAGTAAAGTTGCAGCGGAAATCTGTGTATAATCTGTAAAGTCTGATTTATAAATAATAAAGCTGAGCTGCTATCTGTTAAATCTGACAACATGCATTTATTGTATTTTAATTGCCAGAGCTTATATAGGTCATGTACTGTAACAACTGTGCATGAATAACTAGAAGGGTGACCTCGTCATGCTGTAGAGGGGTGACCTCTAAATAACTGTAAAGGGGTGACCTCTAAATACTGTGCTGGGTGGAGGGATCAGCTCCAATGTGAAGGATGTAGAGCACACACCACATTCACCATGATAACTTGTAAACTGATAAGCCTAGGATGAATCCATACGCCCCACTAAGCATACTTATAAAAATGGCCAAACTGAACATGAGTGGGACGATGCAGGATATCACTCTCCTGCATGTGAGTCACGACACCGGTGCCTCTAGTGCCATTGTTACGGTACCTCCGTAACTAGTACATAAACTGGTCATGCTTGTATATAATGCTCAGGCAATTTATTTAGTTATTAACATGATTACTGATAAGCTTAAAACATATACTGGGGAAAAACATTTGGCTGCAAACGGGGAATCTTAATCATGCATAGAAAGGAAGTCCTTACTGAAAGGACGGAAAATCCGTACCTCGTGTCCAGTAATGAAATAGAAACGAAAGCTGGAAGGTCTACTCCGACTTCACGGATACTACATGAATAATGGACGTGACATAAGTTGACGGACTTTCATTTATTATTACTGTTTTTAATTGTTCTTGGCTTGATTTATTTTATACTTAGATTACTGTTGGTATATAATCTGATTATTCTGACTGTTCAATAATGTTACTGATAAGTGTATTCCTGTATTGCTGATTACTGTATAATATGCCTTCTGAATTTATGATATTACTAAAATAGAAATCTGCTATAAATAGAAGGTTTCCTGAATTAGACATGGTTTCCAATTTAGTTTCTTTGAAATATATTGTTAATTTAAATCATAAATTAAATCCGACTTCTAAGTAGCTAAAATGACAAAGTTAAAATCAATTTAGTTTTACTAATTAAATAAATAAAATAACAATATATTTAACTCTATTTGTAAAAGTGATTTATAAAATGATTTTACCAAACTTAAATAATTCCCACTGTTTTTCTTAAATTCACACTGCTTTCATTACCTTCCCACTGTCTTGCTATAATTTCCCACTGCTTGTGTAGTGGTTCCCACTGCTAGTGTTTTTGACAACCCCAAACACCCCCTTAATCTCAGAAACATTCCCAAACACCCCTCTTATTTTTCTCACTGATAAAAGTTAAGTTCCCACTGCCTTATTTATTCATTCCCATTGTTATATTATGTATTTCCCGTTGTTTATATTATTTGGTTCCCACTGCTTGTTTTATATATACCCAAACGCCCCCTTAACTAGGCTCATTACCCCCTGTTTGGGTTTGCTGCTGTTCGAACAGCCAAACACCCCTGTGGTTCTTTGTTTCGCTGCTATCCCACCTCAAACCCACAGCCTATGCGGATGGGTCACAAAAAACGAGCACCGAGACACCTAGTGTGTCTCGGTTTGCGTGCAACAACCCTATTACTACACCTCTTTGATCACATTTTCAGAAATCAAACCGTATATTTTTTTTTTTTTTGGATTTGCTTAAGGATTCGAGGATGATAAAATAAAATAGTAGAGGAAAGCAACGCTTACCTTTGTTATATGGGTACAATAACACATACGTGTTAATCACAAGCAAAACCAAACCGTCCCTTTTTTTTCTGTCTGACGGCACCTCCAAACCCTAGCTCTCTCCTTTTTTTTTGTTCTTTCTTTTGCGTCTGTCTACACACAGGGGTAATCCCCGTTTTTTTTTTTTTTGTATTTTGGGCTTTGGCCCAAGTTGTCCTTTCTTTTTCTTTAAAATCAAACCGGGCCTTAAAAGCCCTTTTACTTCCTTATATATTTTTTAAAAAAACTGCTTAATATATTTAGTTGCGTAGTACTTGAATTTATACTGTTATTTATGCCCTGAATAAATAGTTACGCAACGTTTATATTAAACCTGAGATTGTACATAATTAATGTTCGTGGACTTTTAAGGCGGGTTTTACAATTCTTCCCCTCTAAAAAAAATAATTCGTCCTCGAATTAAGGATGCGATAATGTTGTGGTTTTACAATTCTTCCCCTCTAAAAAGGAGAAATTCGTCCTCGAAATTAAGGTAATAAGCTGATGAAACTATAAGAACTAAAAGAACAGGTAAACTGAAAAGACAATTAAACTGAAGTATAAGTCGTCTTCTAATTAAGACATAATGTTGTTGATAGGTATAACATGACTTGACTTAAGTGATCATGTAACGTGACATGGCTGAAGAGAACCTGGAATGTAACCTCACTGAAAGAACTTAACTGGATTTATTGAAGGAAAACAGGATGAGAGATCCTGATGGACTCCCCCCGTTTCGAGTGGCTTCCCGCTCGAAACGATTTCTTAAAAGGTCTAATCATAATGAAAATCTTGTTCCTGATGACCATGTCCTGATGATGTTGAATAGTTTCTGGTTTCATACTTAATATAGGTTTTCTGAATCTGCTAGAATGAATAAGTTATAGGATGTAAGATACATGAAACGGTACGTATAAATATCCTGAAGCATAACATTTATATATCTGAGCAAGCTGCTGAAAATATACAGAGACAAACTACGTGAACAATTGCGAACGTGCTACGTGAGCAATTGTGAACGTGGTTCACGATTATATGAGGAACGCTGGCATAAAATATATCGTGAACGTGATACATAAACATACTATGAACGTGATACCAGGACATATCATGAACGTATGCTGACTAAGGGAGGAATGCCAAACGATACGGCCTGAGATGTGAAATGTCTGTCTGGTATGGAGAAGCTATGTTAACTGGAGTCTGGTTCCTTGAGCTTTCTATAACCGAATTCGGTAGTAAACTGTGAAATGTGTATCGCGACATGGCACACGAACCTGAACATGAACCCTGTTATGGACGCTAACGTAAGCTTAAATCATGAGGTAGTACAAAACATGAACTGAAACAACATTTTACTGCGATTGAAACGTAAACGTGAAAGTGAAAATAAACATGAACGTAAAGTGAACGTAAACGTACACGTGATCATGAACATGAATTCTGTCTGATATGATGGTCAGTGGAATGCCTTGAAATCGTACGATTTTCTGTTGAATTCTTCTGCAGGTTCGCTACTGCGTAATCCTTCCGGATAAAAGAACTCGCGTAGGTTGATTACATGGCCGAGAATGACTTAGATGGTATTATACTTTTTCTGAGTCTGTGGTAAACTGATAACAATTTCATGGAATTTTGTCTCATTTCTGTTCAGAAATTTCTACTAGTTGTAATAACTCACTAGTATGTCGGTGTTCTATCTTGAACCTGCGATATGACAGGCATTTAGATATGAACATAGCTGCATCAATGTGTGATACTGCTTCTATCAAAATTCTTCCTGGAATTTTGGTACATTATGGTGGAACCTGAGTGAATATTCACGGAAAATTATACATAATTCGGTGTAGGTTCTCTTCTTTATGCGTAAGCTTAGTCATAGAAGGCTAATCGTGAGAATTGTCGGGGATTTCTGCGGTAGTAATTTTCTGAGTTCTAGAAATTTTGTATGTTTGTCACCGACGTCGGTCTTGACCATTTGGTGATGGCCTTCACCTACGCAGGATTGTCTGAAATTTATTTCTGCTGAAATATGGTGGCTCAGAAATGCCACTTTGTTCGAGTGAGATTTATATCTAGAAATTTGTGTATAAAAATAAATCCTATTGAAGATTCTGTACAACTATGAGAATATGAGTCTCGTGTTCTTCTCTAGCATCAGGCAGATCAGAATGTGATCAATGATTATACTGATGATATTGCCTGAGAGTCATGAAAATTTTATTCATAATTTCATAATATAGCTGGAGCATTAGGGAGCTCAGAAGTATAAAATCAAAAAATTTAGAGAGACTGTAATATGTGCAACAGCAGTCTGGAACGTCATGTTCTTTCTCTCACCACTGATGGTAGCATGATCAGAAATTTGTTCTTGAAAATGTTTAAGACATCGTAGCAGGTCAGATAAACCTGCTATTTATGGAATGAACATTGATTAAGAATGGTGATCTTGTAAAAAATTTTAGTGGTCGATACATGATCTCATGATACCGGCCTTCTTCCTGATAGACATAAACGGTGCACTTCCTGGTGGTGCGCTAGGGCGAATAAGGCCTCGTTCCGGTAACTTTTGCAGCAAATGCTGCAACTCTTTAACTTAGCTGAAGCGTTGCAATAAAGAGTTTTGAAAACAGGTTCTGTTCTTGAGACAAACTCGATATAGAATTTTGTTTCATGGTTAAAAGGAATTTCTAAAAAAAACTTTCAGAGATTATGTCTGGGAACTCTGGAGTAATCTGCTGGTCATGAGTTTAAGGAATTTCAGAAGTGAATTTATAACTGGTGGCTAGGCAGTTTTCGTAGATATGTACTGCTAAGTCACGCGCTTGTAAGGCATAAACAATTTGTACTGATTTTCAGACACAAAGTATAATGAATATATTTGGGATTTAGTAAGACGGATCTTGTCGTTAACTGAAAATAAGGCTTTAATAAATATGGTGATACTGTTGAGTCCTTTCTGGCTGAGAGGTAAGGGACTACCTGATTTAAGATAAAGCTGACATAGGAATACGTGAAGTGAACATGGCGACTTTTCACTGAATGTGTTCGTCTGTAACCTCACAGAATGAATACTGTTTGTTTAATCTGATTAACATTCTAGTGGTTGTAACCGAATTTTAAATGATCCGATTTATGCGTGGCATAATAGAATGGGTATACCCCTTTCTGAAAGATACCCTGAATTACTGAGGGCCTGTTTTAGAAACATATTGGAGTTATGAGTTATGACTCGTATTTTGAGAAAAGATTCGTATGACGTGTATCATGACTTATGTCCTGATATGTGTCTTTCGAAATGATACTTGAGACCTGTGTCTTAACTGTTGCCTGGACATGTATTTTAATGGCGAGTCTAAATAAGGTTAAGAATTTCTGGTAACTGCTAGGATTGGCGAACCGGCTAGACTACTGACCTCTGTATTTCTGGTCACGTCCGTTCCGAGTTCCGATGGTTACTGACTGATTAATTATAAGCACGGTGGTTGTCACTACTGCTTTACTTGTCACCTTATGACGGTCATTATCATGACCGTGATTCATGTAACTATTCTGCTGAGTGGCCGGCTGGGTTCCGGTTCCCATTCTTCTTAATGAACGGTTAGTTGAGTGAAGTGTCACATCTAGCTGAGAAATTAAAAGCCTGGAATAGAATGGTAGTGTCAGATGGTAGAAGTTTATTCTCGTCAGAAATTTCAAATTTATAGTTTTCGTCCTTATTCTGTAGAGTCTTCATAGTATAAACAGCATCAGCATCTTGAGAAATCTCCAAAGTATCAGCAGCATCAGCATTTGTGAGGTCTTCAAAGTGTTAGCGGCATCAGCATCTAGCGAAATCTTCAACTCACAAGCAGCATCAGCACCTGGTAGAATATCGACAAGTGGAAACGCCTGAGATGATTCAGGATCGATTGGCAATATCCATGGAGTAGGGTACTTGGAGTACACCTGGACTACTGTACATGAAGTACAAAATGAATACTACACATGGAGCATATCTGAGACACTGTACGTGGAGTATACGTGAAATATTGCACATGGCACTGGCGGAAATTTTATGGGATGATCGATACTGGTGTCGCTTGTCTGACATGATCAAAGAAATAAATTGATTTAAACGGTAGTAAACTGATCTAAAATAAGTAACATGATAGGTTGACAATTCCTGCGTCGACTTACTGCTGGTTGTTTCGAGGCTGAAAAGTATAATATAATCGACGTCCCAAAAGTGGCCAGCATGAAGTATGATTAATGAAGGCTAACCATGATTTATCATGAAAACGGGTTTTACTGAAATTCTTGTGTATCTTAACATGAAAATATCATTACCTTGCTGAAGACATAATCCCCGTAAGCAGACATGAAACTGAATCATCATGAAGACGACATCAACATGAAAGTATAAACTTGACTGATACAAGAACATAGAAGAATTATCAACTGAGGTTTAACATCAACAGATGTGGATGGCTATGGTTCAATCCACATTATTCAAGGAACAAAACATATGACTAAGTATGGGCGATTCTGGTTCGACCCATGCTTGTCAAAATTTTCTGAGAACTGTCATGTATAGAAATTTATAATCTAAGACTAAATATGGTTGGTTGTAGTCCAATCCATACTTGTCAAAATTTAAGAAATGTCCTGATATGAAAAAGGTGAACCACTATGAATCGGTTCACAAAAAAACCTTCAACTGAATAGCATGAAATTTGACTGGAACAATGGTGAACGTTTATGGCTGGTTCACCAAGTAATACTTGACTGAAAACATGAATTTGTCATGAGTAAGGGTAAACGCCTATGGTCGGTTTACCAATACAAAATCTGAACGGCAAGGGTGAACGCCTATGGGTCGGTTCACAAAAAAAACAAATTCGCAGAAAGCACATGCGACTAAATATGGCCAGTCCTGTACCAACCTTTTACTTAGTCAAAACTTTAAGAAGAACTGACCGATAACTGAAGAAAAGTGGATGATAAATGCATGAGAAACATGAAAAATAACAACGCAAATATCTGGGAAGTTCCTGGTGACTACCCACTAATCACAGGTCAAGTTTTAGAGCCTACAGGTCGAACCTTGCTCTTTGATACCATAACTGTAACACCCCACTTTGATAAGTGGACCGTTACGTGTATATATGGCGTGTCATCAAAGCATAAGGTAAATGTCCTAAAACATTAACCGACCATAAAGGAAATACCGGAATCAAACATCGGCAATCCAAACATAAGCCCAAAACATGAAAAGTAAATACGGAAGAAAAGGACTAAACAATGTCCAAATAAGCAGAATAATGTAAGTACATAAAGTAAGAAGTCTGGATAGCTTCCATCCAAATGCACATGCTCTCAGAATCCTAAGAGCGTCCTGATGTACCTGTCGTTAGAACATGAAAGGGAACTACGGCTGAGCATAACGCTCAGTGAACGGATATAAATCATGATAAGGAATTACTGAAATGAAACATATGATAAAATACTGGAGCTGTAAGTCTGATAAGTAAAGTTGCAGCGGAAATCTGTGTATAATCTGTAAAGTCTGATTTATAAATAATAAAGTTGAACTGCTATCTGTTAAATCTGAAAACATGCATTTACTGTATTTTAATTGCCAGAGCTTATATAGGTCATGTACTGTAACAACTGTGAATGAATAACTGGAGGAGTGACCTCGTCATGCTGTAGAGGGGTGACCTCTAAATAACTGTAGAGGGGTGACCTCTAAATACTGTGCTGGGTGGAGGGATCAGCTCCAATGTGAAGGATGTAGAGCACACACCACATTCACCCTGATAACTTGTTAACTGATAAGCCTAGGATACATCCATACGCCCCACTAAACATACTTATAAAAATGGCCAAACTGAACATGAGTGGGACGATGCAGAATATCACTCTCCTGCATGTGAGTCACGACACCGGTGCCTCTAGTGCCATGGTTACGGTACCTCCATAACTAGTACATAAACTGGTCATGCTTGTATATAATGCTCAGGCAATTTATTTAGTTATTAACATGATTACTGACAAGCTTAAAACATATACTGGGGAAAAACATTTGGCTGCAAACGGGAAATCTTAATCATGCATAGAAAGGAAGTCCTTACTGAAAGGACGGAAAATCCGTACCTCGTGTCCTGTAATGAAATAGAAACGAAAACTGGAAGGTCTTCTCCGACTTCACGGATACTACATGAATAATGGACGTGACATAAGTTGACGGACTTTCATTTATTATTACTGTTTTTGGCTTGATTTATTTTATACTTAGATTACTGTTGGTATATAATCTGATTATTCTGACTGTTCAATAATGTTACTGATAAGTGTATTCCTGTATTGCTGATTACTGTATAATATGCCTTCTGAATTTATGGTATTACTAAAATAGAAATCTGCTATAAATAGAAGGTTTCCTGAATTAGAAATGGTTTCCAATTTAGTTTCTTTGAAATATATTGTTAATTTAAATCATAAATTAAATCCGACTTCTAAGTAGCTAAAATGACAAAGTTAAAATCAATTTAGTTTTACTAATTAAATAAATAAAATAACAATATATTTAACTCTATTTTTAAAAGTGATTTATAAAATGATTTTACCAAACTTAAATAATTCCCACTGTTTTTCTTAAATTCCCCCTGCTTTCATTACCTTCCCACTGTCTTGCTATAATTTCCCACTGCTTGTGCAGTGGTTCCCACTGCTAGTGCAGTGGTTCCCACTGCTAGTGTTTTTGACAACCCCAAACACCCCCTTAATCTCAGAAACATTCCCAAACACCCCTCTTATTTTTCTCACTGATAAAAGTTAAGTTCCCACTGCCTTATTTATTCATTCCCATTGTTATATTATGTATTTCCTGTTGTTTATATTATTTGGTTCCCACTGCTTGTTTTATATATACCCAAACGCCCCCTTAACTAGGCTCATTACCCCCTGTTTGGGTTTGCTGCTGTTCGAATAGCCAAACACCCCTGTGGTTCTTTGTTTCACTGCTATCCCACCTCAAACCCACAGCCTATGCGGCTGGGTCACAGAAAACGAGCACCGAGACACCTAGTGTGTCTCGGTTTGCGTGCAACAGCCCTATTACTACACCTCTTTGATCACATTTTTAGAAATCAAACCGTATGTTTTTTTTGGGATTTGCTTAAGGATTCGAGGATGATAAAATAAAATAGTAGAGGAAAGCAACGATTACCTTTGTTATATGGGTACAATAACACATACGCGTAAATCACAAGCAAAACCAAACCGTCCCTTTTTTTCTGTCTGACGGCACCTCCAAACCCTAGCTCTCTCCTTCTTTTTTGTTCTTTCTTTTGCGTCTGTCTACACACACGGGTAATCCCCGCTTTTTTTTTGTATTTTGGGCTTTGGCCCAAGTTGTCCTTTCTTTTTCTTTAAAATCAAACCGAGCCTTAAAAGCCCTTTTACTTCATTATATATTTTAAAAAAAAACTGCTTAATATATTTAATTGCGTAGCACTTGAATTTATACTGTTATTTATGCCCTGAATAAATAGTTACGCAACGTTTATATTTAACCTGAGATTTTACATAATTAATGTTCGTGGACTTTTAAGGCGGGTTTTACAATTAATATGAAACTGAATCCAAAAAAAATGCACGTTTGGGGCGGCTGAAGGGATGTTACTTGGATACATGGTCGATCCAAATGGGATCAAACCTTGCCCAGAAAAGACGGACGCGGTGATACAATTACCATCTCCTCAGACGCGAAAAGAGGTACAATCATTAAATGGAAAGCTGGTCGGGCTAAACAGGTTCTTGTCGAAGTCCGCGGAGAAGTCACTCCCCCTGTTCAAAACACTCAAGAAGTGTATCAAGAAGGGAGATTTCCGTTGGACAAAGGAAGTTGATGAAGCTTTTGGTCAGCTTAAACAACACCTCGCAGCCTTTCCCATGCTAGTGGCACCCCGACCTAAGGAAGAGCTCATCATGTATCTATCGGCTACACATGGAGCAATAAGTGCGGTACTTATGACGGATAGGGACACAGTCCAAACTCCGGTCTACTTCATAAGTAGAACACTACAAGGGCCGGAGTTGAATTATTCCTCTCTGGAGAAATTGGTTCTGGCATTAGTATTCGCCACAAAACGGTTACGCCGGTACTTTCAGGCACACCCAATTGTGGTTATTACTGATCAACCAATGAAACAAATCATCTCCAGACCAGACGTGGCCGGTAGGCTACAGAAGTGGAGCATTCTGTTGGGAGAGCATAACATCTCTTATAGACCAAGGACATCGGTCAAAGGCCAAATCTTGGCAGATTTCTTAATAGAGAAGCCAGATGAGGACGGACCAGTCGTACAACGAGAGGAAACTCCAGTAGAGCAATGGGTCTTGTTTACTGACGGATCCTCATGCACGGATGGGTCAGGAGCTGGCCTCATCCTTACGAATCCGGAAGGAATGGAGTTTACCTACGCCCTGCGTTTTAAATTCACAGCCACTAACAATGAGGCAGAATATGAAGCGTTGATTGCGGGTTTAAAAATCGCCGCTAGAATGGGAGTCCGCAACCTTGAGGCTTACGTGGACTCACGGCTTGTCGCGAACCACATTCTAGGGGGTTACGTAGCCAAGGAGGATAACATGGTTTGATATTTGGAGAAAGTCAAGTCACTCATCGCTACTTTCAACAAGTTTTCTATCAAACAGGTACCAAGAGGTGAAAACAAGAAGGCGGACGCTCTTAGCAAGATTGCGTCTACAAGTTTCGCCCACTTATCCAAGCAAGTCTTGGTAGAAATACTAAAGGAAAAGTCTATAACGGAAGGGGAAGTCGTAGCTATAGTTGAGGAAGATGGACCTACATGGATGACCCCGATCATCATCTATTTAACTGACGAAACCCTTCCGGATGAGGAAAAGGCGGCACGACGTATCAGAAGGAAGTCGCAACACTTTGAGCTTCGAGAAGGTATCCTTTACATGCGCTCCTTCTTACAGCCGTGGTTGCGGTGTGTTGGGCCGCGCCAGGCTACTTATGTGATCAGTGAGATACATGAAGGGCTATGCGGTATGCACGATGGTCCCCGATCTGTAGTGGCACGAGCTCTACGCACATGATATTATTGGCCTACTATGCATAGGGATGCATGCGACATAATTCGTAAATGTAGTGACTGCCAAGTGCACAGACTAGTACCGCGACATCCACAGTAGGAACTAACACCCGTCACGTCCCCATGGCCATTCTATAAGTGAGGGATAGACATTGCAGGACCTTTCCCCGTGGCTGCAGGGGGAGTTAAGTTCTTGATCGTCGCATTGGACTACTTCACACGATGGATAGAAGCTAAAGCGGTTAAATATATTACGGGCAAGCAGGTTAAAAAGTTTGTATGGGAAAACATTGTGTGCCGTTTTGGCTTGCTAGGAGAAATCATCTCGGACAACGGGAAGCAGTTTGTGGATAACCCATTCAAGGAGTGGTGCGCAGCATTGAATATCACGCGGCGCTTCGCATCTGTTAAACACCCGCAGACAAATGGTCTTGTGGAACGAGCAAATAGAAGCTTAGGTGAAGGCATCAAGGCACGCTTGGATGAACGAAGTGCCAAATAGGTAGACGAGCTGTCACATGTTCTATGGGCGCATAGGACTATGATTAAAACAGCCAATGGGGACACTCCATTTGCGCTAGCCTACGAGACTAAAGCTGTTATACCAGCAGAAATTGGAATGCCGACTATCCGCACAGCGGAGGTTAATGTCGTCACGAACGACGAGCAACTCCGGATTAATCTGGACTTGTTGGAGGAAAAATGAGAAATAGCGGCTATCAATGAGGCCAAGTCCAAAGCACGTGTGAAGGCTTATTACGACGCCAAGGTTAAAGGTGTTTCCTTTCGATCGGGAGATTTTGTTTATCGTGCCAACGAGGCAAGTCGAGCGGAGAATACAGGAAAGTTGGGCCCTAAGTGGGAAGGGCCGTATGAGGTTACGGAAGCTTTAGGACGGAGCGCGTACAAGTTGCGTGACATGGATGGCCGCGACCTGGAACGCACATGGAATATCTGCAATCTTAAAAGATGCTATCTTTGAAAGGCTACGACTTCCGCATGGAGACTTCGCTATAGTTGGCTTCAATGAAGATCCATGTATTCTCTTTTGTTTTGTTTTTCATGCTTTATAGGTTCCCTTTGTTTTTAGGATTTCCCATTCTTGTCAAAACAAAAATCGCAAACGTTCTAATAAAATGTCGTGGTGCCTAGCTAGCTCCACGGCTCGTTCTTGTGCAAATTATTGTCATGTCTTTTAAGTTATATTTGCAAATTATTATTGTATAGATTTAGTTGTTATTGCTATAATGTGCTATGTCTTATTCATTGCATTCATTCAAAACAGTACATGTACTATTCGCCTCTAGGCGGGGTAAGAGGATTAAGTGAACCTAATAATTCAACTTGTCGCATAAGAGGGATGCAAACCCAGTGACGTGGATCATGTATCCTTACTAGACACCTTCTTTACAAGACGTTGTAATAAGTTTCCATAGGCCGCGCTCACGTAGTGCTTTGCATGGTAAAGAAGCACGCCGCACGTCTAGTAAAATATAGACTTGGTTGTATTCTAGGTAAGACGTGACATGTCATGCAATGTAGATACATGATATCTAAAGAAAATACACAAGTTTCAAATTCAAAACACAAAGTAACCGTGGTCATCACGGACTTACATAAACATAATGAGTTATAACAATATTGTCAGTTCTAGCCGTATACATACACGGACGAATAAAGGCACAAATGTTTACAATGTAAATTACAAAGGAGGTAAGAAATCTCCTATCTCTCTCTTCCCTTCTGAAATCAAGGTACGGAGGACCTCACCGCGAGCATCTTTTCCACCCTGTGCCCTGGTCATGTTAGCATCCAACGCCTCGGCTAACAGCTTCTCACCTTTCATTACCTTCGAAACAGAGTCGTAGGTGGGCAGGGTCAGGTGGATGGGATCGACTGTGAGCTTGGACATTATCACCTCATTGGGAGCATCCTTCAACGAATCTAGCTCGTCTAGGAATGGGTGTTGGATTTCCCCAAGGGCGGCCATCGATGCGGTCATCCTCTCTTCAGCTAGAGGGTTGTGGTAGGCATGTTGGGTAATGTCTTCCTTCTTGCTTATTAGCTTCGCAGCTTTGGTCAACCCCTCGTGCCTACCACGGTCAATGTCGGCTGATACAACATCAGCAAAAGCCTGCAACAAGTAAGGAGCGTCCGTTACCTTGCTCACGGCAAGCCGCATTCCCTGGCCAACCATCCATCTACGCCCAGCTATGGCTGTAATCAAGGGGGGCACAGCACTTCGACGCAGTCTGTTGCCATTCTGTTCAGTTCTCCCTTAGCTACCGCAACTCGCTCTTCCAAAGTAGTCTATGCATGGGTAAGTTCATCCTTAAGCGTGTCGCGTTCCTGAGCAATGGTGAAGGCTTGTACTGTTATGGCTTTAGTGACGGCTTCGGCTGCGGATACCTATAAATAATACTTGAAATTACTACAAGACGATATGGGTCTTATATGAGAAAATGAGTATCAATAGAAGCGTGTACCTTCTCACTGGAAGCAGCTAGGAGGGCCTCCAGCTCAGCAATGCGTTCCTCGCATGAATTGGCATGGTGGGCTTGTTCCTTGACTGTTGATTCCGCTACGACTAATGCTGCCTGCAGAGATGTGATAGTCTTCTCATGCTTTTCCACCAGTTCCTCTCGGCGAGCAATCTTCCTATCAACACGGCTCACGTTGGCCAAAGCTTTTTCCAGGCGGCGCCGTAGGGCCGCACCAACTGTCACCTGGTGCGCGGAGGATACATCAAACTGCTCCAGCAGCGCCTCGTGCTCGAGTTCATCCAAGTCATGTGCCAGCGCTGAAGGAGTGTTGTGATCCATAAATTCTATGCACTCGGACTCCGCGTCTAATCTTGTTAAGCTGGACAAGTTCCAGGCTGGGCGAAGGTTGGTGTTAGGTCCCTCAGGACGTGGCTCCTTTTCATGAGTTACGGGAGGGGATGGAGGTCTCATTGATATCACGGGTGAGGGTTCGCTTTCCACCTCCTTCTCCTGGGCTACTATCGACGGGTCCGCCCTGTTATTAGAACACACTTGTTAGTTTTTGTTTGTGGATTATATCTTTTGGAGTATTTATTGGTACTTACGTAGTGCCAGTCACCGGTTCTGTGATAGTAGGAGCCAAGGCATTCACAGGGGTAGCCTTCCAGACTTGCTCATCAACATGCAACGAAGGGTTGACTTGGGCCGTAGAGATACTGCTCCCCTCTTGGAACTGCGGATGGTCCTTCCTTAGCTTCTTTGGGGGAGCATTGTGTGCCCCTGCCCCAGCCTCCAGGTTTTTCGCTACCTTCCTGGTGGTCTTCTGCTTTCTAGATTTGGGCTTTGATGGCTGAGGGGATCCAGACTCCTGTATTGTTTCATCTTCTTCACTGGTGCGATTGTTAGCTGGACTGGTGAGTTCTTCTTCTTCATCTTGGTGCGGTACGGCACCCTCCAACAGCAGATCCTCACCGTCCTCATTATGGAAGTCTAGGGGGACTTCTGGATCACGGGCTCCTCCTCATCCGACCGCTGCTCGGTTGTTTCTTCCAGAGGGATGGTCATGTTGACGGTGGCCTCTAGTAAGGGGGTTCACCTTCTTTTAGTGGTCGTGACCCTTGAGGAACTTTGCATGGATCGCCTTGGCGTAATAAGCCAAACAACTTCATCTCTGCGGACATATGCATACACACGGATTATTAATTTCACACGTACTATAAGACATGTTTGTATCTAAAGTATAGAAGACCTACCCTGCCTACGTTCGGTCAGAAAGCACGGATATCTATCCTCCCTCCCATAGTAATAGCGGCTGATCCCTACTAGGCACAGGAAGTGCTCCGGCAGGCCCCTATGGAATTATGTACGGTGGGTGTCTAATATTTTCAAATCCTTACTACTATAGTCCTTGGATTTGGGAGGATAGTCTTTGGGTGCTCTGGTTTTGAGAACAAAAGGGGTGGGGAATACTTTCTCATCTACGAAAAAATAGTGGTCGTACCAATTCTTAAGGGAATCTAAAGGTTTCTTATAAGTCATGGGGGCGGATGCGGATCGTTTCTTGAACGATAGCCACCCATTCATCAGTTGGGGGGAGTAGAAAACCCTAAATAGATTCACGGTCGGGGTTACCTCACATGTATGGCAGGTAATCTCAAACTGGTTGATCTTACATGCCATTATGCAGTGAAGTTGGGTTATGTGGAAGTCGTAGTATAGAAGCAGATCTACTAAGAACCTAGATAGGGGGATGTGGTAGTTAGCCGAGTCAAATAGACGCGTATACATGCCTATATTTCCCTTCGGAGCATCCGTAATAGCTTCACCGTCACCTGGATAGGTCGGATGTACGCTTTCAGGAATATAGTACTTAGACAAAAAGTCTATGTATTTCTCCACAGGCATCACGTTGAGGACATCCGTAATAAGAGGGTTATCCTTCAACATGTTTTATAAAAAGGATTAGAGAGGCATGATGATCTAACCTGCGGTGGAGAAAATCCGTGGGATAAGAAGAGAAGGTGTGAAGGAACGAGCTTGAAAATGACAATGGCGGAAAGAGGTATAAAGTGTGTGTGTAACAGTAGCACACACCAACTCTTTTATAGGGTTGCCTCGATTTCCAAGGTAGCGTGGATGCTAGCCACGTGTAAGCCACTACGCCCATCTAACGGATGGGATTTCTGACACTTCTGAAACGTCAGAAGGGACCCACGGGTCACTTCTTGACAGTTTTACGTGGCTCAAGGGTGGGCCTTTTTGGTGCACTTTTGTAGGCGTGCGTCAGACTATTGACTACCATTAATGCATTCATTAAAGTTGTCCCGGTCGGCTTATTTTAGAGTGCGGCCGTATTTGTAACAACAAGGTCTACAGGATATTGATTAGTCTAGAGGTTACGCCTACGGCTGTAACAACTAGACTAGGGGCACATGATGACGTATAGTCCCCAACCGGGTCATGAACCCGGCCCACGGGTACTACCCGCATCTGGCCTGTTACTAATGGGTTGGATTAATATCATTTGAGCTTATGGGCTTCGAATGAACAGTGACCGCATGCATGCGTGCGGCCCACGGCCCGGCACGGCCGGTACAGGGTTAGACAGAATCATACTCTTATTATGATTAGGATTTACCCCAAAGAAGAGGATATACACTCACCATAATTAGAAGATAACAATCAAGCTAATTCTGGTACTTATCCTTTGCTTGGGGCCGAAGCATCAGTGACAACCCATTAGGGTTTCATTGCCTATATAAGGAACCCCCAAGGGTTACACAAATGTATCACATTCTACACACTCTCAACTCTCATCCAATTCTTAAACCCTAACCGATTACTTACTCTCACGCCGGAGTCTAATCGTGGGATACATTCCCACGGTAAGCCTAACGCGTGTTGTTTTAGTGTGTAGGATCCCAACCAGATATTTCACTTGGTGCAGGAGCTGGAACCCAGCCAACCCGAATTAAGCCTAATTCGGGCCTAGCAAGGATCATCCAACTTTTGTATCAACACTAAACAACAAAGACTTGACACTTGAATTGCGTCAATTTAGGCAACTATTCAAGCTTCCTAAGTTAGCAAAAGGAGAACACTTTGTGCCTGACCTAGATACAGATGAACTGCTTCGAGTAATTCGAGAATTGAACTATGAGGGTGAAATTGGTTTTCTATCTCAGTTTAACACGTCACATATTGGACAACCTTGGAAAGAAATTGTCACTATTTTAGTAAAATGCCTTACTTCCAAGATTCGTGGATCAGACGCAATGAGACCCTCTCAGGCAATTATATTTTGGGGTCTCTACAATGGATCTAAAGTGGACTATGCACTACAACTTTGGGAGGAATTATGTCAATTCACAAGTTCCAAGAGGAAAGCGGTGCATCTCCCATTTCCGAGGTTCACAAAACTCATCATAAATTTCTTCACGAAGAGTGACCCAGATATTGATCCTCGTGGAAATTTATTCTATCATACTCAAGATAGTGACGATGTGTTGGATACTATGACGGCGGATAATCAATTCACAAAGTATTCACTCAGACCATCTCCAGTGCCAGACATCATGATGAATGAAGGAATCAGGGAAAGTGATCACTACCAAGAGATGCTACTGGATATTGAAGCACAGTTTAAAAGAGCAAATACAGCTCCCTCTGAGAAACAATTAGAGAAACAAAAAGGTAAACGAAAGAAAAGAGTTTCCAAGCGCCAATCGATTGCCTCCTCAAAAGATAAAGGCACAGGGAAAGAGCAATTAGTTGATGAAGATGATGAGATGATCCACACTGAGGATGACCACGAAGAAATACCACTAAGAAGGCCAAAGAAAGCAAAGCAAACCAAAGGTAAAGAAGCACTTGTTGCTTCAGATGAACCAGCTAAACAAACCATTTCTGAAGCCAAACAACTACGTATTACTCTTCAGCAAAGCAGAGTGGAGGCTTTTGCTACATCCAAAGGATCATGCTCAACACTGTTTGATGACTTAGAGGAATTTGGTGAACCTGATGCCGATATTGCCTTCTATGAAGATCCTAATGACGAAGATGTTGATAACTTCAATTTTGGAAGTCGTGAGCAGAGTGAAGAGGGTGCTGGCAGTGACAACACAGACACAAATTTGATGTATCATGATGCCAATATCACCACATCTTTACCGGAACCAACTAACACTGTGATTAACGACGATGCTCACGCAACTCTCATTCCAGGAATTCAACTTCAAAGTAAGTCTACTTCCGGCTCTGATGATGTTATGAAATATCTTAATTTTAAAGGGGAGGGTGTCGAGGTTACAAATACTGATCCATCGACAAATGAAAATATGGTGGATGTTCGTATAACTTCTGTTACATCAACTACCATTCCACTACTAACCACCCCGACCATCACTAATGTCATAACACCAGCTATCACACCAGTACCTGTTGAACAACCTGTATCAACTACCGCCCCAACGATTGAATCTACACCGTCATCAATCGTTGAACAACCTGTATCAACTACCGCCCCAACGACTGAAGCTACACCGTCATCAATCGTTGAACAACATGGATCAACTACCGCCCAATGACTGAACCTACACCATCACCTATCCTTGAACAACCTGTATCATCCACCACCACTCTAACAGTCGTGGTTACACCTCCACCATCAGTACAACAAGTATCATCCACCTCCAACCCATTCCTCACAGTCAGTAATCCACTCATTCAGACTCTTCAACAACAAATGGAGGCTCAAGCTAAACAAATAGCTGCACTAAATGAAAGAATCACCAATCCTGACACACAAACCCTCAAGGAACCGCAGCCTGATGAGCCTACACTTAAGAAAATATCTGACAGTGTGTCTAAACTTAAAAGACAACATAAAACATTCCTCGGAGAACAAAAAACTCGTGACAAAGAGAATGCTGCCTTTCTTAGGTCAATTAATGACAATATGACCACCATCATTCAACGAGAAGTAAAGTCATATGTTGATCAGGAGCTACCAACTCTTTTCGGTACTGGTTTATCTACCCTTCAACTAATGAACTTGTTGCAAACACGACTGAAAGATATGGGGCCTCGTAAATCGAAATATAAACGAAAAGTTCTGCAATATCTCAACAAAGCAATCATTGAAGATACACCAGCAGACACTGAAGACTCTGAGTCTGAGGATGATGGTGATGAGGATGATGGTGATGATGATCAAAATGAGGAAGAGAATGAGGAAGAGGATGAGGAAGACGAGGATGAGGAAGAAGAGGATAAGGACAAGGATGAAGATGAACAAGAGAATGAGGAAGAAGAGGATGAGGATAACAGAGAAGATGAGAACGAGGATTCAGATGGGGATGAGGATGATGATGATGATAATGATGATGGGAATGGAACCAAAAAGGGTGATACGAATGCCGACGAGTTAAATAAGGGTGAAGGCGATAAGGAAACTGAGAAAGGTATTGAGGAAGCTGAAGAAAGCGTTGCTGAAACTGCAGAAAAGACGGTGGACGCTACTGTACCAGAATCTCAGCATACTAACACAAGTATATCTACTGAACGATTCTACTACTGCTTCTCACAACGAATCTGTAACCTATGCAAGAAGACGAAATTCCAGTCTCTATGCCCAATGATGATATACCGGTGACACAAGAACAACCATCAACACCATCTGAAGATCAGCACAATTCCGATATGGAAGTCGAAAACTTAAATGTACCAGAACCGACTTTTGCTGAATCTCTTATCATCGATGACACGGTACAGAAGCAACTCTGGCTTACAAATGCAGCACCACAACATCCTTTCGCCACAACAACAGTAATGGAACTCACCCAATACCTAAACAATCCAATCGATTTCTCGGCTTTCTAAGGTATCATCATGGGAAACCAACAATGACTCCGGATCTTATCAAAATGGCAGCCGCAGACGTGGAATTCTTTGATACTTTGAAGATCAACCATAATGAGGCTGAATATCACTTAAATGAGCTTACAAAGTCCATGAGAGCGACGACTACGGGAATTCAGACTCTAGTGTTACGACCTCTTACACCCACAGTCATCGCCGGTTCTGCAACAATTCAAATAGAATACTTTGTATCTCATGATCTCGAGTATCTTGAAAAAGGCGCGAAAAAATATGCCACACCACTTACTATGATCAAGGCTATCAATATGGAGAACGTACCGTGGATTGAAGATAAAGTACCTGATGCGCTATGGAGAAGGAAGTTGCTCAAGTTTTATGACACTTATGCATCACTTGGCATCTCTCACTGGACTCCAAAGAAAATGTTAGCTTACAATCACTTCCATCGTCCAAAGAGAGGTTCTTTTATTGTTCCAGATCATAGAATTAAAAGCATACAAGGAGCAACTACTCAGACTGTATTCGGTTATGATTACTTGAATGTAATCGTGTTTAAACGTACTGATGAAAAAGAATACAGAATTGACGAAAGTGATCTCCAGTACCTTCGCCTTGAAGACATTGAAGATCTTCTATTGTTATTGGCTCAGGAAATAGTCGACCATTTACCACCTGAGATAGTCATTGCATTGAGCTCGAACTTTCTTCAATATGCTAGAAAAATCGTCATCCAACACCGGGTGGAAGATTTTCAACTTGGAGTGGAGAGCTTTCAAAAGCAGCTAAACTTGCAACGTCCCTATACAACACCGCTCAGTAATTTCCACAAGGACAAAAAGCCTTACATGGGAACCACGACACCGGAAGCAGGGATATTTTATCCGAATGAGACTGGCGTCATGCAGTTTATGCGATTCTCCGAACTGCACAAATTCAGCGATGGTACGCTCAAACATGTTCGTGATGATCTGGCTGTTCTCAATGCCGACCTACCGCTTCCAGCAGTCAAGTACATTTGGACGAGCCAATGCAAAAGAGGAGCTAAGTACGCGATCAAAAAGATCGAGGAACTTTTAAGGAAGCGCCGCTTGCTAAGAAGTGTGGAACGATTCGTAGGTGGAAGACCATATGGAGCTCACCATAGGTTCACGGAACGATCTATTTAATTACGGATCGTCTTCTATCAGGTCAACTCCATATGTCTATTACTATGAATATGTCAATTTATCTATAATCAACTTTTGTGGCATGTTGTAGTGTGAAAGTATGATATTTTTTTCAAGAATTTCTCTCGAGATTCTAAATTTTTCAAACATATCGTACTAGAGCACTACAAATAACCCTCATTAATTTGAGGGGGAGCATTAATATGTTCTTTGGCCAGCATCTAATTTCATTTTATTACCCAAAGACCGGTTAATCCATTAATATCCAAAATATTGATGGTTAACATTTTGGATAAGGGAAGAAAATGGGATTAAGGAGACTTAATGATATTTGGCTAGAAAAATGAAAAAGACTTAAAAGATAAACCAACTTAATATGTGTAATGCATATGTTAAGGGGGAGCGTTTTTTGTGAACAAAACACTTAAGGCACAAAAACTTTGATTATAATATCACAAGTGCTTTAAGTGATTTTCAAGGATTTTTCATGGTGACAATACTTACCCAAAAAATACTTAATTCACGACGGATGTGGTGAAAAAAGGGTCGTAGGATTAGGTATTAGTCCAATGATTCATCAGAACCGATGGAATCTTCCCAAGGACAATTCCCTAGATAGAATTAGAAGTCGTAGGAAAGTTGGAGATGATTATGAACGTAGTAGAGTACCGACTAGTTACTGATGCTAGCACTGGAACAATCACAACAAGGTGCTAGTGATGATGTATTGGGAAGTACTGAAGGGGTCGAAGAATGAAAAAGAAATGTAAAGATAAAGGGTGTAAATAAAGAAGCCCTCCTTACAACTTAGGACAGAAAACGGGTCAACACATCTATTATTGGGATCATTTTTAAATGATTCTCAATATTGAAGACAAGATATCATGGACCAGTGATGTCATGCATAACCCCTCCCAGCCAACTCAAATATCTCTCAAAAGATGTTTGTTTTAATCACACGGAGCTCAACACGTTATCTATTGGTTTATTCACTCCGAATAGACTGATATTGAATAGGTGGCAATCCTCTCCAGCCATCTCTCACTAAGTCAAAACTCACTATCGAGTCTAGAGCCACGAGATCATCAAAAGTCTCATTAGGACACTTTCCATTTATTCCTTACTTCTTCACACACTGTGAAAAGTAAGAGATCTTTATGAGTCCCATGCAGTATTCTTGTAATATTGCCATAACATCCGAGTGATACGCAAGTATTACAATGAAGATGGAAATACTGCTTGAGCCAACATCAAACAAGCTCATGGTAGGTGACACGTTCGGTTCTTTAAGAACCAATCTTGTGAAAACTGGAAAGAAACAGTAGTTTAATTCTTAATTGAACTTAAACTCGTTCCAGGCCTCTACACATTATCGTATAATCTTGTCAGAACACTCAGAGTGACACTCTTTAGTGTTCATAGTGACGAGTGGAAATCCTTCTAGTGTTAACATCAAACAACACTTGGTAGGTGACGTGCAAGATTCTATATGAATCAAGCTCGTGACAACTGGAAAGCAACAATGATGAAAATCTTAATTGAAATTCACTTGTTCCAGGTTTATGAATTGACGGCTTCAATCACAAGGATAATTTATCCAAGTGATTAACTCTTTATGTTCGCAATCAGGCTTAGTGATCGTCGAATAAAGAGAACGGGTTTACCCGCGAAATCCTGTCAGAAAGTTACTTAATTGAAACTATCAGTCACAGGTACGATATCTAATATCGTCCAACGGTCTTCACCAACCGGAGGTAAAATGCTACCGATTTAGAATGAAATGTTCTAAGCCATTTCGTTTGTGTCTTGTTATGTTGCGGCATTTGAAGACGGTGACGTTGCGATGTACCAGATGAAGTCGTTCCCACATGCTTATGTTTTTCTACATCAGTTTTAGCAAAATTCAAGAAAGTTCAAAATAGACTCTTCCGCTGTACCAAACTCTGAAGCTTTCAAGAATTCAACAAAAACATAAGTTTGTGGAACATGGAGTCACGAGGAGGCAAGAATCACAAGAAGACAAAGATCGCACGTGAAGGGTCAAAAGAACAATGTTCTCAGCCAAAGCTATAAGAATATCAACATATTCACAGAAGAAAAGAAAGAAGAAAAGAGAAAACAACTACGAGCTCAAGACGAAGACTTAGTATAGTATGCTAGGTTTAGGACATTGTAATTTGGAGTGACCTCCCTTAGGGGGAGATTGTTGGAAATACGTTTTTAACGTATATTAGAAGTATCGGTCACTCCAACAATATAATTAAACGTTGTAGGTTGGTAGTTAGTTATTTACTTTGTATTGTGTAAAATCCTAGCCCGTAGAAATGTCCATGGGTTGGAAGGCCCAAGCCCACCAAGGCTTGGGTATATAAACCCTTTCCTTTGAAGGAAAGGGTGTTAGTTGTTTTATTTTCCCTATTAATACACATAGTTTTCTCTCACTTCTCTCTCTAGTTTCTCTCTCTAGAAAAACATCAACCCTCTTGATTAGTTATAAGATTATCACTTTTCTACATTATTCCATGCTGTACTTGTATATCCGTGCACTGAGCGTTATGCTCAGCCGTTTTCCTTTCATGTTCCCAAACGGCAGGTACTCAAGGACGCTCGTAGACTTTAAGCGTACGTGCATATAGATTGGAAGTTATCTAGCCTTCTCTACTTTATGCATTTCATCATACATAATTCTACTTATTTATTTGGACATTGTTTAGTCCTTTTCCTTTACGGTACATATGTTTGTGTGTGATGAGCTTATACTTGGGGTACCGATGTTTGTTTCTGGTATTTCCTGTCATGGTCATTTAATGTTTTAAGACATTTACCTTGTATGCTTTGATGACACGCCATAATCATGTGTGACATTCCATTTACCAAAATGGGGTGTTACAGATGTCCAGGTCGTGTCTAAACATATCATATCACTTCTGCTACGTATCACTACGCTCGATCAATATCTATCTCATATCATAATCATCAATCACCTATGCACTAACACTAACACATAACAACTGATAGCATGCATACAAATGTTCACATATATACGATATTATTTGCAAAACATTTTAAACACAACATCATTTCCATCCCAAAAATAAGTGGAAATGGACTATAGTACTCACCTCAGCAAAGCGAAGCAATTTGATGCTTCCAACGCTTCACAAACAATTTCTAAACAAATAATATGTACATAAGTTAACATCAATGAGGTCGCACAGGCCACATGGTGTAACCTCACTTTGTAGACATCTAATCCTATCCATCATAGTTCTAAGATCCTTTTATACCTTATTCAACACTTGCACAACTATGTTATACTTATTTTGTTTTAAACTTAAGTTATACTTCATTTTAACCTTTTATATTTCTTGTATTTCGGGCATATGTTACTATCACTTACAAGCCCTAAACAAAATACCTAGACTTAAATTTTGCTTCTGAGAAAAATTCACATGCTATCTATATGATTTAAATACCACATGTGTGAATCCCAACCCCTTTTTCAATGTGTAAATACCATTTAGAAAATCATGAACACAAAGGGTTCTAATTTCGCCCCGAACCAGTACCCTAAAAGTTTAGTGTGACCAGACCCTTTTAAAACTATCAAATTTTCTTATAAAACTTCTCAGGTCTCATATAATATATGAAATCACTTGACACCAAGTTTTAGTCTCCAAAAATATGTTTAAGTATTTTTTTTACCAAAAATATAACCCTAACTCAGATTAGTTTGTAAAATCACAATTCTAAACAGTTTTCTTGTAAAATTAAACCGGATTCGGATAAACGATAGGCGAGGGATCCTCGAAGATGCCTGACCTGTAATAGGAATCCACACCCTGTGGTGGGGATTCTTCTCCGCTAGTATCTCCGCTAGCATCTCCGCTAACATTGTCATCACCTGGCATTTCAACAAAAAGCTCTGCTAAACATGCAAAATCAAGATTAGTAGAAAACTGTCGAAACGCTTTCCTCCTCAACCTTGCACTTTTCTCAACCTCAGAATCGTAAGCTAACGGTGATGTACGTCCCGATCTACGTGTGCACATACACTAACCTGCACACTCACAAAAAACAAAACAAACAAACAAACAAAACAAGAAAAATAAAACCTTTTTATATTTTTTTTATCTTATTTAAAAAAACATTAACAAAAACTTAAACGAAAAGCTCACTATTCCCCGACAGCGGCGCCAAATTTTGATCAACGTTGAAGTACCGATAAAAAATAAACCTAATTACCTTATACTAGATAGGGTAAGCGGGTATCAAATTCACAAGGAATATGTGGTTTTAATTTAAGTTTTGGGGTGATCACTGATCAATAAAAGTTTTGGTTTTAAAATCTAATTCACTAAAATACTATTAATAATAAAAATACTGATTAAAAATTAAAATACTTATTAAACTAATAATAAAGCTAGAAAAAATATAATAACGATGTAAACAATTAAAAGAAAAATGTAATCTCTTCCAGCTCCCAATATTTATGGTTGATCACACTTATGCATTATCGAAACTTTTTAGTTCGTCTACAAAGATTATTTCGAATTAATATGAATGAATTAATGTTAGCACTTATTATGTTTATCAATAACTCGCGATAATAAATATTATATTAATTCAACCAATAATTATGTTTTAATAGTTTATTTAGGTATAACTTATGTTGATTACATGACCATCTTTTTCTTTAACTAGATAGAATTAATTTAAGTTTTGGGGTGATCACTGATCAATAAAAGTTTTGGTTTTAAAATCTAATTCACTAAAATACTATTAATAATAAAAATGCTGATTAAAAATTAAAATACTTATTAAACTAATAATAAAGCTAGAAAAATATAATAACGATGTAAACAACTAAAAGAAAAATGTAATCCCTTCCAGCTCCCAATATTTATGGTTGATCACACTTATGCATTATCGAAACTTTTTAGTTAGTCTACGAAGATTATTTCGAATTAATATGAATGAATTAATGTCGGCACTTATTATGTTTATCAATAACTCGCGATAATAAATATTATATTATTTCAACCAATAATTATGTTTTAATAATTTATTTAGGTACAACTTATGTTGATTACACGACCATGTTTTTCTTTAACTAGATAGAATAAGCATGAATCGTTAACTAACAATAAATTGTCTTGCACAAATAATTAAACATAGTATTAAATCAATCAAACTAATTTATAAATAAATCATAAATCAATTTAATAAAAATATGATAATCCAAAAGTAATGATAAAATTATAAATAAAGTTACCGGAAAGAATTACAACAAAATTAGTCGGACATCGCGGTACAAGACCCACCGTGCAACTTCCGTTTTCTTTGTTACTCCAAGATAATGGGACAATAGTAATATACTGTGGAGAATTGATCACAAATGGGACCCTTCAAGAATGACGACTACTGCTTAAAACACTCCAAACATCCTTGTCGTTTTCTTTTTTTCTTTTTGATGCTCACCGACGGCTCAATTATATATGCAAAGGGTTAGAACCTTTTTTTTTCTTTTGTAATCGGTTGTGTACTCTGTCCCACCATAGGACGAATGTAATCCCCCTAATATAGATATAATTGTGAATGTCGGCAATTATTGGGCCCAACCCGTTTTTTTCCTTTTTTTTCTTTTTTTATGTCTTTTGGGATATAATAACTTTGGCCCAATAAAAAGGAATAGCCGAACACTAAAAATTGCTCAAACGAAGCCCATACGAATAAAAGATGACCAAAAATATTCCGACGCGCTCAAATCTTTTTCTTCAATATTTTTTTCTTCATTTATCGGCGCTCTCAATGTCTTTTCTCCAAAAATTTAATTAAGCGGCCATTTTATCTCATTTCGCTCGTAATCTACATAATCACAAAACATACTAAAAGTACATATATAATGACAAATAAATATACAGTTATGCTAAATTAACATGTTATGAGGTGTATGCAAAATACACTAATCAGTAATTGAGGTTCTATCGTTCTCAACTTTATATACTCGGTTAGTCGCGGAAGTTGTAATCGGGATATATAAGACATAGGGCAAAGTTTTTTGAACAAACATACTTGCTGAGTTCATGACCACTAAACAATTAACATAAACACTAAGTTATTAGTAATTTATGTAGTATGCTCCTTACCTTGTGTTCCTACCTATAATTGTTAGAAGTCCAAGCCATGTGTAACTTGCGCATAACATGTCTCTTATGTTTAATCTAATACATAGGTAAGAATCATTTGACTATAATAGAGTTTTAACTAGGATAACACTATTTCCTTCTTTATAAGTTAAAACTTATTCTTTTTCTTTTGTTTAGTTTCTTGTATTTCTCTTTATCAATCTGTTTTGTTATGTTACAGTTAAACTTAATATTTTTACCTCACACTTAGCTCTTTGTACGACCTCAGATTTACCATATTATACTCCTCACGACCGCATTTTCTGTCCGTTAGTGCGTTGTCGGAGAATCGAGTTTTGTAAATTTAAAACTTGATAAAGTTATATTTAAAACAAAATACGCATCAGAAAGAAATCAAACAATAATCCTAATCTTCTAATAGATGAAATTGACTTACTAATCGGAACAAAACACCCGATTTCTGATACCATGTAAACTGAGTTGGGGGATGACAATTATCAACCAAATAACTATATCGTATTAACTTCAAATTAAAAGATTATAAATACAAAAGTATAAATAAGCCTTACCTAGCTTGAAGGCTAATCTATGTTAACTAATGGTTTAGGCCCTTATTAACCTTAACATTTATAAATATCGTCGGCTAAATAATAACATTTTTTTGTAAATTATTTCTGTTTACTACAAGTCGAGCTTCCGGAGCTCAACCGAAAAAACATCATCAAATAATTAGGAACATATAACACATTAAGGTAATTATTTGTCCTAGAGCCAAATATGCATGTTAAATCCATAATTGTCGATCGCGACCACTTCTAACCTAAGAGTCAGGTATTTAATATCACGTCTTTTGAATTTAGCTTGTAAGGCCTTTGGGAAGTTTTTCCAATCTCAAAAGGATACTATCAGTATTGGCACGACTCGTACAAGCTTCTCTTATTTTATAAAAACAAAAGTATTTAGGAAGAGGCTAAAAATTATAAGTTGTAATATCATTCACTATTTTTTAAGTATATAACTCATATGATACACTCGCCTAAAATACTCTCCCGTGTATCTAGGAAGAATCTCATCATCACCAAAATAGTCGTAAAGTAGCCGTCGTTCTGCCTCTTCTCGTTCAGGGTGGTATCTATGTCATCAGCCGATCTCGAACCACCGGATTCTTTATTACTCATAGTTATAACATGTTCATATGCTTCATAACCCGGTATATATTGCTATGTATCGTGTTAAACATAAATATGGTAATTATCAAAGGTGTTGAAAGTGTTGAGATCCATAATGGTTTTTTATTTTGCAAAAAAAAAGGTATTTTTGAAATATATAATATGTTGTAAGTGTATATAAACTTTGGTATATTCATCTTTTATTCATATATTCTTATTTAGTTTACATTATGATTGACTAATTACTTTATGTGTTAGTCTTGCTATGATTTTATTATCATTTTAATGACTATTATTTAGTTAATGCTTTAACTTATTAGGATATTTATATGCCTGAGATCCTTGTGTTTTGGTAAGATTGTCTTTTTACAAGATTCCCTTGGTCAATACGGGATGTATAGGAACTTACCGTTGGTAACTTTAGGAATGGATTTACAAAGGATAGGTTGGCAACTGTCCCGAGTGTATTGAGGCTTAACGATCACCGAATTTTCTAAGCTTTATACTTAAAAAATGCAAGAAGCCTTGTGGGAGGGTTTGAATAACTATGTCATATAGGTAATTGAGGTTCTATCGTTCTCAACTTTATATAATCGGTTAGTCGCGGAAGTGGTAGTCGGGATATAAAAGACACAGGGAAAGGATTTTTGAATATATATACTTTCTGAGTTCATGACCACTAAACAGTTACCATGAACACCAAGTTATTAGTAATTTATGTAGTACGCTCCTTACCTTGAGTTCGTACCTATAATTTTTAGAAGTCCAAGCCATGTTTAACTTACGCATAGCATGTTTCTTAATGTTTAATCTAATACATAGGTAAAAATCATTTGATTGTAATAGAGTTTTAACTAGGATAACACTATTTTTCCTCTTGATAAGTTAAAACTTATTCTTTTTCGTTTGTTTAATTTCTTGTATTTCTCTTTATCAACCTGTTTTCATTACGTGACAATTAAACTCAATATTTTTACCTCACACTTAGCTCCTTGGATGACCTTATATTACCATATTATACTCCTCACGACCGGATTCTCTGTCCATTAGTGCGGTTCGGAGAATCGAGTTTTGTAAATTAAAACTTGATAAAGTTATATTTTAAACAAAATACGCATCAGAAAGAAATCAAACAATAATCATAATCTTCCAATAAATGAGACTTACTAATCGAACAAAACACTTGATCTCTGATACCATGTAAACTGAGTTGGAACATCGTATTAACTTAAAATTAAAAGATTAAAAATACAAAAGTATAAATAAGCCTTACATAGCTTGAAGGCTAATCTATGTTAACTAATGGGCTGGGACCTTATTAACCTTAACATTTATCAATATCGTCGGCTAAATAATAGCATTTTTGTAAGTTTTTTCTGTCTACTACAAGTCGAGCTTTCAGAGCTCTACCGACAAAAAGATCATCAAATAATTGGGAACATATAACACATTATGGTAATTATTTTTTCCTAGAGCCAAATATGCATGTCAAATCCATAATTGTTGATCGCAACTGCTTCTAACATAAGAGTTGGGTATTTAATATCATGTCTTTTGTGTAAGGCCTTTGGTCAGTTTTTCCAATCTCAAAAGGATACTATCAATACTGGCACGACCCGTACAAGTTTCTTTTATTTTATAAAAACAAAAGTATTCAGGAAGAGGCTCAAAAATATAAGTTGTAATATCATTCACTATTTTTTTAAGTATATAACTCATATGATACACTCGCCTAAAATACTCATTCGTGTATTTAGGAAGAGTCTCATCATCGCCAAAATAGTGATCAAGTAGCGTCGTTCCGCCTCTTCTCGTTCACGGTGGTATGTATGTCTTATTCTTCTTAGGAGCCGATCTCGAACCACCGGATTCTTGATTACTCATAGCTATAAAATGTTGATATGCTTCATAACCCGGTATATATTGCTATGTATCGTGTTAAACATAAAATAGTAATTATCAAAGGTTTTGAAAGTGTTGGGATCCATAATGGTTTTTTTTTTTTGCAAAAAAATTAAGTATTGTTGAAGTATAAAATATATTGGAAGTATGTATAAACTTTGGTATATTAAGAAGATATATATAGGATTTTAAGGCGTGAGAGGTTAAAAAAAATAATAAAAAAAACAACTATTTTTTTCCATAGTTACCTTTCTACCCCTTTTATCGTTATTAAACATGTACATTCATATAATAATAATATATTATTCCAACACATGGTATGGTGGCTTCGACACGAGTCTCTTTGGCAAGACCTTTTATTTTGTCTATATTTTTTTTGTTTTCTCACTTCAAATATATCTTTTTTATCTACATATGCATTCTGTTTTGTCTATTACTTATTATGTCCTTTCTTTTGATAATCTAAATATGTTTAATATTGTTTAAATGTGATCCAATTTATCCATCACCTATGTGTAAGAGAAGAACACATGTAATCAAGATACGATGTATTGTAGAGTCGTAACACTTGTTACATGTAGATCGAGTACATGTCTTCCAATCTTATGTATTTGTTAGATCCGGAAAGTGTGTAAGTTCGGAATGATGGTGTGTGAGCATGTAAGATCTTGTATAATAGTTTGACCCAAAAAGTGCATAACTTCAGAATGGTGGTGGGTGATCTTGTGAGATATTGTGTAATAGTTACATCCAACAAGTGCGTAACTCCAGAATGGTGGTGGTGATCTTGTAAGATATTGTGTAATAGTTATATCCAACAAGTGCGTAAGTCCGAAATAGTGGTGTGCGATCTTGTTTGATCTAGTAAGATCTTGTATATTGGGTAGATTAGGTGATCGTGATTGTCTTTTCTAAGTGAGAAAGTACTTGTGTGATAGATTGGTTTTAGCTAAGATTAGGAATCGTGCCAGAAGTTGGTGTAAGCTACTTGTATACGATTTCTCCGACTAAAGAGAGTTTGTTGATTAGTAAAGTAACTCTTGAGTTGGGTATTCGGGTAGTAGAGTAGGGCGAGTAGGTGCTTCGTGACCGAACCACTATAAATCATCAGTGTCCTATTTTCATATTCTTTTACTCGTGTATTTACTTTTATACTTGCACTTATCGCTTTATATTTACATTTGCATTATGCTTATACTTGTTTAATGAGTTTCTTAAATTGTGATGGTTATATTTGTGTCATTAGTTAAAGTATGTATTTGGTTAATATTCATATTAATGTCACATGATATCTAGTAGTAAGTTAATAATAAAAATGTTATCTTAGGACTAATATCAACACTCTTCGTATTGCATCAAGTAATTGATACAACAGAATTCAAGTTTTAAATGAAAACGTATTCACTCTTACAATTTTATTTTATAGTTGACTATTAAAAAGAAACTGAAGACTCAAGATAGAATGTATGTTTGGTTGAGGCATGATATTCTTATATGTCCACTTTGTGAGGTAGTGTAGATGAAAATACTCACATGTTCTTTGATTGCAAAAGGTGAAGAGTTTTATTCAAGCTTTGAAGTCCGCTGAGGTATGGAATTTTAATGCAATCCAGAGAAATGAGAGTAAGACTTTGTTTGTTTCTGGATGAGAATGAATGATTCTGCTATCGGGTTGGTTTTCGGTGGGATAGTATTTTGGAGAGTAATGATCCCATTTTGAATATTTAGAAGGAATTGAGGTTGCGTTTGGTTTTGCATACCCGAATCACTATGAGTATAGGTTTGGATATGTGGTGGAATCACAATCTATTCTTTAGATTCATGTTTGGTTTGATATTGGAGTCGTTGTTATCATATTGACATTATAAAAAAAGTAACTCACCATCAACTTCTTATCTCCACCTGTTAAGAGTGACTATGGTTATTCATTAAAAAATCAAAAAACCAAACTTACTGCCTTTAAGTATATAATGAAGAAGAAATTACATACAAATTTTAGGAAGATTGTTTTAATATATATAACTCTAAATCTTCTTTATATATTTTGAATGAAGACTTGCAGGTGAATGTAAAAAAAAAGGAATCTAACTTTAACTTATGACATCACCTTTCATTGCATGAATCTCAAAACTTCATATGATTTTATTACTTAATTAGCTTCAGAGACAACGATGACATAATATGAGTGATCAAAAGCTCTAGCGACAACAATGTTGCATTTTCTATGACCGGTAACAAATCCTACAACAATAATGTAGTAGCCCAATAGAAAATGTGCAAAATAGTAAAAGAAATGGACAAAAAAGATAATTATAAAATGAGAGAAAAGATACCTATTATGTTATGAGTTTTATGACCTTTCCAACACAACACAGTTTAGTTTTGATATCATTAGGGGTGTAATAGATTCAAGTCGAGCTTGAACTTAATAGGGCTCGAGCTTGATTTGATAAAAAAATTGTAAACTTGAGCTTGTGTCAGGTTTTAATCAATCAGGCTTGAGCTTGATTTGATAAAGTTCGATTAAAACTTGAATTTGGCTTGAATAGTTTGAATGTGTACAAAATTAATTTATTTCAAAACAAAACTCATTAATAAATATATTATAAAGTAAAACAAACATATTAGGGTCCGTTTGGTTTAAAGTCGGGTTTTATTTTAAGCGTGGGTTTATAAAGTAGATGATTTAGGATTGAGTAGAATTTAGATTTAATGTAAGATTTAATAAATGATATGAGAGAAAAGATAATAATATTTTATAACATATTTATTATTTTGTAAATATAAAACTGAAATTCATACACACATCATTTGGTAAGTCCTACTCAAATAACAAAACCTATCACAAACCCATCTTTTTTGTGGGATTCATTTTTATGGATGTAAGTCCTATTTTTTCCTTTAGGTTTAAACCAAACATTAGTTTTTTGGGTTTTCAAATCTAAACCCACATAAAAGTAGGATACCAAACGCACCCTAAAACATCAATAATATACTTGTACTAAACCCAACTAAGGGTGTAATCAAGCCAAGCTTTTATCAAGCAACTCGAGCTCGAGCTCGAGCTTGGCTCGATCAAGCCAAGCTTTTATCAAGCTTAAGTCCAAGCCCAAGCCCAAAAAATAGCTCGAAACTATATCAAGCTCAAGCTCAAGCTTTTGATCGCTCGGCTCGAGTTCTTATCAAGCTTTTTCAAGCTCTATAAAATATGTTTTTATGATGAATTTATATAAGCAATTAATTGTTAATTTGAGTATTAACCTAATTTTAAGGGCTACATAAATAAATAATATATTTTAGAATGACTTTTAACTCTGATTACATTTATATTTTAGTTCTTTGTATTTTAAATGCATCTTTATATTTGTAAATTTAAATATTGCATTTACTCGGTACTTGGTAAAATATAATATGTGTATAAATATTTTTTGTACTCTTCTTAATACTAAACACAACGTGTCTAGATTGCGCTCGCATTCACATCATGCAATGGCATTTGGGACCTTAATCATATTGGAGTGCAAAACATATTTTAAAACCAAGATTGTACGATAATTTTGTTATTGATTTTATTAATGTTAAATAAATCATATTTATTTTAAGTAATGATTTTGTTTTTCTATTTTTATACATATGTTTATTGATACGTTTTATTAAAAAAATTAAATTGTTACATAATCAAGTTTTTCAAGCCAAGCTCAAGCTTTTATCAAGCCTTATCAAGCCAAGCTCAAGCCTGAATTGGTAAAGCTTGACAAGCTATCAAGCCAAGCTCAAGCCTACAATTTTAGTATCAAGCCAAGCTCAAGCCCTACTAAGCTTGAGCTCGGCTCGACTCGATTACACCCCTAAACCCCACATTAGAATAAAACATAATCTAAAAAATTTATAATATTTCAACAAAATATATATTATTATAACTAATGAGATGATGTATTATCTAGTAATAAAATCTTTATATTTATATTCAAATTCAAATGATGTATAAACAATGCATGATAAATATAAAAATAAAATATTATTTAAACTATAAATAATTAAAATATAAATTTAATTAAAGTTAAAAAAATTTATATAACATATTATTTATTTATAAAAGAAGCTCTTATAATTAGAATAATACTTAAATTAGCTCTTAAATGTTTATGCATTAACCATGAATTTTTTTTTTTTATTAAAGTTTGAAAAACATGATAAAAGCTCGAGTTAAGCTCTTAAAAATATAAGCTTAAACTTGATATATGTTTCAAGCTGTTTTTTGAGCTTAAACTTAATAAAAGATTGATTTGATCTAACGCAAACTTAAACGTAAATTACTTGATGAAAGTTTGACTCTATGAACGTCTATATACCATTACTTGTATTAACAGAACAATTGCTTTCAATATAATTTCTTTCTTTCATTCCATTGGCCCAAGCAAACGGGCCTGAAGTTGTATAATAGTAATAATAAGAAGTTGTATGATAGTTATTACTATTGCTATCTTGTTTGTTCTAAGACTATTTCTAGCGTTGTTTGTATTGTACTTATTTCCTCTTTTTTTTAGCATGTTGTCGAATCATGTTTTAAGCATGTTATTAGAGGTTATATATATTAGCTTGTCCATATAAGTTTTTCATAGTCTTGTGTAATTAATATATTTGCGAGGAATTGTTTACTTTTCCGGTTTTCCCCACATAATACATGAAGTAAAAATACTTTAAAGTTAAAAACATCGATGTATATAAATTGCATAGTTTCATATCATAATTAACGCAAGTATTTTGTTTCAAATTGGATCCATGCTACTGTAGTATTTTATTTTACACCATTGTACCTTTAAACATCCGTTGCAATGAATATCTGAAAATCAAAATGGGTCCACATGCTGTCCATTTTTCATCCACTAACTTTGACTTTTTGGGGTTCTCTTTTTGACTGAGGTTATTGAGTTTCTTCCCACCAGATTCTACTCCAAGTTTTCGCAACGACGAAATTAAATTGTCATTTATTCATGACCATGTCTACCATCAATGTGAAGAAAATTCAAACTGTTATTGGTCAATACACCCATGCAATTTTTCAATATTTATTAATTAGTTTTCTTTTAGACAAATTATTTTGGAAATGAATCTTTGTGTTCTCATATTTTTATCTATTGAGTATAGACCGTTAACCAACACAAATCTACAACCACGGACGAAGCAGAACGAAATATGACTGGGTACACAAAATTTTTAAGCCGTAATATAACAGACGTAACAAATGAATTAAAACGAAAATTAGAAATACATTCTGATTGACTGGAGCATTTAAGATGAATTTACAAAAAACTGATGCTTTCTTCACAAATTAATACTATAGAAAAAAATTACATAGGGGTTACGGGTATCCGCGGGAACCTTCTAGCTCCGTCCCTATCTACAACGAGTATTTTCTATTAACATGATAAGTATATAAGAAATAGTAATATCACAATTTTTTCACAAAAACATGTTCATAAAATAACCTGTAATGATGATTTATACAAAAATGAGAAATAAAGAACTTGAATACAAACATGTTTCATTTTTAATAAGTTTTTCAGCGTTATTTCAATTATTTTGCGTTATTTATATATCTTACTCGTATTTGTTTTATTTTTTTTAGCGTTATTTATATACTATTTTACTTGTTTGTTTTGTATAAAAATCTTACTAGGTAATATTCGAATATCAATATTTTGGTTGGAGTGAATACAAAATTTATGCATGTTTTTCAAAAACGTATCACAACAAACTCAACAAAATCAAATGCGCATGACACATGCAATATTCACCTCCCTCCAAATTTCCAACCCATCTTATTTTCGTCAACGACACCTATTTTCTCTCTAACCACAATAGTCAACAAAATCATGTAAGACCAAAATACATGTCTAAAACATACTAATATGACTTTTGAATAAAGTATATATTCGCAAGACAAGTGGTTATAGAAAATAATATCTAAAGACAAAAGGTAAAATCTTGATTTGAAATTGGAATCTCAAAATCAAAGTGTAAACCACAATCAATTGACTAATTGCATATTATATGCACACATAGAAGACCAAAACAATATCATCATCGTAACATGGCATCCAAAAGAATCAAATAAAATTAATTAATCAATAAAACACATTTTAAACCAGTAGCATGATCATAAGTAGATTTTAATACCAAGATATGGAATTAATTCCAAAGTCTTTACCAAACTTCCACTACCTTAACACCCTTAATCCCTTTTTCATTTGCATGGGACTTTAAAGTTCAAACCAACAAACAAACTCCTAAACAAAATTAAGACGACTAATAGACAATTTAACAAAATTAAGACGATTCTAATATAAGTCCACTAGTTTCCGCAATCGAAAGAGCATGATTATGATCTCCTTCATAAGTGACGATCAGCATGCTTGGATCATCTAATGCTCGTTCCACATGCTTCCTTGCCGGGCATCCTCTCACGCTACTACACTTGTAATATCCTCTGTAACAAACAAATACAAATACAACTAATTAGAAACAACTTCATAGCTAACTTTTATACAAATTCCATACTTATTATATGCTTCATGTTTTAATATTACCTTGGATGAGGAGATCCTTTAATCGGTTTTTGACCATACTTTCTCCATGAATAATCATCAGGTGGGATATCAGCAAGCTTCAAACTAATCGCCTTCACTCTAATTACTCTCTTCATTCTCAGTTTCCTATAACGCAATATTAATTGATTTAAGACAAATTCAAACTAATACTAGTAACAAATTATTACTTAAATCAAGAAATAAAGCATTACCTTCGTTTAGAACAGTGACACGAACCACCACTACATTTACCAGAAGCACCGTTTTCCGACGAGGTACACTTCCGTTTGACACAAGAAGCCGAACACAAGGGTGGTTTACCCCCAGCAGAAATCTGTTTACCGTCAGAATCACCAGTTACCGACGACATAAAAGAACTCGCTCTAGACACAGAAACAGCAGGTGAATACGAAAAACTGATAGTTTTCGGTAACGAATCCTTCCTTTGAAACATGACTGGACCCGGTTGCATCACTGGTGGTGGAGGAGGAATAAACGGTACTTGTTGTATAGGTGTAGGATTATACACTTTATTTTCACTTTCATCTGAAACGACGTCGTCTTGTTGTTCAACTTTTCTTATAATAATACTGTTATTATTATTTGAATTAACTGGTGGTGCGCGTCTAAAACGCGCATGACCAGTTAATTCTCTATTAGTTCTACCTAGTAAAGAAATAACTCTTTTGAACTTATGAACCGCCACGTCAGCAACAGCTTGATACTCATCAGGTGCAACTTGTTGTGATTGTTGATGTGATAATAAACGGATTAGTTTATGTACGCTTTCGAGACCTGAAGCTGCTTCTTGAACGGCGTTGTGTTCTGTTGAGGTTGACATGATGAGATCAACGGCCATAATTTGATGAGATTTAGATCATGGAGGTTGTTAAGAAGCGGTTAAAGTGATGGTGTGAGGGGTTAATAAAGGGGAGGGGGAAGGGGAAGAGGGTGAGAAAATAAAAGAAAAGGAAAGTAAGCAGTTGGAAGGATGGATTGATGGGTGACTCACTGACTTGGTCGTTTTATCATTTCTGATTAGTCAAAAGTAGGTATGAGTAAGATCCAACCACATAGTCGACCCTTGTTTTTATCTTTATTTTTCATGACCAGATTAACCCTCAAATTTAATTTCTTTGCAAATAAGTTTGGAGTTTTATTAAAAAAAATAAAAATACTTTTGAGTGTATGATAGCAGTCTCATATTTCAAAAACAACTAGGATTTATGCCCGCGCTTCGCCGCGGCGAAAAGCGGGCGTTAGGTGGCAATAATTTTGGCCAAGGAGTGTGTCTTATCAATCTCCTTTCTGATGCAAAACATTAGGCATACCAGATTACCTAAAAGCTAGTGAAAGATTGAATAAAAGAAAATCAAAGACATATTCTGTTTGAGTGATTTTAAGCAGTGATCTTCAGATTTGTTCAGAATACTACATTGTAATTATAATTACAGTACACATAAATGTCAAACTCTCAATTAGCAAAGATGCATTTTTTTGCTCATATGCTTCTATACAGCAGTGATGACAGACATAAAGTTATTATGCACATACATATAAGAGTGTTCATTTTTCTGTGAGAGGCTCAGGTAGCTTGATAATAGAAAAAGCGGGGTTCCGCCATGGCTGCAAACGTAGAAATGTTGCCTCGCCAAGACATGAACACTCATACCTTTAATCAAGACTGACAAACTCATCACAGCCACTTACATTCAACATTCACATCTAAAAAAGAAAAGCAAAGAGCACGTTAATGTAACTTTACCTAGCATTCTTTTATAGATAGCAAACGCAGATTCTTGTTGTCACTCCTGGGCGAGATTCGGGTCAGCGTCCACATTTTTCCACAAACTGTTGACCTCCTGCAAATCTCCCTTGAACTTATGTCCGTCTGATATTCAGTCCAACCACCCTTCATATCTTCACAGCATTTCCTATGGGGTGTTTGGGATAATGTATTTCACCATGAAGTAGGCACCACTCGATAACAACACAGTATCATCATGAATATCCAGAAACTTTTGCCTAAAAGAAACAAATTAAAGAAAGCCAGCCGTAGTGGTTGCAAGTGGACGGTACCTTAGAAAGCTCATATTCCATCTGGGCATTTTGATAAGCACGTCCAGCTCTTCAGTTGAAGAATGAGCTCATCCGAAAGAGGATTCCCGATCAATTTCGAATGCAAGTCCTATTTATTTCTATGAGCATATCTCCTGCTCTTATAGCAATATGGCGCAAGAATTAAAGCACGCTTGTAAGGTCACTTACGCACATTGGAAACATAATATGAGTTTTGGTGTATCAACAGGGACATATAACGATATCCATTATTCTCGCCTCCATCTCTGGTTTTCTCTTTTCATGGTTCTCGAAAGCTTGGATCTTCACCTCGCTGAGTAAATATGGACAATCAAAGTTTAATTACCTTTATGGTAACCATCATATTAATGATAAACTGGCTAACATAAACAGTAATAAGCACAAAATTACCTCGAGTGGTAAAGTTGTTGCTATATTCCATATAGCTCCATTAATGTCGTTTCCTATAAAGGCGCACCTACATGTGAAGATATTAAAAAGAAATACATAACACGTTGGTCTGATTACAAATCAGATTCCTTATTTGATAGATGGAAGTAATTGAAAAATCATCACCTATTCCCGCAATCTCCATTAAGTCTCCTGCAGCTCAACTTACAATATATCTGATCCCCTGAATTCAAAACATAAGATAGTTTAAATTAAACACCCCCTTTATAAGCACACATAGAATATACGTTCACCTACGGTATTCATATTCATCGAAAAAGAGCGTACCTTGCATTTAAACGATAGCATCATAGAGGGGTGGGTCTTGAGTCGCAACAACTTGAATATTAGCCACACCCTTATGACATGTGAGCAAATACTCAGCCCCGACTCAGATTTGTGCGCGTGGAACCTGATCAAAGGGTATCCGACCCGTCATGACTGCAATCACGTTGTAGTGATGCCCCGCCAAGATACGACTGGGTGGCGCCCCGATACGGTCCAGCAACCAGTTGCGATTGCATAAGCGTAAATGCAAAAAAGCAATAGTATCATCATCGCCATGGAGACACTTAAAATAATTTGATATGCAGCACGTATTTAAACAGGTAGGCCTAAAACAATCACAATTCTGGAAACAACCATCATGGCTGCTCGACTGAGTGCCTCGCAAAGATATATGAAGGTTTTACACACCCTATAAAAGGGTGTCCAAGTTGCTATGTAAGTGTAAAACAATCAGAATTTTGGAAAAAGCCGTTATGGCTGCTCGACTGAGTGCCTCGCCAAGATATAGGCAGGTTTTGCACACCCTATAAAAGGGCGCCCGAGCTGCCATGTTAGTTTCAAAGAGTTAACACAACAGACACATGTTTTGTCGACCTCTCTAGCATGAAACATAGGACACGTGTACAACAGGTCAGATTTATGCGTGTCAATCCGAAGTAAAGGTCATTCGACCGATCATGGCTGCAAACACCATGTTCGTGGTGTTGCCCCGCCAAAATACGGGCCATTTTTACCCATTAGAAACCGATCACAGTTGCTATACCTTTTATTTTTCAGCCAATGTGCTTATCACCATCGTCACACATCTGTTGAATCATCACACGCCATGAGTGGCGGCAACAAAAACAAAACGGTAACGAAGGAGCATAAGCCGATAATCTAACCAAAGACGAACTATAAATTAAAACATTACAAAAAACCAAGTCAGTTAACCATAAATATCATGAAAATCAATTTAATCAATTTTGAAAATCAAACAACACTCAACCGTAACCCAATCTGGTACACCCAAAATAACCAATGGAATCCAATAACAGTTAAATCAAAATTTTACCTGATTTATTGAAACCCTCTGAAGGTCAAAACTACGCAAGAAACAACGAAACCATGAGCATCACGAAACATGTAAACCACAACCATCAAACATATCCCATCACTCCTGTTTTGTTGCATTTAGATAAGAGCCCCAAAAATTAGGGCTTTCAAGCAAATGCCTCAATAAGAACAACCATAAGCAGCCAGCCACTCGAGGCAACACCACCAACCCACCCACAACATCGCACAACATAGACGTCGGCAACGAAAAGGTGGGGGCGACGCAGCATAGTATCTGTGTGGATCAAACCATGCTTAGATCGGATCAAATCATACTTGGATCTGAATCAATCGATCAAAACCATGGCTAGAGCGACGGAAAACCCTAGGTGGGAGTGAGCTTCCAGATGAAAAACATGTGAGAGTGGTTTTTGTTTTGGGGCCAAATCATATAAACATGAATGGACGGTCACGATGTTTTTAATTTTCCAACAAAACCAAACGGATACCGTATGAACGGTGAATGAATGGAATCAACGGCTGTGGTCCACTTTCACGCCCACTATAGCCAATCGACGGCTGTGGTCAGATTTGAGAACCAACACACAACATCTGAGAAGAAACGTGGGAGTTTTGGTTTTTTTTATTTGGAACGAACAGTGAAGAGGTGAATAAAATATGTGAGTATGTGAGGGGGGAACTGTTCATTGGGAACCGAGATTCCCCCCTCTTATTAAGGATATAATAGTGAAAAACAATATTTTATATCTTTTGGATATAAAATGATATATTTTCACCACTCATTCAAAAAGATTTAGAAGGTTATATTAATTTCATAAATAAAAAAAAATTAAAAGCATAGAAGAGCAATTTTGTCATTTAATCGTTTTTACTTATGTTGTGTTTGGTAACAGCTTTTTAAGAGCATTTTTATTAATTAGCATTAGCATTTATTATAATTGTTAAAAAATCTTGTTTGGTAAGAGCAATGAGCATTATCATTTCTCATAAAAGTGTTTTTTTTTCATATGCTCTTTCAAATAGCATTTTTTGATGAGCATTATTAATGAAGAGCTTTAGACTTAATAAATTAATTAAATACCCTCATTAATATAACACATTTAATTTAAACAAAGTATCATATTTATATACTTATTATGCCCTTTTATATCTTTTCACACATTTAAATTACAGCTACTGTTAACTTACCAAACACTTTTATAAATTATCCGCTATTGTTAACTACTAAGTGTTACTACTTACTGCTACTGCTAACTATTACTGCTCCTTCTAACTGCTACTACTAATAGCTAACTGCTAGTGTAACCAAACACACCCCTAATATCTGACCCCATATCTGGAAACACACACATGTCGTCTTTTTTTTTCTTTTTCATCTCTCTCTATAAAAGACACACTAAAACACACACAAAACATATAGTTACGATAGGTCCATCATATTACAAATCATCAATGAGTGATTATCAATCGATCATCTCATTTTTCATGTCATTAAAATTAGTTTAAATCTACCCCGGTGTATTTTTGTTTATTTTTTTAGCTTATTTGATGTGGATAAGCTTTAAATTTAGCTCATCTCTTTTTAGCTTATTTGATGTGAATTTATTTTACGAATATATCATTTTTTTAGCTTATTTGATGTGATTAAGTGTATGAGTTTGTTATCATATGAATTTATAAGCTTATAATTCAACGTATTTGATGAAATATGTGAACTTGTTATGTTGAGTGATAAACTAACTCATTAGGTGATCGATTTGAATAATATGACCTTTTAGTAGTGAATTATAAGCCAACTTATTAGCTTACTTTTTTGAATGATCAGGCTTTATTACTTAACCTACGTTGAACATATATAATATGACGTATTAGTGAAATATCATATATGATAAGTTGTCTGAAAGAACCTCGTGCAATATATCATATATGATACCTCCATATATCATATATGATAGATACATCATATATGATAATATGCTTACAAGTCAACTTAATTAACACTATGAAATATAATATATGATAATGTGCTTGAAAACAAAATATAAGCAAGTCTGTGATCTCCTGATAAGTAATTGAAAGCTAGTTGTGTGTATATTATCTTATATGATAATATGCTTAAAATTCAACTTCTGTAATATATCATATATGATCATGTGTTTGAAACTAAAATCAAGTCTTTTATTTGTGTAATAAAGTTGTTTTCAATAAATTTTAAAGAATTAAATCATCTCAAGGCCAATAAAGTGAATATAAAATGAAACAATTCAGACCAAAATGAGCTACAAAAAGACAATGCAAAGAAGTAGAACATCAAATTATGGCTTGAAAGAACAAACAAGGGCTAGTGCACGAGATGAAAAAAGACGAGTGCCAACTTTGCAACAGAAATGTTGATGCATGAGATGAACATTCATTGTTTTAGGCGTTTAAATACTTTATCTTTTAGAATTTTTTGTATGATGGTGTATTAGTTTAACTTTGTAATGCTGGTAAATCATTGTGTTTTTTTCTGTTGAATATGAAAACGAAGAACATCTACAAATGACACTTTTGTATAATATGGATATTTTGTTAAAATTTTTATCTTATTTATGAAGCATTGTTTTAAACTTTTTTTAGTATCGTATATGATAATGTAGTATCATATATGATAATACTTGTAACTTTTAAATTCTGCAATATGATAATGAATTATCATATATGATAATCAAAAAACAAAATTTCGATAGATTACACAAAGAGTTTATTGAGTTCATGATTAAAACAAAGAGTCTATTGAATTCATGATTAAACGCTTGTTCAGAAAATAAGAAAAAAATAATTTTTAACAGTATCATATATAATAATTCAAACGGAATATAACTTGATGTATTATCAAAAGACTCTGGTGAATTTAACATGACCAAAAGATATAAAAACACATAAACATAAATTACAAAAATTCTTCAATCGAACCTTCACACATACGCGTACACGTTTTCTTGCTTTTGCTTCAACTGGACAATTGCACCATCCATTCGTTGTTGTGTTCGCAAGGTCTGCATTTATAAAAGAATGGAAAAAACATATTAGACACCATGTTATCAGCAACTGAATCATATATGATAGAAGGCATGTTTGAATAGTTTAAAGAGATTTTGTGAAAATTAGTCACAAAGTCTAATTTTTCAGTGGTCTAGTAGATACATCATATATGATACCTCATATATCATATATCATATATGATAGACCTATCATATATCACATATCATATAAGTATCATGTATGATAAATGAGGTATCATATATGATACATCAAACTTACAGCTTACATCAGATCCTTAGTTAAAATGTATAATAATACAAATTATTCACTATAACATAAGCTTATTCATACCTCTCATACTTATAAAACCTGATAATTCGTCAAAATACGCTAATAAGCTATCTTATTTATAACTTTCCTTTAATTTATAAGCTTATTCACATAACTCTCATGTAGTTCATATGCTTATTCACATAGGTATCCTCAAATTCATACACTTATTTACATAGCTCGCATCTCCTCTAATTCATAAGTTTATTCACTTGAACCAGCTTATTCACGTTAATTAGCTTATTCACAATAATCTAATTATTCACATAAATCATATAATAAGTTAGCTTATAATTAAGAACGATAAATTCAGATGATCGTTCAAAATAAGCTAATTAAAAGCTTATAAATTCGAGTTATGGTAAATTGATAAGCTTATTGAAATAAAATAAGCTAAAATAAGAACATGTTGGTCCCTTGTAATTCGTTATTACTTATTAACTTAAGTAATAACTCTTACTTCGACTCAAGTGAGTTGTTTTAACAATAGTTAAGAACTATGAAAGATTAAAACAACAATACCAATATACTTTTCAACGTATAGACTTTTATTAGAATCAAATAAAGAATCTATAACCCACTTTGTTTGCGGAATAACAAAGTGGTTGAATGACAATGGGGTTTGATCTCCTCTACTTAAACGTCTAACCAAAGTTAAAGTCTAAGCTCCAATCTAAACGTTCATATGCATCTTGGCTATATGGTTTAGTTGGTATCGAGAGAGAAAGGTTTTCCAGAGTTTAAGCTCTTGTATTGGTTAACCCTTTCTCTCCCAATGTACACTCCTTATATAGGCAGTGTAATTAGGGTTTGCATTTTGCATGTACCAATGCATGGGTTTATCTAGTGGGTGGTTGATGCCCATGCTGGATAAACAGTACAAAGTACATATTAATCTATTCTAGAAAAGATAAAGGTTGTACTTATATCTAAGTATACAAGCAACCTACTTTGTCTTAAAGTTATCTTTTCCCGCCTAATGCAAACCATCAGAATACTGAAGAGTCTTCAGTATCCTAGAAGAGATCGACATCTGAAAGTCCCTAATCAATGCAAGAAACCCTAATCTTAACTTAATCAACACAAGGTATTACTTTTCAAACGTAATCTTATTATTGTATAATAAAGAATTACAAGTGTTATGGATAACACAGTTTGATGACAATATGTTGTGCACACTTTGAACAACTATAAACCCTAACTTATGAATACAGTCGTAGCTGTTTGATTCACTAAGTTATATGCAATAATGTTATGAATATCTCAAAATGTTAAACATTAATGCATGGATACACATCCTATTTATAGTGTTACGAGATTGACCTAAATAGTACTTGATGGTGACTACACAAGCTTTTACAAGTTCCCACATCAGTCACATGATGTCCTTCTATTCTTGGTAGTCTTCCATTATGCTTTAAGGAAACAGTTGTCAAAACAGTTTCCTTTTTCTTCATAGTCTCGAACACACAAATGGCATGTCCAAAGTGTGCTGAGAGTCATCAGGGTATTGCCACCCCTGTTAACTCTCAACCCCTCAGAGTCCCTGATACATCTTGGCTGTTATCCATCACAGCCAATGAGTATGTCTTCAGGTAATCTTCGACTTCCCTGACAATGTCTCTGACATGGACTCCTCTGAGGTTGCTTACAGAGACTTGGATCTCTGTGAGTCTTGCGAAACTTGCCAGCCTCCTAGGCACAGGCAAGGGACTATCTAACAGCCTAATTTTGTTTAAATCAATGATCAGGGAATCTAACAAGTTTAGATTCCCAACAATCTCCCCCTATTTAAACATAAATAATGCTAGATCTAACTAAGTTAAGGTAAATGAGTTAACAACTTCTTCTTACACATAACAGATCTAAACAAACATACCTCATGATTTTATTAAAACTTAAAGAAAATTACAAGCACATTACATAAGCAAAATAAAAGATGAAGGTAAAAAGGGCTGTGAACATCTTCAATAGTCATCATTTTTAATTCTTTCTTCAGCTTCAGCCAAGTCCAATCTGTTATCAATTTCATCTTGTAAAGTCTTTGCAAACCTTTTGGAATACTCTGAGTTGATCTTGAGTGACTTCTTATGACAAATTAGCTGAATAGTTGAAGCTAAGCACAGTTCATCTTCCCTTTGATAAGCATACTGGCAAGCCCTGTTCATGAATGCCATTCCTCTTTTAGGCTCTGTGTATGTCTGACCATCAACAGGGCCAACAATACCATTGGGAAGGATCAAATCCCTGTGCATGCCATCCACTTGAACATCTTCAGTAACAAAAGTTTCATTAACAATTTGTGAAATTTATCTTCTTTTGTTGCCAGTCTTTGGGGGTTCTTGTTCAAAAAGCTGTGGTGGGGGATCAATCTTAAGTTTAGCAGCTGTTTCCTTGATCCAGGTAAACTTGGCCTTAATAGTCTTCAGCAGAAGGAAATTTGCCTGTCCATTTCTTTTGGCTGCTAAGGCTTCAAGTTCGAACCATTCTGATAATCCAAGTGTCTTTAGCCTGAAGTTGTCAAACACATTCATATTACCTGGTTGGTTATCCCTCCATAAGATCATCCTTGGGGTGTTTGTGGATTTATGAATGGTGTATTTGAACTTGGTTATCTTGCCAGGGGCATATCTGTTGTTTACGCAGGCATCATAGTCAGCTTTGACTTTCCTTAGTGCCTCAGCGCGTTTTGCTTCCATTTCCCTCAACCTTTGCTTTTGCTTTTCTCTTTCAGGTGGTGTCATCTTCCTCAGAGTAGCTTCATTCAATTCTTTGGCTGTCTTGAGTTCATTTAATCTTTTGAATTCTTCAGCCTGTTGCTCTATTTCTTTAGGGGTTAAAGGAATCTCATTGGAAGGTGTAAAGGTTGAGAATTGGGAAAGGTATGTGGTAGATCCTCCTATCTCTAGCATCGCAGCTATCTTCTTGAGTTTGGTGTCTGTGTCAACCAAAACTATCTCCTTTCCTTTCTTCGAGACAGAGGACTCCACACTTATGTTTTTCAAAACATCAGCTCTTTTGATAAATGCTGTCTGAGCCTGAGTTTTAATTGCTTTGGGGAGGGAGCTGACAGTGAACTTTAACTTCTTAGCAGCTGGTTCATCATCATCCCCAGGCTTGCTGGTGTTAACCAAAACCAGAGACTTTGATGAGTCAGCTCCATCTTGAGTGTGTTGCTCCCCCTGAGTATTATCCTCATCATCAGGTATTATAACAGGTGTGATGACTTGGAGAGGAACAGGTGTAATGGTGGGGTTAGCTGATGATGAGCCTTGTTTAGCAGATGCAAGGCTGAGTGATGTATCTTTCTCCCCCTCACGTTCATCCTAGCTTCGAAGACGTTTGGATGAACGTGCTTGAAAATGCCTTGCAATCTGTTCGACAGAGGCAGCCATCATTCGTTTTCTTTTCCTTGAAGCCCTGGCAATCTTCAGCAGGAGGTTGGCATTTGCATTAGTATTTGCCTGAACACGACTGACAATAAAATTAGCATGACGGTATTGCCTGTTGCGAACAACATCAAATTGCCTGTGCATGGTGAGCTCATGTTCATGGAACATGGCAGGGACTGCTGAGTCAATGGCATCTTTTATTCTTGTTGAGAGGTGACTGAGTCCTTGGGCTACACCTCTCCTTGCACCATCCTGAATTGGCTCAGTAACCGCCTCAGCCACAGCCTTTTTTATGATGCCAGTAAATGTCACAGTGAAGTTGTGCATTTCAGACTTGATCACATCCAGCTTTCTTGATAAACGCTCAATATCGGATTGATGATGAACAGGCTGAAGATTCTTGATATTGAGGCTTTGCTGAGCATAGTCATCCCCCCTTGGTAAGAGATCAAAGCTAGTCTGGGCAGGATGATCAAACAGGAGAAATTCTGCTGTTGGATCATAAGTTGGTCTTTGGAAAACTGTTGTTGTTGAGGTAGCAGAGTTTGGAGTGTCAACAACATCCTTGGGAGGAGAAGTCTTATCGCCAGCTGGTGTGGACACATCTATTTCTTTGGGAGGAGAGACAGACAGCTGGTCTTCCTCATCTTCTTCATCCTCTTCATCGAACATCCCTTCAGGGATTTCATCTTCAGGCATGGACTCAATATCAGAGACATAATCCTCCAATGATAGCATTTCATCATCAGCATTTAACAGAGGCTCTTCATCATTAGGTTTGTCTTGATTCATTGTATCAGCCTCCTTTTCTTGTTGTACTTGAGATTCGATGACTGGTTGTACAATTTCAGCCTGCATATTGTTTCAATTAGTAACAGGGAAAAAGATAAGGGGAATGGTCGCCATTTCGCTGTCCCAGAGAGGCTGAGGGTGATTACTCAGCCACTCCAAAGGATAAATCCTTGGGATTCTTTTAAGTGTGAAAAAAATATGGTTAATGATCGCCATTCGTTGCCCCTAGGAAAGCTGAGTGTGATTATTCAGCCCCCTCAAAAGGTTAAAACCTTTGGGACTCTTTTGATTGTGAGACATATGTTGGTTATGGATCGCCATTCGCTGCCCCTAGGAAAGCTGAGGGTGATGATTCAGCTCCCCCTGAAAGGATAAATCCTTTGGGACTCTTTTAAGGAGGGAACCAAGAGGCTGTGTGAAGTACAACTAATCAAGGTTGAGACATTAGTGTATTCAGGTTGTTGTTAGCCTGAATACTGTCTAGAAGGTGCAGGGTCATCGGGGTGCTTTATAAACACAAATGAATCATTCCCTGGTGCAAAGACAGGGTGTACAGAAGTCTTAAAGGATTCTAAGTGCATTGACAGACTTCTATGGGTCGAGGATTACCCTAACTTCACCACTCTCTCCTACAGACAAATGAGAGTGGCTGCTTGTGAACCTCTAAAAATGTACACTGATTACCTGTGAGATATCAACTGGATCAGGCTGGTTTCATGTCGTCTCAACTGACTTTGAGACACTAGACTCCTGTTGTTTGTCAGTAGATAAATCTGAATCCACATGAGTATCTGGACCAGAGGAGGTGTCAGTCTTCTTTCCCTTGGCCTTAGAAACAGATTTGGAGTGGGAAGAAGAGGGGATTTTCTTCTTCTTAGGCTGTTGGCCAGAAGAAGCCTTGGACTTGGTAGTGTGCTGCCCAGAGGTCAAAGACTTAGACTTGCCAGCAACACTAGAAGTATTCACCTTCTCAGAAGAAGGGAGCAAGGGCTTCTCAGCTGTTGGTAGTTGGTTGGCCACATTCATCATATGAGCGGTGACAGGGACATCTTCAGCTCCTATTTCTTTGTAGATGGCACCTGTGATGCGGTAGGGCTTAAGAGCAGTCAAGGCCTTGCTGTGGTAGTTGTCTCCCAGCAGGCTTTTGAAGATCAGAGACAGGAAGCGCACATAGCAGATATTCTTTTCCCTGACCTGATTCCTTCCCTTCATCTGTTCTACAAGGTTGGAGAAGAGAATGCTTCCAACATCAACATCAGCTCCCCAGATTAATCCATAAGCAATAGCCTGATGGTTGAAAGACATCTGATCCTGTGATCCCTGTATTCCTCCCAGGGATTTAACAATGTGGGTGAAGAGGACACGCCACATGGGAGTGAAATACTTAATCTTCAGAGGAGATTTAGAGAGGACCTCAGCTGGTGTAAGGGCAGGGTTTACGTCATGGCAAGGGTTGAGTGTGGCAAGGGCTTCTTTGACAGCCTTTTTATCAACTACCTTCAGGCATTCATCTCCATGCTTCAATCCGGCCACACTTGAGAAATCTTTAAGGGAGAAGGCGAAAGGGTGTTCATTGCAAGAAAGGCTAAATGTTATGGTGTCATCAACCACCTCAGCAGAGTACCAGAATTCCCTATGGTATTCTTGGTAAAAGGTGGAAGGGGATTTGGTGAAGGCTTCACTTAGGTCACAATTCTGCATGAAACTGACCAGATCTGAATAGGTGCTATTTGGAGCCTTAATCCATCCAATGGCGTTGTTGGAGGCGAGGATGCTTTCGTTGATCTCGAAGTTAACATTTGCTGCTTTGGGAACTGAAAACGCCATGGATTCGAGGTTGAATGTGAAAGAAAATGGAGGAGGGTTAAGAGAGATAAGAACTTAAAGAGAGAGGAAGATTTGAGAAATGAGAATGGTGGTGGGTGAGAAGAGAAAAGAGACAATATATATTCAAACTAAGTGAACAGTTATTCAACCGTATTAAATGCAAGGTGCGAAAATGACTGCTCAAGTGGGTCCCCTTGACCTTTCAAAATAGTTTGTCTCCTCGTTATCCGAAAAATAAATGATTAAATATTTGAGAATGTTTTTTTGCATTTACTTGGAAAGTAACTACCTAGTTTCATGTGAAAAACATTTAATATAGAATCAATCATTTAATGAACATATTTAATATCAAGCCACAGGCTTCGAGATATTGAGCATCCCTAGCTCAGCAACTAGCCTGTTGAACGAAGGTTCAACCAAAGGCTTTGTAAAGATATCAGCTAGTTGCAGCTCTGTGAGAACAAAATGCAGCTCAATATCCCCCTTCATTATATGATCCCTGATAAAATGATACCTGATATCAATGTGTTTGGTACGAGAGTGAAGAACAGGGTTGTTGGATATGGCAATGGCGCTGGTGTTGTCACAAAAGATTGGCACTTTGTCATACAAAATTTCATAGTCAGCCAATTGACTTTTCATCCAGAGCACCTGAGCACAACAGCTGGCTGCAGCAACATATTCTGCTTCAGCTGAAGACATAGCCACAAAGGTTTGCTTTTTAGCACTCCATCCAACCAATTTTTCTCCTAGGATTTGACAGCTGCCTGAAGTGCTTTTCCTGTCAATACAACATCCAGCATAGTCTGAATCTGAATAGGCCTTGAGATCAAAGCCTGATTCCTTTGGATACCACAGGCCTAGGGATGGTGTTCCTTTGAGATACCTGAAAATTCTCTTAACAGCCACTAGATGGGATTCTTTTGGGTTAGCTTGGTACCTTGCACAGAGACATGTTGAGAATTGGATATCTGGACGACTAGCTGTTAGATACATGAGTGACCCAATCATGCCTCTATATAAAGTCTCATTGACAGAGACCCCTGACTCATCAGGGCCCAAGTTGTTGGGTGGAAGCATGGGGCATTTCACTGATGCACAATCAGCTAAGTCATATTTTTTAAGTAAATCCTTAACATACTTTTCTTGACAAATTGAAATTCCCTTAGGACATTGTTTAATTTGAAAGCCCAAAAAGTAAGTTAATTCACCCATCATACTCATCTCATATTTTTTGGTCATTAATTTAGCAAAACGTTTACTAAGATTTACATTTGTTGACCCAAAGATGATATCATCCACATAAATCTGCACAATGATGAAATCCCTCTTATCCTTGAAGGTAAAGAGTGTTTTATCAATAGAACCCCTGACAAATTTATTTTCATTTAAGAAATTTGAAAGAGTTTCATACCATGCTCTTGGAGCTTGTTTCAGCCCATACATTGCCTTGTGAAGTCTGTACACATGGTTGGGAAACTCGCTGTTCTCAAATCCTTCAGGTTGTGCAACATACACTTCCTCAGCCAAATCACCATTGAGGAATGCACTCTTTACATCCATCTGATACACAGTGATGTTCATATAGGCAGCATAAGCAATGAAGATTCTGATGGCTTCAAGTCTAGCAACTGGAGCAAATGTTTCATCATAATCAATTCCTTCAGTCTGAGAGAACCCCTGTGCTACCAGTCTGGCCTTGTTCCTGATGATGTTCCCAATTTCATCCATCTTATTTCTATAGATCCATCTAGTGCTTGTGATATTCTTTCCAGGTGGAGCTGGCACTAGTGTCCATACTTTGTTCCTTTTAAACTGATTGATTTCTTTTTGCATAGCAGCTACCCATCCTTCTTCTACCAGAGCCTCAGCTACTCTTTTAGGTTCAATTTGTGAGAGAAATTCAGCAAAGAGACATTCATTGGCTGAGGCTGACTCTGAGTCTTGGATTCGCTGTCTAGTTGTGACCCCTGCATTTGGTTCCCCAATAATGTTGACAAGAAGAATGTGTTGATCTCTTGACCACTTATTTTGAGGAGCTGGGGACTCAAGGACAGGAGCACTTGTGGGCATAGCTGGTACAATTTGAGTTTCATCCTGCTGACTAGGAGGGCTTTCTTCAAAGACTACTTCAGTGTCAGAGTCTTCTTCAGCCATATCAAGGGGTGCTATTTCATTATCAGCAGGAGAGTCTTCATGGATTTGAAGAATTGGTGAGTCATCAATAGCATGAGAAGGACCATCAGAGATTTGAGGTTCTTCTTCATCAAGTTTCTGATAGGTAGAAACTTCTATGTTGTGAGTTGACAGAGGGTCAAAGGCAGGGACATAAGGGGTGAGAGTGTTGGAGTGATGATGACTGGTAGGTCTGGGTTCTGTGAACTCATCACTTGGAAAAGATACATTTTCATTAAAATCAATTTCATCACCCTCTGTTCCTGTTCTCTGTATGACTTCATCATCTTCATTGAATCTAACATGGAATGTTTCTTCTACTTCTTGTCTTCTGATGTTGAATACTCTGAAGGCTTTGGCTGTTGGAGAGTATCCCAAGAAGAAACCATCATCAGCTTTTTCATCAAACTTTCCAAGTTTATCCCTGTAGTTATAAATAAACACAGGGCACCCAAACACATGAAAATAGCTGACGTCTGGAGATCTTTTTCTGAAAACTTCATAGGAAGTTTTACCATGTCTTTTGACAATGATTGATCTGTTTTGTATGTAGCAGGCAGTGTGAACAGCTTCTCCCCAAAATTGCTTTGGTAAGGCTGCACCATTTAACATAGTTCTTGCTGCTTCAATCAAAGTCCTGTTTCTTCTTTCAGCCACACCATTTTGTTCAGGGGTGCCAGCTGAAGAGAAGTTCTGAGAAATCCCTTTTTCATCACAAAAAGATTCAAGTTGATTATTCTTGAATTCAGTACCATTATCACTTCTTAGAGCTTTGACTCTAACATCATTCATATTTTCAACCTGTCTGATGAAGGACATGATGGTTTCAGCTGCATCACTTTTCCTTCTGAGGAAGAACACCCATGTGTATCTTGAAAATTCATCGACTATGACCAAGGTGTATTTGTTGTGATTAATGGTCTGAGGTTTGACAGGCCCAAACAAATCCATGTGAAGGAGATGTAAGCACTTGTCAATAGAGAATGATTGCCTAGTCTTGAATGAAGACCTGTGATGCTTTCCTTTGACACACGCAGAACAAGTCTTGTCTTTGGAAAACATTACTGAAGGTAGACCAGCAACCAAGTTTTGAGTGGCTATCTTGTTGATGTTCTTGAAGTTGAGATGAGACAGTCTTTTGTGCCACAGCCAATTGACAGTTTCAGAGGCTTTAGCAAGAAAACAATTTGAGCTGTCTTCAGAGCACACAGCCATGTTGATGACATAAACATCTCTCCTTCTAGGTGCAATCAACACAACATCATTGTTTTTTTGAATATGGTTCCCTGAGTCTTAGTAAACAAAACCTTATAGTCAGCATCACACAATTGGCTGATGCTAATAAGATTGTGTTTAAGACCATTCACATATGCAACCCTGGTAAATGTAATCCTATTGCAGTTCACTGAGCCATATCCTTCTGTGTCACCTAAAGAGTTATCTCCAAACACCACTTTAGGACCAGGCTCCTTTGAGTATCTGTGCAGGTATTGTTGAATCCCTGTCATGTGTCTAGAACAGCCACTATCTAGATACCATACCGATTCCTTGAGATATTTCTGCACAGATACATAGAAACAGATTAGTTCCTATGGTGAACCCACTTTCCAGTGGGTTCCCTGAATTGCTTATTAGCAACTCTTGTGTTCCTGAAAAACTTTTGGCGTTGGGAGGGACAGTTCATTGTTTCATGGTTATAACTTCCACATATATCACACCCAGGGAAGTCACCACACTCGTCTGAGTGATGGTCTGTGAACCCACAGAATTTACAGGGAGGATAAGGTTTGTAATTTCCCTGTTGTCTTTTGGAACTCTGTGGTCTGTCCCTAGAGGGTGTCTGAGCTCTTTTAGCTGCCATGTGTCTGTCATGATCTAAGGTCGAATGGTGAGAGTTTTTACATACATTGCAATAAGGTTTGATTAACCTTTCCCCTTTGGGTTCACCTAGGACTGACTTAGGTTCATGAGAAGTAGAGCATTTAGCGGAAGGCTTAATGTGTTGTTTCAAGAGTTCTACTTCTTTCATAAGAGACAACAGGCGATCTTCAGTGGTAGGGTCAACCTTATTCACAGCTTTAGTAGTAACAGGCTTAAAAGCTACTTGTTTGCCAGTTTGTTTAGCAGGCACATGAAAAACTTTAGCTGGAGGATTCTCAATATCTGTCCTAAGTTCATCCTTAGCAGATCAGAAGAACTGCTGGGTTCAACTCCAGAGAGTTTGGGCAAGGGTGGTAGCTCAGCCAGAGACAGGGTCATTAGTCAAAGTGGTATCTGACATATGAATGGTCTCTGTAGATTTAAAGACAATGTCTTTAGGTTTGGTGAGAATTCTCATCTTATTTTTCTTAGCAGATATATCCCTTTTTAAGTCAGCAGGCACTTCATCCCTAAGCAATTGATCAATAGTAAACCTAGCACACAACCATTTTTCAATAACCTTGTTCAATTCAGAGACTTGATCATTTAAAGCAATGTTTTTCAAGGTTAATCTAGCTACTTCATTTTGCAGGGATATTTTCTCTAAATTAACCCGCCTGAGAGTTTCACATTCAGCTTTAGCATTTAGCATTTCAGATTTAACAGAGTGAAACTTATCAAGTAGGTTCTTTCTTTGTTCCTCAACAAAGTGTAAATCAACAATGGTGTAATCAAGGACATGCTTACGTTCATCACTATCAGACATGGATAAAAGCCTGTGTACCTTTTTCATTGTGATGTCAACCCATTGTCCTGATCTTGCATCACCTTTTCCAACAGCTGGTTCATCCTCAGCTATCGCCATAAAAGCCCTGACTCTGGTGGTGTCTTCTTCATATGAAGTCAGTGGCTCACCATTCCAATCATAAGTTTCAGCAACCAACCCTTTCTCTGTCTTTTTCTCACCACCCTTCTTCTTGGACAGAGCTTCAATATTCAAGTTCATTTGTTCTAACTCAGCTTTAAGTGCCTTGTACTTATTTTGTAATCTTTCTTCTCAGTGTCTGAAGAATTGGAATGAGATGAGTTGTTATGTTGTTTGAACTTGTAGGGTTTGGATGAAGATGATGGATAAGAGGGTGAGGATGTCTTGGTGGAAGGACAGTCTTTTTGAAAATGTCCAAGCTTTCCACAGGCAAAGCAAGTTTCTTTTGACCTGTCAGTTTGTTTACTTACTGATCCTACTCTTCCTGATCTTTTGAAGTATCTTCTTTGGTTGGCTAGCAAGGCTCTTTCATGAAACTCTGCATTAAGGTCTGTCAAGAACTCTTGGCTGCTACGGGTATCTTCTTCAACATCAGAATCGCTGTCATGATGATGTGTTGCAGAGATCAAGGCTTTGGAAGAAGCTCCTTGGACTACAAATCTTTCAGTCTCTGACTTGTAAATAGTATCAATCAGCCCTTCTTCGTAATTATACTTTCCATAAAGCTGAGCAAGGGTGTCATTTTTGATTGAGTTGTTAGCCCTCTGAGTCTGATTCATACTCAGCCACTTTCTTGGAAGGCTGTTGACAAAAGTGGCATTGATCTCAGCTTGACCAATAGTGACGTCATTCATTGCAAGATCATTGAGAAGAATCTTCAGCCTTGTATAGGTTTGTTGAACCTTTTCACCTTCAAGTGATTTGAAGGCATTGAACTGAAGTCTAAGTGCCTGAATCTTCGTCTCTCTTGTTTCAGAGGGTCCTTCATGTCCAAGGATGAGGTCTGTCCACATTTGTTTAACTGTGGGACACTGAATGACAGACTTCATGATATGCTTGGGAAGACAGGATATTATGATGCTTTTGAGACGTTTATCTTGATTTGCCAATTTCCTATCAGCTGGAGTCCATTGTTTGAGAGGTTTGGGAAGAGGGTTTTCTTCAGTGGATGTAAGCGCCATAGGAATATAAGGACCATTTTCTAAAATTTCTAGAAGAAAAGGTTCAAGCCCATCAAGATATACAAGAAATTGACTCTTCCAACTGGCAAAATCTTCTTCATCAAAGACTGGTACACTTGTGACGTGTGATCCACCTCTTGAGTCAAGAAGTTGGGGTAGATCATCGTCATTGGCAGGAGGGTTGAGTCTTGGTGAAGATGGGTTTGTGGAAGGTGATTGTGGTGGGTTAGAAGTTTCTGGCATGGTGGATCTTGATTATAAAACGGAGAACGATGTTTCTTGAAGGTTTTAATATCAAACACCGCTCTGATACCAATTGAAAGTCCCTAATCAATGCAAGAAACCCTAATCTTAACTTTATCAACACAAGGTATTACTTTTCAAACGTAATCTTATTATTGTATAATAAAGAATTACAAGTGTTATGGATAACACAGTTTGATGAAAATGTGTTGTGCACACTTTGAACAACTATAAACCCTAACTTATGAATACAGTCGTAGTTGTTTGATTCACTAAGTTATATGCAATAATGTTATGAATATCTCAAAGTGTTAAACATTAATGCGTGGATACACATCCTATTTATAGTGTTACGAGATTGACCTAAATAGTACTTGATGGTGACTACACAAGCTTTTACAAGTTCCCACATCAGTCACATGATGTCCTTCTATTCTTGGTAGTCTTCCATTATGCTTTAAGGAAACAGTTTTCAAAACAGTTTCCTTTTTCTTCATAGTCTCGAACACACAAATGGCATGTCCAAAGTGTGCTGAGAGTCATCAGGGTATTGCCACCCCTGTTAACTCTCAACCCCTCAGAGTCCCTGATACATCTTGGCTGTTATCCATCACAGCCAATGAGTATGTCTTCAAGTAATCTTCGACTTCCATGACAATGTCTCTGACATGGACTCCTCTGAGGTTGCTCACAGAGACTTGGATCTCTGTGAGTCTTGCGAAACTTGCCTGCCTCCTAGGCACAGGCAAGGGACTATCTAACAGCCTAATTATGTTTAAATTAATGATCAGGGAATCTAACAAGTTTAGATTCCCAACAACATCATTCAGTTTGGTATTGTCAAGCCAAACTGAACTGAAAGCCCTCTATAGTCCTTGTTCTTCAGCAACTAGACCGCCTAGTATTTGAAGTGAAAACTCCTTTGTCTTCTAAGTTCACTGGAAGGGGAGTGCTGAACTTTCTTCAGCTATAAGGTCTTCAGTAGGATCTTTGTTCCTCTGGTCATCCTTCAGCAGACTGGCCTTACTGCTGAGCATGAAACACTTAGGGGGATTTTATATTCAAATCCTAGAGTTGCTTCAGGGTCAGTAAATATTGACCCAACAATCTCCCCCTATTTGGATATACAAATAGCCTAGGTCTAATGTCAGTAGTAAGTGAGCATAACAACTTCTTCTTACTTGCACTGAACAATTAATAACTTATAAACATCAGATAATCATTTATTTAATAACATTATAAATTACAACAAAAATATTACAAATGATTATTCAATTCTCCTTAGGCCTAAGTTCTTCAATGATGGAAGTCTGAGTTAATGGATCTGAGTTTCTGTAGTCCAATATAGCAAGCAAGCACATGCTGAAGGTTTTAGCAGCATCAGTAAGTCCTGGACCACCATGAAGAGAGTAAAAGATCCTTTGAACATTCAAGAGAAGTTCATTGTTCATTTCATCAAGATCACTTATGCCCACAAAGTCTTGACGTTCTCTGATAACTAAGATTTTACCTAGTTAAAAAGATTCTAATTCGTTGTTCTGGTCTAATCGAATTGATCCTGGTTAACTATGTGACTCAGTCGTTCTTTGGTGAAACAAAAGTTGTGTCGTTGTAGTATATTAAAAGTGCAAGACGTAAAAGTAAATGACGTTAAAGTAAATCTAAGTCTAGTTTAAAATAAAAGACAAGTATTTAAAAGCGTGACGAAAAGTAAAAGGCACTTAAAGTAAATAACGCAAACTTAAAACTAACCTAAGGCAAACTTAAAATGCAGCTAAAACTTAAAACTAAGGCAAGTAATCTTAAAGTGCGACTAAGGAAAAAGGCGAGAAAAGTAAAGCTTGAAAATTTAAAACAGGAAGTTAAAAATAACCTGAACACAACTCATTCGGAATAATTCTTTGTTCGGAATAATCACTCATCCGGAATGTCACCTTCGTTCGGAATGATTCTTCTTCACTCGGAATATTAACCAAAACCCTTGATCCGGAATAAATCCTTTATCCGGAATATGTCACTAATCCGGAATAAAGTCTTGACTCGGAATAAAGCTTTGATCCGGAATGATGTCTTGATCCGGAATATATTTTGATCGGGAATGTTGTGCTTGATCCGGAATGTTTGGTATTCCGAATGAAAGGTTTGATCCGGAATAATAAATTATTCCGAGTAAAACTCTTTGATCCGGAATATTAGATATTCCAAATGAACACTTTAGCTGAACCCTTGATCCGAAATGTTTTACTATTCCGAATAAAAGATCCTTGATCCGGAATATCTCCTTGATCCGGAATGTTTCTTCACAAAGCTTGATTCAGAATGTTCTGTTGATCCGGAATATGGACTTGATCCGGAATATGTCACTTATTCCGAATGAAAGCCTTTATTCGGAATATTTTCTTCACAAAGCCTTTCCACTGATTCGGAAATCTTGGTTTGATCCGGAATGTTTCCTGGGAAAACAGATGAACAGACAAGCGAAGAACAAGGGATACAAAGATAAACACGAATCTAAACAAGATCAAGCAAAATCAAACCAAAAGATTAAGCAAACTAATAACAAATGATCAACTGATGATAATCAAACAAACCAAATTAATCAAACTAACAATAATAATCAAACTAATCAAAACCCACTTAAATCAAATCAATAAAATAAGAACATGAACATGAACAATAAAGCATAAAGATTAAGATCAAACAAGAAAGGTAGATAGGAGATTAACAAGAAAAAATAAAGATTGACAAGAATTAAAAGGAAACTTACTTGAAATTAAAGGTATTTAAGGTGCAAGACAAGTATTTAAATTTGACATGAAAAGTAAATGACAAGGTAATTAAAATTGGAATAACTAATTGTCACTATTAGCCAACCAAAAACAGATAAATGAAAATAAATCATATTTATAGAGGAGATTAGGGAGGTGCTTAGGAAGCTTCCTCCCTCTTTCTTCTTTCTTTAATTGCATGCTTTAGTCCTTGATCTTCTTAATCCTTTGTTAATCTTCTTAATACTTGGACTTTAATGACTTTGTCTCGGGATTTCTTTAAAATCGTCTTGAAATTCTTCAGTAAATTAGACTTGAGTTCTTCGGCTTTTAGTAAACTTCCGTCTTTTGACTTTTTCTTCGATAAATCTTCAGAATTGGTCTTGGACTTCTGTTCTTTTTGCACTCTTGACTTCTCGACTTCGTCTTTCGTCTTTTTCTTTGATAAAAGCCCGTGAATGCCCGTGTTTTCTCCACTTTTCACCTTTTCGTCCTAAATCACAACAAAAACACAAACCACGCATAATTCCGACATAAATGACATAAAATACACGTTATGGTCCAGTTATTATTGTAATTAAGTGGTAAAAAGGATGGGTGTTTACACACCTATCAAATCCCCTACACTTGACCATTGAAATGTCCTCATGCAATGCATTAGTTACAAAGCACGTTTACACTTTTCATCATAATCAATCCACGTTGGCCTTTATTAAAGAGATAGAAAATAACAAAACAAGTTAAGAAATCAAAAGCATACCTTAGGGTTTTGAAAATGTCATGAATGATCATCATCCTCAAGTTTTCACTTTCTCCAAACCAAGCTTAAAAACGAGATTATTGTTATTATAAGTTAGCAAACTAACACGAACTCATGTGGGCCAATTATTCACTTAGACTCCCTTATTCCTAGGTGTATCTCTTATATTTTATTGTTGTCTTGAATGATCACGAGGATGCATTGTTGACTTATTTCGATAGTTTATTAGGCCGAAAATAAAGTAAACGATTTAATCAATAGTTAGCTAAAGGACAAAATCTTTTAAAACTGCTTCTCGGGACCTCAAAAAGTTCATATATTGGCATAACTCGCTTCGCGATTTGAGACCTTTCTCGGACCGATATTTGGCAGCGACTTCATACTTCAAATCTTGAGAGACGTTCATGAAATAATGGTCTTCTCTTCATAATAGGAATTTCCTCACTTGAACTTTTGAGAGATTCTTCATACTTAGACCACGACTTCTTCTTTTTTCTCCAATCTTTATTTTGGACTTTGATATACAACGATCCGCCTCCTTTTACGACTTGGATCTATTTATCCTCATACCTTGCTAGGGTCTTTTCGGATACACTTCTCCATGACTTTTGGGGAGTTTTTGCTTTTCGTCGTGTGTCTCGATCCTTCATATTGATTTTCGATAAACGATTCTTCACATCACTTGGGATCTTTAGCAACAAAATGTAGCCCCCATGCCTTGTTAGGACCTTTTTGGACTCGCAAATCTTCGCATCCCGCTTCAATAAGTTATGCCTTGGCTATGAACTCTAATCCATACCGAGCAACTTTTAAACGATCTTGGGCTAGAAGCTAAGTAACTTTTCAAATCGTACAACCTTATTTATTGCAGATAAATTTATTAACAGGCGATGGGAGAATAGGCTCATAATTAACTCACATAAGTTCACGAAAGAATACCAAACTTATAATTGACTCTATCATCTCTCGTTCTCCACAGTTTAAAATCTCAAGGAATGAGACTCGTGGATGCTTAGCCTATTAAATCAAAGTTTTGGGTTTTCGAGTCATCTATAGGATCTTGCAAATTCTTAGACTTTTTCAAGTTTTAGAAATCGCGTTTCAAAGTTCCCTTAATAAACGATTCTTTAGGATCAATTATAGGAACTTGCGAAAAGTTCTTGTTCTTAACCCGTGAGAGTTAAGACTTTCGCGTTTTATAGCTCCCTATATAAAAGCCTAGCAAAACTTGACTTAAACACGTTAAGGATACTAGCTAGAGTAACTTAGATAAGTAAACTCAGGTTGAGTCAAAAGATTCACAACGTTTGAAATTAAAACCACTTTATTAAAAATTATTCTAGTAAAGAAAGAGAATAACTATACAAAAAGAAAAACTAATAGGCCAAAATAGATCAAAATTTTAAAAAATGTCGAAAAATTGATTTTTCGGTTAAAATGAGGACAAATACAAGGAAAAGGCCACTTAACTTCGATAGAAGTCCCCCTACACTTAATATAAACATTGTCCTCAATGTTTAAGCATGTGGGAGTAAACTCCCCTACACTTAGGACATTGTTCACTTTGTTTAAATCTTGCTAAGGAAAAGACAACTAACGAGATTCCTATTTTAATATTGGAAAATATAAAATAGTGAATCGAAAAGAGTTTAGGATAGAACCGGGAAAATGGGAACACGGAATCACGGGTCGTCAAAAATCATCAAGAGTGGATCATTGAGCGCTCGAATCCCTGATTAGTAGAAGAGAGGAAATAGCAAACACCAACGGGTCTCCCCTACACTTAGGATAAAGAAAGCTAAAAGATAGATACATGGGTTGCCTCCCAAGAAGCGCTTGATTTTTGATTACCGAGTCATGAGCCTGACTCGACCTTGATTAGCAAAGGAAGAAGCATGAAACATATCCACCGGGATCAAAGACATAGTTTTCGTCCATCAAATAACACAAGCTTAAGGCGAACAAGGCAAGCCAAAGAAGAATAGGCAAGGTTCCCTTAAGCAGCGATGTAGCACGGTGGGAGCAAGTATGGTGAGGTGCAAGCATATCTTCAATAGGTCGAAAAATCTTTCCTTTTATTTAATCAGGTGGATACTGAGATGGCTGAAGAATATCGATACCGGGGTCGAACACCTTTTCCTTTAAGGGAAAATAGCACTCAGGCTCAGCAGAATGTGAAGAAGATCCGCGAAGAAAAAGCACAACCTCGTCCTCAGAAGGTGGACAAAGAGGTGTTAAATCATACGTGCTGCGGATGTTGGTGTCGTCCGGTTGCTTCTCCTTTGAAAGAATTTTCTTCAAATCCAAAGTAGGATCAAGACGATAATCATCAAAGTCTAAAGGAGGAGCATCACTCTCATGAGGGAAGTATGTATTGAGAAAAGTAGAGAAGTCTTCCTCAAATGAGTAATCATCCAAAGTAGGATCAAGTGATGGCGGAGGATCTTCATCATGAGAAGAATCACTCGAAAGAGTATCGGCCTCAACAAAATCGTCATAAATGGGCATGTCGGGATACTCGGAAGTAAAATCATCATAATCATCCAAATCTGAGCTAGAATCATCATCATAAGCATCAAAGATCGGTGGAGAATCATAAGTGGGTGAAGGTTCCAAATTGGAGAGAGAATCATTGATAGGTGTGAAAACACCCATCCTTTTTACCACTTAATTACAATATTAACCGAGCCAAAACGTGTATTTTATGTCATTTATGTCGGAATTATGCGTGGTTTGTGTTTTTGTTGTGATTTAGGACGAAAAGGTAAAAAGTGGAGAAAACATGGGATTTCACGGGCTTTTATCGAAGAAAAAGACGAAAGATGAAGTCGAAAGATCAAGAGTGGAAAAAGAACGGAAGTCCAAGACCAATTCTGAAGATTTACCGAAGAAAAAGTCAAAAGACGGAAGTTTACTAAAAGCCGAAGAACTCGAGTCTTATTTATGAAGAGAATTCAAGACGGGTTCAAAGTAATCCCAAGACAAGTCACAAAGTCCAAGTATTAAGAAGATTTAAGAAGATTAAAGAAGCTTAGGGACTTAAGTGCACAATTAAGGAAAAGAGGAAAGAGGGAGGAAGCTTCCTAAGCTCCTCCCTAATCTCCACTATAAATAGCCATTAGCTACTTCATTTCTTGTTGTTGGGTGGTTTTGACAAACCACCACTTCCACCATTTTTATTTCTTGTCATTTTAATTCTTGCACTTTAATCATTTGTTATACACTTTTAATCCATTTTAATTTTCAAGTAAGTTTTCAATTATTGTTCTTTAATCTTTACTTTTCTTGTCTTAATCTCTCATCTTCCTTTCTTGATTCTTGTTTGCTTTTGGTGCGATTTACATTTGATCCGTGTTGTTCATTCATGTTTTCGTCCCTAAAAAGTTAATCTTTTTATGTTTTGATTTCAAAGTTTGTTTATTTTAAGTTTGGAAAAGTTATTATTTGTGCTTATTGATTCCGTTTCACTATTTATTCGTTTAAGTTTTTGTGATAGCTTAATCTAATAGCTTATTACTTGCTTATTTCGAATCCCTATTTAATCGGAAAAGGTAAACCCTTTTCCGATTTGTCTTTTCCGATCAGCACACCTTATTCCGATCAGTAGATCGGAAAAGGGTTTTGGGGTTATTCCGATTTGCTCAGTTTAGGTGTATTTCGATTATGAGTTTTTTTTACACATTCCGATTGTACCTTTTCTTTATATTCCGATCATATGCATTTTCGTGTATTCCGATTTGGATTCATAGTAACATTCCGATTAGTTTAATTTTAGGCATTCCGATTGAGTTACTTTTGATTATTCCGATCATGCTCATTCCGATCGGGTACATTCCGATCGGATCCTTATGGATTCCGATCGGGTGTATTCCGATGGAATGTTTTGTTTTGTTTTAATATTTTACTTAGGTTAAAATGTCAATTTTACTCGTTTTAGTTTTAGTCTATTTTAATTTCGTTCCGCATTTTTATTTTATTGTCAATTTACTTTTCGTTAAGCTTTAATTTTACGTTATTTAATTTCACGTCATTTACTTTTAAAGTTTTAAATATGCACCGTTTACGTTTCAACTAGTTGTAGTTTTAATTTCCCGTCCTTTATTATTAAGTCTTGCACATTTATTTTTCCAAAACCAAAAATATTTGTTTCACCAAAAACAACTAATCTCACACATTTAACCGGAAATCAATTCGAGAAGATTCCGAGAAAACGAACTTTTCAACGAGTAAAATCTCGAGTATTAAATGGCGCCGCTGCCGGCTCTTTTCGTTACGATTAACGGTTTCCAGTGAGAGACGCATTGAATTTTGGGATCCGTTCTTTGAACGTTATTTTCCTTGCTTTAAAATTTTTCAAAAATCCATAAAAAATATAAAACTCTTCAAAAATACAAAAACATTAAAAAATCATTAAAAAGCAATTCTTTTCATAAGGTTTTGCACCAAAAAGATTATATAGATATTCTTTGTGTATATTTTTCTTCTGCGGGTGTATGCGTACTAGATCTTCGAACTATTCTGAGCCCGAGACTCGTGAAGATTTAGATATGGCTGGTGTTAATAACAACAATAACAACTCACCTCAACCTAGTTTGAATAATAACAACAACAACAACAACAATGTCCACCTACCGGATTTACGAACGATAGAGGAATTGTGTCAACCCACCATGAACGGACGCGGAGGCCCGATTGCGTCGATGCACGTCACGGCTCAGGAGTTTTCGTTGAAGCATCACATGATCCAGCAAGTGCAAACTAACCCATTTCGTGGAATTCCGGATGATGATGCCAACAAACACCTCGACAAATTCATTACCATTACCCAAAGCATGAAGTGCTCTGGTGTTTCTATGGATGACCTTCGCCTTTAACTCTTTCCCCACTCGCTTTCTCACCATGCCGAAAAATGGTTTGACCGTCTTCCTAAGAATTCTATTCATACGTGGAATGACATGACTCAACGCTTTTTATCGCGCTACTTCCCTCCATCCATGGTCACAAGCCTTCGTAACCAAATCAGTGGATTCATGCAAGAGAATGATGAATCGCTTTTCGATGCTTGGGAACGGTACAATGATTTGATCGACCGCTGTCCAAATCACAACATGCTCCCCGTCACTCTCATTGACACCTTCTACAATGGTCTCACTTTTCGTGATCGTGACACGATCAATGCCGCCGCCGGTGGTACTTTTATGAAAAGGAGACCGGAGGAGTGTCGAGAGTTGATCGAAAACATGACTACTCACCACAAGAATTGGGATTCATCCGCATCCTCAAGATCTAACTCGAGAGTCAATGTTTCTTCTACTACTTCCAATCCTGAGATATCTGAACTTACCCGACAAATCGCGAATATGCACAAAGATTTCATGTCCATAGCCACAAACAACTTTCAACAAGCTAAAGTCGTTGCTATTTCTTGTGACACATGTGGTGGTCCTCATTCTTATAATGATTGTCCTTCTACTTAAGGCAATTATTCTGAAAACGTTAACGCAGCTTACGGCACTTATCCCACGGGAGGCTATCAAGCCCGCCCTCAAGGAGACCGTGGTTTGCTAAGTTATCGTTCCAACAATTATCTTGCTCCTCCCGGTTTCCCTCCTGCAAACCAAAACCAACAACAAAGCTATAACCGAAACAACCAATCCCAACCTCGTGCTCAAAATCAATATCAATCCCAAAGAAACACATACCCAACTCAAGGAAATTCTCAAGCTTACCAAGCTCCACCTCTCAATCAACCGATGGCAGTAAACCAAGACGTCGAGACGTTCATGAAGACTAATCGTGAGATGGTGACGAATCTTCAGAGTCAATTTGTCAACTTGAAGAATGACATGGTGAAACAAGGGAGCGATATTCGAGCCGAGCTAAGGAATGATATGGCCAAACACAGCAATGAAATTAATGCAAACATGCAAAACTCTTTCAATAATCAAGCGTTTCACCTTCGTGATATGATTGGTTCGCTCATCCAAGGTAATCAACCCTCTTCTTCGGGTACTCTTCCGAGTAATACCGTTGCGAATCCAAGAGGGGAGATGAAAGCAATCACCACTCGTAGTGGAAAAGGTTATACGGAACCCGAGCTTCCTACACCTCCACCCGTGATTGTGAACAAGGAAAAAGAGCAACTTTCCTCACCTCCTTCACCTTCTATCCCCATTTCCCCACCACCCGTGGTTGTGAGTGATCCTACTCCCTTAAAGCCTTCTTCTTCATCCAATATACCTTATCCTTCAAGGTTGAGGAAAGAAAAGCAAAAGAGCAAGGATGATATTCAGGTTTCAAACTTTCTAAAAATGTTTAAACAATTGAATTTTAACATCTCCTTTGCCGAGGCTCTCGCTCACATGCCCAAATACGCTAAGATGTTTAAAGATCTTCTAAGTGATAAGGAAAAGCTTCTTGACATCACTCAGACCCAACTTAATGAGAACTGCTCCGCAGTGCTCTTAAGGAAATTGCCTACCAAACTTGGTGATCTGGGTCGCTTCTTGATTCCTTGCAACTTCCCGGGAGTAGAGAATTGCATGGCCCTAGCCGATCTAGGTGCCAGTATAAACTTAATGCCTTTAAGTGTTTGGAAGCAATTATCTCTCCCCGAGCTAGTCCCCACCAAAATGACTTTGGAATTAGCCAAGCGTACGGTTGCTTATCCAGTGGGGATAGCCGAAGATGTCTTTGTTGGCGTTGACAAATTCACCTTCCCGGCGGATTTTGTTGTCGTTCACTACGAGATGGACCCCCGTGTTCCATTAATCGTTGGACGTCCATTCCTGAGGACCGGTCGCACTCTCATTGATGTAGCCGCGGGCGAAATAATCATGAGAGTTGGTGACGACCAAATTGTCTTCAACATGGGTAAGATTTCTAAGCAACCTTATTCGTATGAGAGTGTTAATGCTATTGATGTTCTCGATGAGGCTTGTGAAGAACATTTTCATGATGCTTGCAAAAGTACTCTTTCTTCTCTACCCAATGTTGAGACCGTTGCCTCAATTGCTTCAACATTGACTCCTTTTGGAGAAAGTGACTTGGATGATTTCGAAGCTAGCTTGGGTCCTCTCGATATTAAGTATGATAATTTGTCCTCCAATTCGGATGAAGATATTCGTACTATTGAGAGACTTCTCAATGAGGACCCATTGTCTCCTCCTTCTCCTAAAGAGGTGACTAATGATGATCCATCGTTAGTTTCACCATCTATTGAGGATCCTCCTACTCTTGAGCTTAAGGACCTTCCTCCTCATCTTGAGTACGATTTCTTGGAAGACAACAAAAAGTTACCGGTCATTATCGCAAAGGATCTGACAGAAGACGAAAAAGCCCGACTTGTCGCCGTGTTGAAGAAGCATAAACGCGCTATCGCTTGGAAAATCTCCGACATTCGTGGAATTGATCCTCACTTTTGCACACATAAAATTCTCATGGAGGACGACTTTAAGCCCATAATTCAAAGCCAACGAAGGGTGAATCCTAAAATCCATGAAGTTATAAAAAAAGAGGTTATCAAACTTCTTGATGCGGGTATGATTTACCCTATTTCGGATTCACCATGGGTTAGTCCAGTCCATTGTGTGCCTAAGAAAGGCGGTATCACCGTTGTGCCCAATGCCAATGACGAGTTGATTCCTACCCGTCTCGTTACTGGGTGGAGAGTTTGTATAGACTACCGCAAACTCAATGATGCCACGAGAAAGGATCATTTCCCTCTACCTTTTATGGACCAAATGCTTGAACGTTTAGCGGGTAATGAATATTACTGCTTTCTTGATCGTTTCTCGGGTTATTTCCAAATACCCATCGATCCCCAAGATCAAGAGAAGACAACATTCACTTGTCCCTATGGCACATTTGCTTACAAACGAATGCCTTTTAGCTTATGCAATGCCCCCGGGACTTTCCAAAGGTGCATGTTGGCTATCTTCCATGACATGGTTGAGCAAACCATGGAAGTCTTCATGGATGATTTCTCGGTCTTCGGGGATTCCTTCTCTTCTTGCCTTGCCAATTTAGAACGTATGCTTAAGCGGTGCGAAGACACTCGCCTTGTTCTGAATTGGGAAAAATGCCATTTTATGGTAAAAGAAGGCATTGTGCTAGGACACAAAATCTCTAAAGCCGGTCTAGAAGTCGACCGTGCTAAAGTAGATGTCATAGCCAAATTACCTCCACCTTCAACCGTGAAGGGTGTGAGAAGTTTTCTGGGTCATGCGGGCTTCTATCGTCGATTCATTCAGGATTTCTCTAAAATCGCTCGTCCGATGACCCACCTCTTGGAAAAAGATACTCCTTTTATCTTTTCTAAAGAGTGTCTCGAAGCCTTCAATCTTCTTAAGGATAAGCTAACTAAGGCACCGGTCTTGGTTACCCCTAATTGGGAGATGCCTTTTGAATTGATGTGCGATGCTAGCGACTTTGCTATTGGTGCGGTTTTGGGCCAACGAGTGAATAAACACTTCCAACCAATCCACTATGCTAGCAAAACAATGACGGGGGCTCAATAGCATTATACCGAGAAAGACTGGGCATTCAGGCGAGCCGCCCGGTGGTGACAACCGAAAAAGAGCTTTTAGCTGTTGTCTATGCATTTGAGAAATTTCGCCCCTATCTTGTTTTATCCCCCACCATCGTGTATACCGACCATTCCGCGTTGAAGTACTTGATGACAAAGCATGATGCTAAGCCAAGACTTCTTCGCTGGGTTTTACTCATTCAAGAATTCAACATTGAAATTCGTGACAAGAAGGGAGCCGAAAACCTGGCCGCGGATCATCTGAGTCGACTTGAGGATCCATATCAAGGGGATCACTCGAACAAAGACATCAATGACTCTTTCCCCCTTGAGACCTTAATGTCTATAAATCTCAATCTTGATGGCACCCCGTGGTTTGCAGACATTGCAAACTACTTAGCGGGTGGTATTCTCATCAAAGGGTTAACATCCCAACAAAAGAAGAAGTTCTTGAATGATGTTAAGACTTACTTTTGGGATGACCCTTTTCTATTCAAACAATGTGCTGATCTGATCATTCGTCGATGTGTTGACGGACCGACAGCTTTTGACATTCTCCAAGCTTGCCACAAAGGACCCACCGGTGGTCACTTTGGTCCCAACTACACCGCTAAGAAAGTGTTTGATTCTGGATTCTATTGACCCACCATTTATCGTGATGCTCACGAAATGGTTAAGCATTGTGATGCTTGCCAACGTCAAGGCAAGATCACACATAAGGATGAGATGCCTCAAAATTTCATACAGGAATGTGAAATCTTTGATGTATGGGGCATCGACTTTATGGGGCCATTTCCATCTTCCAAAGGGAACAAGTACATCCTCGTCGTCGTCGACTACGTTTCTAAATGGGTTGAAGCTAAGGCTCTTCCTACGAATGATGCGAGGGTGGTTGTGAACTTTTTGAAGCAGCTTTTCGCTCGATTTGGCGTTCCTCGCGCTATCATCAGTGACCGCGGGACTCATTTTTGCAACGATCAATTTGCAAGAGTCATGGCTAAGTATGGTGTCAATCACCGTCTTTCCACCGCCTATCATCCCCAAACCAATGGGCAAGCCGAGATATCCAACCGTGGATTGAAGCGAATTTTGGAGCGTACTGTGGGAGAGCATCGCGCCGCATGGGCCGATAAGTTAGATGATGCTCTGTGGGCTTTCCGTACTGCTTACAAGACCCCGATCGGTTGTACACCCTATCGTCTTGTGTACGGGAAAGCCTGCCACCTCCTAATCGGGCTGGAACATAAGGCGTACTGGGCCTTGAAGTGGGCTAACTTCGACATCCACAAAGCCGGTGATCATCGCAAGATTCAACTCAACGAGCTAAATGAACTGAGGAATGAAGCTTATGAGAACTCGCTGATCTACAAGGAGAAGACAAAAATCATTCATGACGCAAAAATCAAGAACCGAGAGTTCCACGTTGGTGATCAAGTCTTGCTCTTTAACTCTCAGTTGAAGATTTTCTCTGGCAAGTTGAAGAGCCGCTGGTCTGGTCCATTCACCATCGACAAAGTCTTTTCATATGGGACCATTGAGCTTTCTCAGCCAAATGGGCCAAATTTCAAGGTGAATGGCCAGCGTCTGAAGCTGTACTTTGGTGAGGACATTTCTCAAGAGATGATTCGATTCCTCACCACGTTCCCCATGAACTAAAATTGGGTCGAGTCAGGCTCGAAACTCGGTGAATAAAAACAAGCACTTCTCGGGAGGCAACCCGTGATCTATCCTTTACTGCTTTCATAATAAGTGTAGGGGAGCCCCGCATATGTTTGTTGTCTTGTTTCTTGTGATGTGCAGGGATTAAAGCTTCAAAGATCCACCTTGATATCTTTTGACGAACCGTGATACCGTATTTCCCATCTTCCCGGTTCTATCCTAAACTCTTGTGATTCAGTATTTCATATTTTATATGTTCACATTGAATTCACTTTAATTGTCCTTTCCTTAGCAAGATTTAAACAAAGTGCACAATGTCATAAGTGTAGGGGAGTTTACTCCCACATGCTTAAACATTGAGGACAATGTTTATCTCAAGTGTAGGGGGGACTTCTATCAAAGTAAGTGGTCTTTTCCATGAATTTGCCCTCATTATTAACCGGAAAATTTGATTTTTCGACATTTTTCAAAATTTGTAATCTTTTTTGGCCTAGTTGTATAGTTGTATTTGCCTTTGTTATGGTTATTTTCTTTCCTTGCTAGAATAATTCTTCAATAAAGTGGTTTTAGATTTTTCTTAGTCGTGAACATTTTGACTCAACCCGAGTTTACTTGCCTAAGTTTACTCTAGCTAGTATCCTTAACGTGTTTAAGTCAAGTTTTGCTAGGCTTTTATATAGGGAGCTATAAAACGCGAAAGTCTTAACTCTCACGGGTTAAGAACAAGAACTTTTCGCAAGTTCCTATAATTGATACTAGAGAGTCGTTTATCAAGGGAACTTTAAAATGCGATTTCTAAACTTGAAAAAGTCTAAGAATTTTCAAGATCCTATAGATGACTCGAAAACACAAAACTTTGATTTAATAGGCTAAGCATCCACGAGTCTCATTCCTTGAGATTTTAAACTGTGGAGAACGAGAGATGATAGAGTCAATTATAAGTTCGGTATTCTTTCGTGAATTTATGTGAGTTAATTATAAGCCTATTCTCCCTCCGCTTGTTAATAAATTTATCTGCAATAAATAAGGTTGTACGATTTAAAAGGTTACTTAGCTTCTAGCCCCAGATCGTTTAAAAGTTGCTCGGTACGGATTAGAGTTCATAGCCAAGGCATAACTTATTGAAGCGGGATGCGAAGATTGGCGAGTCTGAAAAGGCCCTAACAAGGCATGAGGGCTACATTTTGTTGCTAAAGATCCACAAGTGATGTGAAAAATCATTTATCGAAAATCAATATGAAGGATCGAGACACACGACGAAAAGCAAGAACTCCCCAAAAGTCATGGAGAAGTCTATCCGAAAAGACCCTAACAAGGTATGAGGATAAATAGATCCAAGTCATAAAAGGAGGCGGATCGTTGTATATCAAAGTCCAAAATAAAGATTGGAGAAAAATGAAGAAGTCGTGGTCCAAAGATGAAGAATCTCTCAAAACTTCAAGTGAAGAAATTCCTATAATGAAGAAAAGACCATTATTTCAAGAACGTCTCTCAAAGATTCGAAGTATGAAGTCGCTGCCAAATATCGGTCCGAGAAAGGTCTCAAATCGTGAAGCGAGTTATGCCAAGATATGAACTTTATGAGGTCCCGAGAAGCAGTTTTAAAAGATTTTGTCCTTTAGCTAACTATTGATTAAATCGTTAACTTTATTTTCGGCCTAATAAACTATCGAAATAAGTCAACAATGCATCCTCGTGATCATTCAAGACAACAATAAAATATAAGAGATACCCCTAGGAATAAGGGAGTCTAAGTGAATAATTGGCCCACATGAGTTCGTGTTAGTTTACTAACTTATAATAACAATGATCTCGTTTCTAAGCTTGGTTTGGAGAAAGTGAAAACTTGAGGATGATGATCATTCACGACATTTCCAAAACCCAAAGGTATGATTTTGATTTCTTTACTTTGTATGTTTATAATTTTCTGTCTCTTTAATAAAGGCCAAGGTGGATTAATTATGACGAAAAATGTAAATTTGCTTTGTAACTAATGCATTGCATGAGGACATTGCAATGGTTAAGTGTAGGGGATTTGATAGGTGTGAAAACACCCATCCTTTTTACCACTTAATTACAATATTAACCGAGCCAAAACGTGTATTTTATGTCATTTATGTCGGAATTATGCGTGGTTTATGTTTTTGTTGTGATTTAGGACGAAAAGGTAAAAAGTGGAGAAAACATGGGATTTCACGGGCTTTTATCGAAGAAAAAGACGAAAGATGAAGTCGAAAGATCAAGAGTGGAAAAAGAACGGAAGTCCAAGACCACTTCTGAAGATTTACCGAAGAAAAAGTCAAAAGACGGAAGTTTACTAAAAGCCGAAGAACTCGAGTCTTATTTATGAATAAAATTCAAGACGGATTCAAAGTAATCCCAAGACAAGTCACAATGTCCAAGTATTAAGAAGATTTAAGAAGATTAAAGAAGCTTAGGGACTTAAGTGCGCAATTAAGGAAAAGAGGAAAGAGGGAGGAAGCTTCCTAAGCTCCTCCCTAATCTCCACTATAAATAGCCATTAGCTACTTCATTTCTTGTTGTTGGGTCGTTTTGACAAACCACCACTTCCACCATTTTTATTTCTTGTCATTTTAATTCTTTCACTTTAATCATTTGTTATACACTTTTAATCCATTTTAATTTTCAAGTAAGTTTTCAATTATTGTTCTTTAATCTTTACTTTTCTTGTCTTAATCTCTCATCTTCCTTTCTTGATTCTTGTTTGCTTTTGGTGCGATTTACATTTGATCCGTGTTGTTCATTCATGTTTTCGTGCCTAAAAAGTTAATCTTTTTATGTTTTGATTTCAAAGTTTGTTTATTTTAAGTTTGGAAAAGTTATTATTTGTGCTTATTGATTCCGTTTCACTATTGATTCGTTTACGTTTTTGTGATAGCTTAATCTAATAGCTTATTACTTGCTTATTTCGAATCCCTATTTAATCGGAAAAGGTAAACCCTTTTCCGATTTGTCTTTTCCGATCAGCACACCTTATTCCGATCAGTAGATCAGAAAAGGGTTTTGGGGTTATTCCGATTTGCTCAGTTTAGGTGTATTCCGATTATGAGTTTTTTTTACACATTCCGATTGTACCTTTTCTTTATATTCCGATCATATGCATTTTCGTGTATTCCGATTTGGATTCATAGTAACATCCCGATTAGTTTAATTTTAGACATTCCGATTGAGTTACTTTTGATTATTCCGATCATGCTCATTCCGATCGGGTACATTCCGATCGGATCCTTATGGATTCCGATCGGGTGTATTCCGATGGAATGTTTTGTTTTGTTTTAATATTTTACTTAGGTTAAAATGTCAATTTTCCTCGTTTTATTTTTAGTCTATTTTAATTTCGTTCCGCATTTTTATTTTATTGTCAATTTACTTTTCGTTAAGCTTTAATTTTACGTTATTTAATTTCACGTCATTTACTTTTAAAGTTTTATATATGCACCGTTTACGTTTCAACTAGTTGTAGTTTTAATTTCCCGTCCTTTATTATTAAGTCTTGCACATTTATTTTTCCAAAACCAAAAATATTTGTTTCACCAAGAACAACTAATCTCACACATTTAACCGGAAATCAATTCGAGAAGATTCCGAGAAAACGAAATTTTCAACGAGTAAAATCTCGAATATAAAAATGATGGCGCCGCTGCCGGGGAACGTTCATGGCCGCCAAAACCCAATGTAAGTTTTTAATTTCTTTACTTATCCTTATCTTTTATGTTTAGTATTTAATAAAGGCCAAGGTGGGTTATTTATGATGGAAAATGTAAACCGTGCTTAAAAATTAATGCATTGCATGAGGGCATTGCAATGGTCGAGTGTAGGGGATTTAATAAGTGTGAAAACACTTATCCTTTTACCACTTATTTCCAATAATAACAAGACCAAAACGTGTGATTTATGTCGTAAAAGTCGGAATTATGCGTGGTTTGTGTTTTTATTGTGTTTTAGGACCAAAATATGAAAAAGGAAGAAAACACGGGTTTTCACGGGCTTTTATCGAAGAAAACGGGAAAAGACGAAGTCAAAAGATCAAGAGTGCAAAAAGAACGGAAGTCCAAGGCCTATTCTGAAGATTTATCGAAGAAAAAGTCTAAAGGCGGAAGTTTAACGAAGTCGAAGAACTTAAGTCTAATAAAGGAAGAAAATTAAAAGACAAGTTCAAATCCCGAGACGACAAAGACAAAGAATTAAAGTCGAGTCGAGAAAACGTGAAGAAAGCAAGAAAGAAGAGGCAACACATGCACTCCTTCCACCTTCCCTATAAATACCCTCCTAATAGTCATTAGGAGGGTGGTTAGTTAATTTAGCTAGTTTTCACTTTTTCTTAGTTTTGTCTACTTTTAGAGAGAGAAAGTCTTAAACTTTCTCTCACTAAGTTTCATCTTTTTCTCTTAATCTTTCAAGATTAAACATCTTTGTATTGCTTATTTTTCATTAATCAAGTTCTATTTTAAGCTTTTAATCTTTAATCTCATTCTACTTTTCTTTGATTTTAGATTGATTTTGGTGCGATTATCAATAGATCCGTGTTGTTCTTAATGATTTCGTGCTTAAAAAGTTAATCTTTTGATCATTTCATAAGTTTTCATTTGATTAAGCTTTAAGACTTTTGTGCTTATTGGCTTACTTTTATGATTAGCTTATTTACTTTATAAAAAGTTTTTTTAAAAAGCTTATGTTTTTATTGTTTGATCCAAAAAGTTGTTTAATTTCGAGTTAGATAAGTTGATAAGTGCTTATTTGATCCGGATTGTTCTTGGTTCGTACTAGTTTTCGGGATAAGCTTATCACAATAGCTTATTTCTTAGCTTTTTACGAATTCCACCATTTTCGGAAAAGGTTATAACCCTTTTCCGATCCAGCTATTCCGACCAGCAACATTCCACCCTTTCCGATTTACCTAATCGGAAAAGGGTTTTCATTTTCCGATCTGACCTTTTTTGTGTATTCCGACTGTAGTTGTTTGCCCCATATTCCGATAGGAGCTATCCTTGGCATTCCGATTGGGCAGTTTTGGGTGTATTCCGATTAGATCATTTCATGCATTCCGATTGGGAACTTTTAGCAACATTCCGATTGCCCTTTTGTTACTTATTCCGATTGGTAGGTCTTTGCTATATTCCGACAGCCTTTCTTTCCACTTTCCGATCAACCGATCGGAATACATTCCGATCGGGACACCTTTTTGTGGCTTATTCCGATTGTTTGCATTTGTTTGATATTCCGATCTTACTTTCTTTTAGTACTTTTCAACTAAGTTCTTATTTTTAGAAAATTTTCCAAGTGTTAGTTTTCTTTAGTGTGCTAGTACTTTTCTATTGTCACCTTTAAGTTTACGAGCATTTATTTTTACTTGTCATTCTAGTATTAATCTTTATTCTTCCATTTTACTCAACGACACTTTAATTACTTGCTATTAGTTAAAATAGATAATCAAAACCAAACCATTCTCTTGATTCACCAAAAGACGATTGAGTCACACTTTAGACCGGTTCTCAATTCGAAAAGATCGGAATAACGAACTTTCATACTAGGTGTAAAAGCCAAGTATTAATCATCCACATCATCTTGAAAAAGTGGATTATCAATGCAAGACTCGAATAGAGGATTGTTGTAGATGACAAAATCATCGAGCACATTAATCATATTCGCAGATTCTCGTCCAAAGTATTTGCTTGTAAGCTTCCCCATTTTAAAAACTTGGGCATCATCCCCGACTCTTAAGATTAACTCACCTTCGGCAACATCAACTAGAGCTCTTCCGGTTCTCAAGAATGGCCGACCAAGTATTAAAGGAATACGAGGGTCCATTTCATAATCAACAACCACAAAGTCGACCGGAAAAGTAAAGGTGCCAACTTTAATGAACACATCTTCGGCAATACCAACGGGGTAAGCGAGAGTGCGATTGGCTAGCTCAAGAGTCATCTTTGTTGGAGTAAGGTCGGGTAATGATAGTGTTTTCCAAACACTTAAAGGCATCAGATTAATACTGGCCCCGAGATCAGCTAGGGCAGTAAATTCTTCGGTTTTGTTAAAGATGCAAGGCAACACAAAACGACCGGGATCTCCAAGTTTTTCCGGAAGTTCTTTAAGAATAACTACAGAACAGTTTTCATTTAAGCGTGTGTTGGCGAGCTCAATTAGCTTCTCCTTCTTGTTAAGCAATTCCTTGAATGCTTTCACAAATTTCGGCATGTGGACAAGTGCTTCAACAAGGCTAATGTTGAAATTCATTTGAGAGATCATCTTTAAAAAATTCGACACTTGAACGTCATCCTTGGTGTGCATTTTGGTCTTGCCTAAGCGAGATGGATAAGGAATATTAGGTGTGGGTGGTGAAGGTGTAGGTGTAGCAGGTAAAGGTTGATATGTTGAAGGGTGAGATGTTGAAGGGTTCTTCTTAGGTACATCGTCATGACGAGGCGGAGACGGTAATGGTGTACTAATACTAGGTGTAGGAGGAGTAGGGATAAATGGTGGTGGAGGAGGGGTAGATGAGGGGGGCGGGATAGGTGGTCCTACTATGGTAACTCCACTACGGGTAGTAATAGCACTCACATTCGCTCTCGGATTGGTGACGGTGTTTGAAGGTAGAGAACTCGAGGTAGAGGGTTGAGTTGTGGGCAAGAAACTAGCAAGCATATTCTTCAAATCATTCGTTTGATTGCTGAAGGAGGATTGAATATTATCTCGAAGCTCGGATCTAATGGCATTCCCTTGCTTGGTAATATCTCCTTTTAGATTGATAATTTGGCTCTGTAGATTCTTGATTTGCTCACCTTGGGTTCTCATTAAGGTTTCAACATCTTGATTCATGGGTGGGGCTTGTTGAGCGGGTGGGTGATAAGGATTAGAAGCTCTTGGTGGGATTTGGTTGCTTCTATTGTAGTTGTTGTTGGGGTTTTGGTTTTGAGGAGAAAAACCGGGTGAAAGGTAGTTGTTGAACCGGTAACTCAGCAAATTTCGATCCCCTTGAGGCTGAGCTTGGTAATTTTCCGATGAATAATTACCATAAGCTGCATACACATTTTCCGGATTTCCTTGAGTAGAAGGACAATCAGTGTATGAGTGTGGACCGCCGCATGTCTCACAAGGATTAGCAATCGCTTTAACTTGTTGTTGTTGGTTTGTAGCGAGAAGCAAGATATTTTTGTTCATTTCGGTCATCATGCGGGTGAATTCGGTCATGTCGGGGTTTGCTGAAGTAGAAGAAACATTGACTCTCGGGTTGTTCCTTGAAGAAGCGGAGGAATCCTAATTTTTGTGGCGAGTAGTCATGTTCTCAATAAGCTCTCTACACTCCTCGGTTCTCCTTTTCATAAATGTGCCACCGGCGGCTGCATTAATCGTATCACGATCTCGAAAAGTCAATCCGTTGTAGAAAGTATCAATTAATGTCACAGGGAGCATGTTGTGGTTTGGGCAACGATCGATCAAGACATTATATCTTTCCCAAGCATCAAAAAGAGATTCATCGGGTTCTTGCATGAAACCGCTGATTTGATTGCGAAGGCTCGTGACCATGGATGGTGGAAAGTAGCGCGACAAAAAGCGTTGAGTCATGTCATCCCAAGTATGAATAGAATTCTTCGGGAGACGATCAAACCATTTCTCGGCGTGATGTGATAAAGTATGTGGAAAGAGTTGAAGGCGAAGAACATCCATTGTGGCACCGGGCAACTTCATGCTTTGGGTAATAGTAATGAACTTGTCGAGGTGTTTGTTGGCATCATCATCAGGCATTCCTCAAAAAGGATTTGTTTGCACTTGCTGAATCATGTGGTGCTTCAACAAAAACTCCAGAGCCGTGATTTGCATCGGCGCAATCGATCCTCCTCGTCCAAACATGGTGGGTTGACAAAGCTCCTCCATTGTCTGAAGATCGGGCTGTGGAAGAACATTGTTGTTATTGTTGAGGTGCGGTGGATTATTGTTGTTGTTCACACCTGCCATACCTAAATCTTCTCGAGTCTCGGGCTCTTGATAATTAGAAGATCTAGTACGCATACATCTACAAAGGCAAAAGAAAAAGAAACCAAAGACAAAGACAATATATATACACAATAAAAATAAAATCTTTTTGGATTTTTGAAATTTTTAATTTTTATGGATTTTTAACAATTTTTAATTTTTATGGGTTTTTTGAAATTTTAATGCAAGAAAAATAACGCTCACGAATGAACGGATCACAAAAAGCAACGCGTCTCTCACAGAAAACTGTTAATCTTTACGAAAAAAGCCGGCAGCGGCGCTATTTGATAACTAAGATTTTACCTAGTTAAAAAGATTCTAATTCGTTGTTCTGGTCTAATCGAATTGATCCTGGTTAACTATGTGACTCAGTCGTTCTTTGGTGAAACAAAAGTTGTGTCATTGTAGATTATTAAAAGTGCAAGACGTAAAAGTAAATGACGTTAAAGTAAATCTAAGTCTAGTTTAAAATAAAAGACAAGTATTTAAAAGCGTGACGAAAAGTAAAAGGCACTTAAAGTAAATAACGCAAACTTAAAACTAACCTAAGGCAAACTTAAAACGCAGCTAAAACTTAAAACTAAGGCAAGTAATCTTAAAGTGCGACTAAGGAAAAAGGCGGGAAAAGTAAAGCTTGAAAATTTAAAACAGGAAGTTCAAAATAACCTGAACACAGCTCATTCGGAATAATTCTTTGTTCGGAATAATCACTCATCCGGAATGTCACCTTCGTTCGGAATGATTCTTCTTCACTCGGAATATTAACCAAAACCCTTGATCCGGAATAAATCCTTTATCCGGAATATGTCACTTATCCGGAATAAAGTCTTGACTCGGAATAAAGCTTTGATCCGGAATGATGTCTTGATCCGGAATATATTTTGATCCGGAATGTTGTGCTTGATCCGGAATGTTTGGTATTCCGAATGAAAGGTTTGATCCGGAATAATAAATTATTCCGAGTAAAACTCTTTGATCCGGAATATTGGATATTCCGGATGAACACTTTAGCTGAACCCTTGATCCGGAATGTTTTACTATTCCGAATAAAAGATCCTTGATCCGGAATATCTCCTTGATCGGGAATGTTTCTTCACAAAGCTTGATTCGGAATGTTCTGTTGATCTGGAATATGGACTTGATCCGGAATATGTCACTTATTCCGAATGAAAGCCTTTATTCGGAATATTTTCTTCACAAAGCCTTTCCACTGATTCGGAAATCTTGGTTTGATCCGGAATGTTTCCTGGGAAAACAGATGAACAGACAAGCGAAGAACAAGGGATACAAAGATAAACACGAATCTAAACAAGATCAAGCAAAATCAAACCAAAAGATTAAGCAAACTAATAACAAATGATCAACTAATGATAATCAAACAAACTAAATTAATCAAACTAACAATAATAATCAAACTAATCAAAACCCACTTAAATCAAATAAATAAAATAAGAACATGAACATGAACAATAAAGCATAAAGATTAAGATCAAACAAGAAAGGTAGATAGGAGATTAACAAGAAAAAGTAAAGATTGACAAGAATTAAAAGGAAACTTACTTGAAATTAAAGGTATTTAAGGTGCAAGACAAGTATTTAAATTTGACATGAAAAGTAAATGACAAGGTAATTAAAATTGGAAGAACTAATTGTCACTATTAGCCAACCAAAAACAAATGAATGAAAATAAATCCTATTTATAGAGGAGATTAGGGAGGTGCTTAGGAAGCTTCCTCCCTCTTTCTTCTTTCTTTAATTGCATGCTTTAGTCCTTGATCTTCTTAATCCCTTGTTAATCTTCTTAATATTTGGACTTTAATGACTTTGTCTCGAGATTTCTTTAAACTCGTCTTGAAATTCTTCAGTAAATTAGACTTGAGTTCTTCGGCTTTTAGTAAACTTCCGTCTTTTGACTTTTTCTTCGATAAATCTTCAGAATTGGTCTTGGACTTCCGTTCTTTTTGCACTCTTGACTTCTCGACTTCGTCTTTCGTGTTTTTCTTTGATAAAAGCCCGTGAATGCCCATGTTTTCTCCACTTTTCACCTTTTCGTCCTAAATCACAACAAAAACACAAACCACGCATAATTCCGACAAAAATGACATAAAATACACGTTTTGGTCCGGTTATTATTGTAATTAAGTGGTAAAAAGGATGGGTGTTTACACACCTATCATTCTTGATGATTGAACATAATCATTCCTAGTTCTGGTTCATCTAGTACATGAATAGGGAGATGATTTTGAAACTGAACAAGGCCTTTATATTTCTTTGTAGTGAAAAAGATGTCACCAACTTCAGGTTGTATCAGATTTGCCCTTTTGTTCAACTCCAGTATTGGATCTTGATCTTCCAGAGAAACTTGAGTGTTGATGTTCATAATTTCACATAGTCTTTCATGATTTCTCATATAGTGCTCGATTCTGGTGCGAACTTCATCCCATCTTTTGGATTTTCTTTTCTCGATCATCACACTCATTTCCATCCATTTAGAGTAAGAAAGTTCTTTTCCTTGAAAGTTTTCAAGTATCTCATCAGTTCCATCACCCCTATAGAACTTGAGATTGATGTCGCCTTTGCTGGTTGTCAACATTGGTGATTGGTGAGATATTTCTTCTGTTAAGCCTTGTTATACAAAAATTTTCATATAACACTTTCTTCTTGAAGACAATTTCTACTTCAAATTTTCCAATTTGTTCATACAAGCTTAGCTTCAGATCTCTTAGTTTCTCCTCTTGCTGAAGCTTGTATAGATTGTTAAGTTCTTCCTGAGTGGCCACTCCAGCGCTGATCAAACGATCATTCATAGTAAGGTCTCCTTTGTTTTTGGGTATAAAGGGAGGTGACCCACTATCAATTGTTTCCCCACTTGTGGTCAGCCCTTGCATATCATCATCTTTGGCTGATGACTCCCCCTTACCTTTTACTAGGCTCTTTTCAGTGATAGGTGACTCAATTGATTGTTTCTAAGCCTTCTTTTGGGCATGTTTTTGAAAGAGCTGTTGGATTGTGTTTTTCTCCCCCTCAGCAGAAGACTGCCCAGCAGATTCTGATGACCCACCAGCAGGGAAGAAGCCACAAAGACGATCAAGAGTGGTAGTTACCTAGGCCAGCATGGCTGGAACAGTTTCAAGGGCATTTAGCTTCTGCTGAACCTCTTTAGAAATTGTCAGCTTTTGTTTCTCCAGCAACGCCACTCTATCTTTGATCTTGGACACAGAATCACACAAGGTATTAACTTGGCCAGGAACTGGTGTGAATTTTGGTGGAAACTCCATGGATGCACCGTTGATGGACTCCATTAGAGAGTAAATCTCTTGCTTTAAGGAAGTGGTGGTGGCCACATCTTGGACTAAGGGCTTCAAAGCAGCAATGATGACATCCTTAATTTGTTCAGCAGAAGGAGGAGGTGGTCTTGCTTTGATAGTTAAGATTTCGTTGTCAACAAGCACCTTTTCTTCCTTCAGTCTGGCAACCTGTGATTGAAGAATCAACACTTGATTGGTTAATTCTTTTACCTGCTAAGTTCTGGGGGAAAGTGGATTTTGTGTTGCATCAGCAGGTTCTTCATCATTGTCATCTAGATTGATTGGAATTCTTTCATTGAACCCAAGTTCTTTCTCTAGATCATCTTCAGACATACTGACAACAAAAGTAGGCAAGTGTCCCACCTTGGCTCCAGTGGTGAGATGCACTTCCTTGGGAATCTTTGGAGCATCAACATAAGTGTGTGGATCAGTTTCAAGCCCTTCACCACCAGGGTTGGTTTGACATGATGGATCCTGAGAAAGAGTCCCTAATAAATTTAGATCAATGATAATGTTTTTGGTTCCTTTAGTAGAACCCTGTTGTGGGGGAGCTACATCATTAGAAACAGATAGGCCAGGGTCAGCATCAGCTGTTGGATTTGCTGACACATCATTCCCTGATGCAGACTCAGAGTGACAAGTGATAGAAATTGGTAATGAAGCATGACTTGTATTCAGAATGAAAGTACTTACCAATGCTGACTCCATACTACTGAGCTGAGGGTGAGCTCCATCTTCACCCTTCTCTCCTAAAGAAGTTGAGAAATGGGTTGCTTGATGGGCCTCTTTATGCATATTTCTTCCAGCAGAGACTGAAGGTGATGGTTGGCTGGGGTTCTTGTCCTTGGCCAGGGACTTGGTCTTCTTCAAAGCATGGCCTTAGGAATCATCATCAATCTTCTTTGAGGAAGATTGTGTGAGGGTTTTCCTCTTTCTGGACGCACGTCTAACCTTCTTAGTATTAATTGACGTTTGCTTCTGACGAGGTCCAGATGAAGCTACAGACTTTTTGCCTTGTAGATTCCCTTCTCCAGTTAGAGAAGTGTCTTTGGGAGCTTTGTACACTACTGGACCATCTGCTGAGCAGATGTCCAACATGGGTTGTGTAAGAGGAGGATCAATGGTGCTGACTGGAATGTTCCAGTGAGTGAGATCAAAGATCTTAAAAATTAGGTTCTCTCCATTGATTTTTGAAATGTTATTTCCAAGATGGTCAGCAAAGAGGAAAGATAGAAATCTGGTGTACACAACGTTTTTCTTTATAGTCTTTTTCTCCAGCTTCCCATGAAGATTTTCAAAAATAAGCCTCCCAAAATCAGCTTTAACACCCTTGGCCAGACAGTATAAAATAATAGCATCCTTTTGATTGATCTAGTCAAGGCCTCCAGTTCCCCCCCCCCCAAACATTCAATGAGAATGGTCATCAACAATTTCCATCTTGGTGTCAAAGCACTCCTTTTTAACCCCCCCCCCCCCCCTTTTTCAGAAATTTCTTTAGTATACCCAATCTCTTTAAAGAAATTTTTAACAACCATAAAATCATCAGGTATTGCTTCATACTCATTAGGGTTTTCCAAATAATCTAACCCCAAAACTTTTCTAAATGATTTTAACCCAAATCTACCATGAATCCCCATCGTGGTAGAATCAAACTCAATGGACTTCTTGTTGTTAGAAGCCTCTGCTGTAAACCAAAATTCTTTTAGCACATTTTGAAACATCATACCAGGATCCTTAAATAAAGCATACCTTAAAACACTTTTGGATAGATAAGTCAAAACTTGTTCCCCAGGAACAAACTTAATGGATTCAGGTTTAAGCAAGGTGATGTTGTTGGGTTTGAAGAAGATATCATCAATGGGATAGTTAACATGAGTGGATGGTTTAAGAGTGAGTTTGGTAATCTTGGGGGTGGAAGATGATTCAGCCATTTATGTTTCTTTGTGTGTTTTGAAAGAGAGAGAGTTTGTGTGTGTTTTTGGACGAAAAGATTTGTAAGCGTGGAATGAAATCCAATTGTTAGGGATTATATAAAAACCTTCACTGATTTGTAAAAAGTTTTTAAAACCATTTGAAAAAGTTATAAATCTTTTAGGGTTTCTTTTGAACATTTGGCACAAACTTTCTCATTAATGTTCTGCAAAAAGGTATGATTTTCTGTTGCTTTGAACAGTGAAACGCCCCATGTGTCAGGGGGTTGTTGACTGTGGATGGAGACGTTTGAAATTTCCTTGATTAACAAATGACACCTTTTTGAAAGAATGTTTGTTTTATTTACAAGAAATTTAATGCCATTAACTCTTTTGAATCACATGATTGATAGGTTTTAAATGTTGTTGTTCAGATATGCTGAAGCTGATGGCAATACTTGTGAGCTTCAGTGCGTCAGATGAGGCGACAAAACCCCATATACATGTTCACATAAGTGAACAAGACATATGACATTGCACGCTCCTCTACTCAGGCCTAGCTACTCAGCTGTATTAAAAATTTGTTCAGCATTACTGAAGGAACCTTTTGATGACTGGTGATTACTTGTTCGGCTTCAGTGAATCAAATATGGCGACAAAACATCCTATACACAATCACATAAAGTGAAATAGACACATGACATTGCACACTCCTTTACTCAGACAATGCTACTTAACATTAATCAAAATCTTTTAAGAAATGCTGAACCTTCAAGCTTCTTCAGTGAATGCTGAAGGTTCAGGTTTTGTATCATCAATGTTTAGCATACCAAGCTCCATTATCAATCTTTTGAAAGTTGGTTCATCCAGTGGTTTGGTGAAGATATCAGCCAATTGGTATTGAGTGGGGATGAAATGTAATTCAATGTCCCCTTTCACAATGTGATCTCTGATAAAGTGATATCTGATATCAATGTGTTTTGTTCTTGAGTGGAGGACTGGATTGTTGGATATTGCAATAGCACTAGTGTTATCACAAAAGATTGGTACCTTTTCATATTCTATCTCATAATAAGCCAGTTGGCTTTTCATCCAAAGAACATTGGTACAATATCCAACAACTGCCACATATTCAGCTTCTGTTGAAGACATGGCAACTGTTTGTTGCTTTTTAGCCCTCCAACACATAATTTTGCCACCTAGCAATTGGCAGGTACCAGAAGTGATTTTTCTGTCCAAATTGCAACCAGCATAGTCCGAATCTGAATACCCCTTTAGATCAAAACCTGAGGATTTGGGGTACCAAAGACCTAGACTTGGTGTACCTTTTAGGTATCTGAAGATTCTCTTTATAGCAGTAAGGTGTGATTCCTTTGGATCTGCTTGGTATCTTGCACAAAGGCATGTAGAGAATTGAATGTCAGGTCTGCTTGCAGTTAAGTACATGAGTTACCCAATCATACCTCTATACTGAGTCTCATTGACTGATTGTCCAGTGATATCAGGTCCTAAGTTGTTAGGGGTACCATTAGAGTCTTCACTAAAGCACAATTGATATCATACTTCTTCAACAGATCCTTGACATATTTTTCTTGATTGATGGAGATGCCTTGGTCAGATTGTTTAATCTGAAGACCAAGAAAGTATGTGAGTTCTCCCATCATACTCATCTCAAACTTGCTGGTCATAAGCTTGGAAAATTGTTTACAAAGTTTCAAGCTTGTAGAACCAAAGATTATGTCATCCACATAAATTTGTACCAGAATGGTGTCAGTTTTAGATTTATAGATGAACAAGGTGCTATCTATTTTTCCTCTAACAAATTTATGTTCAATGAGAAACGTTGAGAGAGTTTCATACCAAGCTCTTGGAGCTTACTTCAGTCCATACAAAGCTTTGTAAAGCTTGTAGACATGATTTGGGTATTTACTACTCTCAAAGCCAGGAGGCTGGGTAACATAAACTTCTTCTTTTAGGTCACCATTTAGAAATTCACTTTTGACATCCATTTGGTAGATGATGAAGTTCATGTAAGTGGTATATGCAAGGAAGATTCGTATGGCTTCCATACGTGCAACTGGATCAAAGGTTTGATCAAGATAAACACCAGGCTCTTGATTGAATCCTTGGGCCACCAGCCTAGCTTTATTTTTGGTCACTGCATTGGTTTCATCTCTTTTGAGCTTGTAAACCCATTTGGTGCCAGTGGTTGATTTACCATATGGAAGAGGAACCAATTTCCAGACTTTGTTTCTTTCAAATTGATTGAGTTCCTATTGCATGGCATCCACACATCCAGGGTGTGTGAGTGCTTCAGAAACCTTTGTAGGTTCAATTTCTGAGAGAAAATTTGCATAGAGGCATTCTCTAGATGAAGCTGCACTCAGTTTCTTTGCCATAGATCTAGTGACTCTACCTTCACTAGGATTACCTATTATGTTCACCAGCTGTATGTGACTATTTTGAGTTCAAGATTTTTGTGGAGCTGGAGAATAGGTACTGGTATCATGATTAGAGCTAGAGCTTGGAAGTCCATGACATTGACTTGGGCTTGGAATGTCTCTAGTGTCTACTGAAGGATATTCAGTGGACAAGGGTTCAATCATTGGAGGGCTTACTTCTTGGTCATAAGAAGCATATCCAAGACCTAATTCCCTAGATATGATAGGAGAGCTTTGAGCTAGGGGCTTAGATTGTTCTTCAGCAGCTGCATATGATTGATCATTTTGATCATGTGTGTCAGCATGCTGATTGTTTTGAGACTGTCCATTTTGGTCATTTGTGTTTCCTAGTTGATCATTTTGAGATTGATCATTATTTGATTGACAACCATCAGTATGTGATACTAAAGGATTTCCTTTTGTAGGACTTGTCATATCTTCAAATGGATCAATATGAGGGACTGAGTTGCTAGTTTGATATTTTTGAGAAGGCTTATAGTGATTAAATTCATCAGATGGATAATTTTGAGATTCATGTATATGAAGTTCATCATCTGATGGATTTGTAAAAGTGAGAGCTTTAGAACTTTCATTGAATGTGATGTGATAGGTTTCTTCAATTCATTGTCTTCTTGTGTTGAAGACTTTGTATGCTTTAGATACTAGGGAGTATCCAAGAAAGTAACCATCATCAGATTTTTCATCAAACTTCCCAAGGTGATCCTTGTGATTGTGAATGAATACTGGACACCCAAACACATGTAAGAATGTAATGTTTGGAATTCTCCCCCTGAATACTTCATAGGTAGTCTTCATGTGTCTCTTCACAATGATGGATCTATTTTGAGTGTAACAAGCAGTGGCTACAACATCAGTCCAAAAGTGCTTAGAGAGAACAGATCTAACAAGCATTGTCCTTGCGGCTTCAATCAAAGTTCTGTTCCTTCTTTCAGCCACACCATTTTGTTCAGGTGTGTAAGGAGATGAGAAATTTTGGGAAATTTATTTGTCATCATAGAATTTGATCAGTGAGTGATTTCTGAATTCAGTGTCATTGTCAGTTCTGAGTTGTTTGACATGAGTGTCATTTTGATTTTCAACTCTTTTAATAAATGACATTATGGCATCTGGTGCATGGCTTTTCTTTGTCAGAAAATATACCCAGGTGTACCTAGAGTACTCATCAACAATGACAAGTGTATATTTTTCATGACAAATGGCCCTAGGTGATACTAGACCAAATAAGTCCATGTGAAGCAAATGAAGATTTTCTTTGATTGAGAAAGTTTGCTTTGTTTTAAAACTGGCTCTATGGTGCTTCCCTTTTTTCACATGTTGAGCATGGTTTGTCCTTGGAGTAGACAAGTGGAGGAAGACCAATAACAAGATTTTGTTTTGCCAGCAGAGTTATTGTTTTGAAATTGAGATGTGAGAGCCTCTTATACCAAAGTCAATTGGTAATATTGGAGGCTTTAGCAAAGAAGCATGTCTCCAGAGTAGAGTTCATGTTCATGACATAAACATCTTTGACTCTTGGAGCAATCATCACAATTTCATGATTGGAGTTGAAGATTGTACCTTTTTGTCATCAAACAGCACAAGATACTTTGCATCACAAAGTTGCCTTAAGCTGAGGAGGTTGTGCTTTAATCCATTTACATATGCTGCCCTTGAGAAAACTATACCATTGCATTTTACTGAACCAAATCCTTCAGTAGTAGCTGATGAGTTATCACCAAAAACAACTTTGGGACCTTGTTCCTCCTTATACTTGTGCAGATCACTTTTGGTGTCAGTCATGTGCCTTGAGCAACCACTATCTAGGTACCAAATAGGCTTCCTGAGATCACACTACACAAGTTAAGGAAATGGTCAGTTTAGTTTTGAAACCCACCTTTGTTGGGTGGGGGTTTTAGATCTAGAAGGTGTTCTAGATCTGAAGGGTCATCTTGTTGAGGGTATGTGTGATTGCTTAGAAGAAGAAGAGGTCTGAACAGCTTTTGCTTTCTTAGCCTGGAGGGCTTCACCTCTTCTGAACCACTCTATATGGTTGTGATCAGATGTAGTGTGGACATCGCTTCCACAAGTCTCACAACATTTGGTAATAGAGTTTGGGTTTCTTGGTTTAATACCTCTTCTGAGTGAGATGATTCGATTATGTCCATGAGTGTCATGGTCATAACTTCCACAAATATTACAAACAGGGTAATAGTGGCAGTCATCTGAGTGATGATTGCCCATACCACAATGAATGCATGGTGGGAAAGGCATATTTCTCCTGGAATGAGATGCTTCAGATTTGTGAGCATCAACACTTGTTTTGGCCAGCATATACTGAGTGTGTTCACAAGTGCGATGGTCAGTCCTTTCATATTTGGTACAATAAATCACTTTTAGGCAAGTTTCAGTGAGATGGTTATTTAGACCACATAAATCACAAGCCTTTTTAAATTGTGTCTTGTACTTGAGATGAGGAGAGTCTGAAGGTTCATCTCTGAATCGTGTTGATGTTTGTTGCTGCCTGAGTTACAATTTAAGATCATTGATTTCTTGCATGACAAGAGACATTCTCTCATCTTCCTCAGATCTAGCATTCTTTAGTTTATTTATTGAAACTGAAGAGGTAGTTCCCATATATGAACCTTCAGCAGGAGCTGAAGAGTTCTTTGAAGTGTCAATTTTAACATGCTTGTAAGAACTACCTTTGTGTGTGGTGTGTAACTTGATGATAAACTGGATAGTATTGGGTCTAGTAGAGGGTTCAGCACCAGCCAACTTTTCCAAAGGAGGAAGTGGGGTACTTACTTCATTCTCTATATCATCATCTGAGTCATCCTCAGTAACCGAGGACTCAACTGGTGCTGAAGTGTCAACACTTGCTTGAAAATCAGGAAGAAGGATTCGTCCAGTGTCATGATTGGGTAAATTCTCTTCACTTGATCTTTCAATGTTAGGGATCGAGCTACCATCCTTGTTTGAGGCTTTGACAAAGACAATAGGTTTGGTGCTGGAGGATCCTTCAGCACCAAGCATTTCCTCTTTTGAGCAGGTATTTGTTCACTTATGCATTGATTTAACTTATCAGAGTTTCTACGCCAAGATTTAACATTGTCTTTTGCTTCTTTTAGTTCCACTCTAAGAGAGTTATTTTCCTCTAAAATTTCTTTGTTCAATTGTCGAAAAGTAAGTATATCAAGTTTAGCTTCTTTTAGCTCTATTTGCTTACTTTCAAAATCTTCAAGTTGTAGAACAAGTTTGTGAAATTTTTCAAGCAAATTGTTTCTTTGCTATTCAACAAATTTTAGATCAATGCACAAGTAATCAAAGACAAATTTAATGTCATCTTTATCTTCTAATTCAAGAAAAGTTTGTACCTTTTTGATAGTGACATTGACCCATTCACCATTTCTGGCACTTTCTTTGGTTACAACATTTGAATTGGCCCCTTCATCATCAACAAGTGCCATCAGCACTTTCACATTCGCCATTTCATCATCATCTGAAGAAACATCTTCTTCATCCTATTCATAGGCTTCAGCAACAAGCCCTTTGTTCTTGTCTTGTTTGGGAGTCTTGGATGAGGAGCTTTCAGTGCTCATTAAGGCCAATCTTGCCTTGATTTCTCTGTATTTGGCTTCAAAGTCTTTTGTTGGTCTGAGTTCAACCCTGCTTTGCTTAAAAGGAGTAGAAGCAATTTGTTTTGGTTGAAATGATGATTGACCAGTTGGTCTTGATTGAGCTGGCGAGGAATATGAAGGGAGAGATGTTTTTGAATAACAATCCCTAGCATAGTGACCAATCTTCCCACATTTGTAGCAATCAGTGTCAACTGAAGCTTTTGTGGAGCTGGAGAACTAGCCTCCTTTCTTAAAGAACCTTCTAGACTTGGCCAGAAGTGCTCTTTCATGAAATTCCTCTTTGAGGTCATTCAGATATTCCTCACTAGATCTAGTATCTTCCTCATCATCAGGACTATCTTCGTAGTCTTGAATGACAGCTTCACTGAAGAAGGATGTGGACAAGGGTGTAGCAATGGTTAATGCTTTACTCTTGCTAGAGCCTTCATAAATCCTATCAACTAGGTTTTCTTCATATTTTAGTTTCCCAAAAAGAGAGGCTAGATCACAATCTTTAATGTGATTAGCATTTCTCAAGCTTTAGTAGAAACCGATCCACTTCTTTGGTAATGCATTAACAAAAATTATGTTGATTTCAAGTTTTGAAAGCTCAACACCATCATTCACAAGTTCATTCATCATTGCTTTGTATCTGGTGAATGCTGTGTGAGGGTTTCCCATTCTTTGTGCTTGAAGGTGTTGTATTGAAGCTTTAAATCCATGATTCTGGTTTCCTTTACATCAGAGGGTATATCATGGTAAAGAATAAGGTCCTCATATATTGCTTTATATGTTTTACAGTTTACAACAGAATTCATTTGGTCATCTGGGAGTACAGACATGATGAGACTTTTGAGACGCTGATCTAGGTTAGCAGCTTTTCTCTCATCAGCAGTCCATTGTACTTCAGGTTTTTTATTGTCCCCAACCATGGGAACAAAAGGAACATTTTCAATGATTCCAAGGAATTGAGGTTCAATTCCAACCATGTGGACAAGAAACCTCTTCTTCCAATTTGTAAAGTTGGCTACCTCTAGTACAGGAGCAACATTGAGTTGGCCACCCCTATATTCTAGGGTTTGTGGTATAACTTGAGCCGTTTTGGATCTTGATTTGAAAACTTTTAAATGAGCAGTTTAATAAAATAAGAGTTTAACTAATCAAACTACTCTGATACCACTTGTTGGTCCCTTGTAATTCGTTATTACTTATTAACTTAAGTAATAACTCTTACTTCGACTCAAGTGAGTTGTTTTAACAATAGATAAGAACTATGAAAGATTAAAACAACAATACCAATATACTTTTCAACGTATAGACTTTTATTAGAATCAAATAAAGAATCTATAACCCACTTTGTTTACGGAATAACAAAGTGGTTGAATGACAATGGGGTTTGATCTCCTCTACTTAAACGTCTAACCAAAGGTAAAGTCTAAACTCCAATCTAAACGTTCATATGCATCTTGGCTATATGGTTTAGTTGGTATCGAGAGAGAAAGGTTTTCTAGAGTTTAAGCTCTTGTATTGGTTAACCCTTTCTCTCCCAATGTACACTCCTTATATAGGCAGTGTAATTAGGGTTTGCATTTTGCATGTACCAATGCATGGGTTTATCCAGTGGGTGGTTGATGCCCATGTTGGATAAACAGTACAAAGTACATATTAATCTATTCTAGAAAAGATAAAGGTTGTACTTATATCTAAGTATACAAGCAACCTACTTTAACTTAAAGTTATCTTTACCCGCCTAATGCAAAGCATCAGAATACTGAAGAGTCTTCAGCATCCTAGAGGAGATCGACATCATTCAGTTTGGTATTGTCAAGCCAAACTGAACTAAAAGCCCTTCTCCAGTCCTTGTTCTTCAGCAACTAGACCGCCTAATATTTGAAGCGAAGAATCCTTTGTCTTCTAAGTTCACTGGAAGGGGAGTGCTGAAATTTCTTCAGCTATAAGGTCTTAGTAGGAACTTTGTTCCTCTGGTCATCCTTCAGCAGACTGACCTTACTGCCGAGCATGAAACACTTAGGGGGATTTTATATTCAAATCCTAGGATTGCTTCAGGGTCAGTAAATACTGACCCAACAGAACACTCTATGATCGACTCGTGATTATTGATCAATCGATCGATGATGGTCGATTGATCGATTCGTGATGATGGATCAATCGACTCGCGATGATCGATGGATTTCATATGTTCTTGATGATGGATAGATGTAGAGAGAAAGTATATTGGATGGTAGAGAGAAAGAGAAAGAGAAAGAGAAAAAGAAGTGTGTGTTTTTTTATTAGAATGTTAGTTGAAAAAAGGTTTATACAGTGCGCGGATAAAATAACAAAATACCTTTGTAGTATAAATTGAAGATTTAATCTCATCTGTTGGAGCGTATAAAAAATCTATTTAAATACTGATTTAATAAATAATGAAATTTTTATGTATAACCACGTTCATAATTTTAATTTGTAGCAATATCACAGTTATAAAGCATTAAGCATGAAAAATTCCATATATTAAACATATATATTAAAATACATTTAATTTATATATAAGCTCTGTATATGCACGAAACTTATAAGGCTAGGTTGAGTAGATGTGGGTTTCTAACCGTTAATATGCCATGTGGAGTGAGTTGCCACACCCCTCTAAACTCACGCATGAGTTAGAGTGAAAATAGTGGCTTCCTCACCTAAGGCGAGTCGCTGCAAAAGTTATTATATTTATTTAGTTTTAATGTACTTCCTTCATTCATAAATAAATGTCCACTTTCATTTTTTCGGTCTTTTTTGTTTAACTTTTATCTTAAATATGTACGCGTATGTTATATAATGATTGATGCAAAATATATGGATGGATTAATTTCAAATGAATTTTTATCAAGTATTATATAACATAAAAAACAACATTTAAGGTCAAAATTAAACAAAAAAACTGTAAAATTCCAAAGTAAACATTTATTTAGGGAGTGAGTGAGTATTTTATTAATATGTGAGTATGAGGATATTTAGCGAGTATATTACCCCCTTTATTCATTTAGGAGAATCCTAAATTCCAAATAAAATAATATAAATGTTTATGAGAGGTAGGATATAAGTCTGGATATCCTCCGTTCATTTATGTGACTCGATCAACCAAATCTCCATCTTCAGCCATTAATTTTCGTTTGTGTGTGTAACCTCACTTTTGCCAAATGTATCACAGCCATTGTTTCTGCTTCTCTCTCATTCTTATTGTGTATCTCACCCCTAGTTGATCCTACCTACCCTTATTGTGTATCCCGATCATAGATCTCATTTTATGGGTTGTTCATCTTTGATTTTTATAGGTTATTTTATAATCGTTGATAACACTTGTTGATAGCCACTATATAAACCATGCCCTTAATTATTTGCACCCATAAAGCTATTTTCATCTCCACCATCCGTCCAACTAATTTTGATCGGCTTTGTTGTTATGTTTAACACGCCGATCGGCTTTGTTTTAACGTTGAACACAAACAACATGTTTTACAAGGATCTTGAATTGGTAAAAAAAAATCGTTCAATTTATATTCCCCAAATTTTTTTAATTAGGATTCTGGTGATTCTGATAGTTACTTTGTAATTAAAGGTTTGGTAGTTTTGATAAACACGAGTTATAATTTTTTTTCGCTTTTACTTTGATTAGGATTCCTACGGGGCTTGATAATTGGGGCATTTGTTGGAACTTACTTATCCATTCGCCTTATGCTCCGGTGTTGCCACTACTTTGTTCGTTGCCGCTGTCCATGTCGTGCGACGATACGACGGTTGGATGGTGATGGTGTTGGTGGAAGGGGAATATCTTAAGTGGACTGTATTGCTCGGGATCCGCCTATGGTTACACGCCTTGATGTGTAATTACCTCAACTTATGGTAATATTTCGAATATTCATTCTTTGATATGAATATGCTATGAGGGGTATTTGGTTATTAGACTGATGTGTTTTGACAATATGAGACCACCCGTATCTTAACGAGGTGACCTATTATGGTTGCAGCCATGGCATACATGTCTTCTTAAATATGTTGTTAGCCCGAGCCTTCTATACAATGAGACACTTATGCTTCCCTAGTCATGTGTAAGAGGAATGCATAAATGAATGATTTGTCATGTTTTGGTAGTTAATTGATTTTGAAACTATTATTAGTTGTTGGATCATGATGGCCAAAAGCGATCCTGGCGGGGCATCGCAACATTGTATTTGCAGCCATGGTGGGTCACATACCCTTATGGAAACCCACGCGATCGTATCTTGGCAGGGCGTTTATACTAACGCAGCCATGACGGTTATTTCGGAATCAACACTTTATGATTGTGACAACGTGTGGAATGCTGTCAAAATACATTGAACCTTTTTTGGCTCTTTCTAGTACCAGTGGAATAAAATAAAATTACAGTGATGTATGTTGTCATGGTTTTGTTGAACATGATTTTCCCCCATTGAAGAGTTGGCGATGATGATAATTTTTTTGCCATTGTCTAGCGTACCGAGAACCGTACGTTGGCTAGGCATTCACACCGATTGTGTGATTGCAGCCACGTCAACCATCTGGTAATGCTATTGCAAAACTTAATCTGAACCGTTGATGAAAATTCCACATTTTGGGAACATTGGGATTAGTTCGTTGGGAAGAATTAAGAAAGGCAGAAACCCATTGATATAAAGAAGCGTTTGAGAGACAAGTGAAAAGGGCTCGAGTCTTGGCAGGCCAACACGACCACAACAATGTTTGCAGCCTACGTGGTTAAGTTTGTCAAAAAGGTAAACTTGAATTTTCCTTAACTGAAATTGATATTTATATAACTCAGTAAATTGATTGTTTTCTAAAAAATGTCCACCAAATAGCTTACTCGTTGTTCTACTTAATTGTGAAAATGTAAGTTTTGAGTCCGCAAAAAAACTAAACTTTGAAATAAGGAATAGCCTACTTGCTTATCAGGAACAACTTATTTTACCCAAAATTAGCAGGTTGGTATTAGGTAATGGGTACACTTCAAAACTCCTGTATGATAAAGTTTTTTTTTGTATTTTGTAAATAATCAATCTGATAAATATGCGTACAAAAGATAAATACTATCAAAGAGGTAATGATTTTTATTTATAAAAGTGATTTAAGAATTTTTTGGAAGACTTTGAGTCCATTCCATTTTAGATAAATAATTCAAATCTACCGTTTTGATCTGTCGAAGCGCCAAAACCTAAAATTCTCTCCATGATGTAGGTTTCCAAAAACAATATAAAGATTAACTATAGGTGTGCATAATATCAAATCCTAAAATTCTCTTCGTGATGCAGGTTCCAAAAACAAATTGAAGATTAAATGTTGCAGGGTATTGGTAGCTTGATTGCGAGTTGAGGCTATGTTTTGAGCCGAGCCGATTATGATGTGGAGAATAGAGAAGTTATATCGGGTGTTTGTTTTCCATTGAAGATAATGTGTAGTTCAAGGAGATGCAATTTGGTGATCATTTATTAATGATGTTTCTAAATAATTGAAACATAATCGGATTAACCGAGATAACTTATCGTAACTAAGATATGATGGTTTTGAACAAATGATAGTTTGAAATTATGAATATTTTTTAATATTTGAAAAAGAGACCAATATGTGAACTTGTGAAGTAACATACTATTTTGCATATATTTCCAACTAAGTATTACTATTAGCTAAGACAACAAAAGCTAACAATAATTATTTTGTCCATCCTAGTTAGCGCTAGAGGAGAGCAAAGGACTGGTAGAGCACTGACGAGTAGAGCTCTAAAAAAGAGTTGTCGATTGAAGCGCCAAAACCATCATTGGACGAGCTAAACAAAACTCTAAAAAAGGTGTTGCTTTTAACTTTCTATCAGCTCTTAACCTTATCGTTTTCAGTACTAGAACATTTGATATTTCAACTTTATGTTCTCGATTTGCCTCACGAGCCTTGACGCGCTGACTGCTCCACATTGTTAGAGTTACTATTTTTAATATGCTAAAACTATCCGTGTTCAGAATTTTCAAGGCACCCTTTATGATAAAATTATAATATGGGTTGGACATCATCCTTATAAATTCATTTAAAGCTACGGTGGACAATTAAGTGCTAATTTTCTTAAGGACAAGACTGCAAGTTAACTAGGAATTCTCAAATAGAGTTCACAACGTGTTTATTATTCGACTATGAAATTGTCGAAAAACTATGAAATTGTCGGTTTGACTGCGGTTAAACCAGAAATCAAACACACCTTCTGCTGCAAAAAGGGTGTTTGGCTGCTGATAAACCAGGAACCAAACACCCATTCTGTTGTAGAAGCGTGTTTGGCTGGTGATAAACCAGAAACCAAACACCCCTTCTACTGCAAAAGGGTGTTCGGTAATATGTTTTTTGGTTTGGCGTGTCTTTTTCATTGTTAAATTATATTCTGATGGCATTTAGATTGTATGTAAACCACACAACCTGAAACAAAGGTAACTTTTTGTATAAGCAAAAATGACCAATTTGGATTGCTGATTCAAACAGTGGCTTTTAGGGCCTGTTTACAAACTCGTGTTTAAACTGCTAGATCATAGTTACTGATATGCGGTAACGTTAAAAGAGGCAACGTGTTCCCGCTATAGGTAATTAAATTTGAAAATATGCATACTTGCAATGTTATAGGCACCACAACCCTTAACAATGTTGTTAAGCTCTATTGTTTATGAAAAAATCATTCATTGGTCATTTTGATTATAGGAGGCTGTTAGTGAGATATGGAATAATAGCTTGGAAATCCAGCTATAGCCTACACATAATGGTGTGGGAGTCATGGCGTTACAACGGGGACAGAGTTTAGATCTCACACCTTAACGGCCCTGCATTTGAATGTGGTAAGTACTTTACCGAGGGTAGAGGTATATCCAGAAACCTCACCTGTCGTTTTTACCAGTACTAAGTAATTATAATTGGTACATGAATTATTTGTGGAAGACTTGGAAAAACACGTTTCCTGTCAACCTAGAAACCTGACCTACAATTCTTACCCGTACAAAATTGCACATCAAATAAATACTCAACTCATCTGACCCACCCATCTTGCAACCTTTGGTTTTGTGACATTTTACTTTTCTTACATACTGAACTCGATGCAGGAGATACTTTGGTCACAAGATTCACAACCTTTGCCTTCTAAGGGGTTGGAAAAAAAGAAAGTCCAAGGAATCATTCCATTATCCACGTCTGGAATTGATGTTTGGGAAATTGATGTAAAGCTGTTGAAGTTTGAATACAACATTTGAAGTCGATCATATGGTGATTTGTACGTATACTCTACACCATCGTCTTTCTCACCGAACCTAAATCAAAAGCCACAAAATAATTAGCCAAGACATTCAGATCTGTTTTTAAAAAGAAGATTGACTTATTTAGTTGCTTGCTTTTCCATTCTTCTACATCCACCATTGAAATTAATATGTTTAGAATTTCGTTGATTTATATGGGTTGTTGTTATATGCAGGTTGGTGTATTGATTGGAAATGCTGGAGACGATATTCGGACATTGCAAAATACCTTAGCGACAAGGATCTATATCACACGTGATGTCGAGGCGTATCCGTATTACGTATAAGCCAAAACACCACAGTAAAGCAAGGGTATAAGTCTTAATTTTTATTAAAGTGAATAATTTAATGAAATTTTAGTTTCTTACCGTCACTATAGTTAAGAAGTAAATTGTGTGAGTGAAGAAAAAAAGTTGAGATTACGTTAAGGTGATGTAGATTTACTATTGCCACAAGCCAGTTATCCTTGTGGTAACTTTTCTGACACCTCTAGCTTCAAATTCAAGGCTGTGTTTGGCAAGGAGCGGTGGTGAAGCTTTTTGGAGCTGTGAGCGGTGAATAAGAGTATTTTCATTTTTAATGTTTGTTTGGCAAAAGGAGCGGTGAACGTTGTGATTTTTTTAGTCGTTTGGTAAAAGAGTGGTGAGCAGTGCTATTTTTTAAGAATGCTAGTTTTTCAATGATTCTTTTAAGGAGCAGTGACAAATGAGCGGTGACAAATAAGCGGTGAACAAATGAACGGTGAGCTATGACAGCTACTGCTCATAGCTACAACTCGCTGCTACTGCTCACAGCTGCTGTTCACTGCTCCTGCTGATAGTTACTGCTCATAGCTACTACTCATTTCAACAAACACACCCTATTACTCTTTTCAACGTATTAGTTTTGTTAAAGAAAAAGAAAACTAAAGCTAAAAGTCAAAAAAGAAAAAAGGAAAAAGAAATAATTGAGGTGAAACATATGGCGGATAAAATATGGTGAAGGTTTGGACAAATTATTAAGAGAGAATCGCATAAATCGTCCCTGAAGTTTGGACATTTTGTAAGTTTTGTCTCAAATATTTTGAAAGTGTTGATATGGTCTCAAAATCAAACTATTTTGCAAATTTTCATCCTTGAGGTTTTGCTATCTTGCATGTTTTGTTCTAAATATTTTGGCCATTTTGCGTATTTCGTCCCAAGAATTTTCCCCATAAAGACGATACTTGCATTAAAATATTCAAATAAGGATGATTCTTACACTTTCATAACGTTTAGGACAAAACATGCATTTTGACCAAATTTTAAGGATGATTTATGCAATTTACTCAATTATTAATGAAGAAACATTTGACCTCTCGACCTCTCTTTTCTTTTGTTATTTCTATCTTCGTTAGATGTTATTTTATTTTTTTAAGTTCATATTTACTTGACCTTTATCGTGAAATAATAATTACAAACTAACATTCTTTTACTGTTTTCGTGTTTTATTAGTCATACTGATCTAGATGCTCAACCGTGTCTTTTGACCTTTCTACAGACCGATCCAATATAGTCACACTGTACCATTACATGCAATAAAGGTAGTAGTATACGATAACGATCATTACTGAAAAATTAGTGTGAATTTAGTTTTTTTTACAATCAATTTCACAATTAACTTAGAGCGGAGCCTAACGTGTTTCGAATGAATTTAACTACGCAACTTGTTTGTTGTTCATTTGTATTATCCTTTGTAAATAGTACTATATATTTAGAAAAAACCTTCCATTTAATAAGAGAAAAAAAAAATAAAAATCATCGTAAAAAAAAAACCAAAATCAAACCCAAATATACCTCATAAAAGCTAATGTATTTAATAAAAACATTTACAAATAATTAAAAGAGTCTCGAATGAATATGCAACATGTGCAGTCGAATAAGGCATCCACTTTAAAAACACTATATTTTTATTAATTTAATATTAAACATTGTTCGTGTATATGGCCGCTCGGCCATATCCACGTGCCAAGTCATCTTTTAGAAACAAGATTGGCCGTACGGCCTGGCAGACCGGCCTACCTATCAAGCGCAGGTCTAGAGGGAATCCTCGAAAGCGATGTCAGTGCATTGGGAAGGAACGGCGCACCCTATTGTCCAATGGACACTCGCCTGGCGCTCGGATAAAAGATCCATCCATCTGTACACCTCAAAAGCAGGGCATATTCCCTCGGGAACAAACGACGCATCCTTTTATCCAGATGCATCGCACAGCCTGCTGGACCAAAGCTTGGCCTGTCAGGTCACAAGGCTCAAGGAGTGCTACCTCCGAGGAGCTACAGTCCACTACAGTGCTCTCAGTACTATAAATACCCCTCATTCAATGTAAGTCACATTCATTCACACACAGACATTTATTACACACACTACGTGGCCATTCGGCTCTGCATGTTATTGGCCATTCGGCTCAATCAGACTCTTACTCTCACACCGGAGTTGGTCTCGAGCTCCCCACCCGAGGCGAGCTAACGTGTGCTACTTTCTTATAGGCTGGTGGAGAAGAATACCCAGACGGCCCAGAGGCATTCTCGGACCACTTAGAGGCCCAGTGGACTTTTACATCTACAAACTGGCGCCATCCGTGGGACCCTAAATTCGATCTACCAAGTAGCTAAAGAATGGCGGGTCCTACCACAACATCACCTGAAATCGAAATTCATAATGACAACCACAACAACCTCACAAATGAAGAAATCATTGAGGGTCACCTTTTGGCCCTAAAAGAATTGATAAAAGACAAAAGCAACCGAGACTACATCAAGCCGAGGCTAATCAGTTTTGACGAAGGGGAAGAACATTCGGGAGATAAGGGAAAAAAGAAGGAAAGCCAAGGAGAGGGAGATAAAAGCAAGGGGAAGAAGGTGGCAGATGATGATTTGAGAAAACCTTTCAAATCACTGTCCAAATGCCCCCTTAGCCGAAGGATCATTGAATACTCAGCCCTTAGCCATAGGATGCCGGCTAATGTTAGGATTTACGCAGGGACGGGAGATCCGACTGATCACATCAACCATTTTAAAGGGATGGGGAACCAGGGGGAATGACCCATGCCCGTATGGTGCCGAATGTTCCAACAAACACTAGATGATAAGGCCAGAGCTTGGTTCGAAGAGTTGCCGTCAGGAAGCATAGACGATTGGGATGATTTGGAAGCCAAGTTCCTCACACGGTTTGGGATGCTGAAGGCGTGTGCGAAGGACCCCACTGAGATCATGAAGATCATCCGAAAGGCCAACGAGAGCCTGCCGATGTTCAAAGAGAGGTGGGTAAGTGAATCCAATTCCATCCCTAATGTGCCTGACCTCATGAGGATCTCTTCATTTATGGGTTCACACAAATGTCCTGGTTTGGCCGAACGGTTTGCTGAAAGCATACCAAAGACAGTGGATGAGATGTTGAAGCATGTGGACGACTTCATCCGTGCTGAAACAGCGTTTAGGGATGCTGAGCTGCCCAGGGGAGAGTATATCCGGGGGGACAGTTCCCCGACGGGAGGCCAGAGGTATGACCGGGCCCAGAAAAAGGGTTTTGGAGGAAGAAGCGGGGGAGGTCGAGGGGCCTATCAAAACAGAACCCCTTACACCCAACCCTATACCTTGCCTTACCGTAACCCGCAGCGCCCACAAGAGGTGAATCGAATATTCACCCTAGAAGACTTATCCAGCTCACCTAAGGAAATTTTAGCAGTAGAGCACCAGCTAAACCTTCCGGCCCCACCTCCCTTGGTAGGAACACCAAAAAAGGAGAACATGGACAGATATTGTGACTATCATTGTGCGAAAGGGCACTACACGAATGACTGCTTCCAGCTGAGGAGACAGTTGGAGGCAGCCTTGGATTCCGGGAAGCACAACCACTTGATTAAAGACGTGAGGCAGAAAGGAAAGGGCGGCCAGAAGGTCCACCCTCAAAAGGCCAAAGTGATAAACATGGTGTCGGGACATAGTGATAATCGAAAGAGGAAGTCAAGGTGGGTCAACGAGGACTGGATGAACGTCCCAATAACGTTCTCACCATGCCCAGACGAGGATCTGTCGGAAGAAGCGATTGTGATAGAGGCCGAGGTCGAAGGTTACTTGGTAAGAAGGGTACATGTGGACGGCGGTGCGTCCGTGGAAATAATGTACGAGCATTGTTTCAACAGCCTTCACCCAAGCATACAAGCTAGGATGACTAAGACGCACAACACAGTGTCAGGATTTTCGGGGGAAAGTGTGAAGCCGTTGGGAAAGATAGAGCTGGAGGTGTGCTTCGCGGACGTAGGGTTTTTCTGAAGGGCCGTGATGAGATTCACCGTCATACCCGCCCCTTCCCCATATAATATCATCCTAGGGAGACCAGGGATAAGGAGGCTAAGAGCCATCCCGTCTACCATCCATGCCATGATGAAATTCCCAACACCTCGAGGTATCGCAACTCTCGTTACATCATCTTCAATTATTAATGAATGCAGAGAGATAGGAAAGAGGAAAATGGCGAAGGAAGAGCCGGAGAAGGGAGAACACCAAGCCGTCAACTTAACAGAGGAGGTGATGATCAACCCGACCTTCCCCGACCAACTGGTCACGATTGGGGGAAACTTGTCAAAGGATGGCTCAGGGCAGTTAAAACGATTGCTAAAGAACAACTTAGATGTCTTCGCGTGGGAGTCGCAAGACATGACCAGAGTACCAAGAAGGATCGCCCAACACAAGCTCAATGTGAATCCATCGGTAGCGCCGGTGAGCCAGAAGCGAAGGGTACTGTCTGTTGGAAAAAAGCGAAGTTGTGGCCAAGGAAGTGGAAGAATGGGTAAAAGCAGGGATCGTAAGGCCAGTTAGGTATCCTACGTGGATATCTAACACGGTGTTGGTCAAAAAAGTAGATGGAGCATGGAGGATGTGCATAGATTTCAAAAATTTGAATTCCGCATGTCCAAAGGACTATTATCCTCTGCAAGAGATCGATGCCAAAATAGAAGCTTTCATGGGATACAAGTACAAAAGCTTTTTAGACGCCTACAAGGGCTACCACCAAGTACAAATGTCCCAAGAGGACGAAGAAAAGACAGCCTTTTACACCGATCAGGGGACGTACTGCTACACCAAAATGCCCTTCGGTCTAAAAAACGCAGGAGCCACTTACCAAAGGTTAGTGGACACAGCGTTCGAGTCACAGATTGGACGAAACCTGGAGGCATATGTGGACGACATGGTCATAAAAATCAAGACTGAGAAGGAAATGCTGGCAGTCATAGCTGAAACATTCGACAACTTACGAAAGATAAACATGAAGCTTAATCCAAATAAGTGTTCTTTCGGAGTTGAGGAGGGCAATTTTTTAGGATATATGGTGACGTCGGAAGGGATAAGAGCCAACCCAGCCAAGATTAAGGACGTCACGGATATGCAATCACCCAGAACATGGAACGAAATGCAAATCTTAGCAGGGAAGTTGGCCGCGCTTAACCGTTTCCTCTCAAAATCTGCCGAGAGGTCATTACCTTTCTTTGACACTCTGAAAAATATAACCAAGGCCAACAAATAAGAGTACAGATGGAAGGAAGAAGCGAAGGAGGCTTTCCAACAGATGAAGAGAATGGTGATAGAGCTACCATCACTCACCACACCCAGGCCCAAAGAAACACTTTCCTTATATCTGGCAGCAGCGAAAGGAGCAATCAGCGCAGTATTGTTAGCAGAAAGAAAGGGAATCCAACGGCCAGTCCGCTACGTCAGTCGAACGCTACATGAAGCAGAAAGAAACTATGCCCCTTTGGAGAAGCTAGCCATGACCCTTCTAAGCACGTCAAGGAGGCTAAGGCGATACTTCGAAGGACACCCAATCAAGGTCATCACAGATCAACCCGTAAGACAAATCCTGAACAAGGCCGAAGCATCAGGCAAGCTTGCAAAGTATGCCATAGAGTTGGGGACATACGACATTGCCTATGAACCAAGAAGCGCTATAAAGGGCCAAGTGCTAGCAGATTTTCTGAATGAAGTACCAGTAGGAACAGACACTTCGAAGGACCTGGAAACACATGTTTCCAAGGAAGAAAAGGTCGATAAAGAGGAGGAGTGGGTGCTATATACGGACGGAGCGTCCAACCCGAAAGACTCTGGAACAAGTTTAGTATTGATCAGCCCCAACGGCATGGAATACACGTATGCTTTGAGGTTGAACTTTGACAACACAAATAATGAGTCAGAATACGAGGCCTTGCTAGCTGGCCTAAGAATAGCAGAAGAGATGGGAGTAGAACATTTGGCAGTAAAGGTGGGCTCGAAATTGGTAGCCAGTCAAATCAATGGGGATTTTGTGGCTGCCAACGAGAGCATGATCAAATACTTGAGTAAGGCAAAAGAGCACGTAGAACGGTTCAAGAGCTTCAAAATCATGAACATACCGAGAAGTAAGAACCAAAAGGCCGACGTGCTAAGCAAGCTGGCCTCAGTGGCATTTAATCATTTGACAAAAGAAGTATTGGTGGAGGTGCTAGACAAACCCTCAACAGATAGGGAAGAAGTAAATGCCATTGTGGAAGAGGAGGAAGATAATTGGATGACACCCATCATAAGGTGCTTGGAGCAAGGGATATGGCCGCAGGATCACAACGAAGCACGTGCCCTTCGGATGAAGATCAACCAGTATGTAATGGAAGGAGGGGTACTCTTCAAGAAATCTTACTTAATGCCAATGTTGCGATGCGTGGGACCACTCCAAGCCAACTATGTGATCCGGGAGATACACCGAGGAGCTTGTGGCATGCACTTGAAGACAAGATCAGTGGTAGCTAAGGCACTTAGGCAGGGGTACTATTGGCCCACGATGCACCGTGACGTGAGGGAGGAAACAAAAAAATGTGACGCGTGCCAAATTTACTCACCAGTGCCCAAGATGCCCAAGAAACTAATGACATCAATCATGGCCCCATGGCCGTTCTTCCAGTGGGGCATGGATGTGTTGGGTCCATTCCCCGCGGCACCGGGTAAGGTTAGGTACATCATTGTGGCAACTGATTATTTCACTAAGTGGTTGGAAGCAAAGCCCTTGGCCAACGTGAAAGGCAAGGACGTGATAAAATTTGTGTGGGATAACATTGTCTGTAGATTTGGCCTACCCCATGTGATAGTGACCGACAATGGGACTAACTTTGTGAACGACCCGTTCAAGACATGGTGTAAAAAACTCAACATTAAGCAAATGAACACGGTAGTCGCACACCTACAGGCCAATGGCCTTGTGGAAAGGGCAAACAAGTCACTGATGGAAGGGCTAAAGACAAGGCTAGGCCGTGATCGAACGGGATGGGCAGACGAGCTTCCAAATGTACTTTGGGCACACAGAACCTCATTGAAAACAAGCAATGGAGAAACGCCATTTAGCCTAACATATGGAAGTGAGACCGTAATCCCTGCGGAAATAGGAATGCCAACCCATAGGACGCTTGTAATCAAGGATGAAGAAGCCAATGATGAAGAGCTCAGACTCAACTTGGACCTGTTGCAAGAAAGAAGGGAGGCCGTAGCCATCCGGGAGACCAAATACAAGAAAAAGATGGAACAGTATTACAACAAGAGGGTCAGGGCCAAGTCTTTCAAGGTGGGGAGCTACGTCTACAGAAGGAACGAGGCCAGCCGCGCGGAAAAACTGGGAAAGCTGAGTCCAACATGGGAAGGCCCTTATAAGGTGACAGAGGCCTACATGAATGGCTCATATAAACTGGAAAAAGTAAATGGCAAGGCAGTGCCACGCACCTGGCACGCAATTAACCTAAGGGAGTGCCACATCTAGCCTAGCGTTTAAACTTATCTTATCATTGTAACATTTTAATGATGAAGTTAATTAAAGCTATCTCTCGGCTGAGGAATAGCAATTTTCCCTACATGGTAAAGGAGTGTAAACATAAGAGAAAAAGTGGCCCCTTCGAAAGGCCAATCACCTGTGGTAGGAACGTGTGGCCAGTGTTTATAACCACCCTTTGTAAAAGAACAAACACATGAATGGTTCTAAATAACCCATGTGCATAGATAAACAAAAAGCGATCCTAACGTGATCGATATCTAACAAAATAGGCAAAGAACAAGCGACCTCGACGGACGGCTCGCAACCTCCAAAATCGATAAATATGGTCGATGTCTATGGAAGGGGAATAAAAGTTTAAGTGGTTCCGAGTGGAACTTAGATCCCTCCACTCGATATATGTAGTCAATATTCCCCAACCAAAATTAGGAGTTGAATAAATACCCAAGTGGCTCCGGAGGGGAGGTGATTCCTCCCGGCCGATCTATGTAGCCAAGGTTCACTCTTAGAACTAAGGGCACATACAAATCGAAATACCTGCGGGTTCACGCACGAATGGCCAAAAATAGGAGGACAACTAAAGATACATAAATAAAGTGGCACGGCGGCCAAGCATACAGATACTGCAAAGTGTGCGAACAAGTTAAGGCCAACGGCCATCTAATTGTTATTACAGACATATCAAGACAAAGTTCAGAGAAAATCACTGGGCGGAGGAGCAGTCCTACAAAAGGGGCCCTTGGCCGGGAGTCACTTCCCCATCTGGCATCAAGTTTTGAAGCTCCATTGGACTCTTAAAACATGCTCGAGAGACCTTATCCACGAAGGGATACTTCTTCACGAATAGCGCCTCGAATGCCTCCACTAAACCAGTCTCTGTCACAGAAGAATCAACACAGGACGCCTCGACCAAAGCAGCAGCAATTTCTTCCTCAGTCCTTCCGCGACTCACGGCCTGCATGAAACCCAAGGACATAGCAAGGCTGAAAACATCCCCATATGCAGATTTGTACTCCTTACTTGCTAGGAGACGTCGAACAAATACAGGAAAGAGGTCCTTCACAAGGTTCTTCCTTAGAGTGGCCTCACGGCCCAGATCAACGACCAACCTGGTGTTGTCAGTTCTCAGCCCTTGGGCATCTTCCTCAGCAACTTTTAGCTCATTTTCCAAGGCAATGATCCTAGCGTCCCTCGTGGCAATGACCTCTGCATGAAGTTTTTGTGCCTTTTCAAGGACGGCCAAGCGTCCAGCCATATCCATCTCCGAAGAAATAAGGAGATCATGTTCACCAAGGAGCCTGTCATAGTCTCGGCGGCTCTTTAGCAGCTCCTCATTAGCAGTATCAAGAGACATACGACAAGCCTCCAGCTTGGATTGGGAGGACACACAAGCTTTATGCTCCTCCAGCAAAGATTCGAAGAGAAGTAGAACGCTGGACTGCATCTGGGTGCTCTGAGCCAATCGATGCCAACTGGACCGTATGGCCACCTCATGGTCAATGCCTTCATTAAAGTATACAAGATCAGCAGGGGTAAAGAGGTTGGCAAGCAGGTCACGACAGTCCTTGGATTTGTCCACACGAGTAGACTCAGTAATGCCCCACTGGGGATTGAAGGGTCGCTTCCCAAAATGCTTGTAAGGATCACCTGCCAAGACGAAGTAAACATAAGAGGAAGGATATGCGCCCCAAATAATAATAATGCAACAGACAAATGGAGTGGCCTTATGGTAGGAACTCTCAGCCTCGTCAGGAGTAACATCAGCATCCACGTTAATGGGTTTGGAAGCATCACCTAAGTAAAGAAAACAACAAAGCATAAGACGGAGGAAAATGTGTAAAAAAAAAGAGAGAGAGAGCTAACCTCCAGGAAAGGCAAGATTTTCACCATCAAGAGAAACATGACGCCCACTAGGAACAACAGATGGGGGGGCGAGAAACAGATGAGGGAGGATGCTCCTCCGCATGAGGCTCACCTTCAGAAGCTTGCGGCTGAGATAAGACATCATCAATATGCTGTCGAAGGTCTTCCATGGCGTTAGGCCCCTCGGCCGAAGGAGTCGGAGGATGAGACTTACTACCATCATCTGCCTCGACAGGACTAGTAGGAGCTGAATGAGGAACGACGGAAGCCCTAGCTTCTTTGCTCTTCTTATGAGAGGATTCCCTCTTTTTGTGAGAGGAGCCCTCACCATCGGCCTTTCTCTTCGAATTCCTAGAATGTGTGGTAGCCCGGGTAGCCCTAGTACCAGCACTATGGGAACCACCAGCCACTGCGTCCTTACGGGCGGCCTTCTCAACGGCACACCTTTGTTTTCTTTCGCGATCAGCAACAACCCTAGCATCAACGTCTCAGCTTGCTCCATGGCAAGGGTCTTTGGGGGGATAGGAGCATCCTTAGCCAAGGGGGAACTAGTGTAGGTAGGGACAACTGTGCCTTGCGGAAAGGGTTACCCTTACGAATGGACGCACCAGCAAAACGAGGAATCCTCAAGAACTCAGACATGGTAACACCTGCAAAAGGGGGGAAAGTTAGACAATGTATAGAATATGAAGAGCCAAGCAAGAGAAAAGAGGGAGACATTACTTTCCCCGTCCGGACCACTGAGTACGCAATCGAAGCCTGAGTACTTCCAAAAAGGGGTAAGACGACCGGCATACAAGAGGCTTTGATATGGCCTACGAAGGGGAATAGCAAATTCGCAGAGTTTTTTGGCATCTGAGGGATCATATTCTGAAGCTTTAGGAAGGGGATCAGCCACGCTGGAGTCATGGTGTCTCCATGGCATAGCAATGGGAGCCGCCCTCCGATCGACAAAGAAAAAGAGACCTTTCCAACCTTTCAAGCTTGTAGGACCATCTTTAAGGAAGGCACGGTAAGGTTTGGCGCCGCGACTCTGAAAGGAGAACCAATCACCTACTTTACAAAGTTTATAAAACAGACGGAACAACGCAACGGTAGGAGTGATATCCAAACCACGACAATAGACCTCGAAGCGAGTAGCTTTATTAACACCAATAGGAACAAGCTGTAAGATATGTACACCCAAATGTTCAACGACGCAGAGGAAGAAGGAGGAAAAAGGAATACGAAGACCACCTTGAGAAAAGTGGTGAACATAGAGACCAATAAGGTGAGAAGGAAGCTCATTCATGCGAAAATTGCGAGAAGGAGCAGAAGGATTCAGATCTGAGGGAATGTAGTAAGCTTCAGCCACACGGCACACATGATCCGAATTCAAATCGGAATGATAAAGATGCATGTCAAATTTGGGCATAACCTGGGCCTCATTAATGGCCTCACACTGTTCTTGGCTGGGGAGGCCAAGCTCATAAGACCCGTCGGAAGACATAATGACAGGTCGGGGAAGACCAAGAAAAGACAAGAAAAGAAAACTAATAAAGAGAAAGACATACCTGGAAAGAAGGGATGTACCTCACGGCTCTCGACGGTAAAAAAAGAGAAGGTAAGAAATGAGAAGTGAAATGGGGGTATTTATAGACCCCCAGGGCTGACCAAGGGTCATTTCAACAAACAGTAAAAACACGTGGCACCCCCCTCGACCACATAAAGCATGAGTGCCATCTAGCTGGCCGACAAAGCGCGCAGAGGCATTAAATGAGGCGCGATTACCAGTATTTTGACTGAGGGTAATTATGAGGGTAGGTACGCACAAAAAAAGGAATAAAATATTCATGAGTTATGAGTACAAGACAAAAGAGAAAGTGGAAGGGACGGCAGTACGGTTAAGTACTGAATCACCAACGCTCCACATTGATAATCTAATACTGGGGGGACATGTTTGCGTATATGGCCGCTCGGCCATATCCACGTGCCAAGTCATCTTCTAGAAACAAGATTGGCCGTACGGTCTGGCAGACCGGCCTACCTACCAAGCGCATGTCTAGAGGGAATCCTCGAAAGCGATGTCAGTGCATTGGGAAGGAATGGCGCACCCTATTGTCCAATGGACACTCGCCTGGCGCTCAGATAAAAGACCCATCCACTTGCACACCTCAAAAGCAGGACATATTTCCTCGAGAACAAACGACGCATCCTTTTATCCAGATGCCTCGCACAGCCTGCTGGACCAAAGCTTGGCCTGTCAGGTCACAAGGCTCAAGGAGTGCTACCTCCGAGGAGCTACAGTCCACTACAGTGCTCTCAACACTATAAATACTCCTCATTCAATGTAAGTCACATTCATTCACACACAGACATTTATTACACACACTACGTGGCCATTCGGCTCTGCATGCTATTGGCCATTCGGCTCAATCAGACTCTTACTCTCATACCGGAGTTAGTCTCGGGCTCCCCACCCGAGACGAGCTAACGTGTGCTACTTTCTTATAGGCTTGTGGAGAAGAAGACCCAGACGGCCCAGAGGCATTCTCGGCCCACTTAGAGGCCCAGAGGACTTTTGCATCTACAAACATGTATGAGTTATATACTTTAATTTTAGGGTAAAAGCTATTCAATACCATCGTACTTATCAAAGTATACCGACTTTAAACATTTACAATTTAATCGCTAGACATTACCAATGAACTTTTAAATTGGCTCCGTCTTTACCAAAATGACCCTGAAATGACAATATTACCCTTGTCTTCTTTAACATTTTATATTACATAAAAAACTCAAATTCAAAATTAAAAAAGTATATTAAAAAAAATAGAACCCATGCTTTATCATTATTCAATGATCAATATCATTTTTATTATCAATACTCTTCAGATTTGAAGAGAGTAAGCAGAAAGATAACATCAAAAGAATCTTATAAACAAAAAAACAGATATGTGAACCTTCGTTTTTTTTATAGTAAAGCAATCGAACCTATCTTTTTTTTTGTTTCCTTCGGAAACTGAACTCCATATTCGAAAACAGACTGTGACACTCGTTTCCTTCAGAAACTGAACTCCATCCATATCATGGAATGTAGCCTGCGAAGGTTTCGCACATATACCACAAAAGCTAATGTCCCGTTTAGAGTTTAAGAACCGATAAAGAGATTTACGGAGGTAAACACCACATGATGTTCGCTTATGTGGTGGTTTAGTGGGGTGATCAGACGGATGTATCTCGTCACTTTCAGATGGTAAGACAAAGCAGATATGGTGGATGTGCATGGTGGTTAATGGTGGTGGTGATTTGAGCACATGAAATGTATAAATAGGCCAACACAAAAGGTACTGTAACTTTTTATTTGTGTTTGTCATAAGCTAGCTATTAGATAATAAGAAAAGCAGGTGAAGTGGTCGTCACATTGACTATTGATGGATACAATTCGAATCCAATTCTAAAATAAGTCAATTTATTGGCAGGCTTTCAATAATTCACTAGATACAATTGAGTTTTTTTTTATGTTTGTTCGCTAACAGTAGCATTTTATGATACACATTTGCAGATCTAATATTGAAGGTAAAAGAAAAGATGGATATGGCAATATACGTAATTATGTTAAAAAGACAAGGGTAATATTGTCATTTTAGGGTCATATTGGTAAAAACGGGGCCAATTTGAAAGTTCGTTGGTAATGTCTAGCGATTAAATTGTAAGTGTTTAAAGTCGGTACACTTTGATAAGTACGATGGTATTATATAGCTTTTACCCTTAATTTTATATGTAACTTTTATTTATTTAACACGCATAAAAAAGTTTTTTTATTGTTATTGCTTAAGGCCACAAAAAACAACGAGACTTCTGCAAATAACTGTCGTATTGTCGATCTACGCCTTCTAAAAAAACATTTCCTTAATGAGCAACAACGCATCTTGGGTGAGCGGGGAGCCGGCGTGGCCATAAACGTGTCTTGCAATTGCTTATTGCGAATGATCTTACAACAAAATTTGACCATCCTACACATTTTAATGACAATAATCACACAACTTTGACACTTCTACCTCTTTGTGCTTGGCGTTTGTGTAATGTTAATACTAACACAAACTACTACATATGTTATTTAAGCATGGCCAAATCCATGTTATAAATACGTGAAACGTAGCGTAATGGTATTGTCAAGTTTTAAGCTACAAAACTATAATATTTTTTTAAGCGTGATATACAACGGTACGTATACATAAAAAAATAAATCTGTTAATTAATACTTACATGATATAAAATAGAGCAAGATTTTAAACAAAATCGGCTTTGTAGTAACTCAAAATTTTATTTTTATATTAAATTACTAAATCCAAGTTTAGTAAATAGGTAAAAGCTAGTAAACAAGCTAAATTCTTGTAAATTTCCAAAAAGATTATAATAAAACGTCACGTTACGCGTTATATCACGTTTTATGTCATTTTTACACGCTATGCCTAGAGATCACGTCTTAGTCTGTTTCGTAACATAAAAACTATTTTTCACGCTATAACCTGTTATGGTTTGCTATTTAGAACTATCCTTAAAATACAAACTTTAAAAAAAAAAGTGTGGCATTATGCATATGAGTAAGGGGAGGTAGCACGTGAAGGGCACACAGCCTGACGAAAGAAGAAAACCAAGGGTACTATAGTCAACTGTCAAAGACGACGCATTAAAAGTCAAAGAAGGCGCTGTAGCATCGATGACCAATCACGACTTTTCCCAACCCCACAATCACACCTTTCTTTTCTTTTCTTTTTCAGCAAACACAATCAAACATTCAAATCAACAAAAGAAAAACTATCTTATTAAAAAATGTTTTTATACGTCTGTTTAAGAAACAATTTGTTTATTTGGTTAAAGTATAAAGTACCAATAAAATTTCAAACTGTTTCTAAATTAACAAACTTTTTTGTTTTGGTTTCTGGTTAAATCTATTTTACAAATAATATCATCATTACTTTACCGACCCATATATATTTTACGCACAAATACTTAAAAAATAAAACTAGATAAAAAACGAACCCTAAAACGAATCGAGAACCCTGAAACCCTAAAACTATCAAGAAAAGGATGGTAGTGATGATTAATCACAAAATGGTAAATGAGAATTGAATCAATGGGATTTGGATGTCGTTTTAGAGATAAGGTGTCGCCAAAATTGCCAAAAGGTGAGAGGCGTTTTATCATTAGTAATGTGCAATTAAGGCTTGTTCACGTGAGAGTGACGAGCTTGACGAGTTGACTCTCCATTTTAAGCATAGAGATTTCATTTGCTTGTACTAAAAACTGAGCACTACCTGCTTTCAGCTCTCTTTGATTTGCTTTACATAGGCGGAGTAAACAACCCCAATCGTGCTGGTTGTAATAGATTGACTTTGATACTAGTTTTTGCTCCGCCAGCATGAAAGTTTCATTTTAGAGAAAGACCACGTACTGTGGTCTTTGATTTGATGATTGTACGTGCTAAAAGTCCGGTATATCTGTTATATTCCGTATATTCCATTTTGTTTCCCATCCCAGTGGGATGATAAAAAACGTAACATGAGAGATAATCAGCAAGCAAACTCTGATATCACAATGGCACACAAACAAAATTTACAAAATGTGGTTAACCACCAAAAAATGTGTTTATGAGTAGAATTCGACTCTGAATTCTGGAAAATTAAAACTTGTGAAAAAGATATACGACTATTAAAATATAGATCATATAAGAATGACGAACAACTTGTTACTTAAATATTCTCGCATTTTTTTATAGGTGTGTAGAATCTGAACGACACTTGAACTAAAATAGAATTTGATGACGTTACGTTTTGAGTTAGTGTGCAAAATTTTGAGATCCAAATTAGATATTGATCTGGAAATTTTGAAAAGAACTAGAACACTCTTGTATGCGGACCCATTTACAAATAATAATCAAGACACGACAATAATCACCGAAACATGAAAATGATAAAGGAAGCTACATGACCTAGCAGCGAGCCGTGTTGGACTCTTTCTGTATTTTGACTTTTTATAGTCTCCAAATAATGTTATCGTCAACACTCAATTGGCATGAATCAGTAAACTCTGTTGCCGCCTTTTACTTTTCTCTTTATCACTAATCTTCATATATTTTCCCGTTTAATGGTTCGTTGTCCATTTTGTCCCATAGTATATGAAACTTACGTGAGAATGATGCTTTGAAAACGTGTTTAGTACTTCTAATGGAGTGTCTTGAGAAGTAAGAACTCATTGACATTTGGTAAGATTAAAACTTTAAACATTATGTTATGCAGAACCTAAAAGTTGTGTTATTATATTATACTTCTGAAAAAATTGAAGGTCAAGATATGCATGCACATTCATGCATTAAGAAAAGATGATATGGTTCAATGAATTTGGTTAACGTTGTTTATGTGGACCCATTTAGGTTTAATTTGTCATTTAAAATATACAAATGTTAATTGAATATGAGCTCTATCACAAGATTAAGGCACGTTTGTTTTGTTAGCAAGTTTAAGATAAAATAAGATTTTATTTATATTAAAAAGAAAATATATATTAGAGACTCTCATATATATTTTCTTTTTAATATAAATAAAATCTTATTTTATCTTAAACCTGCTATAATTATATTTTAACATACAACAGTATATTATCCTGTAGTAATGTGGTGATGTCTGTTTTGTTTAGACTTGAAGTTACCGAACGTGATTATACGTCTTACTTCTACAATAAAATTGAAGATGGTGATGAGGGTACTCGGATGATGCTTAAAAAAAAGAAGTAAAAGAACGTTGCGGGGGTTCCTAATGAGGATGATTGGTTGAATGCAAGGTATAATTTTTATTTCATAAAATAGTTTATATAACTTGTTGCAACTACTAACCTACTGTTGTGTTCATATGATGCAAGTAGTTGGTGTTTTACATTATGTATTTCTACTTTTAGACTTATATAATGTTACTGACATGGTGATATTGTTATGTTAATTACATAATTAAACTACTGTTATCCCTCTATTCTATAACGAAAATTGCTATTGTTGTAACTTTTTTATTTGCGCAAGTGGTTTTAATTCAATTTAATGTTCAATAGGTTCTTTTTGGAATATTTGAGGATTTTTTATGATGTGACAACGAAGATTTCAGCGTCTAAGTATGTGACGAGCAATATGTTTGTGAAAGATCTTGTCACAATGCATGCCGCTATATCCAGAATGTGTCGACATGTTGATGCAAATAAAAGAAAGATTGCCTTATCAATGAAAGGTAAATATGACAAGTATTGGGACAATTTGGATAATATGAATGTTTTGCTGTATGTGGCGTTGGTATTAGATCCTCGGAATAAGTTGAAGTATCTTGAGTTTTGTTTGGACCTAATTTATCCTAAAAGTCGAACATCCACTGACACATTCCATCAAGGTGACCAAGTATCGAAAAGAGTGAAAACATTATTCGAGAAAACTATTGAAATTTGTGATATTGTGGAGGCTGCTATTAACGAGTTGTATGTGCACTACAAGATCAAACTTGACAAACATAATGATCGAACTTCTACAGTGTCTTCATCTTTTACTCCTAGTGAAGATGATGATATTAGCATGAAGATCGACCTTGACGACGGGTTTTCAAAGTATATGGAGACCCAGTATGGTAAAGGTGATGGTTTTACCAAAGTGGATATCTATTTACAGGATGGGGCTGAAAAGAGGGGGATAATTCATTTGATGTTTTAGGCTGGTGGAATCAAAATATGACGAAGTTTCCAATACTTTCACAAGTAGCCAAGCATGTGCTAGCAATGCCAATCTCGACCGTTGCATCTGAGTCCGCATTTAGCACCGGTGGAAGAGTTATCGATAAATATAGAAGCTCTCTTACGCCTAAGACAGCAAAAGCTTAAATTTGTGCCCAAGATTGGTTACGGTCTACACCCGCGGACTTGCAAGATAAGCCCATTAATGGCTTGCCGCTAGAAGACATGGTGGAACATTTAGAGAAACTCGAACTTGGTAAGCAATGCAACTTGATTTAACTATGATAGTTTTTCCCACCATACTTTGTACTTATGGTAATTTACTATACATATTTGTTTGCAGATGTGTTTTCTAATAGGAAAAAGCAATGTGACAAATCGTCTGAACACTAAGTGGTAAGTATAAAGTATTTTCTTGTTTCTTATACAAGCCATTTATGATTAGTCTATTAACAGAAAGTGGCTTATTTATGTAGGTGTTTGAAGTCAATAAGTTTTTCAGGCATGTGATGGAGTTGAGGTTGGAATTGAAAAAGAAGACTATTTTAGACTAAGTTTTATGTTTAAATATTTATGTTGCTATTTAAGATACTGTTGGCTTGTAATCGTTTGGTTTTGGATGTTTGAATTTTTATTGAACTTTTATTAAGTTGTTTGAATTTTTATTGTTGGGCTTGAAAATAAATTGTTTGGATCACATTTGTTTGAATTTAACCAAGTTGGGCTCAAGCCCAAGTACAAATAGTTAACCGAAAAAACCGAGAAACCGAACCATGAAACCGACTTAAGCCGGATAAACCGAACCGAGTAAAATCGAATGGTTTCGGTTATGGTTATGAAAAAAACCGAACATTTGGTTTCGGTTTCGGTTTTGCCTAAAAACCGAACCAAACCGACCCGTGCTCACCCTTAATGAGAGTAATTGGGTGATTTTATTAAAAGTTGTTTGTTTTACGTTAAGCTAAAATAAATTAATTTTATATATTATTTTTAAATTAAATAAAAACATAAAAATGAAAATAAATTATGCATAAATTTAATCTTTATGTTTATTATATATAAATGATGTATGAAATTATAATTAATATACGTTTATGGTATACATATTGTATGTATTACTAATAGTAATTTAAACTGTTATTATTTCTGGCAATACTTTATTATTTTCTCTTTCACATGTCATGAGGCATCGTAATAACAAAGAAAAAGAAACACGCGTCTTATCGGAATCTACCGCCCCATTTTTTTTCACTAGGTGATTTTCGACCTAACAAAAAACACAATCACAAAACTAACAATCGCGTTCCCATCGCTCTATTTTCAGATCTAATGGCAGATTTTTGATTTTAGGTTAAATTTTTAAATCAGTCTTAATTATTACTAACTCATAAGGAATAGTTAATTTTGCTACAGGTTGTTCTCCGATTATTGTGGAAAAAATGATTAGAGTCTCTTAACAGTCATGTAACTTCTGCTTCCTTTTTCATATTGAAAACCTAGGCCAGATTTAGTTTTGATAATTAGGGTGTTCTTCCTTTTTTGATCCGTGTTTTTTTTTTCATTCGATTTGTGCAAATGTTATTTTGCATCATTAGTTTGGCTAATTATTTTAACTATTGTTTGGTTTTTTTAGGATAAAAAAGGAATTGGTGTTGCTGTTGATTATTTATGTATCAGGTAATTCGTGAGTTTTCTTGATGATTTTGCCTTTTATGATTTTCTTTTGTTTATGCCCTAATTGTTGGTCCATGTGTTGTTATTGTTGTTTGTCCAAATGATTTTGCCCTTTTATTATTTTCTAGTTGCGTTTCCCTTTGTGTTTGCCTCTGGTTATGAATGAACAAAGTAGTGTTTCTGCATTAGACACCCCAAGGTAGATCGCAACGTGTAGATTAGCAATCAATACACTGTTGCTAAAGACGCTATAGCCGTTGGGAGGAAAACAATTCAAGCCAATTCAGGTTGGTTTGTGTATAGTATTTTATAAAATACATTTTACCCAGAATTGTTTTGTTGGAATTCTGTTGCAAAAGGTGTGTTTGGCTACTGTTAAAACAGTATCCAAACACCCCTTCTACATCAAAAGTGTTTGCCTGATGTTAAAACAGGACCCAAACACTCGTTTTGTAACAGAGAAAGGGTGTTTGACTACTGTTTTTTACTAACACCCAAACACACCTTTTGCAGCAGAAAGAGGTATCGAGATTGATTTATTGTATACGTTCTCAAAATGGTCAACTCCTAGATAACATCGGCTATTATGTGTCATTTGATACGTATATCAATAGGAGGGTGGATTTCAGTTGTATAGGGGAGTTAGGATTGGATTATAGGTGATTCACCTACAATGAACCTAATGCCGACCAACTGAGTGTTGGATGGTTTTTTTCCTTCTGATGTGGGTGTTTTTTTAGTTTTGGGTTGGAAATGTGTGGCATTTTCAAATTACATTTTTTGTTACAAAATACGTGATTAGGGTTTATCGATGAAAATAACTAGTGCAAGACAATACAAGTGGAACGAATATACAATCATTATTGCGAACAAATGCAAATGGTGGTGAATTCATTCGACTTAGTATTGGGTTTTGGAGCCGCAGTTCCATACACAACATTATCTTAAAAAGTAATGTCGCACCACTTTCGCTGTTTAAAGATTGTTATCAGCCGACCAACCATAATTACTCTATTAATGGTAAGTTTTATTACCTCATTAAGATTGCACATAAGTTATATTGGCGCTAGATTGTATCTGATAGTGTTTGAGTTTAAGGAAAATGAGTACGGTTGAACCATTACTTTTTTAGGTAGCCTTGAGCATTTGAAAGAAAATGGTCTTTTGAGGAATTTATGAAATCAAATAGATTTTTTTGTTGGAAAATTTTGATTCTGAATATTGTTAGAGTCTGTGTGGCGGTGGGCTCAGACCCTGTGGATTAGTCGGCCAATGAGTCAGAAATCACGGTTAAAAAAAAAAAAATTTGTTAGAACATCAATCTTATCAAATTTCTTGTTGTTTAAGTATATGAAAGGTATAAGTTTAATTCAAAAAACTAAAAACGGTATTCCTTTCTATGTATAACAAAAAAGTCTACCAATTCTATAAACAAAAAAAGGCAAATTTATTATGACCACCAGTTAAGGATACATACATGCACTATACGAAAAATCATCGTCCATAATCTCTATATAACTAAAATTGGATTAAGAGAATAACAGTATGGAGCCAGGATTTTTCGCTTGGGTAGGCCGAAACAAAAAACACAGAAAAGATACGAAAGAAAACAATAAAAAATTTAAGAGTTTTACAATAGTTGTTTTCATTTTAACAGCACACGGCGGTTTTTAGCACAAAAATCATCTAAGACACTATCTAGACTAAAGGTTTCTACAATATCCTTTTCAATATAAAGTGCCAGATTATCCGAAAGAAAATGATCACCCATTTTATTGCGTAATCTGTTCTTCACGATTTTCATAGCTAAAAACGCACGTTCAATACTTGCAGTAGACACCGGGAGAGTCAACACTAGTCGTATCAACGTGTCAACAAGATAATAGTGACTTGCCTTTCCTGTAGATGCTAAGCCTCGACATTAATCAGCCATAGATGATGACTTTCATATCAAGTTCAAAATGTTTCAACTGAAATTCCAGGTCATCAAGTTCTTGCTTTGTGAAATCAAGATAATAGCTTTTTCGTCATTGATGAATATCTACTAGTAAATTCACAAAAAAAATCATCACTGTTAAGTACTATGCCTCTAACTACAATAACAAAATGCTAAATATCTATTGCTAAAAAATCACCACAGTTAACTACTATGGAGTATGCCTCTAATTACAATAACAAATTGCTAAAAATCTATTGCTAAAAATCACCACTGTTTACACTAAAACACTATGTTCATCACTAAAAGCTAAATCCAACCAATTTTATATACTCTAATTGGGAAAAGTAAAACACGAACATGACAATAGGCAATAATGAATGAAAATTAAATACGTGATTCTTTAAAATCAAATAATGAAAGAAAGTTACCTGATTATTTTGAAGCTATCAATTGAAAAAGATGGGTAATGAATCGAACTTCGATATTGGAATTGGTGTTTTGAAGCTATCAAATGATTATTTTGAAGCTATCAATCCATAAAAGGTTACTTTGGTGCAGTTGAAAGTCTTGATAAATGGGATATTGAAAATTGATGTTTTGACGGTAGATATTCGCTGTTTAGTTTCCCCAATACTTTTTATTTGAGTGGGCTTTAAAATTTATTTGGGGTGGGCCATTTGGGATTTTATTTACAAAATACATATAAAAACATTCTTGCTACTACTAGTTATTCAAAACTTGGGGTTGGTTTTGGCCCACCCAGGCCATAAAGTACCTCCGTCCCTGATTATAAGCATGATAAACTAATAAAAATTTTCCTTTGAAACTTCATCACCTCAACCTGCTCCAAAGCCACATGTAATATATATATGTAATATAAAATCCATCAATGAGTAGAAAACAAAATATAGCCTCAACCTTCTAACTGCATATGCTAAACCCCACCCGTGCACCAGACCTATTACGTATTTACACCCATCAATCTTGTTTTTGAGCATGTAAGATCAAATCAAAAATAAAAGTTTGATTAAAGAACAAATGATCAGTATAGAGCAATCGCAATTATATAAGGTATTGAATAGTAAAAGAGACGGAGAACCGACTCTAAATAGTAAAAGAGATGGCACTTGTATTTTTATCATTTTGGTAGTACACTAGACTAAATGATTATTTTTTCAGTAGGTTGGATTTAGAGTAGATTAGGGGGAAATTTAGATCATTGAAGATAAAAAATTTAGTTTTCATCTTCAAGAAGTGGTGTTGGGTTTAGCTTATGTAATATGCTGGTAAAAGCTTAACTGAGTACAAGATAGAGAACTGGTTATGGTTTTAGATGGCTACAAGCATGGTATTTGGGTCAACTGAATTCAGGACCAAATAAGCTGCTTTATGGCCTGCATGAGAGGTATTTTCTTTTTCATTTCCTATAAATTTTGTCAATTTGTCATTTTTTAATTTTAGGTAATGAGAATTTGTTTTTACAGTTTAATTGGTAGGATTGTTAGAAGTATACTTGAGTATAATTCAATACACTTTGCTTCGTTCTATTGAATTTGTATAGATAGAAGAACTAAGCCAGTGTTTGGCATAAAAAGCTTAAGATCTGTCCTTTAAGAATTTTAGAGTTGAACTAAGCTTTTAGAGTTTAGATTGATTAGTTGAACAATTACTGTAGAAACTAAAAGTGTGTGTGTGTGGGGGGGGGGGGGGGGGGGGTTGAATAGTTTTTTAAATTTACTTGTTAAAAGATGGTTTTTAAAAATCCTTTTCAAAAACTTAGGCTTGAGTATTTATGTGAAATCTTCTTATACACAATATGAACAAGGTATAGTGCAACTAAACTAATAATCACAAGTATAAAGAATTATGAATGTAAAGAGATAAGGGAAAGAAAGATCAAACCAAACACCAGGTATTTATAGTGGTTCGGCAACGAAACTCACTCCTCGTTCCTACTCCACTCCTCGAGTACTCCTTACTCGAGAGTTGACTAATCAACAAGCTCCTTAAGGTGGAGAAACCGTACACAACGTCGCCTATCCAATTTCCGACTCTAAGCTAAAAGTCGAGCCCTAATCTTAGATAGGACCAATCTACACCAGTATACTTTAAGGACCAAGTATTAACCTTAATACATACACAATTTCCAAATAGACACAACTACTTGGATCTTCATAACAATGACACAACAATGAATAAATAAGTTTGGATCTTCAATGGGTCTTTGAGGTAGACACAACACTTCAAGGATGAAAGTGTTCATCTTTTTGCACTTTGAGAGGAAGAGATGGGAGGAGAAAGATTCACTTCTAAACAAGTAGTAATCAACCAAATGACCAAGGATTTGAGTGATTTAAGAAGTATGAAAGAATCTGGAAATGTATGTGCAAAAGAGGTGAAGAGAAAATCTGAGAATGGTCCACTATTTATAAGAAAAACTTCCAACGGCTATATCTGCCCGCGGTTCCTTATTGCAGCCTGCGGTTCCTTATCGATAAGGAACCGTCATAGCCACTAAGGAACCGCCGGAGTAGACTCTGCTCCTTTTTGTCTTTTAGTGGTTTGTTTCAAATCTTGATATTAAAATATCCTGAAAGAATATTCCAAACCTAGATAGAATATGCCATTTTCAAATTTTCAAATAATTAATTTAATAAAACATTTTCTTAAAAAGAAAGTTTAATAAAAACTTGTCACACTTAATAAAAAGTGAGTTTTAAGAAAAGATTAAATCCTTGATCACTTAATTAGGATGAGTACTTGTTTGTACATACCTTAAGTGATAATGGTTGAAATGAAAAATACTTGAACTCAAGAATTCGTTTTTCGTTGTTTTCGTAAATGCTTGTTCTTACATATTGTCGTAATCAAAACAAAGCGAGACAAAAAAATGCAAGTAACATTTTTAGGTATCATTGTATTAACAATACCCCCCTTTTTGATTCCGACAATACATAAACTCAATCACCTAATAAAAACAAGATTTTCGAAGACGAGTTTATTTCATTTCTCCCCCTTTGTCGAAGCAAAAAGGTTGCAAAAGTCTTTAAAGAAGAAAAGAACCGGACTTTGCAAATGCTCCCCCTTGGTGCTTACTCCCCCTTGCTTGGGGCACCAAGGAATCGAGATATGGTGACAAGCTACATAGAATTGTTAGTAGTAGAGAAGAGAAACCCAACAAGATATAGCAAAGGTCAAAAAAAAGAGAAGAGACAAAGGTCCAAGATAAATCATGTTAAAAGAAAACATGATAAAATATACAAGTAAACAAAGCATACAAAGATGTATGAGAAATAAAACAAGCCAAAAGAGAAGCATAAATCTAATCCTAATTAAACTAGAACTCTAAGATTTGCTTGAACTAGATGTCTTGAAAATAAGCATCCAATGCTTAGATAAAAGACAAGGTAGTGGCAGAAGGAGGTGGTGGTGGCTTGGTAGAGATCTCATAGTCATAGTGAAGAGGAGGTTTGACTAAGAGACTCTTGATGTAATTCAACTCCTCATAGATATGAGCCATAACAAGATGTTGATATTGACAACAATGACAATATGTTCCCATGATGCATGACATTATCCTTTGAAGGAGGAAGAACACTAAGGCTAGTGGTGGAAGATAAGAAGTTCCACAATTAAAATTCTTAGAAGGAGAAGAGATGTGATTTTGAGTGTTCTTGGGTGAATTGGGATCGAAAGCAATTGGAGGAAATGGAGGAGACAAGGCTTTCATTTGGAGAATAAGACATTTTGATTTGAGAAAGGATGCAAAATGCTTAAGGTTAAATAGAGAAAGCTCAAGATATTTTGGGGGTGGTCAAAGGGTTGAAACAAAGATTCCAAAAAATGTTGGAACAAATTTGTAGTTTTAGAAATACCCGAAAAGTAAGGCTTTGTGCGCGGTTCCTTTTCTCCACTGGCGGTTCCTTATCAATAAGGAGCCGCGGTCTCAATAGAGAACCGCCCACAGTGGGTTGATTTTGGTGATGAGTGAGGATTTTCAAATTCAGCAAACCCTATTTTTCTAGTCTAACTAATCATAGAGACATGCTAAGAAGCAAAGATAGACAAAGAAAACACACAAGAACTCACCAAACAAGGTTTTGACCAAAATACATGGATTTTAAAGAAAATCGATGTTGGAGGTGTGTAGAACTAGACAATAAATCATGACACAAAGATCCTCCATAGTTCTCTTTTGTTCTTGCTATATTTGAGAGACACACACATATGAATATGTAAGCTCATGATTAATAGCCAGAAGCTATGAAAAACGTTTTTAGATTGAATTAACAATGCAAAAACTTTTCTCGACCATTTTCAAAAGAACTTTGAGAGTTTTGAAAAAGAGAAGAGATGTTTTCCAAAAAGAGTTTGCAATACTCAATAACTCAAAGAAAGAAAAGACTCAAAAGAGAAAAAGATTCGATTAATAAAATGCGCAATTAAGGAATATTGATAGGTGTGAAAACACCCATCCTTTTACCACTTATTTCTGGCTAAAACGAGACCAAAACACGTATTTAATATCATTTGTTTGGAATTATGCGTGGATTTTGTGTTTATTGTGTTTTCAGAGTCAACCGGGTGAATATTGAAGAAAACATGGGATTGCACGGGTTTTATCGAAGAAAAAGACTCAAGACGAAGTCTATTATCCAAGAGATGCAAAAGATTTGAAGTCATTGTGCCTATTTGAAGATTTATCGAAGAAAAGGGCCAAAGATGGAAGATTCATATATGTCGAAGAACTCGAGTCTATTAAACAAAAGATTATAAGACGAGTTGGAATTATTCACCGACACTTCTCAAAATCCAAAGTCGGAAACGTTTATTTAAAGAAACTAAAGACTAAAGAAGAAAGAAGAAAAGAAGCCCAAAAACAAAGCCCATTCACAAGCCCACAAGAAAACGCCTATAAATAGGACTTCACTTCACAATTTTAGAGGCTAGTTAGTTTTAGTTTTTCATTTTCTCTAGTTTTAGAGAGAGAAAGTTCTCAACTTTCTCTCACTAAGTTTTCATCTTTCTTTCTTTTAATCTTTCAAAGATTAAACCTTTTGTATTGTTGATTTCATTAATCAAGTTTAAGTTTAAGCTTTTAATCTTTCATCTCTTTCTACCTTTCTTTGATTTTGGTTCACTTTTGGTGCGAATTACTTATGATCCGTGTTGTTCATCAATGTTTTCGTGCTTAAAAATTTAATCTTTTTATGTTTATTTAAGTTTTCATACGAATAAGCTTTAAGATCTTTGTGCTTATTGGCTTATTTATATGTTTAGCTTATTTACTTTTTTAAAAGTTTTCTTAAAAAGTTCATATTTTTATTGTTCGATTTAAAAGTTGTTTATTTGAAGTTTAGATAAGTTGTTATTTGTGTTTATTTAATCCGTTTCATATCAAATTCGTTCTAGTTTTGGTGATTAGCTTATTGAAATAGCTTATTCCCTTGCTTAACTTTCGGATCAAAAAGGTATCGGAAAGGGTAAAACCCTTTTCCGATTGGTTTATTCCGACCAGCTCTACCCCCCCTTTATTCCGATCGTTTGATCGGAAAAGGGTTTATGATTATTCCGACTAGGGTGTTTTGTGACATTTCGACGGCTAGTTTTGTAACATTCCGATTGGCATTGTTTAAGATTATTCCGATTGCTTCATTTATCTACATTCCGATTTGGCTTCGATTTGTGGATATTCCGATTGAGAATTATTCCGATTGAGTCTTGTTTATACATTCCGATCAGTATCCTTTTTATGATATTCCGACTAGTGCTTATTTCCCAATATTCCGATCAGTATCGATTTAATACATTCCGACGAGGGTGTTGTTGACATTCCGATTTGCCTTATTTCGACCACATATTCCGATCACTCACTTTTGGCACATTCCGATTGGATGAGTTTTATGTTCTTAAAAAGTTTTCAAGTGTTAGATTTATTAAGTGTTCAAGTAATTTTCCTAATCTTGTCTTTAAGTTTTCAAGCATTTATTTTTGACTCGTTATTTTAGTTTAATCTTTAAACTTCTCTTTTAGCTCATCAACATTTACATTTAATTGCTATTAGTTTAAAATAGATAAACAAACCAACACCTTTCTAGTAACCAAGAACAAACTATTCCACTTTGAACCGTGATCAATTCGAGAAGATACCGAGAACTAATCTGAACCCAATGCAAAAACGCTTGTATCAAATGGCGCCGCTGCCGGCTCTTCTCGTTAAGATTAACAGTTTTTTGTGAGAACTTGGATTTTGGGATCCGTTCACCGTGAACGTTACTTTTTCCTAAAATTTTCAAAAACCCTAAAAAATATAAAATTTTCAAAAATACAAAAAAATTAAAAAACCATAAAAACCAAAAATATTTCTTGTTTGCTTTGTTAGTTCTTTTGCAGGTGCATGCGTACACGATCAACGTCTTATCAAGAGCCCGAGCCTCTCGAAGACTTAGACATGGCCGGTGTACAAAACAACAACAATAACCCACCTCAAAACAATAACAACAATAACAATCCACCTCTCAACAACAATAATAACAACAACAATGAGCCTCTACCAGACAATCGCCCGATGATTGAACTTCTGCAAGCACATGTAGATGGCAACAATGATCCAATTGTCATACCCGCGATTGCAGCCAACAATTTTGAGCTCAAATCCGGCTTTATCCAGATGGTCTCCACTCAACCATTCTTGGGGCGTACCATTGATGATCCACATGACCACATCAAAAGGTTCTTGCAACTAACAAATACGGTCAAATTCAATGCTGTTCCACAAGAGGTAATCCGTTTGCAACTTTTTCCTTTCTCCCTAGAGGGACAAGCCCGACATTGGCTTGCAAAGGAACCGCCATAAAGTATTCTGACGTGGACGGATTTGGAGACCAAATTTATCAACTACTTTTTCCCACCCTCTCGTACTACCGCTTTGCGGAATGAAATCATTAATTTTGAACAAAAGTACGATGAGTCTTTTAGTGAATCTTGGGACCGTTTCAAATATCTTTTAAGAAAGTGCCCACAACATGGTTTTACCAAAGTGCACCAAATTAATACTTTTTATAATGGTCTAAGCATGAATGACCAAGATTCACTAAATAGTGCCTCGGGGGGGGGGGTAATATTTTGGTTAAGAATTCCAATGCCGCATGGGATATCATTGAGAATAAGTCTCGTGTGCAAACCAAGAGTATGCGGACCAATGCCGCTAGTGCTAGTACTAGTGACAACGACAAGCGACTTGACAAAATCACTGCGCTTCTTGAATCGCTTGCTACCCAAACCGCTAGCAACACCAACAGCATCAACGCTAAAAATGCTCAAGACGCTCAAGTCAATGCTGTAATCCAACCATGTGAAATATGCGGGGGTCCTCACTCTTACACCACTTGTACCGCCACCCAAGACTACCCTTCTGAGAATGTGAATGCAGCATACGGTACCTATCCTCCGACCGCTTATCAAGCTCGCCCTCAAAGTGACCGCAACTTGCTTAGCTACCGTTCAAACAACTTTCTTTCCCCGCCCGGTTTTCCTCCTAACAACCCAAACCAACAACAAAACCTCAATCGCCCTCCTCAACAACAACCTCGTGCACCATACCTACCACCTCACAAACAACCATATCCACCTCAAAGAAACAACCAAGTTTACCAATAACCTGCTTATCAAGCACCCGCTTACAATGCTCCTCCCAACCAACCCACCGCATTACAACAAGATATTGGAACCTACATGAGGACTAATGATGTGATCGTGGACAATCTCCAACGGGAAATGCTCAACTTGAAAGCAGATATGGTGAAACAAGGGAACGATCTTCGAGCTGATATGAGAAACACTTTGGCAAGTCAAACGAATGACTTAAGGAACATTATGGCTAGTTTCTTCCAAGGTAATCAACCCTCTTCTTCGGGTACTCTTCCGAGTAACACCGTTGCGAATCCAAGAGGGGAGATGAAAGCAATCACCACTCGCAGTGGCAAAGGTACTAAGGAACCCGAGCTTCCTATACCTCCACCGGTGATTGTGACTAAGGAAAACGAGTCACCTGCTCCTATTCCTCATCCTTCTACTTCCCCAATTTCTCCACCTCTTACTTCTACCCCTCCTCCACCCAAGGATGTGAGTGATCCTATTCTCCCAAAGCCTTCCTCTTCTTCCGATATACCTTATCCTTCAAGGTTGAGGAAAGAGAAGCTCAAAAGCAAGGATGATATTCAGGTTTCGAAGTTTCTCAAAATGTTTAAACAATTGAATTTCAACATCTCCTTCGCTGAGGCTCTCGCTCACATGTCTAAATACGCGAAGATGTTCAAAGATCTTCTTAGCGACAAGGAGAAGCTTTTTGATATTGCTAACACCCAACTTAATGAGAATTGCTCTGCAGTGCTCTTAAGGAAATTGCCAACCAAGCTTGGTGATCTGGGTCGTTTCTTAATCCCTTGCAACTTCCCGGGAGTAGAGAATTGCATGGCCTTAGCCGATCTAGGTGCCAATATTAACTTAATGCCCTTAAGCGTTTGGAAGCAATTATCTCTCCCTGAGCTAGTCCCCACCAAAATGACTTTGGAATTAGCTAACCGTACGGTTGCTTATCCAGTGGGGATAGCCGAAGACGTCTTTGTAGGAGTCGACAAATTCACTTTTCCTGCCGATTTCGTCGTCGTCGACTACGATATGGACCCTCGTGTGCCATTAATTGTTGGTCGTCCATTCTTGAGGACCGGTCGCACTCTCATCGATGTTGAAGCTGGTGAGCTTATCATGAGAGTGGGTGACGATAAAATTGTCTTCAACATGGGAAAGCTTTCTAAACAGCCTTATTCTAACGAGAGTGTTAATTGTATTGACGTTCTTGATGAGTCTTGTGAAGAACACTTCAAAGATGCTTGTAAAAGTATTCCTACCTCTCTTCCCACTGTTGAGACCGTTTCCTCTATTGACTCATCACTATCTCTATTTGGAGAAAGTGATTTCCTTTGGAAAGATTTAGAAACCACCATGGGAGATGTGAACTTAGAACATGACGATTCTCAACCGATTGGGATGAAGATCTTCACCTCATTGAGAACATTCTTAAAGAAGACAATATTTCTCTACCATCTCCCAAGGCTATTGCTATCGATGAACCGACTTTGAATACGCCTCCCATCGAAAATCCTCCGGATTTAGAACTTAAGGAGTTGCCGCCCCATCTCGAGTACGTGTTCTTTGAAGAAAACAAGAAGTCGCCCGTCATTATCGCGAAGGACTTGAAAGAAGAAGAGAAAACTCGCCTCATCGCCGTGCTTAAAGATCATAAGAAGGCAATTTCTTGGAAAATCTCCGATATCCGCGGAATTGATCCAAACTTTTGTACTCACAAGATTCTCATGGAAGATGACTTTAAACCCGCAATCCAAAGCCAAATAAGGGTTAATCCTCGCATTCATGACGTCATCAAACAAGAGGTTATCAAACTTCTCGATGCCGGCTTGATTTACCCTATCTCGGATTCGCCTTGGGTAAGTCCCGTCCATTGTGTGCCCAAGAAGGGCGGAATAACCGTTGTTCCCAATGAACACAACGAGTTGATTCCCACTCGTCTCGTTACTAGGTGGAGAGTTTGTATTGACTATCGCAAGCTCAATGATGCCACGAGAAAAGATCACTTTCCTCTTCCCTTCATGGATCAAATGCTCGAGTGTCTAGCAGGTAATGACTATTACTGCTTCTTAGACGGTTTCTCCGGGTATTTTCAAATTCCCATAGATCACAAGGACCAAGAAAAGACCACATTCACTTGTCCCTACGGAACATTTGCTTACAAACGCATGCCTTTTGGTTTATGTAATGCTCCTGGGACGTTCCAAAGGTGTATGATGGCTATCTTCCATGACATGGTGGAAGACACTATGGAAGTATTCATGGATGATTTCTCGGTTTATGGCGATTCTTTCTCTGCTTGCCTTGCCAATTTAGAACGTATGCTTAAGCGGTGTGAAGACACTCGCCTTGTTCTTAATTGGGAAAAATGCCATTTCATGGTAAAAGAGGGCATCGTGCTAGGACACAAGATCTCCAAAGCCGATCTTGAAGTGGACCGTGCTAAAGTCGATGTTATTTCTAAGTTGCCTCCACCTTCAACTGTGAAGGGTGTGAGAATTTTCCTCGGTCATGCGGGCTTCTACCGTCGTTTCATCAAAGATTTTTCTAAAATCGCTCGCCCGATGACCCGCCTCTTGGAAAAAGATACTCCTTTTATCTTTTCCAACGAGTGTATTGAAGCCTTCAACTTGCTTAAGGATAAGCTAACTAAGGCACCCGTCTTGGTTACCCCTAATTGGGAGCTGCCTTTCGAGTTGATGTGTGATGCTAGCGACTATGCTATTGGAGCGATTTTGGGCCAAAGAGTGAACAAACACTTCCAACCGATCCATTACGCTAGCAAGACAATGACGGGGGCTCAATTGCATTACACGACAACCGAAAAAGAGCTTTTAGCTGTTGTCTATGCTTTTGAAAAATTTCGCCCCTATCTTGTCCTTTCCACCACAATCGTTTATACCGATCATTCCGCGTTGAAGTACTTGTTGACTAAACAAGATTCCAAATCAAGACTTCTTCGCTGGGTTTTGCTACTCCAAGAATTTAAAATCGAAATTCGCGATAAAAAAGGAGCTGAAAACCTACCCGCGGATCATCTCAGTAGACTTGAGGATCCTTACCAAGGGGATCATCCGAACAAAGAAATCAATGATTCTTTTCCCCTGGAGACCTTAATGTCTATCAACTCGAATTCTGATGAAACCCCGTGGTTTGCGGACATTGCAAACTACTTGGCGGGTGGAATTCTCGTTGACGGGTTAACATCCCAACAAAAGAAGAAGTTCTTCAAAGACATTAAGACTTACTTTTGGGATGACCCGTATCTATTCAAACAATGTGCTGATTTGATTATTCGCCGATGTGTTGATGGACCGGCAGCTTTAGAAATCCTTGACGCTTGTCACAAAGGACCCACCGGTGGTCACTTTGGTCCCAACTACACCGCCACAAAAGTGTTTGACTCGGGATTTTATTGGCCCACCATTTACCGTGATGCTCACGAGATGGTTAAACGATGTGATGCTTGCCAAAAACAAGGCAAGATCACACATAAAGACGAGATGCCTCAGAATTTCATTCAAGAATGTGAAATCTTTGATGTTTGGGGTATCGACTTTATGGGGCCATTCCCTTCATCTAAAGGAAACAAATACATCCTTGTAGCCGTTGACTACGTGTCCAAATGGGTTGAAGCCAAAGCTTTACCCACTAATGACGCAAGGGTGGTTTGTAACTTTTTGAAGTCGCTATTCGCTAGATTCGGGGTGCCTCGTGCCATTATTAGTGATCGTGGGACTCATTTTTGCAATGACCAATTCGCAAGAGTCATGGCTAAGTATGGTGTTAATCATCGTCTTTCCACTGCCTACCACCCACAAACTAATGGCCAGGCTGAAATCTCTAACCGAGGATTAAAGCGAATTCTTGTAAGAACCGTGGGAGAGCATCGTGCCTCATGGGCTGATAAACTTGATGATGCTTTGTGGGTTTTTCGTACCGCATACAAGACTCCGATTGGTTGTACACTATATCGTCTCGTGTACGGAAAGGCGTGCCACCTCCCCATTGAGTTGGAGCACAAGGCTTACTGGGCCTTGAAGTGGGCCAATTTTGATATCAACAAAGCCGGTGACCTACGCAAGATCCAACTCAATGAGCTGAATGAACTCCGTAATGAGGCTTATGAAAATTCTTTGATCTATAAGGAAAAGACTAAGCTCATTCACGACTCCAAGATTAAAAACCAAGAGTTCCAAGTTGGAGACAAAGTTTTACTCTTTAACTCTCGGTTGAAAATCTTTTCGGGCAAGCTGAAATCTCGTTGGTCCGGCCCATTCACCATTGCCCAAATTTTTCCATATGGTACTCTCGAGCTCGCTCAACCTAATGGACCTATTTTTAAGGTGAATGGCCTACGAGTGAAGTTGTACTTTGGTGAGGACATCTCTCATGAGATGATTCCTTCCCTCACCATGTTCCCCATGAACTAGTTTTGGGTCGAGTCAGGCTCGTGACTCGGTTATAAAAAACAAGCGCTCCTCGGGAGGCAGCCCGAGTATCTATCCTTTTCAGTTTTAACCTCCTGAGTGTAGGGGGGCCTCTATAGGTTGCTTGTGTTTGTTGGTGATGTGATTACATGAATGAATGCACTTTTGGAACCTTTGAAGAACCGTGCTCCCGTGTTATCCGAAAATCCGGTTCTATCTCTCAACTATCGTGATTCAATTTTCTTCATACTCACATTTGAAATTGATCACGTTAGTCGTCTCTTCCTTAGCTTGATTTAACCAACGTGCACAATGTCATAAGTGTAGGGGAGATTTTTCCCACATGCTTAAACATTGAGGACAATGTTTATCTTAAGTGTAGGGGGACTTCTATCGAAGTTTTAAGTGGACTTCTCCATGAAAATGCCTTCATTTAACCGGAAAATCATCTTTTTCAACATTTTTCAAATTTTTAATTAACTTTGGCCATATAGTCGTAATTTTTAAATTTTTATCGTTGCTTTCATATGTATATGTCCCGCAATAAAGTCAAATTTTAATAAAGTGGTGTAGCTAGTTTTGAAATCTTTGACATATTAGGCCCGTTGCGATTATTTTGACTCAAACCGAATAGACTTATCCAAGTTTATTCTAGCTAGTATCCTTAACCATGTAGACCTTAATTGGTTTATTAGGCTAAGCATCCACGAGTCTCATTACTTGAGATTTTAAATAGTGGAGAACGAGAAATGATAGAGTCAATTATAAGGCGATATTCTTGGACAAGCACACTTGGTGTAATTATCTGCCTATTCTCCCATCACTTGCTAATATTTTATCTGCAATAAGTAAGGTCGTACGATTTGAAAAGTTACTTAGCTTCTAGCCCAAGATCGTTTAAATGTTGCTCGGTAATGATAAGAGTTCATAGCCAAGGCATAACTTATGAAGCGGGGCGCGAAGATTGGCGAGTCCGAAAAGGCCCTAACAAGGCACGAGGATTCAATTTTATTGCTGAAGATCCAAAGTGATGTGAAAAGCATTATTCCCAAAATCAATATGAAGGATCAAGACTCACGACGAAAAGCAATCAACTCCCATAAAGATCATGGAGAAGTCTATCCGAAAAGACCCTAACAAGGTATGAGGATAAATAGATCCAAGTCCGAAAAAGAGGCGGATCGTTGTATCTCAAAATCCCAATTAGAGATTGAAGAAATAATCATGAAGTCGTGGTCAACAAAGTTGGAGTACCCCTCAAAAGTCTCCAAGTGAAGAGAAGACCATTATCTCAAGAACGTCTCTCGAAGATATGAAGTATGAAGTACATGCCAAATATCGGCCCGAGAAAGGTCTCAAATCATGAACCGAGTTATGCCAAGATATGAACTTTTTGATATCCCGAGAAGCAGTTTTAAGAGATTTTGTCCTTTAGCTAACTATTGATCAAATCGTCCTACTTTGCTTTCAGCCTAACTAAACTATCGAAATAAGTCCAAAAATGCATCTTCATGATCATTCTAAGACAAAAATAAAATATTAGAGATACAACTAGGAATAAGGGAGTTTAAGCATTTAATTAAGCCATGTGTGTAAGTGTTTGATTTGCTAACTTATAATAACAATGATCTCGTTTTTAAGCTTAGTTTGGGGAACGTGAAACTTGAGGGTGATAAATCTTCGCAGCACCGAAGCCCTAATGTAAGTCCTTGATCTCTTTGCAAGTTATCTCCATATAGCTATTTTCAAGTGAAAATAGTTTTCTATCCTTTTTATTACTTTAAAAGTTTTAATTTCTCTTAGTACTTTAATTTTTGTTTAGTAGAATGTTAATAAGGCCAAGGTTGATTGATTATGAGAAAAGTGTAAATTTGCTTTGTCACTAAGCATTGCATGAGGGCATGGCAATGGTTAAGTGTAGGGGATTTGATAGGTATGAAAACACCCATCCTTTTACCACTTATTTCTGGCTAAAACGAGACCAAAACACGTATTTAATATCATTTGTTTGGAATTATGCGTGGTTTTTGTGTTTATTGTGTTTTCAGAGTCAACCGGGTGAATATTGAAGAAAACATGGGATTGCACGGGTTTTATCAAAGAAAAAGACTCAAGACGAAGTCTATTGTCCAAGAGATGCAAAAGATTTGAAGTCATTGTGCCTATTTGAAGATTTATCGAAGAAAAGGGCCAAAGATGGAAGATTCATATATGTAGAAGAACTCGAGTCTATTAAACAAAAGATTATAAGACGAGTTGGAATTATTCACCGACACTTCTCAAAATCCAAAGTCGGAAACGTTTATTTAAAGAAACGTAAAGACTAAAGAAGAAAGAAGAAAAGAAGCCCAAAAACAAAGCCCATTCACAAGCCCACAAGAAAACGCCTATAAATAGGACTTCACTTCACAATTTTAGAGGCTAGTTAGTTTTAGTTTTTCATTTTCTCTAGTTTTAGAGAGAGAAAGTTCTCAACTTTCTCTCACTAAGTTTTCATCTTTCTTTCTTTTAATCTTTCAAAGATTAAACCTTTTGTATTGTTGATTTCATTAATCAAGTTTAAGTTTAAGCTTTTAATCTTTCATCTCTTTCTACCTTTCTTTGATTTTGGTTCACTTTTGGTGCGAATTACTTATGATCCGTGTTGTTCATCAATGTTTTCGTGCTTAAAAAGTTAATCTTTTTATGTTTATTTAAGTTTTCATACGAATAAGCTTTAAGATCTTTGTGCTTATTGGCTTATTTATATGTTTAGCTTATTTACCTTTTTAAAAGTTTTCTTAAAAAGTTCATCTTTTTATTGTTCGATTTAAAAGTTGTTTATTTGAAGTTTAGATAAGTTATTATTTGTGTTTATTTAATCCGTTTCATATCAAATTCGTTCTAGTTTTGGTGATTAGCTTATTGAAATAGCTTATTCCCTTGCTTAACTTTCGGATCAAAAAGGTATCGGAAAGGGTAAAACCCTTTTTCGATTGGTTTATTCCGACCAGCTCTACCCCCCCCCCCTTTATTCCGATCGTTTGATTGGAAAAGGGTTTATGATTATTCCGACTAGGGTGTTTTGTGACATTCCGGCGGCTAGTTTTGTAACATTCCGATTGGCATTGTTTAAGATTATTCCGATTGTTTCATTTATCTACATTCCGATTTGGCTTCGATTTGTGGATATTCCGATTAGGAATTATTCCGATTGAGTCTTGTTTATACATTCCGATCAGTATCCTTTTTATGATATTCCGACTAGTGCTTATTTCCCAATATTCCGATCAGTATCGATTTAATACATTCCGACGAGGGTGTTGTTGACATTCCGATTTGCCTTATTTCGACCACATATTCCGATCACTCACTTTTGGCACATTCCGATTGGATGAGTTTTATGTTCTTAAAAAGTTTTCAAGTGTTAGATTTATCAAGTGTTCAAGTAATTTTCCTAATCTTGTCTTTAAGTTTTCAAGCATTTATTTTTGACTCGCTATTTTAGTTTAATCTTTAAACTTCTCTTTGAGCTCATCAACATTTACATTTAATTGCTATTAGTTTAAAATAGATAAACAAACCAACACCTTTCTAGTAACCAAGAACAAACTATTCCACTTTGAACCGTGATCAATTCGAGAAGATACCGAGAACTAATCTGAACCCAATGCAAAAACGCTTGTATCAAATATGTTCCATTAAACCTAGACCTAGACGCAAGTAATTAAAAGGTTCCATCTTAAGTGGCTTAGTGAAGATGTCGGCTAAGTTTTCTACCGAGGGCACCTTCTCAATCGAAATGTTCCCCTTTTGAACATGTTGGAAATACGTTTTTCGTATTTAGAAAGTCTCGATCACTCCAACAATATAGTTATAGGCTCGTAGTATTGTTTAATTAAAGTTTATATTTAGCCCGACCCATGAGCATGTTCATGGGCCGGAGGCCCAAGTCCACTTAGGGACTTGGGTATATAAACCCCTTTCACCATGGAAAGGGGTGTTGGTTGTTCACTTAATTTCTTAATAAACACATATTTCTCTCATCTTTCTCTCTCTAGTTTCTCTCTCTAGAAAACAACAACCCTCTTGATAGGATTATAGATTATCATACTTCTACAATTGGTATCAAGAGCCATGGGATGATTTAAGGTTTTGATTCGTGTTATTTAGTTTTTGATTGTATTAGTGGGTTTTAGGATAGTTTATCACGAATCTTGAAATTTTTTGTGATTTTATGGTTTAGGTTTTTAAATAAATCATCTACAAAGTTGTGGTAGTGATTTGGTTTACGTGTTTTGGTAGAAATCACAAAAAAAAAATCATTCATGTGGCGTTTTAGTGGTATTCGATAGCAAAATTTAAGTTACTGTTAAGATTGTTTTTTTTCGTAATATTCATCTTTCGTAAAAGGGTTTTAGGTTAATTTCGAAAGTTGCCTTTCGTAAAAGGGTTTATAGTATATCCAAAGTTTCGGAACTTAAGGATCTCCGAAAGTTCATATCTTACGAGAGTTCATAAGTTAAGAAAGTCTGAATATCTTCCGAAATATCATTCTTCCGAAAGTTCATATCTTCCGAAAGATCATTGTTCCGAGAGTTCACATCTTCCGAAAGTTCACATCTTATGAGAGTTCATAAGTTACGAAAGTCTGAACATCTTCCGAAAGATCATTGTTCCGAAAGAACATCACAATTGTTCCGAAAGATCAATATCAAATTGTTCCGAAAGTTTCACAATCAAAGGTTCCGAGAGTTTCTCAATACCAAAAGTTACGAAAGTTCATTATATTCCGAAACTCACTCACCATTAAATTTATCCAAACTCAATTTATTCATTTTTCCAAAACTGACAACAACAACACTGTTTCATAACTTTATTTCACTGGATGATCAAAAGATAATCTTTTTTTCCTTCAAGTGATCAAAAATGAATCCTCATTCATTTATGCCGACAATGACATCGCTTACCAATATTTCTATCATCTGGGGTACCGATACCCGCCCACCGTTGCTCATCAAAGAACTCTTTGAAGCATGGCAAGGTCGCATGATGGCATATGTTATGGGTCGACCGAGTGGGAGGCTAATGGTCAAATCAATCAAGGAAGGACCTCTTGATTATTGTACCATTACTGTCGACAATGTGACTAGGCCTAGGTTATTTGAAGAATTAACTCCTCCCAACCAACTCATTGCCGATGCGGATGAAAAGGCTCTTCAAACTATTCTTCAAGCTCTTCCACCCGATATTTGTCGAATGGTAAGCAATCACACGGTGGCAAAGGAATTGTGGGAACGTTTGACGGTGTTGCTACAAGGTACTTCAATGTCTAAACAGGATCTAGAGTGTCAACTTTATGATTTGTTTGATCGGTTCACATACATTCTAAGGGAAACTCTTCATGACTACTATTGGCGATTTACCACATTGATGAATGACTTGAACGTGTATAATGTTTCGATTGCTCAATTTCAGATCAACACCAAGTTTCTCAACACGCTACCTATAGAATGGAGCCAATATGTCACTGATGTTAAGCTGATTCGAGATTTTCACAAGTCGAACTTAGATCAACTATACTCGTTCTTGCAGCAACATGAGAAGCATGTTATCCAGAACCGTATGTCTCACGGATCATATCCTGACCAATTGGCGTTAATGGCAAATCATCTAACATTGTCATACAACAACACTCTTTCTCCTAAGGGACAACAAGCCTACTACCAGCCGGCTTATCAAACTCCAAGATTCCCACAGTATTCCATCCTCCCACAACCACCAACATCCTATCTGCAACAATATCAGCAACCAACATCATCATCACAACGTGCTGCACAACCATACTCTCCTTATCAACCACCAACACCTTCTACTATTACATACCAACAACATGAAGCTCCTCAACCCCATTATTCACAACATGTCAGTAATCCTTCAAGTGTGTATGTCGCTCCACCAGTACCAGATTTCTACTGCGATGATGAGGTTCCCGTTCCCGAGTTCAGACAAGGGGATAATCCTACTAATGTACTAGCACAAATGTCTGCCTACATAACTCAAACATTGAACAAAAGAGGTTATCGACCATATCTAACAAACAATCAGTTGAGAACTTTCTCTAACTCTCGTCAACAAGCAACAATTCAAGATGGTAGAGTTACTGTGCAACCACTTCAGGGGAGACCAAGCTCATCTAATACTGCTGCACGCCCATTCAACACTGCTCCAAGAGGAAACAATGCCGGCAAAGTGAAAATGATCATCTGCTATAACTGCAAAGGGGAAGGACACATGGATCGGGAGTGTAAGCAGCCAAAGAGGAAGAGGGATGGTACATGGTTTCAGGATAAGATTTACTTGGTTAATGCTCAAACACAAGGTAGAGAGCTCGATGAGGAGGAACTAGCATTTTTAGCAGATCCAGAAGTTACAGACACTGATGGACTCACAACAGCTATCACAAACAATGCCGCATATCAATGCGATGATCTTGATGCATATGATTCAGACTGTGATGATCTCAACACTGCCAAGGAAACTCTCATGGCAAATCTCTCTCTCTCTATGGGTCTGATCGCATCGCTGAGGTACCAAATACTGCCAATGATACTCGTATTGTACCTCATCAAGTTGAGAAAGTGTCTGAATATCCGGAACAGCCTCCGGTAGCTAGTAATTCAAACGAGGAGACAAACAATGATAGCAATATCACTGCAAGTCCCCAGACTTTGAGTGAAACACAACCGAGAGCTATTACGTCTACAAATTCGTCTGCTCAACAAGATTTGGTTATGGTGCTGGCATCTATGCTTGATCAAATGAATACTGCGGTCCTTAAAACCCTAGATTGTGAGAACACGGAATTTCGATAATTTTATTTTAACTGTTATACGTGCTTATTCACGCTTTCACCACATTCCCTAATTATTTTACAGTGATACGTGTCATCCTCCAATTTTAGTTAAATATAAAATTTTATGAATTTCGCTAATTTACGATATTTTTAGCAAAATGCCCAAACTTCATGTTTGTAATTTCTATGAGGTTTTATCACATTTTATATGTCTTATTATTGACTATTTGCCTCAAAAATAATGAAAAACGACATCTTGAGAAATTACGGACGCAATGGTGAACTTTTGCGTTTTTGCGTTTTCCGGCTGTCGGACTGGGTTTTCGGGTCCGAACGTCGCAATAAAATTTATTTTTATGTGATTTCTAGTTATTCTTGACTCCTTGATCCAACTTAGTGAAATCCGGGCCAAACGAGTGTTTACGAGTAATTTTATAGAAATTTCGTTTTAAAGATAAACGAGTCTCGGTTTTCGTCGGAAACGACACGTTATTTAAACCCGTAAATTTTAGAGAGCTTAGCACTAAAATTTTGGGCCATTTTGGAGTATTTTCGGCTGGAATTAATCTTAGGGAGCCCATATTGACTTTTTTGACCATTATACTTAAACAAGGATACCAAACAAACACATCTACAAAATATTTTACAAAAAAAAACATTCTTTCCTCTTGCTCCCTATGGCCGACGAACACAACACTACCCCCAACCCTTTGATTTTTTTAAACTAAGGTAAATTTAAACTAATTCCATGTTTAATCTTTGATTCTTAATCATTCCCATGTGTTAATTACAACATGCATTAACTTTTTGCATGAAATCAAAAATCATCAAATCTTATGATTTGATGATATTTTTATGAAATCCTATGTTTGTTTTTGTTGTTCCAATGCATAATACCTTATTTTGTTGGATAAAACTTTGATTTAGGTATGTTATTATGACCTAGGGCCACGAAATTTTTATGATCAAGGAGGAAGGAATCGAGGTTGTTTGTGTTTTGGTTGATTCATACTAGTTGTGAAGGTATAATCCTAACTAGTGTTTTGATTTTGATGTTGTTAGCATTTTTGATTCACTTTGGTCATTGATTTTGAAATAATGGGTGAAACCCACTGATATTATGAATACTTAGGGCATATTAGGACTTAGGACACTTGCGTGGCGATTTGGTATAGCTTAAGAGTTGCTTGTTCACGATTAGGTTGCTAATTGGGGTCGTTTTGATAGTATGGAAATCACCACAGAAACAAACAGGTCATGGCAAACTTTTCTTTAACATATGACCTTGTTTTTATTTGAAAAATGGATACCCACTGATGTGCTTAGTATGTGGTGAGTTGGATGGAAACGGGAAGTGTCCGGATGTGCCCGGAACGGCCGTTTTACTAAACTATGTCAAATCTGAATGTTATGCTTAAAACGTGGGTAAATTGACTTGGGTAAAAAGGATGAATTTATGATTTTATAAATTTTTATAGTAGGTGCAATCATAATACAACTTCTCTTTTTGGTTTGGTATCAAAATCTTATACCATTTGGGATTTGTGCTCAAGTTACCGAAGGCATCTTAAGACGTTTACAACTTTCTGTTTTGATAGTCTGTCACTAAAAACGGAATTCCCGTTGATTGAAAATAGTTCTAGGTCTGTTTTTGCCCAACTTAGAAAGGTAAGAGAAATACATATACATGTCAAGAAATTTCACCTCCTTTACAATTATAGATTTTTAGATATGACCAATTCTTCAAAGCCATTTTCAGAAAACTGAATTCAGCCCAATATTTTAACATTATGAACCGAGCCTAAAACGTGTTTAAAACCCGCATAAAATTCTTGGACCATCATATAAGGTTAATGTCATGTTAATACAGTAGGTTCAAGGTATTTTGGTCAATTTTACCTTAAGCTTAGGTCTCGCCATCACACGCAAGTTACCTAGTCATACTATGTCCCGCCACTTCTAAAACGTTATTGCTTCATTGAACGCATTCTTATTACGCGTCACCATTGCATAGGTCCGTGAAGACTTCTTTTTGCTCAGCCCCTTTTACCTTGTGATTACTTACTAAAGGTGAGTTCATAGCCCCTTTTACTACTTTATTCATGTTTTACAAATGCAGGGTGAGAAATACATGCGTGGAATACGTGCAGTAGACTTTTTACAGTATTACTTTTACTAGTATTCAATCAAGTATTCAGTATTGCTCTTACAGTTTCATGATTTACTTAATGCCTTAGTACCTTAGTAAAAAATCCTCTATATCATGAACCGTTAATTCACATATCGCAAGCGTGACTGTTGTGGATGGATCCATCGGGATTGACAATCCCCGTCATGAGTACCGACGCATATACATTCGTTTATAAAAGTATTTTGACTAGATACTTATTAGAGGTCCCCAGTAATACATATGTTAACGCTTCGGTGTCATGAGCTATAGCATTAAGTGAAGTACATTTAAATTGCACATTGGTGCAACTTTCTTTTCATTAATATTACATGTTTATATGGAAAACATTGCTTGTATTCCACAACTTATTCTATTAAACCTATGAATTTCACTCAGCTTTATGTTGACATATTTACATGTAATTTCTCAGGTAATGCTAATGCTTAATTTTGCTAAGGATGGGAGCCCGCAGGATCCGGCAGCTGGACGATTCCATGTCATTGTTGGTTGAAACTTTTGGGAAAACTAATTATGCCATGTTAATCATGCCAAATAAGAGTACTTTTATGCACTAAGACTATTATGAGTATGTTAGTAAAATTATGTGACTTTTGTTGATGTCATATTATGCAAATCTGGGACCATATTTATATATTTTATTCCGCAGCTTTTGAATAAATTCGTGAAGTGTGTCATTTTATTTGCTCTGTCTTTTTTTACCTTATTGCCATGTATGCTGTTACCATGATGTGGGACCCCAAAATACTTACCTGTCCCGTTACCAAATTTTTGGGGTCTTACAGATTGGTACCAGAGCCATGGTCATAGTGAATTGAGTCGTTTTAAACTTAGTCTATGACCCATAGTTTTCAAGAAAATCCTATGAGTCTTAGTGCCAAACATGGAATCTGCCAAGATGTTCGGTATCCGCGCGGGTAACTCTCTAATCCTTACTATTACTTGAGTTATACCTATATTGAGACTTGTATAATTTACTAAAATATTCATTACTTTATTCTTGTATTCTTCCGATTTTTCTGTACCGACTATTTCTAACGACTTGCTTTTATCGTTTGCGCGAGTTTTCGAGATAACTCCAGTTGAGATATTCTAAGTGTTTTAGTCGATGAGATATTTCTAAATCTCGCTTTGCTACTCATTTATGTCACCATTTTACTTGACATTTGAACATTGTTCTAAATTTCATGTTTCACTGATTATTCTTCTTTCAAATTCGAATTATAATATTCGCTTACATTTCGGAAACGTCATGCTGATTTTTAGCTAAACGTCTAGTTCGTGACGATTGATTGGATTACAGTTTTTCACATATAGATTTCTAATATTCTTCCTCGTTCAAAATATCCTATACTTGGGAGCGCGACTTATTGATATTTCGCCTTTTCTTTGGTATCTATTATGAGTTTGGAAGAGATCGCACGCCTATGAAGTTTTTACTTCGTATATTGAAAATTAAGTCAAGAACGTTGTCCATTTCTTTTGTTTATAGTCTTGTTGACTAGTATTCTTTAAACGCCCTTCTGCCGATACTTTCATTTATTCTTATGAAATGTGTATTTTTCGTCGTTTTGGAATCCATAAGCCATGTGCGTATTCGAAGTGGTAAATGAAAATTGTTGGTGAAACAAGTTAGACAATAAGGAATTGGCGACAACTGAAAAGCTAAAAAAAATCATGATCCAAACGCCCCCTTATAAAATTTAACGCGCTGCAGAATTCTTTAGCACGCATAACGAAGTTCAAAACTTTTATAGATTTCATTTTTAGCCAAATAAAATGATAAATCTTGTTTAGCCGATCGTTTTGATATAAAATTCGACTTCTAATTCTTTATAACGAATATTTTGTGGCAATTGGAAATTTGAGAAAAATAATATAAATAAAGTTTGCTGATGTACACGCATTTCGAGGTCTGAAATAAGGTCAAATTTTATTTTCAGTTTTACAGAATAAAAGAGCTTATTTTTACGCTAGTTTTGGTTATTCGCACACCCTTTAACTCATCCGCATTAAGAAGTTACAGCCGAAATACGGTTGAAAACCCATTCTGGACCAGCAGGTATGCTTGGTGTTTTGCTACAGGTTAGGACCCATTTAACCCTTATGTTTTGCCTTGGGTAGTTAGTATACATTATAAGCTAAGCCTGGGCGCTGAGCTTGCGTTAATAGCCATCATCTGTTGAATTTTTTGACTAAAACGGTGATCGCTAATCTTATAACCGATTTTCTAAAGTTTTAACTTTTCTCTAAGATGATTTTTTTTTTCTTTTCATTTGGAAAACTGAGATAAATTCATATATCTAGGAATGTCGGGTATGAAAACACCTTTCCGACAGTATAAGGTTCATCGTCTATCTCTTCATAACGAAGAAATACCGGGCATTTTAGAAACTAGTCTAATAGGGAGCAACCGACTTAAACTAACGTTTGGTTTAGCGTGCTTGGTATGGTTAATGCGTGTTTAGCCAAGATTTATCACTTGAAACATTTGAGAAACATATAATGATGATTTTTGATGCAAATGTTTAGTGCCATTAGCTACCTTTGAGTTTTTGACACATAAGTGGGTATTGTTGACTAAATTGAAAAGTTACAAAATTTTGATTATATAGCTGCTGTCATAGGTATAACTGTGTCGTAAATGTGTTTTCAGCCTTCGGATAAAACTACAAAGTTGTCCGGAATGATGTTTTTAGTCACCCTCTCGGAAACGGAAGCTCTAAAGTGGGCATTTGACCCTCAAAAATGTAAAATACAGACTGTAAGGTTTGACTTTTTTGTGCAGAATGCGTTTTGGTTTTTATCTTTAAAAAGGTATCTAGACTTCAAAACTTTTCTTAAAATTCACCAGATATTAACTTCATGATGTGTATGACTTCTCTGAATTTTTGTAGAATTTTTCCAAGAGTCTAAATAGGATTTTTAAGCCTCGCGAAAAGAAGTTTTCTGCATTTTTTTTTCATTAAGCGAGTAAATGACTAGTTCAATACCCAAACGCCCCTTAAGCAAGCCTAAACCTTATGGAATGGATTTGGGTTGATAAATACTGATTCTTAGGATGTTTAACATCATAATTGAATTGAAATTGAGGTCTAATGATTAGTAATTCGCCTTGAGTCGAAAAAGCCAAAAGTTGACTATTTTCTATACGGTTAGTCAAAACTTATAAAAATGAGTTCTAAGCTATATAGCTTGATGAAACAAGTTTGTATGACCATATTTTGTTGTATTCCAGTAACTTACATGTATTTTTACAACTTTTCATTATTGGGTCATACTCGGGTCATACATTGACTTTTGTTGACTTTTTACGTATTAGATCGTGGATAATTCTTAAAGTATTACTATTGCCTTTCTTCAGCCGAATCTCTATCTGAACGCATATGAAATTCTTTTGTCCTTTATTTTATACATGACTCATTTGCCATTTCATTTTACCTTTCTTTTCTTCTATCGTACCATTGATTTGGGTCAAGGTTTGAAGTTCTTGTTTTTACATCATTCGTTATCATCTTGACACGTGTTTCATGGTGATTCTGACTAAACCTTTTGAAACTTATCAAGTTGTAACCATTTCATTGATTGTCTTGAACTACTCTTTATTACCCTGATGTAACTCACTCGCTATTTTATAAGTTGTTCTATAAACCCAAACTGGTTTTGTTTGCGAATCATTTTATAAAATGTTCCACTTGGGCCTTATTAAATACTTGAATGTTATCTTATAAAATTAATTTATATTAATTTTACTATGTGTTTTCACAAATTGTTCAAACAATTGGTCTCGTAAATAATTCTTGCAACAATAAAATTATTGTTTTAAACATCTAGCCAATTAGTACTGGCGAAAAGTTTCATAAATTATTTTGATTCCATATACATATTTTAAATCATATGATATGTAATACTGGTTTGACGAAGCTGAGCATTGCATTGCTAGTCCTAAATTATGCATGGTCTGATCACCTATGCGTAATTTAGAAGGAGCCATGCGAGGCCAAATAGTAGTCACCTAAAATATCTTGTCAAAGAACTTTTACTTGTGTTTCTAAAATTTTTTTTTTGATAAAATAAAGTTTAGAAAACTATTACATCCTATGCGAGTAGCACCAGTTCGCAACCTACCCATATAATCCCTTATCTTTTCTTGAACAAAGTACATGCCTCAAGCACATATATCCTTATTCAACGATCTTTGTTTTGCTGGTTACCTCATCTTCCTTCGTGACATAGTTCTCGTTACAACTTGTCTAATTTCTTACCATTGATACCAGACTTGAAAGTTTCAACATTGTTATGCTTCTACATCGATCGACCTCCTCTATCTATCTTTATAGACCTTCGAAACATATCCGGACGCGAATAGTGATTTATGACTAGAAGTGAACGATGATTTCGTGTATTTGTCATGATGTGAGTTAGACTCTGTTGTCTTGAAATTTATTTGTGTAAACCATGTGATGACTTCGCTCTCTCATTGCTAATGTTGTTCATTTTACTAGAATTACTCTCAAGTGACTTCTTAATAATTTTTATTGGTTCAAAAACTTGTTGTGTGGCTTTTCTCTTTCGATCGTGTATCGACCATCGAGAATTTAAAAAAAAAAACCGTTGTTGGTGACGCCAACCACACTCGTGAATTAATCATTGCTAACTCCTTAATTTCTTATTTACGTATCATCGATGCATCTATCCTATCATGTTCATTAAGAAAGTGATACGAATTATGTTTGATCCCCTCGTACTATTACTCGTATACTAATTGTTGATTCTTATTCGATTCATACTCGTTTGCTATCTTGTCACATCTTGAAAACTCGGATATGTCACATGTTTACCATTTGAGACATTAAACACCTATATAGATTTCTATAAATTATTCTAAACTTAAGAACGTTTTACACATTTTATCAAGTGTTTAAATTACCAAAATATCCGTTTCAAGTTAAATATAAGATCTATACATCCTCTATGGTAGAATTATAACTAGTGTTTGAAAGGATGTCAAGCTGTATCTTTTAAAGTACTTGATTGTATCATACTTTACTTTGGACCTAATGAAATTATCATTTTAATTTATAATTTCTAACAATGATATAATTTTTTTTTTTGGAAATTTGATTTTTTTTCTAATGGTAACGATAAACCTGAGTTTTTAACAATAATTTCATACAGTCATCCCAAAAGCTCTTAAGCTGATTGAAATATTTATTTGAACTAAGTTACTTATACTTCGAAATCCTGATCAAGAAAAGATATAGCAACTGGTTACTCACTATATATATATATATAGTTTGATTTCAAATCACTAAACCGTGTAAAGTTTTCTTATAATCAAGAAAATACTTAAGCCAAATTGAAAGTAATACCAAATCCTAGACTGACAACTTGTAATCCAAATGTCTATATGTAATTCATATTTCCCTTCTATTTTCCTATAAGTAAATTATCATGCTTTACAGTTGCGTGATTTGCGATTCCTTGTTTATTAACCATCTTGGATCATTTTAGAGCGCCTTGTCCGTTTAAGCAATTATTGTGTTCATGTTATCTTTTGATATTTCTCCGTACTGAAAGGTCATTATTTTAATCCAAGTTTGAAATTATCGAACGTATTGGCCCAATGGCTCATCGTTTGAGCTCACCGCAAGAACTAAGTTGCGTTCATAACGTGTTACACATTTCCAACCTTAAGAAATGTTTGGCCGAGTCAGACATTCAAATTCCGTTAGAAGAGATCAAAGTCGACGACAAAATGTATTTCGTTGAAGTGCCGATCGAAATTGCGGACCGACAAGTCAAGAAAGTTAGGCGCAGTTGGTTTCCAATCGTTAAAGTTTGTTGGGACTCGCGACGTGGCGCTGAATTCACTTGGGAAAGCGAAGAGCAATTCAAAGTCTAGTATCCTCATCTCTTTCCGTCACCTACTGCCTCTAGTTAAACTCTGAGGGACCAGAGTTCCTTTAGGGGGAAGACTGTGAGAACGCGGAATTTCGATAATTTTCTTTTAACTGTTATACGTGTTATTCACGCTTTCACCACATTCCCTAATTATTTTACAGTGATACATGTCATCCTCGAATTTTAGTTAAATATAAAATTTTATGAATTTCGCTAATTTACGATATTATTAGCAAAATGCCCAAACTTCATGTTTGTAATTTCTATGAGGTTTTATCACATTTTATATGTCTTATTATTGACTCTTTGCCTAAAAAATAATGAAAAACGACATCTTGAGCAATTACGGACGCAATGGTGAACTTTTGCGTTTTTGCGTTTTCCGGCTGTCGGACTGGGTTTTCGGGTCCGAACGTCGCAATAAAATTTATTTTTATGTGATTTCTAGTTATTCTTGACTCCTTGATCCAACTTAGTGAAATCCGGGCCAAACGAGTGTTTACGAGTAATTTTATAGAAATTTCGTTTTAAAGATAAATGAGTCTCGGTTTTCGTCGGAAACGACACGTTATTTAAACCCGTAAATTTTAGAGAGCTTAGCACTAAAATTTTTGGCCATTTTGGAGTATTTTCGGCTGGAATGAATCTTAGGGAGCCCATATTGACTTTTTTTGACCATTATACTTAAACAAGGATACCAAACAAACACATCTACAAAATATTTGACAAAAAAAAACAGTTCTTTCCTCTTGCTCCCTATGGCCGACGAACACAACACCACCCCCAACCCTTTGATTTTTTTTGAACTAAGGTAAATTTACACTAATTCCATGTTTAATCTTTGATTCTTAATCATTCCCATGTGTTAATTACAACATGCATTAACTTTTTGCATGAAATCAAAAATCATCAAATCTTATGATTTGATGATGTTTTTATGAAATCCTATGTTTGTTTTTGTTGTTCCAATGCATAAAACCTTATTTTGTTGGATAAAACTTTGATTTAGGTATTTTATTATGACCTAGGGCCACGAAATTTTTATGATCAAGGAGGAAGAAATCGAGGTTGTTTGTGTTTTGGTTGATTCATACTAGTTGTGAAGGTATAATCCTAACTAGTGTTTTGATTTTGATGTTGTTAGCATTTTTGATTCACTTTGGTCATTGATTTTGAAATAATGAGTGAAACCCACTGATATTATGAATACTTAGGGCATATTAGGACTTAGGACACATGCGTGGCGATTTGGTATAGCTTAAGAGTTGCTTGTTCGCGATTAGGTTGCTAATTGGGGTCGTTTTGATAGTATGGAAATCACCACAGAAACAAACAGGTCATGGCAAAATTTTCTTAAACATATGATCTTGTTTTTATTTGAAAAATGGATACCCACTGATGTGCTTAGTATGTGGTGAGTTGGATGGAAACGGGAAGTGACCGGATGTGCCCGGAACGGCCATTTTACTAAACTATGTCAAATCTGAATGTTATGCTTAAAACATGGGTAAATTGACTTGGGTAAAAAGGATGAATTTATGATTTTATAACTTTTTACAGTAGGTGCAATCATAATACAACTTCTATTTTTGGTTTGGTGTCAAAATCTTATACCATTTGGGATTTGTGCTCAAGTTACCGAAGGCATCTTAAGACGTTTACAACTTTCTGTTTTGATAGTCTGCCACTAAAAATGGAATTCCCGTTGATTGAAAATAGTTCTAGGTCTGTTTTTGCCCAAATTAGAAAGGTAAGAGAAATACCTATACATGTCAAAAAATTTCACCTCCTTTACTATTACAGATTTTTAGATATGACCAATTCTTCAAAGCCATTTTCAAAAAACTGAATTCAGCCCAATATTTTAACATATGAACCGAGCCTAAAACGTGTTTAAAACCCGCATAAAATGCTTGGACCATCATATAAGGTTAATGTCATGTTAATACAGTAGGTTCAAGGTATTTTGGTCAATTTCACCTTAAGCTTAGGTCTCGCCATCGCACGCAAGTTACCTAGTCATACTATGTCCCGCCACTTCTAAAACGTTATTGCTTCATTTCACGCATTCTTATTACGCGTCACCATTGCATAGGTCCGTGAAGACTTCTTTTTGCTCAGCCCCTTATACCTTGTGATTACTTACTAAAGGTGAGTTCATAGCCCCTTTTACTACTTTATTCATGTTTTTCAAATGCGGGGTGAGAAATACATGCGTGGAATACGTGCAGTAGACTTTTTACAGTATTACTTTTACCAGTATTCAATCAAGTATTCAGTATTGCTCTTACAGTTTCATGATTTACTTAATGCATTAGTACCTTATCAAAAATCCTCTATATCATGAACCGTTAATTCACATATCGCAAGCGCGACTGTTGTGGATGGATCCATCGGGATTGACAATCCCCGTCATGAGTACCGACGCATATACATTCGTTTATACAAGTATTTTGACTAGATACTTATTAGAGGTCCCCAGTAATACATATGTTAACGCTTCGGTGTCATGAGCTATTGCATTAAGTGAAGTACATTTAAATTGCACATTGGTGCAACTTTCTTTTCTTTAATATTACATGTTTATATGGAAAACATTGCTTGTATTCCACAAATTATTATATTAAACCTATGAATTTTACTCAGCTTTATGTTGACATATTTACATGTTATTTCTCAGGTAATGCTAATGCTTAATTTTGCTAAGGATGGGAGCCCGCAGGATCCGGCAGCTGGACGATTCCATGTCATTATTGGTTGAAACTTTTGGGAAAACTAATTATGCCATGTTAATCATGCCAAATAAGAGTACTTTTATGCACTAAGACTATTATGAGTATGTTAGTAAAATTATGTGACTTTTGTTGATGTCATATTATGCAAATCTGGGATCATATTTATATATTTTATTCCGCAGCTTTTGAATAAATTCGTGAAGTGTGTCATTTTATTTGCTCTGTCTTTTATTTACCTTATTGCCATGTATGCTGTTACCATGATGTGGGACCCCAAAATGCTTACCTGTCCCGTTACCAAATTTTTGGGGTCTTACATAGATGTTAATAAGATATTATCTGCTGAGCTTGCTTTGTACAAGGAAAAGGTCCACACCTTGGAATTAACTCCCATGACCAATACCTTAACCAATCCAGAGTTTGATAGGTTTAGGAAGGCTTAAATGGATTACTTGCTAGAAATTGAAACTTTAAGATCAAATCTTTCAAAAGAACTTAAAGAAAAAGAGTCAGTTGTTACTAATTTTCAAAAACTGCAAACGAATTTTGAAATTCTCGAGTCTAAAAGGGTCGAAACGGATTTTAAGGCAACTGAGAAAATTAAAAAGACTGAAATTAGGCTTTTAAAACAATACTCCGCCTCACATCTAGTACACTTGTTTCATGCATCGTTTAAGGAATTTACTCTATCGCGTCTAACAGACTTACCACCTAACCTGGGTTATGCAAAGCAAGCTTTTAACCACAACCCACGACTTTATGATGCAACCAAGTTAGGATTAGTCTTAGATCCGATTGTGTTTTCGAATGAATCTGAGGATATGTCACTGCATGAAGAGAATCGGTCAAAAGTAATTTTTACATATCCTAAGTATGATTATGAACAGCTTAATGCAGAGAATGTAAAAATGGATTTTAGAATTCGCTTTAATATATAAAGGGAATTTATCCATACACCAACTTACATGTCTACTAGAGAAAGCCTTAGTATATTTCCTACACTTGTCAATCCGAATGAACCTAAGGAAATTCCAAAGGGTCTTCCACCGGTAAGTATAGTCTTGCTAAGCTTGAAAGAGATTAGGCGATACCTCAATGAATTTGACAAGGTCATTAAGGAATGTACGACTCCAACGGCTCAAACCACTGGAGAATGGACTTTCTAACACATGAAATCGGTGTTTGAGAAAGAGATCGTTCCGTTTGTACACAATATTAAAGAGGGATTTCTAGATCTCAGGGATAATCTTAATTTTGAAATGGCTCAAGTTCAAAAAGTTTTCCATAAAATGGATGATGCTTATGAGCAACATTTAATTCAGAAAGAAAAGATTTTGTCCGAATATGACCGATTCTTGGAACAAGTAGTGTCTCTCGATGTGATGCAAGTTGTTACTATTGAATGTGCTTTTGAGATTACATCTGTTGTGAATAAATGCGATGATGTGCATGATCTCTCTGTGAATATTGTTGAACCTATGAATAATGTAGATAATCATTCTTGTCACGAATCTAACGCTGAATTTTTAAAGCTTCAAGATTCTTATAACTCACTTTCAAAACGTTTTGATGAGCTTCAACAACATTGTATATCTCTTGAAATTGAAAACCAATCTAAGAATGAAACTCTTTCCAAAACAAATGATTATGAAAACACAGTTGAGACTAGTGACAAGATGATTCAGGTGGTTCAGGCATTGGAGGAAGAAATCATGAGACTTAAGAGAGAATCATTAGCAGAAAAATTGGAACTAGAGGCTGAAGAGATTAAAAATCATGCCCTAGAAGATAGAATTACTTCTATGCTAGGGGAGTTTGAAAAAGTAAGGCAGGGTGTCTCACAAGTTTCTGGTTCAATAGAAGAATGCCTCGCTATTAATGCGGCAGAGCAAAAGTCACTTGTTGACCAACTGAACAAGAAATGTGAGGAAATCTCTTACCTAAATATTCAAATCATAGATAAAAACATGGTTATAGCTGAATTAAAGGAGACACTTCAACTCAAAGGAAAAGAAGTTATTGATAATCCAGCTACAATCTCTGCCCCGCCCTCTAGTGCTCCAAAAACAAAAGAAGTGGTGCTTTTTAGGAATCCGACCGTTAAGAATTCAACGGTTTACATGGATTATATGAAAAAGGAAATTAGGCATGTGCTTCTCACTAGGGACATTTTAGATGATTTATATAAATCTGATCTCACAAACAACGAGTACAATGCTGCTCATTTATATATTGAGTGAGTTCAATGTTGCCTATCATATCTTAATTTCATAGGTCCACCTAGTTCTGCATCACTTAAACAACAAACCCCGACCATTGCCATGACTCCATTCAATAAGAACCCAGGAGCTAAGCCTATTTTAAACACACCCATCAAGGCTAAATCAAAATCTGTCACTAACGTTCCCTTGGCTTCTGAAGGAGTAATTGTGTCTACTAAGGCTAAAGGATCTCAAGACAAGAAAGATAGGATCAAGCCTTCCACTAGTAGGACTGCGAAGAAGAAAATAGAAGTTCAACCTAGGAATGTTATTTCAAATTTGAATAAAAAGAATCATGTAGCTAAGACTAAAGGCCCTGCGCTTGTGCAGCAGCCTAAGCAAAATGTGAATGGAATTGTAATGAATGCATGTTTTCTCAGCGTCATGATTTATGTCTTGTTGACCATGTGAATGAAATGTATGCAATTAGGAACAATCTTGAATGGACTCCAACGGGGAAGAAATTCACCCAAGTTGGTTGGCAATGGAAACCCACTGGTAGGACCTTCACTGCAAATGGAACTAAGTGCCCTTTAACTAGGATCACATCCACTGAAGTTAGGCCTCAGCGTCCTTTAAATAGGAACACCAGCATTAAAAAATGGAAAAAAAAGGCCCTTTAACTAGGTCTGCCTCCACTATTGTGCCTACCAGTGAAGAAGTACCTCAGAGTATTAGACAACCAGAATCTATGCCAACAACTAGTAAGAAAATTTGGAAGCCTAAAAACTCTTATGATAGAAAATCTAAGATAATTACATCTGTACCTGCTAACTCAGACGAACAATTAGATTCCGATACATCGTCTTTGTTTGGTTATATTTTCAGGTCCTCCAAATTATTCTTTGGTATTTGGACTCGGGGTGCTCCAAACATATGACTTGAGACCGCTCGATGCTCGGAAATTTTGTCAGCAAGTTTCTAGGAACGGTTAAATTTGGCAACGACCATATTACGAAGATCATGTGTTATGGTGAATATCAAATTAGGAATGTTACGATTTCAAGGGTGTATTACATGGAGGGACTTGGTCACAATTTATTCTCAGTGGGACAATTTTGCGATTCAAACCTTGAAGTTGCTTTTCGACAACATACTTGCTTTATTCGTGATCTTGTAGGAAATGACTTGTTAAAAGGTTCTCGAGGGGATAATCTCTATACACTGTCCATTTAAAACATGATGGCCGCCTCTCCTGTATGCCTTCTCTCCAAAGCATCTAAGACCATGTCATGGTTGTGGCATCACCGATTATCTCATCTTAACTTTGATGCTATTAACCATTTGGCTAAAAACGAGCTTGTTCGTGGTCTTCCAAAACTTAAGTTCGACAAGGATCATTTATGTTCCACCAAGAAATCATACAAACCTAAAGCTGAAGACACCAACAAAGAACCACTATATCTTTTGCACATGGATCTTTGCGGGCCAATGCGTATGGCTAGTATGAGTGGTCAGAAATATATCCTCGTCATAGTGGATGATTTCTCAAGGTTTACATGAGTTAAGTTCTTAGCAACCAAGGATAAAGCACCAACATATATTATTACTTTTCTTAAGATGATCCAGGTGCGTCTTAATGCTACTGTTCGCCGTATTCGAACTAATAATGGAACTGAGTTCGTTAATCAGACTCTACGAGACTATTATGAAGAGGTTGGTATTTCAAATGAAACTTTAGTTGCTCGCACTCCCCAACAAAATGGTGTAGTGGAAAGACGTAACCGTACACTTATGGAAGCTGCTAGAACTATGTTGATTTATGCGAATGCTCCTTTATTCTTATGGGCTGAAGCAGTAGCAACCGCATGTTATACCCAAAACCGCTCCATCATTCGTAAGCGCCATGGAAAAACTCTATATGAGCTTCTTCATGGACACAAACCCGATATTTTATTTCTTCATGTGTTTGGTGCTCTGTGCTATCCAAATACTAATAGTGAGAATTTGGGCAAACTTCAACCGAAGGCTGATATTGGAATTTTCATTGGTTACTCACCCGCAAAGAAAGCTTACCGAATTTATAACCGTCGTCTTGGCAAGATAGTAGAAACTTTGGATGCCGATTTTGATGAGCTGACACCGATGGCTTCTGAGCAACACAGCTCTGAACCCGCATTGCATGAGATGGGAACCGGTGTTATTAGTTCCGGATTAATTCCCAATAATCCTTCTTCTCCATCATTTACACCACCTAAAAGGCTTGAGTAGGATGAGTTATTTCAACCTATGTTTGATGAATTCTTTGATCCTCCAAGTGATGATTCTCCAACACCTGCAGTAGTAGCTCCGATTCCCGAAGTTGTTGCTCAAGATAATGGAAAGCAATCAGATGCATCTACAATTACTATTGAACCAGATGCACCATCCCCTACCAATTCTCAAACTACACCAGAATCAACACCCTCACTCGTTCCTAATGACGTTGAAGAGGATTACTATGATCACGACTTGGAAATTGCTCACCTACAAGAGCTTCCATTCTTTGGTTCACAAATACCCGAAAACCCTAACGGTGCGTCTACCTCAGAGGAAGCTCCTGCAATCGTTTACTCCAGACCACCACGGATTGAAAATCACAACACAAAATGGACAAAGGATCACCCAATCCGCAATATTATTGGTGACATCGATCGACCAGTCTTGACACGTCATCAACTACAAGAACACGCATTATATTACTTCTTTGATGCGTTTCTCTACGAGAAGGAACCTAAAACTTGGCAGCAAGCCATGACACAATCATCTTGGATTGAAGCCATGCAAGAAGAACTTAATGAATTTCAACGACTTGAAGTTTGCGAATTAGTTCCTCTACCCGACAAAGTCGATATTCTTACTTTATTGTGGGTTTTTGTGAGACCCCCAAAATCTGACATGGAACAACTAGGCAACAAGGGGGTAACACGTCATAGTACAAGAAATAATGAATTACAGTTCATACAAAGCTGACGAAATAAAAACATGTACATTACATCAAAAAAGGTCAGAGTTTTTAAACATAGGTCCTAGAGTTTTAGAAGCGGAAAAATTATAATATTTCGTCACGATTTATAACATAAAGTTGCCCAAAAGATAGAATAAACTCCTGACAGTTTTTACTAAAAACAGTCTTTTAAAAGCATCACAGAAATCTCCAAGCTGCGATAATATCCTGCGGGCTCCCATCCAAGCAAAGCTAAGTAATAATACCTGAGATTAAACATGTAAAATCGTCAACATAAAGTTGAGTGATATTCATAGGTTTAGCAATAAGGATGTGGAACACAATCATTCATTTGTAAAACAAGTAGTATGGAGTATGGTTAAATACGTCAACCATAGTCCGAAATCATTATTATTGTTGTTCAGTTCATGAACCGAAGCTTAACTCAGTGTAAGTTCCTCTAGGGAGTATTCAGCCTAAATACTCAAGTATAAACGAATATTAGTGCGTCAAGGTAATCGGGACGGGGATAGTCAATCCCGATGGATCCACCCACAACATTCGCGCTTCGCGCAATGCACACCGGATAATTAACGGTTCATGATCAGGAGAGGAAACTTAAGGCTAGACTAAAAAGCAATAATAATATTGAAAACCTGAAAATCATACATGTTCTGGATAGCATACAAGTTCTGGATAGCATACAGTTTTTAAATGGTTGTGTTCCACCATGTAAAATCTCACCTCGTGTTTAGAAACCATGTACAAGTAAAAAGGGGCTATGAACTCACCTTAGCCATGAGGTAAGCCAATCACGGTACTCAGCAACTGAGTAGAAACAATGGTAGTGAGACGATCACTGACGATATGGATGTCTAGGGAAACACGAAAACCGCAACCTATCAAAATAAGGCGCGCGTTAAGACTCGAACTCAAGTATCGATATGTACGAAATATAATATGACTCAAATGTTTTCAAAGTATTCATGTTTCAAAACCATTGACACGAACCAAATGAATCCATTTATCCAACGTTACTCGTTTAAACACTTGTACACTTGAAATTGACCCGTCATACGACGCCAAGTTAATGCAAGTCAAACTATTCTTTACCCTTACTTGGACCAGTAGCTAAGTCATTTATATAATGACTAAGCACTTGAATAAGTCATCATGTCCGATGATGAATACTCAAACTCACGCAACACAAAACATTGAACTACGTGTCCAAAATAAAATCAGCAAGTACACTCCGAATGTACACACCGATCTACCCTATCTAGACTTGTCGGTTTTAGATGAAAATTGGTGTCAAGGTCACTTATAACCTGTATAAGACCTCACCAAAATTTGAGCCAAAGTTCATGATGTAGGTTTTTCGTACACGTTTTAGGAAAAACGCGTATGAGTGGCAAGTATTAAGTTGCACGCTTTAGGAAAAACGCGAAACCGAATAAATGCGAGTTCGTTCTCGAAGGAGGTGTGTGGATTAATGTGCCAATTATATAAAATCAAGTTTGGATTAGTGACGTTTTTGGTTTAGAAGAGAAAAAGTAAAGACGAGCTACGACAACGGTTATACTACGACGATTCGACGTAAAACGATGACGTAATTACGAAAACGCGACAAAATTAAAAATTAAACCTTAAAATTAATTAAAAGATTAGACTAAGTCTAAAATAATATAAATAAGAATAAAAATCCAACAAATATATTTTAAAACCTTTTATTAATTAAATATTCAATTTTTAATGCTAATTAAAGCCCTAAAATTAAATATAATTAACGAAATGTCCAAAATATTATTTTATTGAACTAATAAGTTACTTATATTATTTAAAGACTAGAAAGTATTTTTCCTAAATTTTTAAAACTATTTTTCTATTTTTAAAAGGCTAAAAACACTTTTTAAACTAAAATAATCATAAAAATAATAAAATAATGCTAAAAATAAATTTTATTTTTCTAAAAATTATATTTTAACTAATTTAACAAGGGAAAAATGAAAAAGTTAAAAAAAACTAAAAAAAATGGCTAAAAACGAAAGTACCCCAAAGTACTCCAAGGTGGAGTACTTCTTTGTTGTCCAAGATCCTACCAGACAACAGGCTTGTCCAACATTAGTGTTGTACGATATCGGACAACACTAAAAAAAATAAAAAATTTGCAGCGTTCTCGGACAACAAAGAAAAACTTGCTGTATGGTTTTTTTGGCTCGTTTTGGGCTCGTTTTCGCTTGTTTTAGGCTTGTTTGTTGGCGTTTTTTGGGCAATAAGGCACCCTCACAAGTATTGACTTGTGAGAAGTCAATCACAAACATAAAAACACACAAACTAAAGCAACAATCATACTATAATTCAACAAAAATCAGTAAAAAGGACAGAAAAAAGGGTTGTGGACTCTATGCTATAAAAACAGTATGTAAACGCCAAGTTTAACTTAACCTAAAAGCTCCAAAACTTCAAATAAAGTGTGCCTAAACCTAAACTACATAATACCTAACATTGGTCTAACATTAGTTGAAATCAAGCCTCAATAATTTCCCCCAACACCTACTGATGACAGCAAAATGAGGGGCTGTGAGGGGTTTTAGGCCAACAATGGGCTTTCAAACCAAATGCGAGCCACCAAATGCCTACCCAAATCCTAAGATCATGTAACCTAGACCTTAATTATAACCTAAACCTTCCAATGAACCAAATTTTCAAGCCAAAAAGCACTAAAACAAGCTCTAAATCCTACTGTTTGTGCACAACAAGCATAATAGGTGTGTTTGCTGATGTGGTGGACCTATTCACCAAGTTTACGCATTCAAAACCACCAACTAAACACACCAATTCTAAATTTAACAGTATGTAATCTTAAATCTATCCTATATCTATCTAAAAACAAGGAATCAAAATCAAATTCACAAAATCAAAACACCTAATGGCCTACTGTTTGTATGGGCAGATTTTTACCCAAAACTTGAAAACATGCAACTTACTCTAAACTCTAAGCTACTTTAAACCAACACCTAAAGTGACTTTATTTTACCAAATCTAAAAAGTGGAGGCTGATATATAGAGCATTATTGTCACCTAATACCCTACAAATCATAACCCAAACACTCTTTAAAAATCTGTTGACAGAAAATTTTCAAAGAAATTTCCACGAACCAAACTTAAACTGAACCAAACTAACTCCACATGTAATTTAAACTCAGAATACGCATTAAAGAGGAAATTTGCATAAAGAACATACACAATCAAGACTTCACAAAAGGCACAAAATTCATCAAGACTTTAACTTCTTTGAAGGGTTCAAGCCATTTACCTGGTATGATTTACATCTAAACCATACAAAGGCCGGCAGATGCCTTCTCCAAATAAGCTAGGGGCTTATGCTTTTGGTTTTTGAGAACTTGTGGGGCTGATGTAGAGAAAGAACCTCAAATATCTTCAAACAAGGAGAATGAAATTGTGCTTTGATGGGGACTTTTGCTCCTGCTCAACACAACACACCTTCAAGTAGCATGAGCTACACACAAGCTTGGTGTCAACAGGCTTGTGGTAGCTTATGCTACAGTAAGTACACACACAAAAATCAAATATACTTCTTCTTTTTTTCTTTGAAAAATCTGTTTAAAACATCCAATTTGAAACCAAATCTTGAACTAATTTGTAACCAACCAAGTAATATAACAACCTATTACAACTTATTGGAGTTGGTTTGGTGTCAAGCCAACCAATCCAAAAGCTATACAGTCTGGTTCTCAAACAAGGCTTATGCCAAAAACTTTTGAACAAAAACCAATATTTAATAAGAGTTAAACTATTTTTTGCATAAAAGATAAAAAGTAAACTACAAGAGACAGATAATAAAGGGAACAAAACTTTTTGAAAGATTGAAATCAACACTTTAAATATTCATTAAATTAAAAAATTACAAAAAGCTGGAACAAGGTGTGAAACTGCTACAATAATCCTATATATACAAGCTAGATACGATTCATAAAACCTAACCCTAATCTTGTGAACTTCCAACATTGCCCAAGAATATCCAAAACGAATATGCTGATTTTGAAAACCTCTTTTGACTCCCATGTGATGTATCAGTTGTAAAGATGATCATGGCTGTTGCTTTTGCATTGGTGAGCACGTCTTGTGATGAGAGACGTTGATTTGGTCTTTGGTTGCTGTCAATTCTTGTCATCTTCTTCAAATAGGACCATAGTGAGCTGTAGAAGGACCACTGTGCTGAGGTGGATGAGTTCTTCACGTGGGATAGCTTCTTTGTTGTATTATGACTAAAACCCCTCTAGTTAATTAGCTTAATTCGTGCTAATTAATTTTTCTGGATTTATAGGGTTTATCTAAAGAACAGGGATGGTTAAATCTGATTTGGGGGTTATTAAGTGTTTAGAGGAAAGGGTTTTCTTTATATTAATTTGAAGATTAATATTAATCTAGTGGTGGTGGGTTTCAGACGTGGAAGGTGGGGTGAGGTGGTGTTTGGTGATTGGAGGGGAGTAGTGATGTGGCAAGGTGATTGGTGGGGAGTGGTTTGATGGTCTGGGCAATATTGGTATCTAAACTTTCATTTGTTTTTCAATTCAAGTTTAAAACAACACTATCTCATTTCCCTTTATAATAAGTTAAGGGTAATTACAAAAGCAGTCCCTCTAGTTGATAATTGATGGAACAAGGACCATAAATGCAATATTGGGATTCTTCAAGGGCTTGTTTTGTCAAATCTTTAAAGATGGAGGACCTTTCTTGCATAGTATGATTTCTCCAAGGACTTTTCTTGCCAAATCTTCAAAGATGAGGGACCAAAGTTGACAATCTTCAAAACTTCAAGGACCATTTTAGAAATTCATGATTCGGGTCTGGTTCTTTGTGCGGCTTTGTTTCCCGTGTTCGTTTTTGCTTGATTCCTTTGATCATTTGGTGAATTCACGATATTCGTACCTAAAATACACAATGAACAAACACAGGCATATTTTGGGGTATTTTGATGATATTTTAAGCGTTTTAAGCCCGATTTGGACGATGAGACTATGTATAATTACAGTCTCATCACTCCCCCATACTAAACCATTGCCGTGTCCCCACGCAATGATAGAATTAAGTATCATAGCACTTCCAAAATTCATTTTATGATGATATTTATTGAAAACGTAAACTTAAATAAACTACTACACGTGTTTTAGACATAATGTAATGTTTTCATCATGAGAAAGTGACTTTTGGGATCATAGAACAAGAACACGTGAATGCTTCGTTAGAAATAATTTCGTCGTCCTCGATTTTCACCCAATTCCATGCTAAGCGTGTAACGAGATCATTGTTATTATAAGTTAGCAACACGATCATATCTCATGAGTGTTAATTACGAACCTAAACTCCCTTATTCCTACTTGGTATCTCTTATATTTTATTGTGTTTTAATGATCACGAGGATACATCATTGACTTATGCGTGAATAGAGATTAAGTATAAAATAGAGTTTTAACGGTGTAACCAAAATCATTAAATTAATAATTCACCCTAATAGACAACGATGTCAAAAAATTAAGTCAACAAGAAGGATCGATAAACACGGTTTTATAACGGTTTTGAACATGAGACTTATTACCAACACTTTTATACGCCCCCTAATGGAAGGGCCTTATTATCATTGGTTTACCTCCATCTTTTATTCAACTTCGCCATGAAGCTTTTATTATGACTTCGGTCTTGCCTTGCCTTTTATTATCCGCCTCATCGGTGGTTTTATTAGCCAAAGACGTATATCCTCACGCTAAAGTGAATTTTGGATCTTTAAAGCTTCGAAGATTAAGGCTTGATTCACTTTCAATTTGGGCATAGATTTTTCGGCCTTGTGAGCTTCAAATTTTTGCTTAATTTAGGTGAGCACTTGAAATCTTATTATTAGGTGAAGCTTTCGATTATTCGGGTGCCAATACTTCAAAACCGTGACGCTGGCGAATCCTCAATGTTTTCCCAATTTAATTACATGGAAGCTACTAAAACAAATTAGAAACCAACAATAGTGACTAAACCGCTAAATCAATATTTATTAACAATTTATTAAACAAAAGCGTGGGGAGAATAAGCTAATAATCACTACACATGAGATCGTGACGATTACGAGACTTATAAATAACTCTATCATTTCTCGTCCTCATTTAAGAGACTTAGCCTAAAAAGTTAAGGAATCGAAGCTAAGTGCTCAACACGCACGATCGAGTCAAAAATTACTCTTATTCTCACCATCAGAAAACCTACATTCGTGTCTTAAACACTTATGAAAAACTAGAAAAAATTTAAAAGTTGGCCATTTTTAGCCTTATTTGCAACAAAACGATGAAAATTGGATTGTGTGGTGACGTAAGCAAGGTGAAGTATCTACTCACCCCCCCATACTAAAACTAAACATTGTCCTCAATGTTTCGAGTCTAGGGGTGAAAACATCCCCATACTAGAGACGAAGTCGAATGCTTAATCTCGAGCATGGAAAGGGTAAAACGAATAACCTATAGCCGTTTATGAATTATGCTAATAAGATAAACGTTAGAACATAAAAGTATATCATCGGATATAGGAATCTCCAAAGGCAACGATCGAAGCTCGAGTGATCCGTAAAACGAACACGAGAGGCTTCAATGATGACGATGAACCTAATAAATCACAATCACAAACAACCACGGAACAAAGGTTGGAAGAACACAAGTCCCCTCGTTACATTAACTAAGAAAGCAATAATATTTACAAGGATAAGCATGAGAATCCCCCACGAGGCACCTTGTTTTGATAACCGAGTCAAAAGCTCGACTCGAATCCCCATAAATGTGATCATTTAGGGATAATCATGGTTTGGTCATTTTTGGTGGGGCTTACATGATAAACAAGGCCCAAAAGCAACCGGTACTAAGGACTAAGTCCTTTCATGATGCAAAATACCGGGATCAAAGATGGCGTCCTCGTTTTCATGGGATAAACGAACCAACGCCACTTCGACACGTGCCAAAACCCAAAAGGGGTAGAAGAAAAGAGATGAGAAGTAGAAATGTGGGGCAATGGGTAAGTCACTAAAATGAGCTACTCGAGGTAGACTCACACCAAGCAAACAAAAATATTTTCCATTTATTGCATCGGTGGAAGACCGAGATTTCCCTTTACAAGCAATTTCGGGATCGTAAATCTCGTCCTCGGTGGAGAAATGTGAGGGAACATAAGGGGCTTCCCCCACACTAGATCCACACCAACCGTCGTCAAAAGGAGTAGACGAGGTGGTAGCACTCATAAAACGCGGTGATGACGGAGTTAAACATGTAGAAAAATCTTTTAAAACATTTTTAAAATCTTTTCCTTTTTCATCGTTTAAAAACTCTTTATGAAAACCCGATTTAATGATGTCGAAAATATTTGGCGTTTTAAATTCAAAATAAGTCGCGCTAAAAATCCTCACATTTAAGTCCTTGGTGCGAGGGGGTGGCGGATTATATAAGTTCTCAAAACGTTTGTCAATAAAGAACACCGCCCCCTCGGGGTCAACATACTCGTCATCCTCATGAACGTCGATCTCATCGATTTCTTCATCAAAGATAGGCTTGTCAAACCAAGGTTTGTCATTCCCCTCATTGAGTATCTTAGAAACTCTCTCGAAAAGATCACGATCAAGCACGAAACCATCATTCTTTTGTGGGGATTGTTGATAAGTTAAATCCTCACGAATGTGGTAAATGTAATTCTCATTTGAGGAGTGTTGATTAGGTAACTCCTCGAGAATTGGATTTTGGGTGGTCACATGAGTTGGTTCGTCATCGAAAATAAGACGTTCCAACTCATTTAGTTCATCCTCGATTTTGGAAAGATCGACCTCACTCGTAGGTGGAAGTGAAGGCATAAGAGCTAGCTCTCGTTCAATGATTTCCTCAATCTCGAGATCAAACTCGTAATCATCGTACTTCACATGTTTCTTTTTAGGAGAATCAAAAATTGCAGGTGGATGTCGAAGTACGTGATCAATCTCGGCAAAATCGCCATCGTCATCGTCAAAGAAAGAGTCGATGTGAGCATTCACAACCATGGTCTTACAAGTCGAATGACTATGCTTAGGTGACTTTTCTAAGACGAGAGGATCGATGTCGATAAACCCTTTAGCCTCAACGGGTGTTGGGCTAGGCAAAGGAGGCACTTCGATGGAGTTAGAAGTTGAAGCCTCAAAGACGTGGTCCTTCGAAGGTGGTGAAGACGAGGCCATTTTGGTCATTGTCGTGATGGCACTAACGTCGCCCTTCGGAATTGGTGTTTCACTTGTTTCGCTAAAAACATCCCAAAGTGAGTTTTCATCCATAAATTTACACATACCCTTTTGAATTAGGTACACGTACTCTTTATCATTAAAATCATCATCTTTAAAATCGTTTTTCTTAATTCTTTCAAAACATGCATTAAGCCTCATTCTTTCCGCTAAAGTGAACATTTTGAAATCATTAGGATTTGAATTATTAGGTTTTGAAACCTCGGTTTTTTCATTATCATTAAACCCTTGGGATTTTCTAGCGAAAAAGTCCATTTTATCATCCCCATATCTCATAGTAAGTCTCCCCTCGTGAACGTCGATTACGGTTCGAGCCGTTGATAAGAATGGTCGGCCTAAAATAATGGGACATTTAGGGTCACACTCTTAATCGGATATAACGAAATCCGCGGGAAAAACAAACTTTCCAACTTTGACATAGACATCCTCGGCTATTCCAATTGGTATAAGTGGAGTACAATTCGCAAGCTCGATTGTCATGTTCGTGGGGGTAAGTCTAGGCAATCTCATCAATTTCCAAAGAGAATGAGGCATGAGATTGATGCTAGCACCTAAATCGGCAAGGGCTAAACATCCCTCAATCTCGGAAAAATCACAAGGTAGTAGAAATTGGCCCGGATCCTTTTCCTTTCTCGGCATACGCCTTTTGGGTTTTTTAAGAAGGATCGATGCACAAGTTTCTTCAAGGGTTACTTTAGTAAGGTCAATAAAACTTTCTTTTTGAACCGTGGATGGAATTTGAGGTACACGAGGGTGTGCACTCTTTTCCTTGGTCGCCACGTTCACCCCATCGACTTTAGAACAATAAGACGTCTTAGAAGCCGAGGGTTGAGAAGAAGGAACAACTCGAAATCCATCAAGGTTAGGGGTAATCACACGACCTTTCTCACGAGACGAGGCGGCTTTACATTGTTCCTTCGGATTTGCAACGGTGTCACTAGGTAACGAACTCGATGACGCACCCGAGGACTTGTTCATTATGGCCGAAAACATCTTTTTTATGTCAATTTGCCCTTGCTCAATCTTCGTGTTTTGCAATTTCAATGTATTAGAAAAGTCGTTTTCAAAGTACCAATTTCTCCCTCTAATCGTCTCATATTAGCCTCATTCGTTTTCATGTAATTTTGAAAATCGTTTGACGAACTATTTTGATTTGAATTAAAGTTCCCTTGGTTTTGATTACTTCTTTGAAAATTTCCTTGATTCCCACTTGAAAAATTGTTTCCTTGATTGTTATCTCGATTTTGCCAACTTATATTACGACCTTGATTATAACCTCCTTGATTTTGATTCGAAAAATTTCCTTGTTGATTATTTCCTTGAAAATTGTTTCGGTTTTGATTAAAATTGTTGCCTTGGTTATAATTGCCTTGTTGTGATGGACCCGCGTTATTTTGATTTTAAAAATTGTTGTTTCCATTTAACGCACTCACATTCGACGTTTGGCCATCCGTAGCCGCACACTCGTAATAATTATGAGGTCCACCACAAAACGTACACGAAACCTCAACCGCTTTCACCGTAGCGGGAGCGTCTTTCTTTTGCATCTCAACGAGAAAAGACGTAAACACATTCGTCAACTTGTCGACTTTTGCATCAACTCTCTCAATGTCGCGATTAGAACTACTAACATTGGCGACATTGGCAACACTCGGTGCGTTGCGGAGTTGGTAAACCTTGGATCGGTTTTCGATAATTATCAATGAATCTTTCGGAGTTTTACACAAAAAGTTGCCACCGGCGGCGGAATTCAACGAATCTTGTTCTTGAAAATTAAGACCGTTGTAAAACGTATCGATTTGGTGCAACTCGGAAAAACCATGGTGAGGACATTGCCTAAGCAATTCCTTAAAACGATCCCACGCGTCTCTAAAAGATTCATTTGGTTTTTGCTCAAATTTCGTAATTTCATTCTTGAAAAACGTCGTCTTAGACGGCGGGAAAAAATAATTAACGAACTTGGAGACGAGATCCTTCCACGTAGTTATAGAATTAGGTGGCTCTTTCTCGTACCAATCCTTGGCGGCACCATCGAGCGAGTACGGAAAAAGCATAAGCTTGACGACATCGGTGTCGACGTTCTTAAACTTGCTCGTGGCCAAAAGACGATCAAAATTCCGAATATGGTCGTGAGGATTATCGGCTTCACGACCTCGAAACTTCGTAGCTTGGATTAACGAAAGCATTCCGCTCTTAATCTCAAAATTCTCCGCTTCGATAGCGGGAATTACGATCGCGTCTCCATAACCCTCGGTGGGTGCTTGGAGCAATTCCATCATCAAACGATTGTCGGCCATCTCGTCTAAGGTTTCTTCAACAAAGATATTAGGAACGTCGGTTTCTAATTCTCGTCTACGTCGTCGATTCCTTCGATTACGATTGCGTCAATTCGAAGCGTCGCTAGAATTAGAATAATCCTTCGATCGAGTGCGCATGCACTAAGCGTAGAATGGGTGGTAGCAAATAAGATTCTTTTTGCGGTTTTTCGATTTTTTTCAATTTTTTTGGTTTTTGATTGTTTTTTACTTTTTTTGGATTTTTGTTGTATTACGTAGACACAAATCTACAAATCTCTCCTTGAATCGACTTTCTCGATTAAAGGAGCCTCAAAGAATGAAAACAATCACGTGGAGTGAACGCCTTCGATGACTTTAGAACGTTGGTGGAACACCAAAACGTTCAAGATGGTTTAATCTTGAAAACAAGCAAATATAATATACGTAGATAATACTTGGGCGGCAAACCCTCGATTGGCCCTCTTTCTCAAAACACGCACAAGCAAGCGGGGGAAACGAGGCGGCGCTAAGCACTTAAGAGCCTTTTTCCCTTAGGTCGTGAAATACAACCACCTTATACCCACCTTATAGTTTGTGTTATTTGAAATTAAGCCTCACGAAAGTATTTATCTATTTTGCCTTTAAACTTTTGCTTTGGATTCGAATACAATGATCGAGTGATGAAATCCCGAATCAAGGTTGCGTTTTCACGCTTTTGGAGTACTTGTATATTTATTGTTCTTACGTAGATACAATATAGTAATAATATATTCACAAGAAAAACGAAAACCAATATATCTACAATATAGTAAAGATTGTTTTGTGTTTAACTTAGGAAAATTAAACACGATTTATTTGGATACTATAATATAATAAGGAAAAAATAACAAAAATGAGTATGTACGATATTTACCCTTTCCAAAAATTGAAAAGCAAAAACGCACTACTCACACAAACACGATACTAATAATGGCAACACTAAACACCTCCCCGGCAGCGGCGCCAAAAATTGATGTAGGTTTTTCGTACACGTTTTAGGAAAAACGCGTATGAGTGGCAAGTATTAAGTTGCACGCTTTAGGAAAAACGCGAAACCGAATAAATGCGAGTTCGTTCTCGAAGGAGGTGTGTGGATTAATGTGCCAATTATATAAAATCAAGTTTGGATTAGTGACGTTTTTGGTTTAGAAGAGAAAAAGTAAAGACGAGCTACGACTACGGTTACACTACGATGATTCGACGTAAAACGATGACGTAATTACGTAAAACGCGACAAAATTAAAAATTAAACCTAAAAATTAATTAAAAGATTAGACTAAGTCTAAAATAATACAAATAAGAATAAAAATCCAACAAATATATTTTAAAACCTTTTATTAATTAAATATTCAATTTTTAATGCTAATTAAAGCCCTAAAATTAAATATAATTAACAAAATGTCCAAAATATTATTTTATTGAAATAATAAGTTACTTATATTATTTAAAGACTAAAAAGTATTTTTCCTAAATTTTTAAAACTATTTTTCTATTTTTAAAAGGCTAAAAACACTTTTTAAACTAAAATAATCATAAAAATAATAAAATAAAGCTAAAAATAAATTTTATTTTTCTAAAAATTATATTTTAACTAATTTAACAAGGGAAAAATGAAAAAGTAAAAAAAAAAACTAAAAAAATGGCTAAAAACGAAAGTACCCCAAAGTACTCCAAGGTGGAGTATTTCTTTGTTGTCCAAGATCCTACCAGACAACAGGCTTGTCCAACATTAGTGTTGTCCGATATCGGACAACACTAAAAAAAATAAAAAATTCGCAGCGTTCTCGGACAACAAAGAAAAACTTGCTGTATGGTTTTTTTGGCTCGTTTTGGGCTCGTTTTCGCTTGTTTTAGGCTTGTTTGTTGGCGTTTTTTGGGTAATAAGGCACCCTCACAAGTATTGACTTGTGAGGAGTCAATCACAAACATAAAAACACACAAACTAAAGCAACAATCATACTATAATTCAACAAAAATCAGTAAAAAGGACAGAAAAAAAGGGTTGTGGACTCTATGCTATAAAAACAGTGGGTAAACGCCAAGTTTAACTTAACCTAAAAGCTCCAAAACTTCAAATAAAGTGTGCCTAAACCTAAACTACATAATACCTAACATTGGACTAACATTAGTTGAAATCAAGCCTCCATAATTTCCCCCAACACCTACTGATGACAGCAAAATGAGGGGCTGTGAGGGGTTTTAGGCCAACAATGGGCTTTCAAACCAAATGCAAACCACCAAATGCCTACCCAAATCCTAAGATCATGTAATCTAGACCTTAATTATAACCTAAAACTTCCAATGAACCAAATTTTCAAGCCAAAAAGCACTAAAACAAGCTCTAAATCCTACTGTTTGTGCACAACAAGCATAATAGGTGTGTTTGCTGATGTGGTGGACCTATTCACCAAGTTTACGCATTCAAAACTACCAACTAAACACACCAATTCTAATTTTAACAGTATGTAATCTTAAATCTATCCTATATCTATCTAAAAACAAGGAATCAAAATCAAATTCACAAAATCAAAACACCTAATGGCCTACTGTTTGTATGGGCAGATTTTTAGCCAAAACTTAAAAACATGCAACTTACTCTAAACTCTAAGCTACTTTAAACCAACGCCTAAAGTGACTTTATTTTACCAAATCTAAAAAGTGGAGGCTGATATATAGAGCATTATTGTCACCTAATACCCTACAAATCCATAACCCAAACACTCTTTAAAAATCTGTTGACAGAAAAATTTTAAAGAAATTTCCACGAACCAAACTTAAACTGAACCAAACTAACTCCACATGTAATTTAAACTCAGAATACGCATTAAAGAGGAAATTTGCATAAAGAACATACACAATCAAGACTTCACAAAAGGCACAAAATTCATCAAGACTTTAACTTCTTTGAAGGGTTCAAGCCATTTACCTGGTATGATTTACATCTAAACCATACAAAGGCCGGCTGATGCCTTCTCCAAATAAGCTAGGGGCTTATGCTTTTGGTTTTTGAGAACTTGTGGGGCTGATGTAGAGAAAGAACCTCAAATATCTTCAAACAAGGAGAAGGAAATGGTGCTTTGATGGGGACTTTTGCTCCTGCTCAACACAATACACCTTCAAGTAGCATGAGCTACACACAAGCTTGGTGTCAACAGGCTTGTGGTAGCTTATGCTACAGTAAGTACACACAAAAAATATCAAATATACTTCTTCTTTTTTTCTTTGAAAAATCTGTTTAAAACATCCAATTTGAAACCAAATCTTGAACTAATTTGTAACCAACCAAGTAATATAACAGCCTATTACAACTTATTGGAGTTGGTTTGGTGTCAAGCCAACCAATCCAAAAGCTCAAACAGTCCGGTTCTCAAACAAGGCTTATGCCAAAAACTTTTAAACAAAAACCAATATTTAATAAGAGTTAAACTATTTTTTGCATAAAAGATAAAAATTAAACTACAAGAGACAGATAATAAAGGGAACACAACTTTTTGAAAGATTGAAATCAATAATTTAAATATTCATTAAATTAAAAAATTACAAAAAGCTGGAACAAGGTGTGAAACTGCTACAATAATCCTATATATACAAGCTAGATACGATTCATAAAACCTAACCCTAATCTTGTGAACTTCCAACATTGCCCAGGAATATCCAAAACGAATATGCTGATTTTGAAAACCTCTTTTGACTCCCATGTGATGTATCAGTTGTAAAGATGATCATGGTTGTTGCTTTTGCATTGGTGAGCACGTCTTGTGATGAGAGACGTTGATTTGGTCTTTGGTTGCTGTCAATTCTTGTCATCTTCTTCAAATAGGACCATAGTGAGTTGTAGAAGGACCACTGTGCTGAGGTGGATGAGTTCTTCACGTGGGATAGCTTCTTTGTTGGATTATGACTAAAACCCCTCTAGTTAATTAGCTTAATTCGTGCTAATTAATTTTTCTAGATTTATAGGTTTATCTAAAGAACAGGGATGGTTAAATCTGATTTGGGGGTTATTAAGTGTTTAGAGGGAAGGGTTTTCTTTATATTAATTTGAAGATTAATATTAATCTAGTGGTGGTGGGTTTCAGACGTGGAAGGTGGGGTGAGGTGGTGTTTGGTGATTGGAGGGGAGTAGTGATGTGGCAAGGTGATTGGTGGGGAGTGGTTTGATGGTCTGGGCAATATTGGTATCTAAACTTTCATTTGTTTGTCAATTCAAGTTTAAAACAACACTATCTCATTTCCCTTTATAATAAGTTAAGGGTAATTACAAAAGCAGTCCCTCTAGTTGATAATTGATGGAACAAGGACCATAAATGCAATATTGGGATTCTTCAAGGGCTTGTTTTGTCAAATCTTCAAAGATGGAGGACCTTTCTTGCATAGTATGATTTCTCCAAGGACTTTTCTTGCCAAATCTTCAAAGATGAGGGACCAAAGTTGACAATCTTCAAAACTTCAAGGACCATTTTAGAAATTCATGATTCGGGTCTGGTTCTTTGTGCGGCTTCATTTCTCGTGTTCGTTTTTGCTTGATTCCTTTGATCATTTGGTGAATTCACGATATCCGTACCTAAAATACACAATGAACAAACACAGGCATATTTTGGGGTATTTTGATGATATTTTAAGCGTTTTAAGCCCGATTTGGACGATGAGACTATGTATAATTACAGCCTCATCAGTTCACACTTTAAAATCCATCAGCTCGACACTTTACTCGACTCCAAAATTGGGACAGATTTGTGCACTTGTTTTGTAAAACCGTTTGGACCATTTTAAAAGTGCTAACTCAATAATCCATCTTTTGAAAACACTACTAGACTCATCAAACTTAGTTTGTAAACTTTGAAAACCAGTAGATACATTTATCTAACCAAGCCTAAAGTCCTCGAGAGTCGACCCAAAATCAGCCACAATTTCGGATTGTGCCGACTTGCGTCTCCCGTACACGAAAACTAAAACTAGCATAACTTTTGACACGTAATGACTTAGAAGCTCTATCTTATACCAAAACGACCGTCTCGGAAAACTATACAATAAAATCAAATAATCTTAGCCTTTCTCAGACCTTAAACCCACGAAAATTCTGATAAGGACCTGGTGTCCCAAAATAGCCTTTTAGAAAACAAGTCAAATCCATTTTTCAACCAAAACCAATCATTCGCATACCTATAGAATGACTCTAGTAACATTCCCATCAACCAAACACTCCTAAAAACACTTGTATGAAAAATCTAACAAAAATTAAAGATTAAAAACAAGACTTTTTATGATCAAAACAACAGAATCTTACCAAAAACAACACATGCATGATGATTAAAACATTATACAACCATGAAATCATAAGTTTATAAAAACTTGATGCATGTATGAGAAATTAGTATCATTAGAATCACCACAAGATTTTAGAGATGGGTCTTAGCTTAGTTTTTATTTGATCATGTTTAAAATTAAGGATTGAGGGTGTTTTTGTGGTGAAGGTGACGGCAAGGAGAGGAGTGGGAAGAGAGATTGGTGATTTTTTTTATTAAATGTGTTTATGTGTGTGATAGTGGAATAAAAATGGGTTTATATATGGTAGGTAGTGGAGGGACCATTTTTGTCAAGTATAAAACTTTGGGACTTAAAAACAATTAATAGTTTTAAAGGTAGAAAATGGTTATTGGTATATATTGAAAATATTTACGGGGCTCGGGTTTCGTAAAAACACATTTCAAAAGTTACAATGCATCATAAAAATGATTATATGATTTCCCGACACGACTTAATACGTAATTAAAACGAAATAGTCGAAAGTATTAATTATCGAAACAATCGATAAATAAACGTAAACTTTTGGGCATCCGTCGGTTATCGCGATCACTAGGAATTCTCGTTGTACCTTGATTTTGAATAAACTCGTTGTAAAACGCACGCGAGTGATTTTAAATAAAAAACATTGATTTAATTTAAACATGGAAAAACAAAATAAAATTTTTATAATTCCATATAAATATTTATCGATGATCAGAAAAATACTTAAAAAGTATAATTTAAAAATCTCAGGATTTACATATAGCAATACAAGAAAACGTAATACGTTAGAAAATTCAGAAACACGAATACAAAGAATAAAATAATACTGGGAAAGTACGGGTTCTTACAGTCTTCCCCCCTAAAGGAACTCTGGTCCCCAGAGTTCTCCTGAAAACAGTAGGAGGTGCGAACAAGAGGAGGTAAAAAGTGTAGAACAATTTCATTGCTTCCATGATAATTTCCGTACCACGACGAATCTTAACAATTAGAATTCACTATGCTTCAGTTTCTTAGCTCCATTTCGAATAAAATTCAAACTTGGATTAGAACAATGACCTTTCAGTACGGAGAAATATTCAAGAGATAGAGTTGTTGGAAATACGTGCGATAAACTAACAAGAATGAACACAAGAATCGCTTAAACAGGCAAAGTGTGATAAAATGAATCAAAATTGTAAATCAACAAGGGGTCGCAAGTCATTCAACTGTAAAACGTGACAATCTTAAAATGTAAGAATCTAGTCACAAGGAAATAGAAGGGAAAAAAATGAATAACATATAATCATTTATGATACAAGCTGTCATACAATCAGTTGTCTAGGAGTTTGGTATTACTTTAAAACTTAGTTTTAAATATTTTCTTTATTAAAAGAAAATTTTACCAGGCGTAGTGATTAAGAATCAAACTCTATACAGAATGAGTGGGTAAACAGTTGTCAAATCTTTTTCTTAATCAGGATTTTCGAAGCATAAGTAGAACAGTTCAAAATAGTTATCCTGATCGGCTTAAGAACTTTTGGGTGACTGTACGAAATTATTGTTAAAACTCAGGTTTAACGTTACCATTAGGAAAAATCAGATTTTCCAAGTTATTAGTTAGAAATTATAAATAAATTTAATAATTTCATTAGGTTGACAGTAAAGTCTGATACAACTTAACACTGTTTAAACATAAGTTATAAATTTACCCAAGAGGATGTACAAATTCGATATTAAACTTGAAAGGGGTATTTTGACAATTTAAACATTTGGTAAAATGTATAAAACGTTCTTAAAAATTAATAATAATTTTTAGAAATTCAAGAAAGTGTTTAAGATATCAAACGATAAACACGTAACAGTTTCTGGTTTTCAGGAAAGTGACAAAATAGCAAACGATTATGAAACGAACATCGATCAACAATTAGTATACAAGCAATAGCATGAGGGAATAAAACAGAAGTCGTATCAACTCTAAACGAACATGATAGAAGAGTCGCATCAATGATAAAAATAATAAGAAACAAGGATTATAGCAAGTCATCTCTTCTTGAGTGCAGTTGTGACACCAATAACGGCTTACTAAGCTCCACGCGCGTAGGTTGAAACAAGCTCCACACGCGTGGGTTGATCTCCTATCGTCTTATCTCATCTCGAAAGGCTTCTCCAAAGGCATAGTGGATCCTACATTATTTATTCTCAAAGATGACAACGACATGATACTAGTACAAATTTATGTTGATGATATAATTTTTGCTGCCACTAATCAAAGAGTCTAAACATTTTGAGAAAATCATGTCTCGATGATGGGAAAATTTTCATTTTTCTTAGGGTTGGAAATTTCTCAAAATCCCAGAGGCATCTTCATTAATCAATCTAAATATGCTCTTGAATCGTTGAAAAAGTATCATTTTGAAAATTGTGACCCCGTGGATACTCCAATGGTGGAGAGATCCAAGTTAGATGAGGATAGGGATGGGATTGCTGTCGATCCTAAACTTTACCATGGAATGATCGACACCCTTCTCTATCTGACTGCTAGCAGGCCTGATTTTCAATTTGCTATATGCATGTGTGCCCGGTATCAGGCTCGACCTACCGAAAAGCATTTACATGTTGTGAAAAGGATCTTTCGATATCTTAAAGGAACACTTCATCGTGGTCTGTGGTATCCAAAGGATTCCTCTGTTGCACTAATATCATATGTAGATGCGGATTATGCTGGGTGTCAAGATACTAGACATAGCACTTTGAAAGTCCCCAATCCAAGCTTGAAACAATAAACTAAACAATCAACACACTTAATTACTTTTCAAACGTAATACTTATTATTGTATAAAAAAGAATTACAAGTGTTATGGATAACACCGTTTGATGACAATGTGTTGTGCACACTTTGGACAAACTAAAACCTAACTTATAAACACAGTCGCAGCTGTTTGGTTCAACAAGTTCTAAGAGTTAATGTGTGAAATGTGTCAAAGTATTGAACATTAACTCTAGGCTACATAACCTATTTATAGTGGTACGAGGTTGACTCCAAGTACTGGTTGATGGTGACTACACTAAACAGACACTTGTCAGACATCTGTCATAAGATGCTCTTCTATTCTTAGTAGTCTGCCACAATGCTTTAGGGAAATAGAGCTGACACAGTTTCCCTTTTCTTTATAGTCTCGTACACACTAAGGTATGTCCAAATTATACTGAGTGTTAACAGGGTATTGCCACCCCTGTTAACCCTCAACCCCTCAGAGTCCCTGATACATCTTGGCTGTTATCCATCACAGCCAATGAGTATGTCTTCAAGTAATCTTCGACTTCCTTGACAATGTCTCTGACATGGACTCCTCTGAGGTTGCTCACAGAGACTTAGATCTCTGTGAGTCTTGCGATACTTGTCTGCCTCCTAGGCACATGCAAGTTAATATCAAACAACTTGATTTGTTTTTAAATCTTTGATACAGGGAATCTAATAAACTTAGATCCCAACAATCTCCCCCTATTTAAATATAAATACAGCTAGATCTACATAAGTTACAGTAAGTGAGATGACAGCTTCTTCTTACTCATAACAGATCTTAACAAACATACTTCATGATTTTATTATGAATTAAAAGAAATTACAAGTACAAAACATAAGTGAAACAAAATATGAAAGTAATATTCAGCTGTTAAACACTTCAATAATCATCATTCTTGATTCTTTCTTCAGCTTCAGCTAAGTCTGTCCTGGCATCCAATTCGGCCCGCAAAGCTTGTACAAATACCTTGGAATACTTTGTGTTGACTTTAAGTGCATTTTAAAGACAAATAAGCTGAATTGTTGATGCTAATCCCAACTCATCTTCCCTTTGGAACACATATTGACATGCCCTGTTCATGAAGGCCATACCTTTCCCAGGCTCAATATATGTCTGACCATCAATAGGGCCTACAATCCCATTTGGTAAAACCAAATCCCTGTGCATTCCATCCACTTGAACATCATCAGTTACGAAGATTTCCTTGATAAGTTGAGTCATCCTTCTTCTTTTCTATCCAGACTTTGGAAGATCTTGTTCAAACAGCTGTGGTGGGGGATCTACCTTGAGTTTGGCTGTAGTTCCTTTAACCCAATTAAACTTAGCTTTGAGAGTCTTAAGAAGAGTAAAATTTGCCTGTCCAGTCCTCTTCGCAGCTAAAGCCTCAAGTTCAAACCATTCAGACAAGCCAACTTTCTTTAACTTAAAGTCTTCAAAGAGATCCATATTGGCCTGTTGATTATCTCTCCACAAAATCATTTGTGGTGTATGAGTAGACTTTTGAATAGTATATTTGAACTTGGTGATTTTGCCAGGTGCAAATCTGTTGTTAACGTAGGCATCATAGTCAGCTTTTACCTTTTTCAGTGCCTCTGTGCGTTTGACTTCCATTTCTTTCAACCTTTGTATTTTCTCCTCCCTTTGTTGTGGAGTCATTTTTCTTAGAGTTGTCTCATTAAGCTCCTTGGATTTCTTGATTTCATTTAACCTTTTGAATTCAATAGCCCGTTTCTCAATTTCTTCAGCCGTTAGAGGGTTCTCATTTGTTGCTTTGAAGGTTGTGAATTGGGATAGTTCAGTGGTGGATCCTCATGTCTCTAGCATCGCATCTATTTTCTTTAGCTTGGCGTCTGAGTCTACCACAGCTGTTTCCTTTCCTTTCTTCGAGACAGAGGATAAGATACTTGTGTTTTTCAGCTCTTCAGCTTGTTTGAGGAAAGCCATCTAAGCTTGGTTTTGTAATGCTTTGGGTAGGGAGCTAACAGTGAACTTAAGTTTCTTGGCAGCTGGTTCACCATCATCCACAACCTCGTAGGTGTTAACCAGATTCAGGGAATTTGATGAATCAACTCCATCCTTTGTCTGTTGCTCCCCCTTAACTTCATCCTCATCATCAGGTATAGTTATTGGAGTGATGACTTGGAGAGGGATGGGTGAAGGGATAGTATTGTCAGCTGATCCTGAGCTTTGCTTAGCTAATTCAAGGTTAAGTACATTTTCCTTTTCCCCTTCACGTCCAGCCTATCTTTTCAGACATTTGGATGAACGTGCTTGAATGTATTTAGCAATATGTTCAACAGAGGCAGCCATTTGTCTTTGCCTGGTTCTTGAAGCCCTGGCATTTTTCAACAATTGATTTCAGTTACCATTTGTGTTGCGATGAACACGATCAACTATGAAGTTGGTGTGACAAGTTTGCCTGGATCGTACAGCCTCAAACTCTCTATGCATAGTCAACTCATGAGCAGAGAAAAGTGCAGGGACCTCTGTGGCGATGGCATCTTTGATACGAGTGGACAAATGACTAAGTCCTTGGGACACTCCTTTTCTTGTACCATCCTTGATTGGTTCAGTGACAACATCCTTAATCGCCTGTGTGATGATTTGAGGAAAGTTGACAGTGAAAGAATGCATTTCATATTTTATTATGTCCAGCTTTCTTGACAGGCGTTCCATGTCTGAGGCATGATGTTCAGGCTTTAGGTCATGGATGTTCAGACTTTGTCGTGCATAATCATCCTCTCTTGGCAATATGTCAAAGTTGGTCTGTGTAGGATGATCAAACAACAAAAATTCGGCTGTCGGATCATATGCAGGCCTTTGGAACACCGTGGTGACAGAGGTAGCAGTAGTAGGAGTCACTACAGATTACTTGGGAGAAGGAGTGGTGTCAACAGCTTGTGTGGACACAGTGATATCCTTTGGAGGAGACAGAGACTGCTGGTCATCATCCTCTTCATCATCCTCCTCCTCAATCATCCCCTCAGGGAGAATCTCATCATCTGGCATGTATTCAGGTTCAAAGAATCTTTCTATTAAGGCAAGCACATCCTCTTCAACATCAGGCATGGGCTCATCCTCATTTGACTGATCTTGAGTCAAGTTATCAGCTCCTTCATCTGGCTACTCCAGAGATTCTACATTTGGATGTACAACATCAGCCTGCAAGTTGTTTTAAGTTAGTAACAGTGAAATAGATAAAGGGAATGGTCGCCAGTTCGCTGTCCCAGAGAGGCTGAGGATGATTATTCAGCCACTCCAAAGGATAAATCCTTGGTATTCTTTTAAGAGTGAAAAGTATGAGGTTAATGGTCTCCATTCGCTGCCCCTAGGAAAGCTGAGTGTGATTATTCAACCCCCAAAAGGTTGAAACCTTTGGGACTCTTTTATTTGTGAAACATATGTTGTTAAGGATCGCCATTCGCTGCCCCTAGGAAGGCTGAGGGTGATTATTCAGCCCCCCCAAAAGGTTAAGAAACCTTTGGGACTCTTTTATGTGAAACATATGTAGTTAAGGATCGCTTGTTACGCTGCCCCTAGGAAAGCTGAGGGTGATGATTCAGCTCCCCCTGAAAGGATAAATCCTTTCGGATTCTTTTAATTGTGAAAAAGATGTAAGGTAAGGTCGTCTTGTAACGCCATCCCTAGGAGAGCTGAGGATGATTATTCAGCTCCCCCTAAAAGTAAAACTTTTGGGATTCTTTTTCTGAAGGAACCAAGAGGCTGTGTGAGGTACAACTACTCTAGGTCGAGACATATATGTATTCAGGTTGTTGTTTACCTGAATACTGTCTAGAGGGTGCAGAGTCATCGGGGTGCTTTATAAACACAAATGAATCACTCCCTGATGTAGAGACAGGGTGTACAAAAGTATTAAAGGATTTCTAAGTGCATACAAAGAATCCTATGGGTCGAGGATAACCTTAACTTCACCACTCTCACCTATAGACATTTGAGAGTGGCTGCTTGTGGACCTCTAAAAATGATAAGACTGATTACATGTGTAATATCAGCAGAATTGGGCTGGTTCCTTGTTGTCTCGGCTGAGATCTAGACGCTAGACTCCTGTTGTTGTTCACCTGAGGTCTCTGTGTCTACAGAAGTCTCTGGAACAGAGGAGGATGAGAGGTTCACAATCTTCTTAACCCTGGCCTTAGCAACAGTTTTGGTTTGGGAAGAAGATGGGTTTTTCTTCTTCTTTGGCTGTTGGCCAGTTGTTGCCTTGGACGACGTGGTGTGTTGCCCAGAGGTCAAAGATGCTGACTTGCCAGACACACCAGTTGTATTCACCTTCTCAGAGGAAGGGAGCAAGGACTTCACAACTGAAGGTTGTTTATTAGCAATGTTCAGCATATGAGAAGTAGCAGGTACATCCTCAGGTCCAATCTCTTTGTAGATCGCTCTAGTGATACGATACGGATTCAAGGTTGTGAGCTCAGAGTTGTGGTAGTTGTCACCCAACAGGCTTTCAAAGAGAAGAGAAAGAAAGCGAACATAGCAAATATTTTTCTCCCTGAGATACACGAGAAATTGACTCTTCCAACTTGCAAAATCATCTTCATCAAAGACTGGTACGTTGGTGACATGAGATCCGCCTCTTGAGTCAAGAAGTTGATGTAGATCGTCTTCATTTTGAGGTGGAGGAGTAAGTCTTGGTGAGGTTGGTGGTGGAGTAGTGTTGTTCCCGGAAGACGGTGGTGGTGGTGGTGGTGGTGGTGTATTGCTCGTTTCAGGCATGGTGGATCTTGATTATAAAACTTAGAACGATGTTTATGAAGGTTTTAATATCAAACACCGCTCTAATACCTATTGAAAGTCCCCAATCCAAGCTTGAAACAATAAACTAAACAATTAACACACTTAATTACTTTTCAAACGTAATACTTATTATTGTCTAATAAGGAATTACAAGTGTTATGGATAACACCGTTTGATGACAATGTGTTGTGCACACTTTGGACAAACTAAAACCTAACTTATGAACACAATCGCAGCTGTTTGGTTCAACAAGTTCTAAGAGTTAATGTGTGAAATGTGTCAAAGTATTGAACATTAACTCTAGGCTACATAACCTATTTATAGTGGTACGAGGTTGACTCCAAGTACTGGTTGATGGTGACTACACTAAACAGACACTTGTCAGACATCTGTCACAAGATGCTCTTCTATTCTTGGTAGTCTGCCTTAATGCTTTAGGGAAATAGAGCTGACATAGTTTCCCTTTTCTTCATAGTCTCGTACACACTAAGGTATGTCCAAATTGTACTGAGTGTTAACAGGGTATTGCCACCCCTGTTAACCCTCAACCCCTTAGAGTCCCTAATACATCTTGGTTGTTATCCATCCAGCCAATGAGTATGTCTTCAAGTAATCTTCGACTTCCTTGACAATGTCTCTGACATGGACTCCTCTGAGGTTGCTCACAGAGACTTAGATCTCTGTGAGTCTTGCGATACTTGCCTGCCTCCTAGGCACAGGAAATTTAATATCAAACACCTTGATTTGTGTTTAAATCTATGATACAGGGAATCTAATAAACTTAGATTCCCAACACACTTCTAGCAGTGTGCAACTTCTTGGAGATAGACTGATTAGTTGGGCATCCAAAAGGCAGAAAAGCGCTGCGATATCAAGTACAGAGGTTGAATACATTGCTATGTCCGGTTGTTGTGCTCAAGTTATTTGGATGAGATCACAATTAACTGACTACGGTCTTGGATTCAACAAAATTCTAATGTACTGTGACAACAAAAGCGCCATTGCCCTTTGTTGCAACTACGTTCAACACTCCCAGGCGAAGCACATTGACATTCGCTACCATTTCATCAAAGAGCAAGTGGAAAATGGAGTGATCGAGCTATATTTTGTCAACACTGAGTATCAGCTGGCGGATATATTCACAAAGGCCTTAGATCGAGCACGTATCGAGTTTTTGATCGAAAAGCTGGGCATGAAATCATTCTCACCGGCAACACTTAAGGAGTTGGCATAAGAATCTGTAGAATAGTGGTGGTAAACTATTCTAGAGTATCCTTTTGTCGCGATCTTGTATATTATCGTATATATATAAACCACAAAAAGAAAAATAATATAAAACATACAAAAACCATAAAAATTATAAAATCAAGAAAATCTAAAAATATTTTTCATTTTAAATCGGGCATGTCTTTTAGTACGGTAATATTTACGGCCTTAGAAATGTCGATTAAAATTGACACGGTGCCATAAATAGAGTCCGTGTGAAAGTTGTAAATATTTTAAAACATGCCCATAATGGCTTGTAGTTATTTTTGACTGCAACCCGCTTTTTGTTGGGAATAAAATGTAGCCAATACACTTGGACGCTGACAAGAGCAATCTGGACGTTGTTACGAATAAATCAAGCGTTGACAGGACAAGCATTGACAGGAAGAAGTCAAACGTTGATAAGAAGAAGTCAAGCACTGATAGAAGACTTAGTCTACGCGTATTATGTTTCTAGTATGTTTCTAGTAAAGATATGTTCGACAATGTATTTCTTATGTTTATCTTTACCTAAAATAGCTGATACGTAGACTCTTGTACAAGGCTCCTTAATCTATAAAAGGAGGCCTTTAGGTTTTAGTTTGATATACGTGTTAACACTTTCATTGTACGCAAGTTCGTTTTATCAATCAAAGTGAAAGTTTGGTTTACATTGTTTGTGTGTTCTTATTTAAGTATTAATTTCGCATAATACTTGAATTGTTACATATACAACAAAGTTTCTCTACGTGTTTAACTTGATTTAATCTCGTTTACACAAGCTAAATCGATCTAAGTTTGGGATCAACAAGTGGTATCAGAGCTTGTTGAGAAACTTTGATCTAAAGAACACAAAAACCCTAATTTTCAAGAAACCCTAAAAACAACATGTCTACTCCAGAGTTAACCTCATCCTCCTCCTCAACCCCTAACATCAAGATTCCCATGCTAGACCCAGACAACTTTGAGCTGTGGACGTTTAACTTTGAACAGTATCTTCAAATTCATGACCACACTCTATGGGAAATTATTGAATATGGAAACACATTCAATAAGGCTGCCAAGATTGTAGCTGCAATCTTGATAAGATCAAATCCAGGTTCTACAGAAGAGGATCGAAAAGAAAAGCCTGAAGATGGAAGAGCTGTCTCAGTTGAGGACGTTGGAAAAAGAAGAAATGACATGAAAACCCTAAGCATCCTCAAACTCTCTTTGGGACAAGCCAATCAGCACAAGTATAGAGGCTGTGATTCTGAAAAAGATCTATGGGCAGACCTTAAAGTTGCTTATGGTGGTAATGCTGATACTGTACAAGAGAAAAAGAAGCAACTCTTGCATGAGTATGCTGTTTTTAAAGCTCAACCCAATGAAAAGCTAAGTGGAGTGAGAAGCAGACTTCTTGATATTACAAGCAAGTTGTCCTTTATGGGAACAGTGAGGGTGATGTTGATATCATCACCACTTTTCTTAAAAGTCTTGGTGATGCATGGAAGATTGAAGCAAGGTCTATGATTGCTAATAATACTCATAAGAACTCCACTTTTGATGATGTTTACAATAAACTGAGGCTTGTAGAGAATGAAATCCTTTTGGATCAAGGAAGCAAGTCTACCAATGGAAACATGGCATTCTTCTCACACAGTGAAGGACAATTTGATCAAAGGGAGTCATACATGCACCCCGTTACTGGATCATCTTGTGTCAACGCTGGATCAAGCTTTGTCAGAGCCTCTCATTCAAATGCTGACACATACAATGTTGACTCACCAAGAGTTAAGCCTGCTGGTATTGATCTAGATACTGTATGTGCATACATTGCTTCATTGCCCAATGGTTCAGTGATTACATATGAGGACCTTGAGCAAATTAGTGATGAGCATTTGGAGGAGATGGACATAAAGTGGAATATGGCTCTTGCAAGCATAAGGGCAAATAGATGGAATCGAAGATTTAAGAAGAAGAAGACTTTTAATGCTAAGGACACTACTGGATTTGATAAATCCAAGGTTGAGTGTTATAATTGTCATCGAATGGGACACTTTATGAGAGAATGCAGATCTCCAAGAAGATCTGATGTTGGAAAACCCTCAATCCAAATGATCAAGGCTCAGGATTACAAAGCTATGGTTGCCATGCAAGATATTGATGGTGTTGACTGGGATTGGAGCTATTTAACCAAGGATGAGGAAGAAAACAAAGCTTTGGTTGTAGAAAAGGAAGAAGAAGAGCATGTTCACTATGCTCTCATGGCACACTCTTCATCTTCATCAGACAATGAGGTATATGATGATGTATTTTGTAGTAAGGGTTGTCGTCTAAACACTGAAAAACTTAACAAAGAAGTTTTAAAATTGACAACAGATGTGGTTAATGAAAGATGCAAGTTATCCAACTATCAACTTGCTCTTACTCAAACTGAAAAGACTGTAGCTGAGTATAAGAAAATGGAGTTTGACCTAAAAGATCAAATCAACATTTTAACACATGATTTAAATGCTAGTATTGAGGTTAGAAACATCATGGAGAGAGCCAATGGTGCTTTACAGGCTAAGTTAGATGAGGCTATTAAAAACAAAGATAATGTAGATCTTAAAATTCAGATATTTTATAAAGCTTCACAAACCCTAGAAAAATGTGTTAGTGAACAAAGGGATTCTAGGGATATGACTGGGATTGGGATGAAAGAGTATGCTGGTGTTCCACCACCTGTTGGGAACTTCTATGGTGTCCTTAGAAAGGACTTGTCTTGGACTGGTATACCAGAACTCCAAGAAGAGGAATTCATTCCTCCACCAAGAGTTCTAACCCTAGTAGAGGAATACAAGCAGAAGTTGACTGATTTGGACCAATGGAAGAATGCCAACCCTACCTTGTTTGTTAAGGGTGGCATGCTTAATGACTGCCCAAATGAGTCTACACCTATAAAAGTGACAAACCCCACCACTGGCAAGACTGTTGACATTGGCTTAAACGTTGATAGAAAACCTAGTATAAAAATTTGCAGAAATGTATAGAAAACCTAGGTCACCAAAAAGCCAAATTAGTGATAATGGGACATGTTTCTTTTCTTCTAGACCTAGAGCTATGTCTAGAAAAGCATGTTACACTTGTGGAAGTTTTTCACATTTAGCTTATAAGTGTGCTAATGCTTTAAAGGTCAACGCTGATAAAAGTCAAGCACTGTCAAACCCAAACCGTTTGTCCAGCAAAGTCCACAAGTTGTTAGACCATCCCCATTCTTTACTAAAGGGTCTAATACTTATGGACAAAGACCTTTTTAGAAGACCAATACGTGGTCTAACAGACAATGGGTTCCGGTAGCAAACCCTAGGTTCAACGCTGATAAAGGTAATTTCGGCGTTGATATAAACAAATTAAACGCTAACCAGAACGTTGCCAGACCCAATAATGGAAAATATTTGCAACCAAAGGGAAAGGGGTCTAAAGCTTCTTCTAGCTTGACATGGAGACCTAAGCAAGGTAAAAAAAACCCTAATTCAGATGGGATTTCTATGACATGTAACAAATTTCATTATATTTCAAAGGTCATAACAAAACCAATTGGGGTTAACTGGGTGTTTAACCCAAAAAGGGATGAACAAGGGGTTCTCATAAGGACTAAGTCTGTTCTTGTTGAACAATCAAATGAATCCAAGTCTGCTCAGGCTTGGGTTCCCAAAGAAAACTAATTTGTTTTCTTTATGTGCAGGGCATTCAAAAGCAGGTTAATGATTATGGCTATTGGGATAGTGGATGCTCTAGGCACATGACGGGGAAGGAAGATTATCTGACAAATTTTATCCCCATTAAAGATGGTGACAAAGTGTACTTTGGAGGTGGATATGGTACTATCACTGGCTAAGGCACTCTTCTTACCAATAATTTTCGTTTTGAAAACGTGTTTCTGGTAAAAGAACTTGACTATAATTTGTTTAGTGTATCACAGGTATATGATAACAAAAATAAGGTTCTTTTCACTGATACTGAATGCTTGGTGTTGAGAAAAGATTTTAAAACACCAGATGAGAAATTCATTGATTATAGAACACCTAGGCATAAGGACATTTATAATGTGAATCTTAATGGAATTAGGATGAATAATAATTTGTCATGTCTATATGCAAAGGCTTCAGTTGATGAGAGTAATATTTGGCACAAAAGATTAGGGCACATTAATTTTAAAAATATAAATAGACTTGTGAGACATAGTCTAGTTGATGGTTTGCCTGAAAAGGCTTTCCACAATGACCATTCTTATGTTGCATGCCTCAAAGGCAAACAACACAAGGTCTCATTTAAGTCTAAACCTGTGCATTCTAGTTCTAAACCTCTTCACTTACTACATATGGACTTGTTTGGTCCAACTAATATAGAAAGCTTAAATGGTAAATCCTACTATTTTGTCATCACGGATGATTTTTCTAGATTTACTTGGACTTTCTTTTTAGCTTTGAAAAGTGACACTGCTGATACTTTGATTAACTTTATTACTCAAGTAGAAAAGAAGTCTGGTAATGAGGTTAAGATACTTAGAAGTGATAATGGTGGTGAGTTTAGAAATAAGTTGCTAGATGACTTTTGTGCCAAGAGAGGGATTACTAGACAGTTTAGTGTAGCTAGAACCCCACAACAAAATGGGGTTGCTGAGAGAAAGAATAAAACCCTCATAGAAGCAGCAAGGACTATGTTGGCTGATGCTCAGTTTCCCATTGCTTTTTGGGCTGAGGCTGTGAATACAGCTTGTTATGTTCAGAATAGGGCATTAGTCAACAAGATTCATAACAAAACACCTTATGAGTTACTTTGGGACAGGAAACCTAATATTGGTTTTTTAAACCTTTTGGATGTCATGTAGTTATGTTGGACACTAGTGATACCTTAGGTAAGTTTAGTGCTAAAGGTGATGGAGGCTACTTCATGGGTTATTCTGTGCAGAGTAGAGGATATAGAGTTTACCTTAAGAAAGAAAAACGTATCCTTGAAAAGGTACATGTTAGGTTTTTAGAAAGTAAACCTAGTGATCCTGAAAGTGGTCCAAATTGGTTATTTGACTTGGAACCTCTATCTAGGACATTGAATTATATGCCTGTTACTAATCCAAACATTGTGAAGGTGACTTCAAATGTTGTGGAAGAACCAGTTGTTGATATTTCAGGTAAACAGGTTGATGAAGAGGTTGGATCACAAGCAGACAAAACAACACCCATCCTTGAGTATGTTACCATTCCCATATGGACAAATGCATTTGCTGCTGCTGGAAAGGAAAAAGGTGGTCCCCAAGTATCACCAGTTGAAAACATGCATGATCCTTCAGGCGCTGACAAAGGAAATTCTGGCACTGACAAGACAAATTCAGGCGTTGATGGCTCAAACGTTGACAGCTTTGGTTCAGGCGTTGACAGATCTTTTGACCATCTTTTATCTTCCAATAATTTTGAACAAGGTGAACCTTCCAACAGTCATGGAGGGGTTCATTCAGATGATGATGGAAGAGAGTCTGAAGAGGATCTTGGTAACTTGGAAGATGAGATTGAGGACAACACCATTATTGAGGGAGGAGTGCTTACTTCTACAATTAAAAATCATCCTCCTTCTCTAATTATTGGTGATGTAATGACTCCTATGCAAACTAGAAGGTCTCATCAGAATCATGGAGGATTTATTGCCAATATTCATAAGAAGGTTGATACCCCTCTTGTTCAAGCATGTTTGTTTGCCTTTTTTTGTCACAACAGGAACCTAAGAAGATTTTTGATGCTCTTAAAGAACCAAGTTGGGTGGAAGCAATACAGGATGAGCTTCACCAATTTGCTATTCAGGATGTTTGGGAGTTGGTTGATTGTCCCAGACATGTCAGACCTATTAGGACAAGATGGGTTCTTAGGAACAAAAAGGATGAGAGAGGCATTGTGGTCAGAAACAAGGCACGTTTAGTGGCACAAGGATATACACAAGAAGAAGGAATAGACTATGAGGAGTTCTTTGCACCTGTTGCAAGGATTGAGGCTATAAGGATTTTTCTAGACTATGCTTCTTGCATGGGATTTACAGTCTATCAAATGGATGTGAAGAGTGCTTTTCTTTATGGCATAATTACAGAGGAGGTTTATGTAATGTAGCCTCCTGGTTTTGAAGATTCAGAACATCCAGACAAGGTGTATAGAGTGAAGAAACCTATGTATGGACTTCATCAATCCCCAAGAGCATGGTATGGCACATTGTCCACCTATCTGGTGGAAAATGGATTCAAAAGGGGCACCATAGACCAGACCTTGTTTACAAAGAAGACTGGTAAGGATTTCTTACTTGTACAGGTCTATGTGGATGATATCATCTTTGGCTCTTCTAGTCCAAAGATGAGTGAAGATTTTTCAAAACTCATGACAGACAAGTTCAAGATGAGTGCAATGGGGGAGATAAACTTCTTTCTAGGGATACAAGTACAGCAGAAAGAAGATGGTATCTTCATCTCTCAAGATAAATATGTAGCAGAAATCTTGAAGAAGTTTGGCTTTTCTCTACATGAGAAACTGGCTAGTACTCCTATTGATAGGGAACACCCTTGGGGAAAAGTTGGAGATGGAAAAAAGGTGGATGTCAGGCATTATAGGTCAATGATTGGTTCATTGATGTATCTCACAGCTTCAAGACCTGACATTATGTTTGCTGTGTGTGCATGTACACGCCATCAAGTGACTCCCAAAGAATGTCATCTTCATGCTGTCAAGAGGATTTTTAGGTACCTTAGGTGTTATCCAAACCTAGGATTATGGTATCCAAAAGATTCCCTATTGGAGCTTATTGCATATTCAGACAGTGATTATGGTGGTGATAAATTTGATAGAAAATCCACAACTAGTGGATGCCAATTTCTTGGGAATAGATTGATATCTTGGCAATGCAAGAAACAAACAGTGGTGGCCAGTTCTACAACTGAAGTAGAGTATGTTGCTGCAGCTGCTTGTTGTGGACAAGTTTTATGGATTCAGAACCAGCTGTTGGATTATGGGTATAATTTCATGCATACCAAGATTTTTCTAGATAATAACAGTACTTTATGCATTATTAAAAATCCTGTACATCACTCTAAAACAAAACACATAGAAATTAGACATCATTTTATAAGAGATTGTTTTGAAAAAGGTTTAATACAACCAGATAGGGTTGACACAGAAGAAAATGTGTCTGATTTATTAACTAAACCTTTTGATACTGGAAGATTTCAATACTTGGTAACAAGTATTGGAATGATCAATCTCACTTAAATATGTGTTTTGGGATCTTATTGTAAAAGTATGTACATGATATGCATTTGTTATTGGTCTTTATACAAAATTAGATTTTCCACTTTATTTGTCTAACGCTGACAAAGGTTACTTTAACGCTGATAAGTGTTAACTTGACGTTGTCAGCAACATGCTAGTTTTGTGGTTTTTGATCTAATTATGCAGGCGTTGTAAGCATTGTACCATTGGATACAGAGTTGCTTATAGATTCTTGGAGCATTATTAGAGCATGTTTCAATTTATGGATGATGGTTGGAATATTTATATTCCTATCTTGACATAAATGTTTATTACATGCATATTATTTGGCAACTTATGTATCATAGTTTAAGGGGAGGTTTAGGAACCTTTAGGACTTTTTGGGTATTCATATAATACTCTTATCACAATTCTAGATTGTATCCACTGGTGAGTATGAATTAGTTTACTAACTCATGAGGCACTGTAGCATGTAAAGTTGATATACTATGCACGCTGCCAAGACTTTTTGGCCTAGAATTGGATGTGGTCTGTTGGGAGACTTGGGTATGATTTATATTGGGCTTACCTGGGAAGTTACAAAGGATTTTATGAGATAACTTCACTGTTAAGAACTTTGGTTAGCAAGGGACACTAGAGGACTGTTATGTCTATCTTGCATAAGGAAGTGTGCATGATTGGACAGTGCTTGCCACCATATAGTAATTTTCAGGTTATAGGTTATCTTCACTAGGATAAATCACTTTGTTAAGGTCCTTTTTCATTTCTATTATTTTTCTTTTTGGACGTTGACAAATTTATTTCCAAACGTTGTTAGGACCAATCTAGACGTTGACATGGCTTTTTCCAACGTTGACAAGAATATAGCCGTTGGGCGTTGATGGGTTATTTTTTACCGTTGACACTCATTGGGTCCTACCCAGTTGTTATTTTTGACGGAAATTGGGGCCGTAATTTTGGGAGTTGGTAACTTTTAATTAATGAACAAGATAAGTTATTTTCTTTTCAATATTTTCATCATTTTATTTTGAAAATAACTGCCTCATTTTTACCAATCACATGTGCCTACCTCTCCTATAAATTTGGCTCCTTATTTTGTAAAAGGGTACTTACTTATTCTTGTCTAACAATTTTTTCTCCTATAATTCATCTTTCTTAACCTTTCACACAGCTTTCTACATCAATGGCGCCTAAGTTTAAACCGAGTGACTTGGTATTGGGATTCAGAAGTCAGCATAACATGGTTGCCTATTTGGAGGCTGATGATGCTCTGTTTCCTCAATATACTCAGGTGGTGGCGTATTTGAATGCATCCCCATTACGGTATGCACTTTCTCATGCTCCTCTTATCCCTGTCACTCATAATTAAACAATTTTGGAACACTGTTAGTTCCTCAACGCTTAATAATGTGACTACATTAACTGCTATTGTCCATGGGCGTCCATGGGTGGTTACTGATGCCTTGGTTCGCCAGGCTTTACATCTTAATGATGCAGATGGTATAACCATTCTACCCATTGGTGAGATAGAACATGGACTTCAAGCTTTGGCTTATCCTTTCCCTGAAGAGGGTACTTTAAACAAATATAATAAACAGGAATTTCCCCCCAGCTTGGAAGTACTTAATACATGTCATCCTTCAATGTTTAAGTCCCAAATGTACTGCACATAATGAAATTAACAGGTCTATTGGTAGTGCCATTGTGTTTATTGAAAATGGGCAAAAGTATAATTTTTCTAAACTGATTTTTGATGGCATGTGTAAAAACAAGGGTAGCAAGATGACTCTGGCTTACCCAAGATTTTTACAAATGATTTTTGATGAACAAAGGTACTACACCAGGGATCATGATGATTTTTATACGATCGCTGTGCAAAAGAAAGCTATTTTTAGTAAGATGAAATCACCCCCCCACAGAGACTTACCCCTTACCCAAGCCATGCTTGCGGTTATTGCAGCAGCATAACCTCAACCTGACCCACAACCACAACTTGATCCATTACCTGAACCATCACCTTCACCTTAACATATGGAACTTGACCAAGATCCCTTCAACGCTGACACATTCAATGTTGGCGTTGATACTTCAAATCCAAACGTTGACACCTTTCTACAACAGACCCAAACACCCCTTAACCTTCAAACTACTACCCAATCCACATCATCTTCTTCGCCCCCAGACTTTAGGATGGGAAAACACCAAAGGACCCTTGGAGTGTTCTCCTCTGGTGGTCCTAGCCATGTTGTAGAGAGAACCACCACCACAAGTGTGGTTGGTGATATGGGTGGGGCTAGGACTATTGGTGCTAGCTTAGATGCAGGCCAAGCTAGTCCTAACATCATTAAGACCCCATCCATGCCCCATGAATCTACTTTGGGAGGTCAAATACCCATTCTAGAGGAGGGCAGGTTGGAACCATATACAATGTTGGAATTGACGGCTGTCTGTATTAGCTTGCAAAAGCAGAATGCAGACCTTGTACATACTGTCACTACACAAGGCTTGAACTCAAGAAATTGAGGGAGAGGATTGTTCTTTTAGAAGGTGCTAACAATAGGCGTGGTATGGAGGATTCTTCCAAAAGGGAGGATGAGCAGATACATGTGAGTGACAAAGCTCACATGGTGGAGAATCTTTGGGTGTGGTTGAAGCTCTTACAAATTTGAAGAAGCAACCAGGTTTTGATGTTTCTTTGGTTACTCCTACAAATTTGAATTTATCCTTTACAGAAATGATGGAGCAGTTCACAAGAAGCGCTGACAAGAGTAAGATGAGTGTTGACAAGCAGATTTTTGACACTGACAAGCCAAGCGCTGACAAGTGTAAGTTGGGCGTTGACACACAGGTTTTGAATGTTGATAGACCTGTAGATATGGTTGATGTATTCCAGTCATCAGCTATCATCAAGGAAGTGTCTTCACAGGTATCATCATCATCTTTACCCATCATTGATACATTAGATAGGGGTAAAGGAATTATGGTAGAGACAGAGGTTCCCAAGGATGCAGCACAAGTAAAATTTGATTCAATGTTGGCTGCACAAATTATGGAACAAGAAAGGAAAAAGGTTGTTGAGTCACCATTTGTGGTTACTTCTGAGGAGCAAGAAGTAAGTAATGATGAGAGCACAGATTCAAGTGTCAGGATTATTGAAGAACCATAAAGACTTGAATATGGTGATGTGTTGGCAAGGGAGAAACTTGCAGAATTAAAGATGAAGGTGGATTATGATATGCCAGAAGTTGCCCAGATGTTGCTTGGGAGAATAAGATCATGGAGAATCTAGATATGTCTTTATCAGATCAGATTTGGGGATTGGAGATTCTTCTTAGGATTCAAAGGGATTGTCAGGCAATCCTAAAGTATAAGGCCATCAAAGTTTTCTCACAGTCTAAGAGAGAAAGAAGGGAGCTTTATTATATGTTGCTTAGATGTCATCAAGGAGGTTAGACTTTTCAGAAGTTGCAGGAATTGTCCTTTGATGAATTAGAATATAAGGCTTATCCTATTTGGGCAAGAGTGCAAGAGATGAACACTATCAGACTTCTTTCAGATGAAAGGAAAGAAGAACTTGTAGAGGAGATGGAGATTCAAAGGGCTATGATTGTTCCAAGGCCATTGAAGAAGGGAGTTCCACTTGAGTTTCCTTCAAATTTGAATAGGGTGAATCCCAGTAAAGCTGTTATTAGAAAGAGTATTAAGCTCTCACCCATGGAAGCTTCACATATGGTAAAAGTATTACCTCATGATTCCAGAAACCCTATCATTAGTTATGAAGAAGATGCAAGTGGGTTTTGGATGATTGGCAGATATGGGAAAGAGGTACATACTTTTACTACTCTTATGTCTTTGTTTGCAAGTTTGGATAGGGAAGACTTGGCAGACCTTTGGAGGTTACTGCAGGCCAAGTATGAGACTGAAGCACCTACTTCAGTCAATGGAATAAAGCTTTGGTCAACATTGAAGAGAATGTGTGCACCAAAAGAAGAAGATCCAGTTTGGAAGGATCTTGAGGATGATATCAGTGGACCACAATGGCGTCTATATTCAGCAGCTGGTGTGTATCATTTGAGTTCTACAAAGTTTTCTGAGTATCTTCTTGTGGATGCTGAGTATCCCATGTCCAAAGAAGTTTTGAAGAAAATGATGACAACACAGCTAGAGATAGACTACTCAAGTGACGTGGCCAAAGATTTGATTAGATATGTTTATTACCAATTTGATAAGATTTGTAAGAATCCTCCTAGTTCTTAGTTTTTATTCAGAAACTTGATAATTAGAGTAGATATCAAGTTTAGGGGAGGATTGTTGGGAATAAAATGTAGCCAATACACTTGGACGCTGACAAGAGCAATCTGGACGTTGTTAAGAAGAAATCAAGCGTTGACAAGACAAGCGTTGATAGGAAGAAGTCAAGCGTTGATAAGAAGTAGTCAAGCACTGATAGAAGACTTAGTCTACACGTATTTTGTTTCTAGTAAAGATATGTTCGACAATGTATTTCTTATGTTTATCTTTACCTAAAATAGTTGATACGTAGACTCTTGTACAAGGCTCCTTAATCTATAATAGGAGGCCTTTAGGTTTTAGTTTGATATACGTGTTAACACTTTCATTGTACGCAAGTTCGTTTTATCAATCAAAGTGAAAGTTTGGTTTACATTGTTTGTGTGTTCTTATTTAAGTATTAATTCCACATAATACTTGAATTGTTACATATACAACAAAGTTTCTCTACGTGTTTAACTTGATTTAATCTCGTTCACACAAGCTAAATCGATCTAAATTTGGGATCAACACTTTTCGCACTAAAGTCACGTATTTCTTACGTAGACGTTGGCTCACAACGGGAATTAATTTTCTCGGGTATGGTTTACTTTAAAACCATACAAGGGATCAAGTTTACTTAATAACTTGGTCTAATACAAATTTGTGTACGCTTCAGTGCACTTATTTTGTAAAAATAAGAGAAATCTTATTGCCACCACGAATCTTCTTTTATCAAATTAAAAACGGAAAAAGCTTTCATCGATATTTGAATCCTTAATACAATGACTACAACTCTTTAAAGAGAATTGCTAAGTCCACAAAAAGTTTACAAAAGAATATCCACAAAGTGAGTTGGCAAGTGATTTGATCCGATTATATTACTTTATAACTTCTTTTATTACTTTTTTACCCTCCATATTTAGTTGACAACTCATTTTGTGAAAAATGTTTTGTAAGAATTTTGTGGATGTATCATTGCTCCTCTTTAAATAGAAAACATGTATGTATTTAAGGGGGAGAAAATATCAAATCATTTTCATCATCAAATCGTCTTCAAAAGTCTTTCAGAAAATTAACTAGTTTCATGCTTAATATTGAATCATCTTTCGCGTGTATTCGTTGTGCTTCGTGATTTTCGTGATTTATGTGACTCGGACTTAGGCATAGGAGTTTAAGTGAGTTGTTTGGTTGTGTGTGAACAAATAGTTACTATACTATTTATGTGACAATGAATATTAAGTTTCACTAAATGAAACATAGAAAGAATAAGGACGACCAAGTATGTAAAATTGAAAAAGTTGACCTAGGTCAAAACAAGTATACCGGCCCCCTTTTTTCCCTTCTTTTCGTTTCACATACACATACTATACACTTGCCGCCATTGTTAAAGTTTCATCCACTACGATCGTGATTTGCTTTTTCATTCCAAACAGCTAAGTTAAACATGATTCATTCGTCTCTTCGTTTAATTAGTCAAACAAATTAGGGTTTATGGATTTAATTGGATCGAATAATGAATTGATTAGTGGGTTTTGATTGGAAATGCATTAGATTCCGATAGGTATGCCTAGATTACCTTAAAACATAATGAACCGGCCTTAGGTTTTTCTCCTAGTTGCGTTTGAATGTAAAACAGATTATACAACTTGTTCGTTCTCTGTAACTTGTGTTTGTATGTCAGTGGTTTTTTGCGAAAGGAATTTTTCTACGAAACTGGATGTCTACGAAAGTTTCTCTATGAAACTTGATTTCAACGAAAGATTTTCTACGAAACATGATTTCTACAAAAGGTTTTCTACGAAACTTGGTTTCTACGAAACTTGATTTCTACGAAATGTTTTTCAACGAAACTTGTTTTCTACGAAAGTTTTTCTACGAAATTGATTTCTACGAAACTGGATTCTACGAAAGGTTTTCTACGAAACTTGTTTTCTACGAAACTGGATTCTACGAAAGGTTTTCTACGAAACTTGTTTTCTACGAAAGTTTTTTCTACGAAACTGGATTCTACGAAAGGTTTTCTACGAAACTTGTTTTCTACGAAACTTGTTTTCTACGAAACTGGATTCTACGAAAGGTTTTCTACGAAACTTGTTTTCTACGAAACTGGATTCTACGAAAGGTTTTCTACGAAACTTGATTTCTACGAAAGGTTGTTTCTACGAAAGTTTTCTTTCTTCGAAAGGTTGTTTATAGGTTTTTCTACGAAAGGTTAAATCCTACGAAAGTTTTAAATCCTGCGAAAGTTTGGTTTCTTGTGAAAGTTTATTTTCCTACGAAAGTTTGGTTTTCTATGAAAGTTTTCTACGGAAGGTTTCTATGAAAGTTTTCTATAAAAGTTTTCTACGAAAGTTTTTCTCCGAAAGTGATTGTCTAATTAGAAAGTGTGTGATATTATGTGACATGTTTGCTATGCTTAGAGGTTTATGCTTTATAATATATATGGTTTTGTATCAACTGTGTATCTTCTATTTGAAGCAGTAAACATGTCAAAACAAGTTCAAGCTGATCAGACACCTGTCACCGATGACAAGCCTCTCAAGTTTATACCAAACAATTTTAGGCTAAAGGAAGACACCACTTCAGCTCAATATGCATACAAAGTAGCAACGGAAATTCTTGATCGTACACCAATCAGGAAGGCATTAAGGGCTACAGCTTCGGTTCCAACTGTTTACATGCATGAATTTTGGGCATCGAAGAAAAGGATATCAGACAACAAGATTGCTTTCACAATCAACAAAAAGGAAAAGACTCTCAGTATTCCTCATTTTCGTAAAATATTTGGCTTGACAACTCCACCTCAAGGTCAAAAGTTTGCAGACAACCCTGACAAGAAATCACTCATTCAGATGTATTATTCTCTTGGATATTATGATCCTGACTTACAAATTGTGTCTCAATTCAACACCGCAAGGTTGGGACAACCCTGGAAAGCAATCTTCAGTACACTCATTCGATGTCTTACCGCAAAAACCACTGGATATGATTCTCTGTGATTTCCACAAGCTTGCATCTTTTGGGGAATCTACAAAGGTAAGAATGTGATATGCGCATTTACTATGGGATGAGTTTCACTATCAACTATTCCACAACGCAACAAAGAAGAAGGCCGGGTACTTTCAATTCCGGCGATTCATCAAGCTCATCATTCATTAATTCATTCAAGAAGATAAATCAATTGATAAACGTGAAGGGAACTCTCACCACACACCAAATGACGATGATACCATCAATATAAGACAAGACGGACAACAAGGTATCTATACAGGTATTCCAGCTCAAGTTCCTGATCACATGCTGAATGATTCAATCAAGGCAAGTGATGCATACAAGCAATTGTTGGAAGAAATGGAAAACCAAAAGAACAAAGTTGAGTCTCGAGAGTTTTCTTTACCAAAACCTAAAGGCAAACCCAAACAAAGTGAACCATCAGAAGAAACAAGTACACCTAAGCCCAAAAGGAAGAAAAGTGTTGCTAATTCTAGTGGGAAGCAATTGATGCTTGAAGATGAAGATGAAGATATAAATGAAGAAGAACTGATTCGCAAAAATGAAAGACGGAATATAAAGAAAGCTATCATGCAAAGTAAGAAAGATACGGGGGGTAGTGGTTCTGGTGTAAAGGCAAAGGAAACCATACTACCTACTAATATTGATGAATTTGGGAAGCCTGATGAATACATACCTATTCCTGAGAAATCTGCCCAAGTTGATGACAATGTCGACATTCATGATGAAAAACAAGCTCATGACTGATTGAAGGATATGGACATTATCGGGTCTGCTGATACGACAACATTTGTAAACACTGAACATCTCGTTACAAATGTTGAACCCACCAAAGCCACAAGTACTACTGTGACTCCACCAGTTATTACACTGACTCCACCTACTTCCACTCAACTTCCCTTAACTCTACCAAGTCAACCTCTCTCAGCTTCAGTATCAAGTACTACAATGACCATTGCTCCTACATAACAAACACCAATAGCACCAATATCTTTGATTTCATCATTACCAACATTGTTCATGCTACAAATTAAACAACTCATGAAAGCTCAACAAGAAGAGATGGTTCGAGTCAAAGAGGAGTTAGCTCGTAGACAGCAAAGTAAAGAATCCACAAGAAAAGCTCAAGAAAACGCAATTGCTAACTTCCAAGAAGAGTTAGAATTATCCTGAAAAGCACATGCAGAAGAACTAGCTCATGTCAAAGCAAATGAAGTCGCCAAAAATGAACCAACATTCATTCGTCTTCGAGAACTAAAAAGGAAGTACCGAGATGAGAAAGAGATTCTTGCCAAAGCTAACGACTCAATTGTTGGCTCACTTGATGAAAAGGTTAAGGAATCAATCGACACTCTGCGAGACGAGTTGAAACAAATTGCTGCAAGCAACTTCATGATCAAGTCTTGTGACACTCATCAGTCAGATTTTCTTATTGCTCGAAGGCTCACAGATTATGATTTGAAGAAACTTTTACATGCTCGGATGATTCAAGTTGGGTCCTACAACCAAACCAAAGCTCAAAAGAACCTTCACAAGGCTCTTAAAACGGCTATGGATGAAGATACTAAGATATTCAAGAAACATGGTACTGTAGTTCCTTACAATATCCTAAATGAAGAGAAAGAGTAAGACGAATCTGACAACGATGACGATGATGCCAATGATGACAATGGTGATGACGAAGAAGGTAGTGATGACGAAGGAGGAAGTGATGACGAAGGAGGTAGTGATGACGAATAAGGTAGTAATGACGAAGGCGGTAGTGATAAAAACAGTGATGATGATGTTAATGGTGATGGTGACAGCAAAAATGGTGATGATGAAGAAGAAGGGGACGGTGATAAAGAGAAAGAGGATGGAGATAATGAAGACAAGTCTGATAAAGACAAGTCCAAAGGTGACAAATCTCACAAGGATGATGTTACCAAAGATAGATCAACTCCAAAAGCCAAGACACCTCCAACCCGCCAAGGAAAACGCACCAAGAAGTTTCATGATGTAGATGCTAATACAGCTTCATCATATACTCTAGCCACAACCGCTCCTGCAACCACATCTGTCCCTGTCACATCTGCCCTAGTTACCACTGCTCAGTTACCACACCTTTAGTGCAACAACAACTGACAGAACCCGATCAACCTGTACCGAATTTTCCAGTATCTGATCAAGTCCAAGACATACCAGAACTGAAGTTCCTGATGTTCTAGAGTCAAGTGAACTAGCATGGGTGGATACACTCGAGGAAGATGAAAATGCACCTGTACAAACTTAGGTTTCAAACGCTGTTGTACTTCGTCCACTAACAAAGGCTGATGAACCTGAATTCTCCCAATTCCTAAGCAATCCAATAAATTTTTCAAGATTCTTGAAGTATAACTATGGGTCTAACATAACTCAAGCAATGGTTATGCGAGGACTCAAAGATCCCACACTTCGTGTTAAATCCAAGATCAGCAGCATGGAATGCGAGTACAACGCTAATGAGCTTCTGAAAGCGATGAGAACTACTCAAAGGGACGGTCTTCATGCACCTAAAAAACCTCCTCTCCCTACAGCTGCAGATGATGATCAAAGCGTACTCGAGTTCTTTGTCAGCAAGGATCTCGAATACTTGGTCAAAGGAGCAAACAAGTATGCGACCTCCTTAACATTGCTAAAAGCCGCAACTTGGGATTTGATACCTTGGATAAAAGAAAAAGTCAATGGCCTCTAGGTACCGCAGGTATATTATGAATATGATCGATATGCCGAATTGGGTGCTTCACATTGGGATGAACGTGTGCGACGCGCCTACAACTATGCATGTCTACACAACTCAGGTCCTCAAGTCTTCTCTCTTTTTCGAATCAGGAGCATCCAAGGAGTTAGGATTGAACCCAAAATTGGCTATCACCACTTGACAGAGATCAGACTCAAAAGAGAAGATGATAACATCTACACTATCCAGGAAGGAGATTTTACACTTCTTCGTCTCGAAGATATTGAAGTCATGCTGCTCTTGATTACTCACAACGCGCTCAGACATTTGAACTCTAAAGAAATCATTGCCCTGAATTCAGCTCTTAGAATGTACACACGTCGAATTGTCATCAAGAAAAGAGTTGAAGATCTGCAACTTGGTGTAGAAAGTTATCAAAGGAAGCTAAATCTATCAAAACCACGTACTCAAGTGTTTCCGAGGCATACAGATAAATCTCCATACACCAGCACCACTGACCCGATTCCCAGAATTTTCTACTTGAATGGTCGAGGACTAATGAAGTTCATGAGAATCCCAAAGATCCATAAATTCAGTGACGGGACTCTCATCCATATCCGGGAAAAGTTGGTGCATCTCAACAAGAACAAGACTCATCCAGAGGTTACTGTAGACTGGCGCCCAAGATTCCAGCATAGTGCCAACTATATGATCAAGAAAATTGATGAAAAGCTAAGGGAAAGACGTCTTATGAGAAGTCTAGAACGATTAGTCGGTGGAAGACCATATGGAGCGCACCACAAGCTAATGGAACGATCCATTTAATGGGTCGTACTATCTCAGGTCAACTCCATATTTTACTTGTGAATATTTAAATACTGTGAATATTATGCTTTTGTGGCTTGCTGTAGTGTGAAAGTATGATAATATTTCAAGAATTTCTCACGAGATTCTAAATCTTTGAAAATCTATCATACTCAAGCACTACAACTAACCCTCATTAACTTGAGGGGGAGCATTGATATGTTCTATGGCCAGCAACTGATTTCATTTTGTTACCCAAAGACCGATTAATCCATTAATATCCAAAATATTAATGGTTAACATTTTGGATAAGGGGAGAAAATTGGATTAAGGAGACTTGTAAACATATGTGGCTAAAAATGAAAAGATCTGAATGGAAAATCCAACTTGATATATGCTATGCATATGTTAAGAGGGAGCATTTTGTTATCAAAATTACTAAGCTACTAAACACTCTTGATATTTATATCACAAGTACCTCAGTGATTTTAAGGAATTTTCATGAAGACGAGTACTTACTGATAGATGTGAAAACACCCATCCTTTTACCACTTAATCATAATAATGACCAAGCCAAAACGTGTATTTAATGTCGTAAAAGTCAGAATTATGCGTGGTTTGTGTTTTTGTTGTGATTTAGGACCAAAATGTGAATAAGGAAGAAAACACGGGCTTTCACGGGCTTTTATCAAAGAAAAAGACAAAAGACGAAGTCAAAAGATTAAGAGTGCAAAAAGAACGGAAGTCTAAGGCCTATTCTGAAGATTTATTGAAGAAAAAGTCTAAAGACGGTAGTTTAATAAAAGTCGAAGAACCAAGTCTTATAAAAGAAGAAAATTAGAAGATGAGTTCATTTTATATCGACAAATCCTAAGACAATGTCGAGAAAGACGAGGAATTTAAAAGACGAAAAGACGAGAAGAAAAAGAGAAGAAAACAACACTCCTTCCATTTTCCTCCTAATATGTCATTAAGAGGGGGTAGTTAATTTTTAGTTAGATTATTTTTCATGTTTTAGGAGTAGATTACATTTACTTTCTCTCTCTAGATTTAATTTCATGTTTTTCAAGCTTTCATAATTGTAATCTTGTATTTGAATCTTGTTCATCTTTAATCCAACCTTTTTAGATAATCATTCTCATTCTTCCTTTCTTATTACTAATCTTCAATCTTGTTTGATTTTATTAATCATGTATTTTGCTTAATCTTTATGCTTATTACTTTGTTGATTCGTTTGATTGATTATGCTTATTGGTTTTGATGTTTTTGATTGTTATAGCTTATTGTGTTTGGTGCTTATTGTGTGATTTTCCTTAGTTTTGATTAAGTTTTTTTATTATTTTATTTTATAAAAAGTTGATTTTAGATTTTTAGATTAATTAGTGTTTTCAAGTTTTTAATTTGTAGATTAATTAGTTTTTCTTAAAACTTGTTTAGATTTAGTTTTGGTTAATTGCTTATTTGGTTTTTGCTTATTTGTTGCTTATTCCTTGTTTTTAGATTCGTCTGTTACTGTTATCTGTCTTAAAACAATCTTCGGAAAGGGGTTTTGATATTCCGAAAAGCACCCCTTTATCCGAACTTAGTTTATCCGAAAATCTTGTTTTTCATTTCATTTTATCCGAAGATTTTGCTTATTCCGAAATAGTCAGTTTATCCGAACTTTGCCTTTTATTCTGAAATAATTGTCTTATCCGAAATTATCAGCTTATTCCGAAAACCAGCACTTTTCCGAAGATCCTTATATTCCAAATATCCCAATTATTCTGAGATCATTAGTTTATTCTGAAGATTTACTGTTTTCCGAAAATAGTTCATTTATCCGAATTTCTTGTTTATTCCGAAAATGTTTCATTTATTTGAATTAATAGGTTTATCCGAAAATAGCTTGTTTATCCGAAATTATTGATTTTTCCGAAATTATTTGTTTTTTTGAAATAGTTAAGTTTACTATTTAATTTTATTTTCAGTTTTAATTATATTAAAGTTTTAAATTTTTGTCATTTAATTTTCAAAGTCTTCAAATTTAGTTTTATGTTTTTTCAAACTTTCATTTTTATGTTATTTTATTTAGATACTCAATGACATATTCTTTCCTTTCACCAAGAACGACTGAGTCGCACTTTAATCCTTTTTCAATTCGAATCGAGACGAGACGATTTCACTTTTATACTTGGAAAAATTTCCTATGTATCAAATGACGCTGTTGCCAGCTCTTTTCGTGAAGATTAACGGTTTATTGTGAGAGACGCGTTGGATTTTGGGATCCGTTCACTTTTGAACGTTATTTTTCTTGCAAAATTTTCAAATTTTTTTTAAAAAAAAAATCCCTAAAAATTAAAATTTTCAAAAAAAATCCAAAAACATTTAAAAATCATAAAAAGCAATTCTTTTTCAAAGTTTTTGCACCAAAAATATTTTCTTTACACGTTAACCATTATTTTTCTATTTCTTTGCTATTCTTATCTTTTGTAGGTGTATGCGTACTCGCTCACGCAAAAGGAAGTCCATTCAAGCTGTTGTCATCGAGCCTCCTCCGGTTGTTAACACAATGGATAACCGTCCTATGATCGAACTCTTGCAGTCACATGTTGAAGGCAATGAAGATGCGATTGTGGTTCTGGCTATTGATGGAAATAACTTCGAGCTCAAGACCGGTTTCATTCAAATGGTTTCCGCTACACCGTTCCTAGGCCGCACCCATGATGATCCACACGATCACATCAAAAGGTTTGTTCACTTAACCAATACCGTGAAATACAATGGGGTCTCACAAGAGGCAATTCGTTTGCTCCTCTTTCCTTTCTCCCTCGAGGGACAAGCCAGAACTTGGCTTGATAAGGAACCACCCCAAAGTATTACAACATGGGCGGACCTAGAAACCAAGTTTATCAATTACTTTTTCCCACCCTCACGTACTACTGCTTTGCGGAATGACATCATTAACTTTGAACAAAAGTACGGTGAGTCGTTTAGTGAATCTTGGGGTCGTTTTAAGGAGCTTTTGAGAAAGTGTCCACAACACGGTTTTACAAAGGTGCATCAAATTAATACTTTTTATAATGGATTAAGTTTGAATGACCAAGATTCACTAAATAGTGCTTCGGGGGGTAATATTCTTGTCAAATCTATGAATGAGGCTTGGGTTATCATCGAGAACAAGGCCAAAGTCCAAACCAAGAGTGTTAGGGCTACTATGGATAGCGCCAGTGAGAGTGAGTTGACCAATCATCTTAAGGAACTTACCTCAGCTGTAAAACAACTTGTTTTAAGAGATAACCCTCTTCATCAACATGCCCATGATCTCAATATTACTTGTGAAACTTGTGGTGGACCACACTCTTATGCTAATTGTGATAAAGCTTATGATCAATCTGACAGGGAAGTATATGCTTACAACAACACCGATAGAGTTCATTTCAAGCCTAATGTCGATATTAATCACTTGTCTTACAACTCGAAAAATTACTTGGCTCCACCCGGTTTTCAACAAAGACCATACCCACCCACCCATAACCACCAAGGGCCACCAAGAGCAAATGTTCAACAAAATGCAAATGTGAAGGCTACAATGCAAATCAAGGAGCTTATCCAATGCAAAACCAAGGTTTTCAAAACCAAGGTGTCAATACTCAAGGCTTTCATCCATATAACCAATACCCAAATCAAGGTTTTCAACAACAAAGGTTCAATTTACCTCATCCGCACATGGACTTGATTCTAAAAAATTAACCGATCATGAGAAAACCATGAAGAAAATGCAAGAATCCACGAATAGGAAATTCGTTCACATGTTTCAAACCCTTCGTCCCCAAGGTGCTATTCCTTCTACAACCGAAACAAACCCTAGAGCTAATGTGAGTGCTATTACTACACGCAGTGGAGCAACTCTAGTAGGACCATCTATCCCTTCCCCAGTTACTCCATCTACACCTCCCCCACCTCCATTTATCCCACCTACTTCCACGCCTAGTACTAGTTCTACATTATCGTCTCCACCTCTTATAGAAGAAGTACCAAAGAAAAACCTGTCAACATCTCGACCTTCACCTTCTACACCTACACCACCTAAACCCAACATCCCTTATCCTTCTCGGTTAGACAAGTGCAAATTTCTTACTAAGGAAGATTCTCAAATTACTTCTTTTTTGAAGATGATCTCCCAAATGAATTTCAACATTAGCTTTGTTGAAGCACTTGTCCAAATGCCAAAATTTGTCAAAGCATTCAAGGAATTGCTTAGTAAGAAGGAAAAGATGGCTGAGTTTGTCAACACACGCTTAAATGAAAATTGTTCTGCGGTCCTTCTTAAAGAACTTCTAGAAAAACTTGGAGATCCCGGTCGTTTTGTGCTACCTTGGATTTTTAACAAAGTTGAAGAATTTACTACATTAGCCGATCTCGGGGCAAGTATTAATTTGATGCCATTAAGTGTTTGGAAAAAGTTATCATTACCCGACCTTACACCAACAAAGATGACTCTTGAGCTAGCAAATCGAACTCTCGCTTACCCCGTTGTTATTGCCGAAGATGTTTTTGTTAAATATAGTACCTTCACTTTTCCCGTCGATTTTGTTGTTGTTGATTATGAAATGGAGCCTCGTATTCCGTTAATACTTGGACGGCCATTCTTGAGAACCGGAAAAGCTTTAGTCGATGTTGCCAAAGGTGAACTCATCTTAAGTGTCGGGACTGACCAACAAGTTTTTAAGATGGGAAGATTACAAGTAAATCCAATGGAAAAGAATCGGCGAATATGATTGATGTGCTTCAAGACGAGCTTGATACACCTTCTTTGGAAAGTATAAAGTTCGATGATTTTGTGCTACATGACAATCCTCTTTTCGCGAATTTTTATGATAATCCACTTTTTCAAGACTATGTGGACGATCTTGATGATTCTCTCTCCAATTTGGACCCCCCACCAATTTATGATTCTCCACCGATCTATGATGATTATGATGATGATTCTAGTTTCGATGTGGATGATTATGATGATTTTTCTTCAGAGTATAAAGACATGCCAACTTATGATGACTTTGATGATGTTGACACTCTCTCGAGTGATTCTTCAAGTGTTATGTCTTCTACTGATGATTATCCTCCGCCAACAATGCTTGATCCTACTTTGGATGATTACTAATTTGAGGAAGATTTTGCTACTTTTCTTAATACATACTTTCCCAATGAGCATGATTCTCCTCCTTTGGACTTTGATTATGGTCTTTATCCTCCTTCGGATATTAAGAAACCCATTTCAAAGGAGAAGAAACAGGAAGACACCAACATCCGTAGTACCTATGTCTTGACGCCTCTCTTTCCACCTTCTTCGAATGCGATTGCGCGTTTTATGGGCGAATCTTCAAGGTCTACTGAGCCTAAGTCTTATTTTCCCCTAAAGGAAAAGGTGTTCGATCCGGGTATCATAATTTTTAAGCCATCTCAGTATCCATCTGATGCAATAAAAGGAAAGACTTTTGGAAACAATGGAGATATGCTTTCACTTCATGATACTTTCTACCACCGTGCTAAACAAATTCTTAAGGGAACCTCGCCTACTCTTCTTTGGCTTGTGTTGTTCACCTTAAATTTGTGCTATTTGATGGATGAAAACCATGTATTTGATCCCGGTGGATGTTCTTCAAGCTTCTTACCATTGTAATCAAGGTCGAGTCAGGCTCACGACTCGGTGAACAAAAACAAGCGCTTCTTGGGAGGCAACCCGAATATCTATCCTTTTTATCCGTTTTTATAATCAGTGTAGGGGGAGACCCTAGTATTTGTTTGTTGTTTTCTTTCTTATACTGTGCAGGGATTCGAGCTTTCAAAGATCCATTCTTGATGATTTTTGACGACCCGTGATTCCGTGTTCCCGTTTTCCCGGTTCTATCCTAAACTCTTTTGATTCATTATTTTTATCATTTATGTTAAAATAGGAATCACTTTAGTTGTCTCTTCCTTAGCAAGATTTAAACAACGTGCACAATGTCCTAAGTGTAGAGGAGTTTACTCCCATATGCTTAAACATTGAGGACAATGTTTATATTAAGTGTAGGGGGACTTCTATTGAAGTTAAGTGGGCTTTTCCTTGTATTTGTCCTCATTTTAACTGGAAAATTGATTTTTCGACATTTTTCAATTTTTTTGATCTATTTTGGTCTTTTTGTATTTTCCTTTAATTTCTTTCTTTAATAAAATAGTTTTAATAAGTTTAGATGTCTTTGATATATTAGGCCCGTCATGAATCTTTTGACTCTACCCGAGTCTACTTATCCAAGTTTACTTTACCTAGTATCCTTAACGTGTTTAAATCAAGTTTTGCTAGACTTTTATATAGGGAACTTTAAAACGCGAAAGTCTTAACTCTTACGGGTTAAGAACAAGAACTTTTCGCAAGTTCCTATAATTGATCCTAGAAAGTCGTTTATCAAGGGAACTTTAAAATGCAAATTCTAAACTTGAAAAGTCTAAGAAGATGCAAGATCCTATAGATGACTTGAAAACCCAAAACTTTGATTTAATAGGCTAAGCATCCACGAGTCTCATTCCTTGAGATTTTAAATTGTGGATAACGAGAGATGATAGAGTCAATTATAAGTTTTGTAACATTTCATTAATTTATGTGAGTTAATTATGAGCTTTTTCTCCCATTGCTTGTTAATAAATATAATTGCAATAAGTAAGGTCGTACGATTTGAAAAGTTACTTAGCATCTAGCACAAGATCGTTTAAAAGTTGCTCGGTATTAATTAGAGTTCATAGCCAAGGCATAACTTATTGAAGCGGGATGCGAAGATTGGCGAGTCCGAAAAGGCCCAAACAAGGCATGAGGGCTACATTTTGTTGCTAAAGATCCAAAGTGATGTAAAGAATCATTTATCAAAAATCAATATGAAAGATCGAGACACACGAAGAAAAGCAAATACTCCCCTAAAGATCATGGAGAAGTCTATCCGAAAAGACCTTAGCAAGGTATGAGGATAAATAGATCCAAGTCCTAAAAGGAGGCGGATCGTTGTATATCAAAATCCCAAATAAAGATTGGAGAATAAATGAGGAAGTCGTGGTCCAAGTATGAAGAATCTCTCAAAAACTTCAAGTGAAGAAATTCCTATTATGAAGAGAAGACCATTATTTCATAAACGTCTCTCAAAGATTCGAAGTATGAAGTCAATGCCAAATATCGATCCTTTTTCCACTTAATTATAATAATAACCAAGCCAAAACGTGTATTTAATGTCGTAAAAGTCGAAATTATGCGTGGTTTGTGTTTTTGTTGTGATTTAGGACCAAAATGTGAATAAGGAAGAAAACACGGGCTTTCATGGGCTTTTATCGAAGAAAAAGACAAAAGACGAAGTCAAAAGATCAAGAGTGCAAAAAGAACGGAAGTCTAAGGCCTATTCTAAAGATTTATCGAAGAAAAAGTCTAAAGACGGAAGTTTAATAAAAGTCGAAGAACAAGGTCTTATAAAAGAAGAAAATTAGAAGACGAGTACATTTTATATCGACAAATCCCGAGACAACGTCGAGAAAGACGAAGAATTTAAAAGACGAAAAGACGAGAAGAAAGAGAGAAGAAAACAACACTCCTTCCATTTTCCTCCTATAAATACCTCCTAATATGTCATTAGGAGGGGGTAGTTAATTTTTAGTTAGATTATTTTTCATGTTTTAGGAATAGATTACATTTACTTTCTCTCTCTAGATTTAATTTCATGTTTTTTCAAGCTTTCATAATTTTAATCTTCTATTTGAATCTTGTTCATCTTTAATCCAAGCTTTTTAGATAATCATTCTCATTCTTCCTTTCTTATTATTAATCTTCAATCTTGTTTGATTTTATTAATCATGTATTTTGCTTAATCTTTATGCTTATTACTTTGTTGATTCGTTTGATTGATTATCCTTATTGGTTTTGATGCTTTTGTTTGTTATAGCTTATTGTGTTTGGTGCTTATTGTGTGATTTTCCTTAGTTTTGATTAAGTTTTTTTATTAGTTTGTTTTATAAAAAGTTGATTTTAGATTTTTAGATTAATTAGTGTTTTTCAAGTTTTTAATTTGTAGATTAATTAGTTTCTCTTAAAACTTGTTTAGATTAAGTTTTGGTTAATTGCTTATTTGGTTTCTGCTTACTTGTTGCTTATTCCTTGTTTTTAGATTCGTCTGTTACTGTTATCTGTCTTAAAACAATCTTCGGAAAGGGGTTTTGGTATTCCGAAAAGCACCCCTTTATCCGAACTTAGTTTATCCAAAAATCTTGTTTTTTATTTCATTTTATCCGAAGATTTTGCTTATTCCGAAATAGTCAGTTTATCCGAACTTTGGCTTTTATTCCAAAATAATTGTCTTATCCGAAATTATCAGCTTATTTCGAAAACCAGCACTTTTCCGAAGATCCTTATATTCCGAATACCCCAATTATTCCGAGATCATTAGTTTATTCCGAAGATTTACTGTATTTCCAAAAATAGTTCATTTATCCGAATTTCTTGCTTATTCCGAAAATGTTTCATTTATCTGAATTAATAGGTTTATCCGAAAATAGCTTGTTTTATCCGAATTTATTGATATTTACGAAATTATTTGTTTTTCTGAAATAGTTAAGTTTACTGTTAAATTTTATTTTCGGTTTTAATTTTATTAAAGTTTTAAATTTTTGTCATTTAATTTTCAAAGTCTTCAAATTTAGTTTTATGTTTTTTCAAACTTTCATTTTTATGTTATTTTATTTAGATACTCAATGACATATTCTTTCTTTTCACCAAGAACGACTGAGTCGCACTTTAATCCTTTTTCAATTCGAATCGATACGAGACGATTTCACTTTTATACTTGGAAAAATTTCCTATGTATCACTTACCCAAAACACACTTAACTCACGACCTATGTGGTGACAAAATGGTGGTAGGATTAGGTGTTAGTCCAATGATTCTTCCAGAACCGGAGGAATCTTCCCAAGGACAAATCCATAGTTAGAAAATAGAAGTCCTTAGGAAAGATGGAGAATGGATTGTGAACGTAGCTGAATGCCGACCAAGTACTGATGCTAGAACTGGAACAATCACAACAAGGTGCTAGTGATGATGTATTGGTAAGCATTGAAGGGGTTGAAGAATAAAAAAGAAATGTAAAGATAAAGGGTGTAAAGAAAGAAGCCCTCCTTACAACTTAGGCAGAAACCGGGTCAACTCATCTTGAAGACAAAGTATCATGGACCCAGTGATGCGATGCACAACCCCTCCTAGCCAACTCAAATATCTCTCAAAAGATATTTGTTTTAATTTCATGGAGTTCAACACGTCATCTATCGGTTTATTCACTCCGAATAAATTGATATTGAAAAGGTGGCAATCCTCTCCAGCCTCCACTCACTAAAACAAAATACACTATCGAGTCTAGAGCCACGAGATCATCAAAAGTCTCATTAGGACACAATTTGAAAAACAAGAAAGGTTTTTATGAGTCCTACGCAATATTCTTGCAATATTGCCATAAGATCTGAGTGATACGAAAGTATTACGATGAAGATAGAAATCCTGCTTGAGCCAACATCAAACAAGCTCATGGTAGGTGACACGTGCGGTTCTCTAAGAACTAATCTTGTGATAACTGTGTTAGCCTCAAAATATTGAGTCAAACAAGAATGTTCGGTCATAGGTTTATATTGTAACATTTAGTAGAACGTTGTAATAGTTAGTTAAAATAGTCGTGACATTACGGGCTTGATGGCTAGCTTAAAAGGCCTCTTTCAAGGTACTAAGCATTTATTCAAGCCCGGCCCAAACAATATAGTCCATACAAAGCCACATGTAGGCGGACTATATAAAGCCCATCCTAGCATGTTAGGAAGGGTAAGGCTTTTCATTTTCTTAATCTAATCTTCCTATAGTTTCACACACTTCTCTCTACTTTCTCTCATTACTTTCTCTCTCTAGAAATCTTACATCTTTTATCTACCTTTCTTTCTTGTTTAATCATCATAATATATAGGGAAAACATTTGGTATCAATCGCCATGGGGTAGTTTGTGATTCGTTGTTGCTATACTATTTGGTTCGTGTGATTTTCTCCTAAAATCATCTCGAATTCAAGTGTTTCCTATGTTTTTCGTGTTCTAAATCGTACTATAGATCATCTACATACTTGTGCTAAGATTTTGTTTACTTTGATTTGGATTCATACACGAAATCGTTGTGAAAATCTCCATTTGTTTACATAAAGTTTCGTACTTGCTTATTCATCATAAGACTTTGGGGTTTACACATTACGGCAGTGTATTCCGATCGCAAAAGCCCTCGGGGTTTCTACATTGCGATCATGGATTGCGATCAGACTTGCGTTCTAGACTTGCGATCAGACTTGCGATCAGACTTGCGATCTAGACTTGCGATCAGACTTGCGATCTAGACTTGTGATCAGACTTGCGATCTAGACATTGCGATCAGACTTGCCATCTACATTGCGATCAGACTTGTGATCTAAAACTGCAATCAAACTTGCGATCTAAAACTGCGATCAAACTTGCGATCTACATTGCAACTAGACTTGCGATCCAACATTCCGATCACGCATTGCGATAGGTTTGGACATAGCGACAATTGGAGGATTTCTTGAAAAAAAAATTCTAAAAAATACAGTTAAAAAAATTGTGTGTTTTTTGGAGAATTTTTTGGTTCTTCGAGAACATATTGATAGGGATTTCAACACTTTTTCAAGTCAATAACAATCACTATAACATATACTTAAGATCCATATTCATTTCTTAATTCAAAGCTTATCAAGATGGATTCAACTACAGAGTATCGTGTGACGAACAACATCATGGTGGCGGGCAACAAAGAAAGACCACCAATGCTTGTGTCCGGTAGATATGCACAATGGAAATCACGATTCCTTCGATATCTTGACACAAAACCTAATGGTGATGTTCTTCGCTGTTGTATCACTGACGGACCCTATACTCCCACTACTATCACCATTCCTGCAATTCCAACAACCGACTCGACGACCGGTTCTGATGAGCAAACAATTGAGGAAACATATGAGAACACTTCGAAAGAGAAACGTTCTTGGATTGATGCAGAGAAAGAAGCAATCTATTTGATTCTCAGTGGGATTAGGGATGATATTTACTCAACGGTTGATGTGTGCTCTACTGCAAAAGAAATGTGGTTTGCCATTGAACGCTTGCAACAAAGAGAATCACTTAACAAACAAGATGTCAAAACTAACTTGTTTTGGAACTTTGGTAAGTTTACTTAATTGGATGGAGAATCAATTGATTCATATTACTCAAGGTTCTACAAGATGATGAATGACATGACAAGAAACAACTTGCAAGTCTCCACCATGCAAGTCAATGTACAATTTCTACAACAACTTCAATCAGAGTGGACACGGTTTGTAACTCTGGTGAAACAACAGAGTAAGTTAGACGAGGTCAACTATCACACGCTCTTTGACATTTTGAAACAATTTCAAAATGAGGCGAATGAACTTCAAGCTGAAAGGATAGCAAAGACTGCTAATCCACTTGCTTTGGTGTCTACCACTCAACACGTCCAAGATCATCGCTCTCGTGCTTCAAAATCATACTCCACTACATTTTCCTCACCAAGATACTTCACTTCATCTAAGTCTTCAGCTCCTACAAGATCACGAGAAAAAGAACCAAGAGCACCATCACCATCACCTGATCCATCATCTGAAGAAGACAGTGATGAAGAACTAGCTCAGAAGGATAGAGAGATGAAACAACAAATTGTTTTCATTATGAAGACCTACAAGAAAATATTCAAACCCACCAACAACAATCTTCGAACATTATCTAACACACGGAACCAATATGTTGAGAGTCCTTGAAGGTATGACACATGTCAACATGATGAAAGTCCTCCTAGGTATGATCGACGTAATCCAACACATGTTGAGGGTTCTGCACGGTATGATTGACAAACTGCTAAGTATGATACTCAGAGGATTGCTACTGTTGCTGGGAATAGGGAAACTATTGGTACTCAAGTGGTTCAGCAAAGTGGGATTCAATGCTTCAATTGTCAACGTTATGGACATATGGCAAAGGAATGCAGAAAGCCAAAACGAGTTAGGGACTCTGGTTATCATAAGGAAAAGATGTTGCTTTGCAAGAAGATGGAAGCTGGGGTTAAACTGTCGGCTGAGGAAGGAGCAATGCTTGATGATACTGATGATGAAGCCTCTGACCAAGAACTTGAAGCACATTACTCGTACATGGCAAATGTTAAAGAAGTTCTTAACGTCACTGAAGATGACAATGGTCCTATCTTTGATACTGAGCCAATCGATAAGGTACACACTTAAGAGGAATATAATGTGTTTGGTAATATTCATGAGCATTGTAAGCTACCCAACGCCATTAATGACACATGTATGATGGAAACGGTTGATAGAAATACCACACCCGATTCATCAGACATGTGCAATAACGAGTCTGAGGATGATCAACATGTAAATGATTATGATGATGATGAGGAGCGTATTGCGCTTGCTAATTTAATTGCTTATTTACAAAAAGATGTCAAAGAAACTAGAAAAAGTCAAAAGCAATTAAAGAAGGCAAACGCTACGCTCACTCAAAAGTTTGAAGAAAGCAAAGCTGCAGTCATAAAATGTAGTGAGCTTCTTGCAAGCTGCAGAGCTGAGCTTATTCAAAAAGACAAAGAGCTTGCAAGGTACAAAGGGGTTGTTGTTACTAATATAAAGGATGTTTTTGAAACTAAATACAACGAAACTTTAAGCTTTTAGAACAAGAGAAACGTAATTATAACACCTCTTTAAGTACGGAACGACACAAAACGTATCTTGCTACCACTAAAGTGAATTAGTTAACTCAAAAGATTGGTTTTCTTCAAGAAGATAAAACTAAACCAGTCACTGCGAAGACGGAAGAGATTGCTAACTTGCAAAAGTCTTTCAAAATTAAACAAGCAAAAGACATCGACAAAGACGTGGAACTTGAAGTTCAAATTGATTTCTATAAGAAAAATGTTTATAAGACAAATCAATCTATTCAAACCATGCGAATGTTAGCACCTCGTTCGATTTTCAAGGGTAAAGCTAGTTTTGCTGGTCCTAAGTACCTCGAGCAAGCTCAATCTGAGAACCCGCGACTCTATCTTGAGGATTCCCAATGGACCGACCTTGATTGTCTTCTTGTTAGGCCTATTAGTGATGATTCACTATGTTTTGATGAAGAGGGTAGATCACCAGTGAATACAGACTTTATGAAACCATATAATTATGCTTATGAAAAGTCTTTATGAAATTTTCAAACCATAAAAACAGCAGTCTCGTGAGCAAATATTTTATGAATGTGAACAAATAAGAATTAAATGGAGACAAGTATTTGCCACTAAGAAAAATATGTTTCAAAATATATCGGGTACTTTCCGCATCAAGCTTCTATAACCAAGAGTAAGCAAGCACTTAGTATTCTCAAGAGTAACATTAGAAATTTAAAAAAGGTTGTTGATGATGACTGGAAAAAACGCGAACTTTTGAAAGGTGATAAAGAAATTCCTCACGATATAACTATTCTTGTGAAAACTATTTTGATTCCTCTTGCAGAAAGAACAAAGAAACATGCTTTGGAATTTAAAAAGTTAATAGAGCAAGAAATGTTTGACGATTTGAAATATGTGGAATCTCTTGAGAAAGAAATTGACGATCATCAACCTGAATGAGACGATTTTTCTGTAGCCCATGATCTACTCTTGCAAGAATGCCTCTCAAAAGATATTATGTGTGTTTATGTTACATATTGTGCTGATATTGATGACTATTCTGATGTTGCATGCAAATATCTTGATCAAGTCAAAGAGTGTGAACGTCTTGAAACTGAGCTTTCGAATAAAATTGACCAAAAAGATTTTTCGTTACTTCAACAATGATATGATTTTCTTCAAAAACATTGTCATTCACGGGAACTTGCTTTGTAAAACAAAGTTGGCAGTTTTTCAAATGATACACCTTTGGAAGTAAAATTATTTGAGTCATGTAGATTACTAAACGAAAAAAGTCTTGATATTGCGGATATGAAAGCTCGGTTACAAGAAAAAGACATAGCAATAACAGAGTTGAAGAAACTCATTGCTAAGATGGGTGAGAAAGTTGTGGAACCTAGCATTAAGAAACCTGTCGTTAGACAACCCAATGACTCTAAAGTGAATAGACCCTCTATCTTGGGAAAACCATCTACTTTCTCAAATTCCTCGTTTGCAAAACCTGTGTTTGCCCCCAAGATAGTTGGAAAGGAAAGGTTACCACGAAATAAACCTATAAGGAATACTCAAGCACCAAGCGTTAAGCACAATATTGTGATTAAACCAAGGATGTATAGAATGACCACTAAACACATAAACAAAGTTACTCACTCGCCTCAGATTTCTAGAAACACTAATACTCGTGTGTCTTCTACTACAGGAGTAGTCTCCACTGCTAGTGTTAGCCGGCCTCAGCTTAAGAGCACTCAAGTGAATGATAAGGTTTGGAAACACAAGAATAAAGGGAAGATGAAGGAAGTAGAAGAACAACCTAGGAATTTGCATGTTTAAGAATAAAACGTCTGTAATCGCATGTAATGATGATTTGAATGATTTGACTGCTTTGAATACTTTAAATGTTAAGTCTGTTTGTGTCAAATGTGTAAAATGTGCTAATGCTAATAATTCTATGTGTGATATGAATAATGTCAAAGGCGTAGATACTAGAACTAAGAAGCAAGTTGTGATGCCTATTATTGCTAGTAAACCCAAACGCAAAGTGAACCATTCTGGTGCAACCCCCACTAAGAAAAGTATTGCATCAGACTCCACCACTAAGAACCCTAGAAGCAGAATTAGGGAATTATATGAGTCTGCTAGCAAGTCGTGGAAATGGTAGTTTGCTAATCAATGTCCTCCAGGATATAAATGGATGCCTAAAGTTAGGACAGAAAATGTGACAACGAGTGTTAATATGCCTTTAAATGTTGCTAAGGACACTAATGATTCTGAAATCACAACTAACGTGGTATCCAGTTTAGAAAATGCTCCATCGTGTTCTAAATCTTCTGTAGGTGATAGAAATAATTCTCTTCATACTGGACTCCGGATGCACGAAGCACATGACGAGGAATCTCAAGCTTCTAATTAACTTCGTGGAGAAGTTCCTGGGTACGGTGCGATTCGGAAATGATCAATTTGCACCGATCCTAGGATATGGAGATTTGGTTCAGGGTTATATCACGATAAAAAGGGTCTACTACGTCGAAGGGCTCAATCACAATCTTTTCTCGGTTGGTCAATTATGTGATGCAGATTTGGAGGTTGCTTTCAGAAAGAAGACATGTTTTGTTCGTGATTATGATGGGAATGATTTACTCACCGGTTCACGGGGTAACGATCTTTACACAATTTCACTACAAGACACAACTTCATCAACTCCAATTTGCTTCATGGCTAAAGCTTCAACGACTCAGGCATGGTTATGGCATCAACGTTTATCTCATCTCAATTTTGATACCATCAACTTGCTTTCCAAGAAAGATATTGTGAGAGGCCTTCCAAGCTTGAAATTCATCAAGGATCCTCTTTGTTCTTCTTGTGAGCTTTGCAACGCTAAACGGAGTAGTTTCAAGACAAAGACTACACCAAGCTTAAAAGGACGGTCAGATCTTCTTCATATCGATTTGTGTGGACCCATGCGTGTTTAAAGCATCAATGGGAAGAAATATGTTATGGTAATTGTCGATGACTACTCAAGGTACACATGGACTCACTTCTTGAGGTCCAAGGATGAAACACCTGAGGTTCTCATTAACTTCCTTAAGTTGATACAACATGGTCTTCAAGTTCAAGTAAAAGTGGTACGTACTGACAGAGGCACAAAATTCTTGAATTCAACTCTAAAGAATTATTTTGAAGCCGAAGGAATTGAACATGAAACATCTATTGCTCGAACCCCCGAACAAAACGATGTTGTTGAAAGACGAAACCGTAACTTAGTTGAGGCTGCTCGAACACTATTATCTGCTTCAAAACTACCATTATACTTTTGAGCCGAAGCCGTGTCAACCGCATGCTACACACAAAACCGATCCTTAATTATTCCTAGAAACGAAAAGACACCATATCACATAATTCATGATCGAAAACCTTCACTCAAACACCTTCACGTTTTTGGATGTACTTGTTACATTATACGGGATGGTGAAAACTTGGACAAGATGAAAGAAAAAGGTGATGCATGCATTCTTGTGGGATATGCAACTCAGTCTAAGGGATATAGAGTTTACAACAAGAGAACAAAATTGATAGTTGAGACTATTCATATCCGATGTGATGAAATACAAGAAATGGCACTTCAACAAAACAGTTTAAGTCCCGATCCACAACGACACACGACTTTCGTTCACAACCGCTCGAAACTCAAGACCACAGCAATGAACCGTCAAGTTCAAAGCTGGTCCAAGGAAATGTTACAAGAGCAGATATGACAGTCAACACGACAATTGAAGAGTTTGAAATGTTATATGGACCAATGTATGATGAATATTTTACGGGGGAGAAACATGTTCTATCGAAGTCTTCCGCTGTCACTCATGATAAGAATGATGATACCGATCATCGTCAACAAAAGGATATAACTTTATCTACTTCAACACGGCTTGCTGCAGATTTACCTCCTCAGAATATCACATCAACAACCGCTCCTACAACATCAACAACTACTGTCATTGCTCCAGAGAACACAAATCAAGCAGACAATGAATTATCTGACAAAGACAAATTTATCAACCCGTTTGGTACACCGGTACATGAAACTGGAGAGTCTTCTACTCACCATGTTGATCTGTCAAATATGCATACGTTCTACCAACGACATCCTTCAACACATCATTGGACCCGAGATCATCCTTTGGTTCAAGTAATTGGAAATCCTTCACAGCCCGTTCGTACAAGACGACAGCTTAACACTGATGGTGATGTTTGTATGTTCGCACTCGCCGTGAGTACTGCTGAACCGAAAAACATCAAAGAAGCCATGGCTGATCATGCTTGGATTGAATCGATGCAAGATGAACTTCTTCAATTTGAAAGACTTAAAGTCTGGGAACTTGTTGATAGACCATACGATGTAATTCCATTAAATATTCGATGGGTCTGGAAAAACAAGATGGATGAAGAAAACACAATCGTCAAGAACAAAGCTTGCCTTGCCAATTTGGAACGCATGCTTAAGAGGTGTGAAGACACTCGCCTTGTTCTGAATTGAAAAAATGCCATTTCATGGTGAAAGAAGGCATTGTGATGGGACATAAAATCTCTAAACCCGGTCTTGAAGTGGACCGTGCTAAAGTAGATGTCCTAGCCAAATTACCTCCACCTTCAACCGTGAAGGGTGTGAGAATTTCCTAGGTCATGCGGGCTTCTATCGTCATTTTATTCAGCATTTTTCTAAAATTGCTCGCCCGATGACCCACCTCTTGGAAAAAGATACTCCTTTTCTCTTTTCTAAAGAGTGTCTTGAATCCTTCAATCTTTTTAAGGACAAGCTAACTAAGGCACCGGTCTTGGTTACCCCTAATTGGGAGCTACCTTTTGAGTTAATGTGTGATGCTAGCGACTTTTCTATTGGAGCGGTTTTGGGCCAAAGAGTGAACAAACACTTCCAACCAATCCATTATGCTAGCAAGACAATGACGGGGGCTCAATTGCATTATACCACTACCGAAAAAGAGCTTTTAGCTGTAGTGTATGCTTTTGAAAAATTTCGCCCCTATCTTGTCCTTTCCACCACCATTGTGTATACCGACCATTTCGCGTTGAAGTACTTATTGACTAAACAAGATTCTAAGCCAAGACTTCTTCGTTGGGTTTTGCTCCTTTAAGAATTCAACATTCAAATTCGTGACAAGAAGGGAGCCGAGAACCTAGCCACGGATCATCTAAGTAGACTTGAGGATCCTTATCAAGGGGATCATCCAAATCAAGAGATCAATGACTCTTTTCCCCTTGAAACCTTAATGTCTATTCACTCCAATCTTGATGACACCCCGTGGTTTGCGGACATTGCAAACTACTTAGCGGGTGGTATTCTCATCAAAGGGTTAACATCCCAACAAAAGAAGAAGTTCTTTAAAGATGTTAAGACTTACTTCTGGGATGACCCTTATCTCTTCAAACAATGTGCTGATCTGATTATTCATCGCTATGTTGATGGACCGGCAGCTTTACAAATCCTTGATGCTGCCATAAAGGACCCACCGATGGTCACTTTGGTCCCAACTACACCGCAAAGAAAGTGTTTGACTCTGGATTCTATTGGCCCACCATTTATCGTGACGCTCACGAAATGGTTAAGCATTGTGATGCTTGCCAACGACAAGGCAAGATCATAAAGATGAGATGCCTCAAAAATTCATACAAGAACGTGAAATCTTTGATGTATGGGGTATCGACTTTATGGGGCCATTTCCTTCATCTAAAGGGAACAAGTATATCCTCGTAGCCGTTGACTACATTTCCAAATTGGTTGAAGCTAAGGCTCTTCCTACGAACGATGCGAGGGTGGTTGTGAACTTTTTGAAGCAACTTTTTGCTCGATTCGGTGTTCCTCGTGCTATCATTAGTGACCGCGGGACTCATTTTTGCAATGATCAATTAACAAGAGTCATGACTAAGTATGGCGTCAATCACCGTCTTTCCACCGCCTATCATCCCCAAACCAATGGGCAAGCCGAGATTTCCAACCGTGGATTGAAGCGAATTCTAGAACGTACTGTTGGAGAGCATCGTGCCACGTGGGCTGATAAATTAGATGACGCTTTGTGGGCTTTCTGTACCGCATATAAGACCCCGATTGGTTGTACACCATATCGTCTTGTGTACGGGAAAGCATGCCACCTCCCTATCGAGCTGGAACATAAGGCAAACTGGGCCTTGAAGTGGGCTAACTTAATCAATAAAGCCGGTGATCTTCGTAAGATTCAACTCAACGAGCTCAACGAACTAAGGAATGAAGCTTATGAGAACTCGTTGATCTACAAGGAGAAGACCAAGATCATCCATAATGCTAGGATTAAGAACCGAGAGTTCCACGTCGGTGATCAAGTTTTACTCTTTAACTCTCGGTTGAAGATCTTCTCTGGAAAGTTGAAGAGCCGCTGGTCTGGTCCATTCACCGTCGCTAAAGTATTTCCCTATGGCACCATTGAGCTTTCTGTTAGAAATACGTTTTATGTATTAAGAAGGATCGGTCACTCCAATAATAGTCTTACTTATCTTTATTTAACAAACAAACCCAAGCCAAGCCTACAACATGTGTAGGCCGGCCCAAATGTAAGCCCAAGCCCATGACAAGGACTTGGGTATATAAACCCTCTCCTTAGATGGAGAGGGTGGGTGGTTATTCATAATTTACACATAGTAATCTTTTATTTCTCTCTCTAGAAGTGTGTGAACTCCATCATCTCTCTATCTCTTTCTCTCTCTAAAACATAAGAAAGATTTACCTATCCTACAAATGGTATCAAGAGCCATGGGATGATTGTATTGTTTATGTGTTTGTGTTCTTGATTCATACGCCTATTTTGATCCATTTTACACGAACCATTTTTTTTTGTGTTTTTTATAGTTTTTTCTTGATACAAATCTTCTACATAGTTGTGGTAGAGATTTGGTATAGTTATTTTGGCTAAAAACACAAATTTTTTGGGTGTTTTGATCATTTTTTGGCTTAAAATCACGAATTGGTTGAGTTTTGTCCAAGAAAAGTAGGATTTATTCTGATCAGGTCATCGGAAAAGGGTTTATAGTTATTCCGATCAGTGTAATCGGAATAGGATTTAGGGATTCCGATTTGGTGCATTCCTATAAGGACATTCTGATTTGGTATTCCGATTTGGTGCATTCCTATAAGGACAAATCCGATTTGGTATTCCGATTTTGGTACATCCCGATAAGGGAAATTCCCATTTTGGTACTTTCCGATTTGGTACATTCCAATTTGGTACATTCCGACAAGAGTATTCCGATAGGACATTCCGATCAAGAGTATTCCGATAGGACATTCCTATCAAGGGTATTCCGATAGGCTTATTCCGACAACATTCCGATCAACATCCGATCAACATTCCGACTATCAAAAATTATTCCTTAAAAAATTTTGAAGTGTGTAATTTTGACTTGGAATTTTTGGTTTATCGAGAACATATTTTAGGGGATTTTAACATTGTTTCTCGACTTCAACTCACAACAACAAACACATTTACTTTCTTTCATTGACCGATCAACTTTGTAAATCTTAACTTATTGAAATGGAGTACACATCTCTAACGGATAAGTCCATCCTCTCGGGTACGGATAATCGTCCACCAATGTTGGTGAAGACTATGTATGAGGAATGGGCTTCCCGAATGGAACTTTATATGTTGAACAAAGAGAATGGACATCTCATTTGGGCATCGGTGCTCAATGGACCATTCGTATATGGTAGTGTGACGAAAGGTGCTGTTACTCGTCCTCGCATTACGGGTGAACTAACTGGAGATGCTAAAATACAAGACAAGTGTGATAAACAAGCTACAAATATCATTCCCCAAGCCCTTCCTCCAGATGTCTACAAACTCGTCAGCAAACATAAAGTTGCCAAAGAGTCATGGGATAGAATTCATGTTATCATGCAAGGCACCTCGTTAACTAAACAAGAACGAGAGTGTAAGCTTTATGATACTTTTGATAAGTTTGCCTATGTGCCAGGGGAGACTCTCAATGATTACTATCTGAGATTTACCCTATTGTTGAATGAGCTCAATATCTATGACATGGCAATTCCTACCTTTCAATTGAACACCAAGTATTTGAACACTCTTCCTTCAGAATGGAAAAAGTACGTGACGGATGTTAAATTGGCTAAGGACTTGCATAACACCAATATGGATCAACTTCGAGCTTTTCTTTAACAACATGAATGCCATGTGATTGAGGCTCGGTTGTCTACACCTCAAGTTCATGATCCACTTGCCATGTATGCTTCTCAACAAAACATGGCTTATACTTATCAACAACCATCATACTTGCAGTAGCCACCACCACACACCTATCAGCAACCACACCAACCATCTTATCAACCACCAATGATGCCACAACAAGCATTTCAACAAAGTGTTCATCAATAATCTTTTCCACAGCAACCACCATATCAGATGATAGGTGTGAAAACACCCATCCTTTTTACCACTTAATTACAATAATAACTGAGCCAAAACGTGTATTTTATGTCATTTATGTCGGAATTATGCGTGGTTTGTGTTTTTGTTGTGATTTAGGACGAAAAGGTGAAAAGTGGAGAAAACACGGCTTTCACGGGCTTTTATCGAAGAAAAAGACGAAAGATGTAGTCGAAAGATCAAGAGTGGAAAAAGAACGGAAGTCCAAGACCAATTCTGAAGATTTATCGAAGAAAAAGTCAAAAGACGGAAGTTTACTAAAAGCCGAAGAACTCGAGTCTTATTTTTGAAGATATCACAAGACGAGAGTAGAAACCCCGAGACAAAGTCGTTAAAGTCCAAGTATTAAGAAGATTAACAAAGATTAAAGAAGATCAAGGACTTAACTGTGCAATTAAGGAAAAGAAGAAAGAGGGAGGAAGCTTCCTAAGCTCCTCCCTAATCTCCCTATATATAGTTTAGTTTCCTTTCATTTCAAGTCGTTGGTGGCTTGAAAACCCACTCTTCCACCATTTTCATTTCTTGTTAATTATTTTATTGCACTTTAATTTCTTGTTATGCACTTTTAATTTCTTCAATTCAAGTAAGTCTTTTAATTTTGGAATCTTTTCTTTTAATCAAGTTCTTAGTTTTAATCATCTTCTTCTACCTTTCTTATTTTGCTTATCTTTGATTCATGTACATCCTTGATTGTATTTCATCTTAATGCTTATTTGATTTAAAGTTTTCTTAAAAGTATTTGTTTTTTAAAAGTTTGATTTAAAAAGTTTGCTTATTTAAAGTTTTGAAAAGTTGTTATTTGTGCTTATTAAGTCCGTTTCGATTTAGATTCGATCAAGTCTTAGTTTGGGCTTATTAACCATAGCTTATAGCTTGCTTATTTCGAATCACATATAAATCGGAAAGGGAAAACCCCTTTCCGATCTATCATTCCGACCAGCATCCCTTATTCCGAGCACCAAATCGGAAAAGGGTTTATATTATTCCAATTTGGCATGTTTTGGTATTCCGACTGTATGCATATTACTGTATTCCGATTTGGGGGTTTGGTTAACATTCCGATTAGCTTGTTTTCCATATATTCCGATTGTACCACTTTTTCTATCATTCCGATTGGGGCCATATTCCGACGGTGGGAGTTTTTTACATTCCGATCAACAAATCGGAATGTATTCTGATTGGATGCCTTTGCCAAACATTCCGATTGGACCTGTCTTTAAACATTCCGATTGGCTTCTTTGTCCCTTATTCCGATTGGTTGTGTTGTTTGTTTTAATATTTTGTTTTAGTTAAAGTGACAATTTTACTCGTTTTGTTTTTAGTTTATTTTAATTTCGTTTTGTATTTTTATTTGATTGTCAATTTACTTTTCGTTAAGTTTTAATTTTACGTCATTTAATTTCCCGTGATTTACTTTTAAAGTTTTAAATTTGCACCGTTTACGTTTTAATTAGTTGTAGTTTTAATTACCCGTCATTTATTTTAAAGTCTTGCACATTTATTTTACCAAAACCAAAAATATTATTCTTTACCGAAAACAACTGAGTCGCACATTTAACCGGAAATCAATTTGAGAAGACACCGAGAATACGAACTTTTTCAACATACAAAATCTCTATATTAAAATGGTGCCGCTGCCGACTCTTCTCGTTAAGATTAACAATTTTTTGTGAGAGACGTGTTGGCTTTTGGGACCCGTTCACTTGTGAACGTTATTTTTCGTGTCCAAAATTTTCAAAAATCCCAAAAACATTTAAAAAAATCATAAAAATCATTTCTTTTTCAAAGTTTTGCACCAAAAATATTCTTCTTGCTTATCTATCTTTCTTTCATTATGGATTTTTATGTCCATTGCGTCGGGTGTGGGAGACGATTGTACGGTAACGACTCTTGTCAATGGTGTACATGTGAGCGGTGCGGAAACGATATCGACAACACACAATTCAGATTTTGTCCTTTGTGCAACTCGACTAATTCGTCCTTTTTGAACCCACCTCCTGTTCCCTCGTGCATCTATTGTGGAAGAGATTCTCATTGGCATGTTTCATGCCCGGTTCAATACCCGTATGGTCACGGGCAAGAACCGGGGTACAATTACGACTATGATAATAGCTATCCACAAGACGCACCCAGTCTTTCTCCTCAACCGTTTTGCAACAACTGTGGGGGTCCTCACAATACTTCTTATTGTCAACCAATGAATTATTATGAGCAAAATCCGTGTCCTCAGTTTTCTTCATCAATGGATCATTATGAACCAAACCCGGTTTCTAATTCTTCTCAACCGATGAACTACTATGAGCCACAACCATGCTATAATTCAGGTTTTCAACACTTTGAGCCCCCACATCACACCCTCAATCATCAATCCTCTCAGCAAATTAGTCTTGACCAACAACTCACTTCTTTGAACCATATTCTAGAAGGTCTAGCTCAACTTCGAGCTGACTTACATCAGGAAAGGCAACCGTTGCTTGATGTGGACGAAACCTTGAAAACCACCGACACCTTTTTGAGCCAATTTAGTCGTTTTCCCTTCTTTTCTACACCAAAATGTTTAATTACAGCGTGGGATAGAATTGGTGAAATTGAACATGCTCGGGGCGATGAACAACAAAAGTTGCTGCATGAGCTTCTTAAAGATGTGGAGGTTATCAAGGAAGAGTTAGCCGACTACGTCACTCCTAACTGGACTCGGCCCATCTATTATGATGATGACGACGATGATGATGTCTACACATTCAACCAATCTTCTGAAGTTGCTGCTCCTACTCTCGATGTTCCTACTGCATCTAAAGATCTAGATTCGTTAAATGAGCTTAGTGATGTTGGTCTCGACAAGTTATTGGATGATGAGGTTTGTGACTTACCTGCTATGGAGCCTGAGGACGACGTTGCTCTTACGGACGAGGTCGATCCTAGTGATGACGATTCTTCTTTCCGCTATGAGAATTTCACTTTTGAAATTTCTCAATCTCCAACGGGAGATGCGGGTGATGACGATTTATTTTCTTTGGCTTACGAGAAGTTCACCGATGAACTTGATCTTGTGGATGAGGTGGAAGACGTGCTTCTTCGCGATAGATTACGGAAAGTGCACCTTCTTATTGCTCAAATCGAAGAGTTGACTTCTCCTTCTCTTTCCAAGTCTTTACCTCCATTTATTCCTCCCGTTGAAGATAATGACCCATTGCTGGAAGAAATCGATATCCACTCCATCCCTCCAGGTATTGATGATTATGACACGGAGGGGGACATTATTTATGATAATTTTCTGCAGGAAGATATTAACCCAAGTCCCCCTCCCGAGCACCTTTCATCCTCCCCTTTAGCCACTATCACGGAGGATGAGTGCTTTGACCCGGGAGGTGACATTGATTATGCTATGATTGATAACAATACGGCTTTGCCGCTTGCTCAACATCCATTGTCTTTGGGGGAGGACAATGTGCTTACTTTACCCACCCCACCTCCCGTGGATCTTGATTTCACATACTTTTCGTATGTTGAAAGGGTTTTTCTCTTATTCAAGACTTATCCCCCCGTCTCTACTTTGTTGATGTTAACCGGGAACGAGGACAAGGTCTTTGATCCCGGTATCACATTTGAGGCTTCCCCATGGACCATTTAATTCGGGGACGAGTCAGGCTAGTGACTCGGTTAACAAAAACAAGCGCTTTTTGGGAGGTAACCCAATTATCTATCTATCTTTACCATAAGTGTAGGGGGAGCCCCGTGGTGTTTCTTGCTTTCTTTCTTATCATGTGGAGGGATTAGAGCTTCAAAGACACACTCTTGATGACCGTGATTCCGTGTTCCTGTTTTCCCGGTTCTATCCTAAACTTTCTTCGATTCACTATTTTATATTTCTCAATATTAAAATAGGAATCTCTTTAGTTGTCTCTTCCTTAGCGAGATTTAAACAACATGCACAATGTCCTAAGTGTAGGGGAGTTTACTCCCACATGCTTAAACATTAAGGACAATGTTTATATTAAGTGTAGGGGGACTTCTATCGAAGTTAAGTGGCCTTTTCCTTGTATTTGTCTTCATTTTAACCGGAAAATCAATTTTTCGACATTTTTCAAAATTTTTGATCTATTTTGGCCTATTAGTTTTTACCTTTGTATAGTTATGTTCTTTCCTTATTAGAATAAATGTTTAATAAAGTGGTTTTAATTTCCAAACGTTGTGAATCTTTTGACTCAACCCGAGTTTACTTACCTAAGTTACTCTAGCTAGTATCCTTAACGTGTTTAAGTCAAGTTTTGTTAGGCTTTTATTTAGGGAGCTATAAAACGCGAAAGTCTTAACTCTCACGAGTTAAGAACAAGAACTTTTCGCAAGTTCCTATAATTGATCCTAGAGAGTCGTTTATCAAGGGAACTTTAAAATGCAAATTCTAAAACTTGAAAGAGTCTAAGAATTTGCAAGATCCTATAGACGACTCGAAAAACCCAAAACTTTTATTTAATAGGCTAAGCGTCCACGAGTCTCATTCCTTGAGATTTTAAATTATGGAGGACGAGAGATGATAGAGTCAATTATAAGTTTGGTATTCTTTCGTGAATTTATGTGAGTTAATTATGAGCTTATTCTCCCATCGCTTGTTAATAAATTTATTTGCAATAAATAAGGTTGCACGATTTGAAATGTTACTTAGCTTCTAGCCCAAGATCGTTTAAAAGTTGCTCGGTATGGATTAGAGTTCATAGCCAAGGCATAACTTATTGAAGCGGGATGCGAAGATTGGCGAGTCCGAAAAGGCCCTAACAAGGCATGAGGGCTGTATTTTGTTGCTAAAGATCCAAAGTGATGTGAAGAATCATTTATCGAAAATCAATATGAAGGATCGAGACACACGACGAAAAGCAAAAACTCCCCAAAAGTCATGGAGAAGTCTATCCGAAAAGGCCCTAACAAGGTATGAGGATGAATAGATCCAAGTCAAAAAAAGGAGTCGGATCGTTGTATATCAAAATCCAAAATAAAGATTGGAGAAAAATGAAGAAGTCGTGGTCCAAATATGAAGAATCTCTCAAAACTTCAAGTGAAGAAATTCCTATATGAAGAGAAGACCATTATTTCATGAACGTCTCTCAAGGTTTGAAGTATGAAGTTGCTGCCAAATATCGGTCCGAGAAAGGTCTCAAATCGCGAAGCGAGTTATGCCAAGATATGAACTTTATGAGGTCCCGAGAAGAAGTTTTAAAAGATTTTGTCCTTTAGCTAACTATTGATTAAATCGTTCACTTTGTTTTCGGACTAAATAACTATCGAAATAAGTCAACAATGCATCCTCGTGATCATTCAAGACAACAATAAAATATAAGAGATACACCTAGGAATAAGGGAGTCTAAGTGAATAATTGGCCCACATGAGTTCGTGTTAGTTTACTAACTTATAATAACAATGATCTCGTTTTTAAGCTTGGTTTGGAGAAAGTGAAAACTTGAGGATGATGATTATTCATGACATTTCCAAAACCCAAGGTATGCTTTTGATTTCTTTACTTTGAATGTTTATAGTTTTCTATCTCTTTAATAAGGGCCAATGTGGATTGATTATGATGAAAAATGTAAACGTGCTTTGTAACTAATGCATTGCATGAGGACATTGCAATTGTTAAGTGTAGGGGATTTGATAGGTGTGAAAACACCCATCCTTTTTACCACTTAATTACAATAATAACCGAGCCAAAACGTGTATTTTATGTCATTTATGTCGGAATTATGCGTGGTTTGTGTTTTTGTTGTGATTTAGGACGAAAAGGTGAAAAGTGGAGAAAACACGGCTTTCACGGGCTTTTATCGAAGAACAAGTCGAAAGATGTAGTCGAAAGATCAAGAGTGGAAAAAGAACGGAAGTCCAAGACCAATTCTGAAGATTTATCGAAGAAAAAGTCAAAAGACGGAAGTTTACTAAAAGCCGAAGAACTCGAGTCTTATTTTTGAAGATATCACAAGACGAGAGTAGAAACCCCGAGACAAAGTCGTTAAAGTCCAAGTATTAAGAAGATTAACAAAGATTAAAGAAGATCAAGGACTTAAGTGTGCAATTAAGGAAAAGAAGAAAGAGGGAGGAAGCTTCCTAAGCTCCTCCCTAATCTCCCTATATATAGTTTAGTTTCCTTTCATTTCAAGTCGTTGGTGGCTTGACAACCCACTCTTCCATCATTTTCATTTCTTGTTAATTATTTTCTTGCATTTTAATTTCTTGTTATGCACTTTTAATTTCTTCAATTCAAGTAAGTCTTTTAATTTTGGAATCTTTTCTTTTAATCAAGTTCTTATTTTTAATCATCTTCTTCTACCTTTCTTATTTTGCTTATCTTTGATTCATGTTCATCCTTGATTGTATTTCATCTTAATGCTTATTTGAGTTAAAGTTTTCGTAAAAGTATTTGTTTTTTTTAAAGTTTGATTTAAAAAGTTTGCTTATTTAAAGTTTTGAAAAGTTGTTATTTGTGCTTATTAAGTCCGTTTCGATTTAGATTCGATCAAGTCTTAGTTTGGGCTTATTAACCATAGCTTATAGCTTGCTTATTTCGAATCACATATAAATCGGAAAGGGAAAACCCCTTTCTGATCTATCATTCCGACCAGCATCCCTTATTCCGAGCACCAAATCGGAAAAGGGTTTATATTATTCCAATTTGGCATGTTTTGGTATTCCGATTGTATACATATTACTGTATTCCGATTTGGGGGTTTGCTTAACATTCCGATTAGCTTGTTTTCCATATATTCCGATTGCACCACTTTTTCTATCATTCCGATTGGGGCCATATTCCGACTGTGGGAGTTGTTTACATTCCGATCAACAAATCGGAATGTATTCCGATTGGATGCCTTTGCCAAACATTCCGATTGGACCTGTCTTTAAACATTCCGATTGGCTTCTTTGTCCCTTATTCCGATTGGTTGTGTTGTTTGTTTTAATATTTTGTTTTAGTTAAAGTGACAATTTTACTCGTTTTGTTTTTAGTTTATTTTAATTTCGTTTTGCATTCTTATTTGATTGTCAATTTACTTTTCGTTAAGTTTTAATTTTACGTCATTTAATTTCCCGTGATTTACTTTTAAAGTTTTAAATTTGCACCGTTTACGTTTTAATTAGTTGTATTTTTAATTACCCGTCATTTATTTTAAAGTCTTGCACATTTATTTTACCAAAACCAAAAATATTATTCTTTACCGAAAACAACTGAGTCGCACATTTAACCGGAAATCAATTCGAGAAGACACCGAGAATACGAACTTTTTCAACTAGTAAAATCTCCATATTATCAGACATCACCATCACAAGCCAACACTTCTCCAATGGGCTATGCTATACTCCTCAGCAAGGATATTTTCCAATAGAAGCACAACCAGCACAAGCTTTCTACTCTAATGAACTTCCACCAATCCAAGCACCGGTCTTTACTCCAAATGATACGCCAGCTGATGTTCTAAACCATCTCACTGCCTACTTGTCAAAACTTGTTGCAACTAGAGGATTTCCACCAACAAACAATCAGCTCCGCACCTCTTCAAATCCTCGACAACAAGCTACTGTTCAAGATGGTCAAGTAACAGTGCAACCTATTAAGGGAAGGAAAAATTCATATGGACCTCTTACAAGGACTATGAATGCTCAAGCTGTGAATTCTCAAGCTAATGGAAATGGAAGCCCCATTGGTCCTAAAAAGGTTGTGACTTGCTACAATTGTCGAGGACAAGTTCATATGGCTAGGGAATGCACTCAGCCGAAAAGGAGGAGGGATGATGCATGGTTTCGTGAGAAGATGTATTTGGTCGATGCTCAGTCAAAGGGAAAGATTTTGGATTCAGAGGAGTTAGAATTTCTTGCAGACCCAGGGGCAGCAGATACTGAAGGCATTGCAGTCGTTTCCACTTCTAATGCAGCTTACCAAGCAGATGATCTTGACGCATATGATTCGGATTGTGATGACATTCACTCTGCCCAAGCTGCTCTTGTTGCTAATCTCTCTCACTACGGTTCTGATGTCATCAGTGAGGTACCCACCACAACCAATCTTGGTATTGATGATAACCAACATCAAGTTGGGCATGAAAATGACAACCTCGAACAGCATTCGGGACCTAGTAACTCAAATGATGTGGTATCCAATCCAACACATTTGATTGAACCTCAACCAAATGCTACGACGGGTATGGAATCTTATGCTCAACATGATTTGGTCATGGTGCCTAAACATAGTATTGATCAAATGCACATGGCTCTCTGACAATCCGTAGATACGAATTCCACCCTAACTGCTGAGCTTGTGGTGCATAAAGAAAAGGTCAAAGCTTTTGAAATGGTCCCTCAAGCTGAAAAAATAACTTATTCTGAATTTGACCAATTTCGTTTTGAAAAGATTGAACACTTGAAAGAAATAAAATCATTAAAAGCTAATCTTTCCAATGAATTAAAAGCAAAAGAGTCGGTTGTCAACGATTTTCAGAAACTTAAAATGGATTTCGAAACTCTCGAGTCTAAAAAGTTTGAATCGGAAATTAATGCTACCAAACTTCTTAAATTCAAAGAACAGCAGCTTTTAAAACAATACGCTTCCACAGAAAAGGTTCATCTTTTAACTAAATCATTTAAAGAACTCGAACTTAAGCGTCTTCAAGATTTACCACCTAATCCCGGTTATGCAAAACAAGCTCAGGAATATATTCCCGGTCTTTATGATATGACCATAATTGGCAAATCCAAAGAAGCACCTTTTGTTCGTAGTACTGAGGAGACACAGTCACTTGCGGAAATGATTTCAAAATTCCATACGATTGATTATGATCAGTATAACAAAGATCAATTGTCTAAGAAGACTCGCATTCGCTTACAAAAGGAATTAGCTGAATTGACAGTTCTTGTGCCCCAAAGTTTGTCAAATGAAAACCTTCCTAGTACGTCTCCTACACTTGTCAAAACGGATTTAACGAAGTTAATTCCACCGGTAAGTAAGGCGTCCGTTAACTTAAATGCGGTATACCAACACTTAGCCGATTTTGACAAGGTCATTTTGGAACGTACGACGGCTTCGGCCATAATGGAAGGTGAATGGAATTTTGAGCACACTAGAGCTGCGTTTCGAGACGAAATTGTTCCGTTTGTAAAGAATGTTAAGGCTTGTCTTAGTAATCTTGATCAAGATTTGCTTTTGGAAATAGAAGAAGTTAGACATGTTTTCAATGAAATGGATGATGCTTATGAAAACAGTTTACTTGAAATAGAACAGGTTTCACGCCAAAATGATCAGCTTCTGAAGCAAGTGATGTCTCATGATATAGTTTCCGTCTGTGTGAATAAAAGTGTTGATAATGATTCTATTGTGCATAATGTTGAATCTATGGATACTGTGGTAGATAGTACTTGTCACGAATCTGACGCCGAATTTTTAAAGCTTCAAGTTTCATATTCTTCGCTTTCAAAACGTTTTGATGAGATTCAAACACATTGTATTTCGCTTGAATGCAAGCAACAATTTATTCAAGAAATCTCTGAAACGTCATTCGAAGGTGTTAATATCGATGATGCAAACTTTGAAAAGAATTTTCGATTGAATTTACAATCAAAACAACGTCAGCCAAGTGACAAAGTTGCTAATTCTTTGCCGATAGAAATAGAGAAATCTAAGGAGCTTAACTGTGTGAACATACTTGTGGCCGATGAGAATTTTAAACTTGATCTAGATAATCGAGTTTCTAAGATTTTGTCCAAAGTTGATAACTTAAAACAGAAAGATACACGACTCTTCGATTCAGTAAAGTCCGCAAGTGCTAATACCACTGCACAGAATCAATCCTTGATTGAACAATTGAATCGAAAGTCGGTGGAAATATCTGATTTGAGGGAACAAATTTGTGATAAAAATCTGGTCTTGGCTGAGTTAAAGGAAACACTTCGTACTCTAAAAGGTAAGAATGTTGTGGATAATGCAGCTACTATCTCAGCATCGTCCTCTAGTGCAATCAAAAGGAACCTTATAGCCGTCACACTATTTAATAAGGGCCCAAGGACTAAACCATCTCAAATTTTTTTCACTAAAGATAAGGCGGAATCAAAACCAGCTTCTAATATTCCTGTGTTGCCTTCTACAGGAGTAATCACCACTATTAAGGCTCAAAGATCTAAGCTTAAAAGAAACATGAAGAATGATAGAATCTTGCCTCCATCTAGTAGTCAAATAAAGAAGAAAGTAGAACCCATCCTAGGAATATTATTTCCATTTTGAATAAAAAGAATCATGTAGCTAAACCTAAAGGCTCTACGGTTGTGCAGCGTTCTAAGCCTAGTGTGAATTCTAATTTGAAATGTTAGAATTGCAATGAATGTATGTTTTCTAGTCGTCATGATTCTTGCCTTATTGACCATGTGAATGAGATGTATGCCCGGAAAAATGGATTAGAATGGAAACCAACTGGGAAAGTGTTAACCCAATTTGGTTGGATGTGGCGCCCCACTGGTAGAACTTTCACTATAGTAGGAAATGCGTGCCCTTTAACTAGGATCACTCCCACTACAGCAAAGAAAGCGTGCCCTTTAACTAGGAGTACCAAGACTACCAAAACACAAACATGTCCTTTAACTAGGAACACTGACACTACTGAAGGAACCAAGTGCCCTTTAAATAGGTCTACTCCCACTGTAGTGCCCGTGAATAATCCAAAACCTAAGAAAGTTGGAACAGTAAAACCTGTTAGTGCTAAAACTCACATTAGAAAACGCAGGAAATCTAAGGGTCTCATAAATGCTAGCAATTCTGATAATCTTATATCTCTATCTGCTAACACTCCAGAACCAATAGTTTCCAATGCATTGTCTACTATTGTTATTGAAAACAGGTGGTCCAAATTGTTCTCTGGTATTTGGACTCTGGTTGCTCCAAGCATATGACCAGAGATCACTCTCAGCTCAGAAATTTTGTCAGCAAGTTTCTTGGTACGGTTCGATTTGGAAATGATCATATTGCAAAGATAATGGGTTATGGTGAATATCATATTGGGAATTTTATAATTTCAAGAGTGTATTATGTGGAAGGTCTCGGTCACAACTTATTTTCTGTGGGACAATTTTGTGATGCAAACCTAGAAGTTGCTTTTCAAGAGCATACTTGCTTCATTCGTAATTTGGAAGGGGTTGATTTATTGAAAGGTACTTGAGGGAATAATTTGTATACTTTGTCTCTATAAGACATGATGGCCGCTTCTCCCATATGTCTTCTCTCCAAAGCATCGAAGACTAAGTCATGGTTATGGCATCGACGGTTATTTCACCTTAACTTTGACGCTATTAATCATTTGGTGAAAAACGAACTTGTTCGTGGTCTTCCTAAACTTTCATTTCACAAGGATCATTTGTGTTCCGCGTGCACAATGGGGAAAAGAACTAAGAAATCATATAAACCCAAGACTGAAGACACCAACCAAGAGAAACTTTATCTGTTGCATATGGATCTTTGTGGGCCAATGCGTATTGAAAGTCTTAGTGGCAAAAAGTACATCCTCGTCATTGTCAATGATTACTCTCGGTTTACATGGGTGAAATTTCTTACAACAAAAAATGAGGCACCTAAATTCATCATCGGATTTCTCAAGATGATTCAAGTGCGTCTCAACACTACTGTCCAACACATTCGTACAAATAATGGAACCGAATTTGTGAATCAAATCTTGCGTGATTATTATGAAGAAGTTGGCATATCTCATGAAACATCCGTTGCACGCACTCCACAACAAAACGGTGTCGTTGAAAGGCAAAATCGCACACTTATGGAAGCTGCTCGAACGATGTTAATTTACGCAAAGGCTCCATTGTTTTTATGGGCAGAACAATATCTACAGCAGTATACACCCAAAACCGGTCACTAATTCGTAAACGCCATGGTAAAACACCTTATGAGCTTCTCCATGGAAAAGTACCAGATTAATCATATCTTCATGTATTTGGTTCTCTTTGCTATCCAAATAATGATGGTGACAATTTGGAAAAACTTCAACCAAAGGCTGATATTGGTATTTTCATTGGTTACGCACCCGCAAAGAAGGCATACCGAATCTACAATCATAAGTCTCGTAAGATCCTCGAAACTATGAATGTTGATTTTGATGAGCTGACAGCAATGGCTTCTGAGCAAAGCAGCTCTGAACCCGCACTTCATGAAATGGGACTGATTGGAGTAAAATTACGTCCTTTAGGAAAAGGAGCGTAAAAGCGGTAAGTATTAAGTGAACGTTTAGGAAAACGTAAACACTAATGACCCTTATGAAGTTCGTTTCCCAGGGAGGTATATGTGTGTGACTAAGATGTAAAAGATTTGCGATTAATATTTGGTTTAGAAGGGGATGAGAAAAGAAGATGACGAAGACGTAAAAATTACTACTAGAAAGTTAAAACGTAAAACCGTACAAACTACAAAAATAAAAATTAATTTTAAAAATTACCAAAAATTCACCAAAAATCAAGGTAAATAAACTAAGAGTTTACCAATGATCAAAACTTTTTCAAACCTTTTAAATAATTAAATATTCAATTTTTAAATGCTAATTAAAGCCCTAAAAATCAAATAAATTATCAAAAAGCCCAAATAAAGATTTTTCAATTGGTAAACCTCTAAAATGACCTAAGAAGATTTAAAACTATTTTTAGAAATTTTTAAACAAATAAAAACTATTTAAAATAATTTAAAAACTATTAAAATTAAAATAATTATAAAAATTAATCTAAAAGTGATAAAATTATTCTAAAAGTTGCTAAATTCCTATTTTAATGTATTAAAGCTAAGAAAAATGTAAAAAGTTGGAAAATGTGAAATTTGAAAAATAATAATAAAATAATATTAAAATAATATTAAAAATCCAAAAATTATAAAAAATTCTAAAAACTTGCAAACTAGTTTATTTTAACCTAAATAATCAGAAAATCAAAGTGAAATGACCAGAATACCCCTATTGGGCCCTCAAATGGGCCAAAACCAAAAACAGTCAAACCAAATGGGCTTTTGGGCCCAAAAGTCAAACTTGGCCCAATTGACTTGGAAAAGCCCTATCTGACTCAAAATTTAATTCTAAGAACAAAACTCTAAAGGCCCAAAAGCTGAATGTGAGCTTATCATAGCTTATTAAACTCACAGCTTATTCTTATTGGGCTTTTCAGCCCATTAAGCAATAAGCCAATGCCATAAGCTCTAATTTGACACACAACCTTCTTTGGGGATGCTTATGAGATCTGTAAAAAGAAATTTTGAAAAAGCACACTCAATAAGCCAGAAATAAGCAAATTAAAAATTCACTAAAAGACAAAATAGTCGGGTTTGAGATTTAGGGCACCTCAGTAGCTCTAGTTTGTTGCAAAAGCTCACAAATAGCTTAACTAAGAATAATCAATCAAGAAAATCACAAAAAGCCAAGTAGAATAAGCTGTATGAGCAAATAAGCTGGCTGAAAAAGCCAAATAAGCTAGTTTTCTAGCAAAAGCTTAACCAAAAGACTTGTAAACTTCCAGATATGATATTAAGCTAAGAAAAATGATTTCTGTTACAAAAGATAAGTTGTTGCATGTGCCAATAAGCAGTTCTCAAAAATAAGCCAAAAAGTGCTTATTTGACCAAAAGTCAAAGTACTCCAAAATGCACCAAATGATCAGGAATGGTCTATGGGCTTGTTATAAGCAATTTTTGTGAAGGACTCAAGGAGGAGGCCTTGTGAATCAAGAGGTCAGTTGACCTTTTGATGACAGATTTTGGCAATAAGGACTTAATAAGCCAGTTAGCTTATAAGCAAGATACAAAGCAATCCAAATAGCAAAATCCAATCACAAGCAGCACATAAACAAGTTTCAAGCAGCAAAATCACAAGGCATGCACTAGGATAACAAATGCAAGCACAAAATGAGGTGGTCACTTTGCTGATGCAAATGACCACTTCAGCAACTTTTGATAAGCTATAAAAACCACAATAAGCCACCAAATTCAACAACCAGATAACCAATAGATAGCTTTTCACCCAAACTATTCCCAAACCTGATTTCAGACCTTAGATCCAAGTAACAAAGAAGTTATTGGATCTGATGTGTTTGACCAACTCCAAAACCACTTTTATCAGATTTTTGCAAAACTTCAAATCTCTTTTCCAAACTTTTAGAAAGTAAACCAATGACTAAAACTTGTATATTAGGACTTGTTTAGACCTCCCAAACCCTAAGAACCAAGGGCACAAGGCCACAAGGCCTTATGAACCAGTAATACCAAACAACCCTTAATCAACCACTTTTCAAACAAACTTCTGATTTTTAAACACAACCTATTGATTTTAATGATCAAATAGCTACACTACGTGACAACTAACAGATAACAACCATAAAACTCAAAGCACAAACACAAGAACTCCAAATCATATACCAAAGTACAAAATAAGCAGAAACATGAAATTTTGAGAGGAATCTTAAGAAGAGGTTATACCTGCCTTCCACAACATCCTAGGAAGGCCAGCTATGCTCCTTGGACCTTGTTCAACAACTAGAACAAGACCAAGGTACTTCAATAAGAAAGATGATGAATTCCTTGGTTGATGTTTCAAAGCAGAAACTCAAGGACTTGATGTCTTCAACACAAGCAGCAAACAACTCAACCAAGGGCTCTAATCCCTTCACAAGCTTGGTGTCAACAAGCTTGCAAGAGCTTATAGCTTATGGTTAAGGGTTAGTACACAAAAATAAGCAAAATCATAACCTTCTTTCAAGCTTTTTCAAACTTGAAAAACCTTACCAAGCATAAACGTCCTTGATCCAAAAGGTTCAAGCACACTTATAACAATCAATGGAACTCAGAATCACCCTTTAAACAACACCAACTTTCAAAAACATAAAAAGGAATTACAATTTTCTCAAAATACCAACTTTTATAAATTTAAATAGGAATTACAAGTTTAAAAGGTAAAGACTGGAACAAAGGGACTCTCACATGTTGAGGTCTCCTTTTATAGGCAAATGCCAGGCTACACTATTCACAAACCCTAGAAGTGAATTCTCTAAAATGCCCTTAAGTCCTTGAGGGAGTTTGTTGTTGATGAGCTGTCCAAAGTGATCCCAAACGTTCATTTTAGCTTTGTGATCAAGCAAAGAGTCTTGGCTGTTGATTTTGCCATATAGGATTACTTGGAGGGTAAGTTGCATTCTGATTGGGTGACGTGTTGAATGGTGGGGCCTCTTGGTGAGTGGGAGTGAGGGTTTTAAGGTTGTGTGTGAATCAAACGTGTGTCAAGGTAATTGAGATTTACCCTTTGTTTAAGTTGATGTAAAATCTGGGTCTGAAAAGGTGAATAGTGACACGTTTGATCCGAAAATGGGGGAAGTGGAAGTTGTTTGGCGCAATATTCATTTGAATGTTTCATTTGCCCAACAATAGTCCTTGTGTTTTGGGATTTTTGGTAAAACGTGTTTTCAGCCATCAAAACTTGGTTTCCTTTGTAATTAACTTTCACACTTTGGCAGTTTTGGCACATAACTTTGGAAAAGGATTTCAAAGGGTTATTTTTGCCATTTTGAGATATTTCAAGGGCTGATCTTGGACATTCTTGATCTTCAAAGGTCTTCAATGTATCATGAGGGACCATAATTGGCAATTTTGAATAGTAGAGGGACTAAACTTGCCATTTCTTCAAAGTTGAAGGGTCATTTGTGTAATTTTGACAATCTTAAGGGACCAAACTTGTAATTATCAATATACAAGGGTTTTAAGTGTCATCTCTTCAATAAATGAGGATCAATCTTGTATGTCTTCAAGTCTTCAAGGGTATTTGTTGAGTATTCCATGAATTAGGGCCCGGTTCTTTGTACGGCTTCGTTTCTCGTGTCCGTTTTTCCTTGTATCTTGTGATCTTTTGTCTTTTTTACGATATCCATACCTAAAATACACAAGTAAACGAACACAAGCATATATATGGTATATTATGACATTTTTATGCATTTAAAGCCCGAAAAGAACGATGAGATCATGTATAAATGCCATCTCATCACTCCCCCATACTAAGCCATTGCCGTGCCCTCACGCAATGCTAGAATAAAGTATCTAAGAATCACCAAAGTTCATATTAACCTTTATTGAAGAGTGAAAGACTTGCAATATACTACGAAGATGTGTAAAGACATAACATATGATTTTCATCACATAAGTGACTTTTAGGGTCAAAGAATAGAAACAAGCAAATGTCCCTTAGAGTAAACTTTGTCATCCTTTATTGTCATACATTCCATGCTAAGTGCAAAAACGAGATCATTGTTGGTACAAGTCACAATGCTAACACTACTCATACGTCCAAATTGTGTAATACTTTTTCTCCCCGCAATCTTAGTTATTATAAAAGGAAATGGGTTACTAGCATTTTTTATCTATTTGTCATGGATCACAAGTGATTCATATTGACTTATTTGAGTAGTTATTAGTCCGAAAGCAAAGTAGCACGATTTAATCGATAGTTAGCCGAAGGACAAAATCTTTTAAAACGGCTTCTCGTGTATATCCTTAAGTTCATATCTTGGCATAACTCGTTTCACGATTTGAGACCTTTCTCAGACCGATATTTGGCATGTACTTCATACTTCAAATCTTGGGAAGACGTTCTCAAAATTATGGTCTTCTCTTCATATATTTGGAATTTCTTCTCTTGACGTTTTTGAGAGATTCTTCATATTTGGACCACGACTTCATCATTTTTCTTCAATCTTTACTTTGGATTTTGATATACAACGATCCGCCTCCTTTTCGGACTTGGATATATTTATCCTCATACCTTGTAAGGGTCTTTTTGGATAGAGTTTCTCCATGATCTTTAGGGGAGTAATTGCTTTTCGTCGTGTGTCTCGATCCTTCATATTGATTTAGGAATAATGATACTTCACATCATCTTGGATCTTTAGCAAAAACAGAGCTCCTCATGCCTTGTTAGGGCCTTTTTGGATGATCGCCAATCTTCGCGTCCCGTTTCAATAAGTTAGGCCTTGGCTATGAACTCTATTCAACCCCGAGCAACTTTTAAACGATCTTGCGCTAGAGGCTAAGTAACCTTTCAAATCGTACGACCTTACTTATTGCAATTATGATTTATTCCTAATGCATTGATCTTATGGGAAGAAAAAGCCACAATTAAAAACATATGAGTTTTTGAAAGAACACTTTCATATTCTACGTTTAGCATGATCACTTGTCTAACTCTATCATTTCTCGTTCTTCACTATATAAAGACCTCTAATTAAAGAGACTCGTGAATACTTAGCCATGCAAGTCAAAATTAAGCCAAATTTGGATTAGCTTTCATTAAGACTATATCAAATCAAAGTTTTGGGTTTTCAAGCCACCTATAGGATCTTGCACTTTCTTGGACTTTTTCAAGTTTAGAGAATGTGTTTTATAGTTCCCTTGGTAAGTGACTTTCTAGGATCAATTATAGGAACTTGCGAAAAGTTCTTGTTCTTAACCCGAATGAGCTAAGACTTTCGTGTTTTAAAGCTCCCTATATAAAAGTCTAGCAAAACTTGAATTGAGTGGGTTAAGGAATGTAAATGGCTCCAAATGCCCATCAAGTCAAAAATTAACTCTTATTCTACCCATCGGAAAATAAACATTCGTGTCTTAAAAACACTTATTAAAAACACTTATTAAAAACTAAGAAAAATTTTAAAATTTAGCCATTTTTAGCTTTATTAGCAACAAAACAAAACATTGAAAGTTGGAAAGCGTGAGGGCGTAGCAAAGCAAGTACCTATTCACCCCCATACTAAAAGTAAACATTGTCCTCAATGTTTCGAGTCTAAAGGTGGAGCACCCCCATACTAGAGACGAAGAGTCGAATGCTTAGGATCTAGCATGGAAAGGGTGATCAACAATATATCTAAAGCCGTTTATTAAGTATGCTAAAAGATAATTGTTAGAACAATAAAGGATATGTCAATGGATTCGTGAAAAACTTCTTCAAGCAAACGATGGAGGCTCACGTAAACGAACACGAGAGTCTTCAATCGTAGATGATGATGATGATCTAGATAACACAATCACAAACAACCACGAGACAACGAGTTGAAAGGGTACAAGTCCCCTTATTAGTGAATAGTAAGCATAAAAGATAAGCATGGGATCTCCCCCATGAGGCACCTCGTTTTTGATTACCGAGTCATGAGCTCGACTCGATCCCCTCAATGCTAATTATCATTGGGGAAGGTGACTTGGTCGAGGGCAACCATTGAAGCAATTTCCCCACCAAAGTAGTGCTTAAGCCTATGTCCATTCACCTTGAAATTAGGACCGTCATCTTGAGCTAGCTCGATGGTCCCATAAGCATACACTTGTGTAATGGTGAACGGACCCGACCAACGAGATTTCAATTTTCCGGAAAATATCTTAAGTCGAGAGTTAAAAAGCAACACTTGATCACCAACATTAAAAACCCGGTTTTTAATCTTTGAATCATGAAACTTTTTAGTCTTTTCTTTAAAAATTAATGAATTTTCATAAGCATTATCTCTTAATTCATCCAATTCATTCAATTGTATTTTCCGGTGATCTCCCGCGGTCTTCAAGTCAAAGTTTGCATGCTTAAGGGCCCAATATGCCTTGTGCTCCAACTCAATGGGCAAATGACAATTCTTCCCATAGACTAACTTATAAGGAGTGCAACCGATAGGTGTCTTATAAGCGGTCCTAAAGGCCCATAAAGCGTCATCAAGTTTTTCGGACCATGAAGCATGGTTTTCTCCAATCGACCTTTCTAAAATCCTCTTCAAAGCTCGGTTCGAAACCTCGACTTGCCCACTCGTTTGCGGGTGATAAGCCGTAGAAAGACGATGAGTAAATCCATCTTTCTTTAGAACCTTTTCGAATTGGTCATTACAAAAATGGGTTCCACGATCGCTTATAATAGCACGAGGGGTTCCGAACCGAGAGAATAGTTGCTTCAAAAACTTCATTACCACACGAGCATCATTAGTAGGCAAAGCCTTGGCTTCCACCCACTTAGAAAGGTAGTCTACCGCGACGAGGATATATTTGTTGCCATGAGACGATGGGAACGGTCCCATAAAGTCTATTCCCCATATGTCGAAAATCTCACACACTTTAGTTATGTTTTGCGGCATTTCATCACGTTGAGACGATTTTCCTTGACGTTGGCACAAATCACACGACTTCACATGTGCGTGTGCATCACGATAGATAGAAGGCCAAAAGAAGCCGGCATCGAACACTTTCTTAGCCGTGAGATTAGCACCGTGGTGACCTCCCGTGGGTCCCTCGTGACAAGCTCTAAGGATATTAGAAGCTTCGGCACCAAAAACACAACGTCGAACGAGTTGATCCGCACAAACCCGGAAGAGATAAGGGTCGTCCCAAAAATATAACTTGACGTCACGAAAGAATTTTCGTTTTTGTTGTGTCGTCATACCCTTGATTATGAAATTGCCCGCATGGTAATTTGCAATGTCGGCAAACCATGGGGTGGTGTCTTTAGAATTCACTACACCAAGAGTCTCAAGAGGAAATGTTTCGGTGATTTCCTTGTTCTCGAAAACATCTTTGAAAGGATCTTCTAGACGAGAGAGATGATCGGCCGCTAGATTCTCGGCTCCTTTTTTGTCAAGCACGGTGACATCAAATTCTTGGAGGAGGAGCATCCAACGAAGCAATCTTGGCTTAGCATCTTGCTTAGCTAAGAGATACTTGATAGCCGAATGGTCGGTATACACGATGCTTTTAGTCAAGACGAGATAAGGTCGGAATTTCTCAAAAGCATAGACCATGGCAAGGAATTCCTTTTCCGTTGCGGTGTACTTTAATTGAGCCTCGGTCATCGTCTTACTAGCATAGTGGATAGGACGGAAATGCTTGTCATAACGTTGCCCTAAGACGGCCCCTATAGCATAATCACTTGCGTCGCACATGATTTCAAAGGGTAATTACCAATTAGGAGCAACAAGAATGGGAGCTTCGGTAAGTTTCCTTTTGAGAGTTTCAAAAGCTTTAACACAATCCTCATTGAAGTTAAAAGGAGCATCCTTCTCGAGAAGGTGTGTCATAGGTCGAGAGATTTTCGAAAAGTCCTTGATGAAACGACGATAAAAGCCCGCGTGGCCTAGGAAACTCCTAACTCCCTTAACGGTTTTGGGATGAGGTAACTTGGCGATGACGTCTACCTTAGCTTTATCGACCTCAATCCCCGCTTTCGACACCTTATGTCCTAAGACGATTCCTTGTTTACACATAAAATGACATTCTTCCCAATTAAGCACAAGATTGGTTTCTTCACAACGTTTTAACATTTGCTCGAGATTAGATAAACATGACGTGAACGAATTGCCAAACACCGAGAAGTCATCCATAAACACTTCCATCGACTTCTCGATCATATCGTGAAAAATCGCCATCATACACCGTTGAAATGTACCCGGTGCATTACAAAGTCCGAAAGGCATCCTACGATAAGCGAACGTTCCATAAGGACACGTAAACGTAGTCTTCTCTTGATCACGAGGGTCGATAGGGATTTGAAAGTAACTGGAAAAACTGTAAAACCCGTATTTAAAAATCAGAATATTTAAATACGCAGTTTAATTTTAATAAGCTATATAAGTATTAGTTATTAGACAGAGATATAAACACAGAAATTAAATACGCAATCACAGTTTATTTAAATACTAAATATTACAGTTTATTCAGATAATAAGTATTTAGTCTCATAAAATATTACAGATGAATTATTTATTTTATAGAAATAATTAAACGTTAACAAGAATCACGCAGTCTCAATTTTAATTAATATCGCGACGTAATTTAAATATTCAGAAAATAATTATTGGTTAATAATTTAATTACTAGCTATTTAGTATTACGTGCATATTTATGTTCAGAAAATAAACAGATACGTAACGGGATTTAAATCACGAACACGCAAGTTATATGACTTTAAACGAAGCAAGTCGAAAACATTGCGAGAATTGAATATGTCGGCACGTAAACAATACTTAAAGTCTTTTTAAATAAATAATACAAAAAAAATGGAAGTTATATAAGTAAAAGGGCCTTAAGGCCGGTTTGTTAAAAAAAAGAGAAGAGAGAGAACTGGGCTTTAGCCGTTTGGTTTTTGGGTGAAAAAGAAAAGAAACGGGGGTTACCCCCTTCTCCACATCAGACGAAAAAAGAAAAGAATAACAAAGATTAGGGTTTTGTTGCTGCCGACACAAGAGAAAAAAAAAAAATATGGCCGCCGGCTATAATCGGGAAACAAGGACGATTGAATTATTTTACCAGTGATCGAACATGCATTGGTTGTCTCCCTCCTAAATCGAATAAAGGTAATTATATGATCCTTGTTTTATATCACGAATCATAGAACAGTAGTAAATTAAACGGGAAATCATGGAACTGATTTAAGGGGGTGTCGGGTTACGATGGATTCAGGGGAAAACCGAGACCAGCAGGTCTCGGTATGGTGTGTGTTTTAGTTTGGCCATCCGCGACCCAAAAGGGACGGCAATGGGGTTTTTGATCTTCACAGCCGAGACCTTTAAGGTCTCGGTGGTCCCTTTTATTGCCCAGCCTCGAACCACAAGCCATCAGGGGGTTTCGGTTCATAAACAGTGAGCAGCAGGGGTGTTTGGGACTAGTAACAGGGCGTTTGGGTCTACTCACAAACAAGGGGGTGTTTGGGACTGCGAGCAGTGGGAACCACTGCATTAGCAGTGGTAACTGCTGCACTGGCAGTGGGAACCGAATACTAGGCAGGGGGAACTTTGGACTAGCAGTGGGAATATAAGACTAGAAGTGGGAGTATAATAAAAACAGTGGGAATACAATACTAACAGTGGGAAATTATTTAAGTTGGTTGAATCATTTTATAAGTAAGTTTTATAAATAAAGTTAAATATATTATTATTTTATTATTTAATTAGTAAGACTAAATTGATTTGAACCTTGTCATCTTAATTACTTAAAAATCGAATTTAATTGATGATTTAATTAATGACTTATGTCAGGAAAACTAAATTTGGGAACCTTTCTAATTCAGGAAACTTTCTATTTATAACAGATTTCTATTCTTAGTAATATCATAAATTCAGAAGACCTATATTCAGTAATCAACAATACAGGAATACACTTATCAGTAACATTTGAACAGTCTGAATTATCAGATTATATATCTACAGTAATATAAGTATAAAATAAATCAAGCCAAGAATAGTTAAAATCATTAATAATAAAGGGATATCAGTCAACTTATTTTCGCGTCCATTATTTTTGTAGTATCCGTGAAGTCAGATTCGATCCGTCATCTTTCAGTCTTATTTCAGTACTGGACACGAGGTACGGATTTTCCGTCCTTTCAGTAAGGACTTTCTTTTATGCATAATTAGGATTCTCCATCTGCAGCCAAATGTTTTTCCCCAGTATATGTTTAAGCTTATCAGTAATCATGTTAATAATTAAATAAATTGCCTGAGCATTATATACAAGCATGATTAGTTTATGTACTAGTTACGGAGGTACCGTAACCACGGCACTAGAGGCACCGGTGTCGTGACTCACATGCATGAGAGTGATATCCTGCATCGTCCCACTCAGCTCAGCTTGGCCATTTTATCAGTATTATTAGTGGGGCGTATGGATGCATCCTAGGCTACAGTTTACAGTTTAGCAGGTGAATGTGGTGTGTGCTCTACATCCTTCACATTGGAGCTGATCCCTCCACCCATCACAGTTATTTAGAGGTCACCCTCTACAGCATGGCGAGGTCACCCCTCTATGTATTCATGCAGCAGTTGTTACAGCACATGACCTATATAAGCTCTTGGCAATTAAAATACAGTAAATGCATGTTTTCAGATTTATCAGATAACGATTCAGCTTTATTATTTACAAATCAGACTTTACAGATTATACACAGATTTCCGCTGCAACTTTACTTATCAGTCTTACAACTCCAGTATTTCATCATCTGTTTCAATTCAGTAATTCCTCATCATGTTTTATATCCGTTCACTGAGCGTTATGCTCAGCCGTAGTTCCTTTCATGTTCTAACGGCAGGTACACCAGGACGCTTTTAGGATTCTAAGAGCATGTGCATTTGGATGGAAGCTATCCAGACAACTTACTTTATGCATTCTTACATTATTCTGCTTATTTGGACATTGTTTAGTTCCTTTCATTCAGTATTTTTATTTTTCATGTTTTGGGCTTATGTTTGGATTGCCGATGTTTGATTCCGGTATTTCCTTTATGGTCAGTTAATGTTTTAGGACATTTACCTTATGCTTTGATGACACGCCATAAATACACGTAACGGTCCACTCATCCAAGTGGGGTGTTACATTTATGGTATCAGAGCGCAAGGTTTGACCTGTAGGCTCTAAAACTTGACATGTGACTAGTGGGTAGTCACTAGGAGCTTCCCAGATTTTGGCGTTGTTATTTTTCATGTTTCTCATGGATTATTCAGTCAGTTTTCTTCATTTATCAGTCAATTTTCTTAAAGTTTTGACTAAGTAAAAAGTTGGTACATAACTAGCCATATTTAGTCGCATGTTCTTTTTAGCGAATTTTCGTTTTGGTGAGCTGACCATAGGCGCTCACCCTTGCCGTTCAGATTTTGTATTGGTAAACCGACCATAGGCGTTTACCCTTACTCATGACAGATTCATGTTTTCAGTCAAATATCACTTGGTGAACCAGCCATAAACGTTCACCATTTCTCAAGTCGAAATTTCATGCTTTTCAGTCAAATGATGTTTTGTGAACCGATCCACAGTTGTTCACCTTTGTCATATCCGGACATTTCATAAATTTTGACCAGTATGAATCGAACCAGAATAGCCCCTACTTAGTCTCAGGTGTTCTTCTTTAAATTCTGTAGATTGAACTATAGCCGTCCACATCAGTTGATATTACACCTCAGTTGATTTGACTTTATGTTCCTTGTAACAGTCAAATTTTTATACCCTCACGTTGATGTCATCTACATGATGTTTTAGTTTCATGTCTCCTTACGAGGATTATGTTTTCAACAAGGTAATGATGATTTCATGTTAAGATATACAAGAACTTCAGTAAAACCCGTTTTCATGATAAATCATGATTGACCTTCATTAATCATGCTTCATGCTGACCACTGTTGGGACTTTGATTATATCATACTTTTCAGACTCGATACAACCAGCAGTAAGTCGACGTTGGAATTGTCAGCCTATCATGTTACTTATTTCAGGTTTGTTTATTACCGTTTAAATCAATTTATTTCTTTGATCATGTCAGACAAGCGACACCAGTATCGACCATCCAATAAAATTCCCACCAGTGCCATGAATAGTAGTATATATGTACCCTCTGTATAGTGCCTCAGTTATACTCCTTGTACAGTGATACATGTGCACTCCACGTACAATGTCTCGATATGCTTCATGTGCAATATTCATTTTGTACTTCATGTACAGTAGTCCAGGTGTACACCAGGTACCCTACTCCATGGATAGTGCTAATCGATCCTCAATCATCTCGGGCGTTTCCACTTGTCGATATTTTACCAGGTGCTGATGCTGCTCGTGAGTTGAAGATTTTACCAGATGCTAATGCTGCGAACACTTGAAGACCTCACAATTGCTGATGCTGCTGATACTTTGGTGATTTCTCAAGATGCTGATGGTGATGCTGTTATACTATAAAGACACCGCAGAGCAAGGACGAAAACTATAAATTTGAACTTTATGTCAAGAATAAATTTCAACCATCAGACACTACCATTCCATTACATACTTTTACCTTCTCAGTTAGATGTCACACTCCACTCAGCTAACCGTATATTCAAAGAGTGGGAACCGGAACTCAGCCGGCCACTCAGCAGAATAGTTACATGAATCAGGGTCATGATAATGATCGTCATAAATTGACAGACAAAGCAGTAGTGAAAACCACCGTGCTTTTAATTAATCAGTCAGTAACCATCGGAATTCCGGAACGGACGTGACCAGAAATACAGAGGTCAGTAGTCTAACCGGTCCGCCAACCCTAGCAGTTACCAGAAATTCTTAATCTCATTCAGACTCACCCATTAAAATACATGTTCAGACAACAGTCAAGACGTAGGTCCCAAGTATCATTTCGGAAGACCTTTCAGGACCCCAGTTACGATACACGTCATACGAACCTTTTGTCAAAATACGAGTCAAAACTCATAACTCAAGTATGTTTCTAAACCAGGCCCTTAGAAATTTAGGGTACCTTTCAGAAAGGGGTATACCCGTTCTATTATGCCACGCATGAATCAGATCATTAAAATTCAGTCACCACACTAGATTATTATTCAGATTAAGCACACGGTAATCATTATGTGAGGTTACAGACGAACACATTTAGTGAAAAGTCGCCATGTTTACTTCACGTATTCCTATGTCAGCTTTATCTCAAACCAGGTAGTTATCTGCCTCTCACCCAGAAAGGACTCAACAGTATCACCATATTTATTAAAGTTCTCCTTTCAGTTGACGACGAGATCCGTCTTACTAAATCCCAAATATATTCATTATATATTTCTGCCAGAAAAATCAATACAAGTTGTTTCTTCCTTACAAGCGCGTGACTTATCAATACATAGCTACTTACACTTTTAGCTACCAGTTATAAATTCACTTCTAAAATTCCTCGAATCCATGATCAGCAGATTATACAAAATTTCCAGATGTCATTCCAGAAATTCCTTCCTAACTACGAGACATAATTTAACATCGAGCTTATCTCAAGAATAGTGTCTGTTTCCAAAACTCTTTATTCCAGAGTTGCATCTAAGTTAAAGGGTTGCATCATTTGCTGCAAGAATTACCAGGATGAGGCTTTATTCGTCCTAGCGCACCACCAGAAGGTGCACCATTTTTTGTCTGACCAGAAAAAGGCCGGTAACATGAGATCCTGGATCGATCACCAAATTTTACAAGGTCACCATACATAATCAATGTTCATTCCACGTACCGGAGGTCTTCTGGCCTACTACGATGCCTTAAATATTTTCTAGAACGATTCACGATCATACCACCAACAGTGCTGAGAGAAAGAACACGAGGTTTTCTAGACTGCTGTTACACACGACATAGTCTCTCTAAAATTTTGAATTTATACTTCTGAACTCCCTAATGCTCAGCTATCTTATGGAATTTATGAATACAAATTTCCCCATGATTCTCAGACAAACTAGTCAGCATATTCATTGATCACATTCTGGTCTACCAAATCCTAAAGAAGAACACGAGAATCATCTTCTCACAGTTGTACAGAATCTTCGATAGGAGAAGATTTTATATACAACTTTCCAGATATAAATCTCACTTGAACAAAGTGGCATTTCTGAGCCACCACATTTCAACAGAAAGAAATTTCAGACAATCATGCGCAGGTGAAGGCCATCACCTGATGGTCCCGACTGACGCCTGTGAACGAAGTACAATTTTCTAGAACTCAATTGACTACTACCGCAGAAATTGCCGACAATTCTCACTAAAATGTTTTATGACTATTCAACAAGATTTCCACCAGAATTTTCCATAAACCCAGACAAAACTTTGATAGAATCCGCATCACACATTAATGCAGCTATGTTCATATCTCGATGCCTGACTTACCTCAGGTTCAAGATAGAACATCGACATGCTATTACTACCAGTAGAAATTCTAGACCGAAAGGAGACAAGACTCCATGGAGATTGTTATCAGTTTACCACAGACTCAGAGAAAGTATGATACTATCTAAGTTATCATCAACCATGTAATCAGCCTGCGCGTCTCTTTCATCCGAAAGGATCACGTAGTAGCATATCTACAGAAAATTTTAAAATTCCGCAGTAAATCGTACAAATTCAAGGCATTCCTTTGACCATCATATCAGACAAAATTCATGTTCACGATCAAGTGTATGTTTACGCCCACTTTAAATTCATGTTTATTTTCACTGTCACGTTTACGTCTCATTTGCGGTATGATGCTGTTCAGTTCATCTTTTATGCTATCTCATAATTTAAGCTCACGTTTGTGTTCATAACATTGTTCACGTTCAAGTTCGAGTGCCATTTCACGATACACGTTCCTCAGTTTATTACCGAATACGGTTACAGAAAGCTTGGGAAATCAGACTCAAGTTTAGCATAACTATTCCATAATCAGGTAGACGTTTCACATCTCAGGTCGTATCGTTGGGCATACATTCCTCAGTCAGCATACGTTCATGATATGTTCTAGTATCACGTTCACAGTATGATCCACTTATCATATTCTAATTCCATGCTAGCGCTCCTCATATAATTATGAACCACGTTCACAATTGCTCACTTAGCATGTTCACAATTGTTCACGTAGTTCGTCCCTATATATATTCTCAGCAGCTTGCTCAGAGATATAAATGTTATCTTTTCAGGATAATTGTACGTACCGTTTCATGTATACTACATGCTATAGCTTATTCACTCAGATTCAGAAAATCCATCTTAAGTTAGAACCAGAAACTATTCAACATCATCAGGACAGGGTCAACCGGACCAAGATTTTATTTATTATGTTAGACATTTGAAGGGATCGTTTCGAGCGGGAGGCCACTCGAAACGGAGGAGTCCATCCGGACCTCTCATCCTTTTCTTTCAATAAATCCAGTTAAGTCCTTTCAGCCATGTCACGTTTCATGTTCTCTTCAGCTATGTCACATTTCATGATCATTTCAGTCATGTCAGGTTTATACCTATCACCAGCATTATGTCTTAATTAAAAGACAAATTATCCTTCAGCTTAATTGTCTTTTCAGTTTACGTGTTCTTTCAGTTCATATAACTTCATCAGCTTATTACCTTTAATTCGAGGACAAATTTCTCCTTTTTAGAGGGGAAGAATTGTAAAACCCAGTATGGTCGTATCTTTAATTCGGGGACGAATTATTGTTTTTATAGGGGAAGAATTGTAAAACCCGTATTTAAAAATCAGAATATTTAAATACGCAGTTTAATTTTAATAAACTATATAAGTATTAGTTATTAGACAGAGATATAAACGTAGAAATTAAATACGCAATCCCAGTTTATTTAAATACTAAATATTACAGTTTATTCAGATAATAAGTATTTAGTCTCATAAAATATTACAGATGAATTATTTATTTTATAGAAATAATTAAACGTTAACAAGAATCACGCAGTCTCAGTTTTAATTAATATCGCGACGTAATTTAATTATTCAGAAAATAATTATTGGTTAATATTCTAATTACTAGCTATTTAGTATTACGTGCATATTTATGTTCAGAAAATAAACAGATACGTAACGGGATTTAAATCACGAACACGCAAGTTATATGACTTTAAACGAAGCAAGTCGAAAACATTGCGAGAATTGAATATGTCGGCACGTAAACAATACTTAAAGTCTTTTTAAATAAATACTATAAAAAAATGGAAGTTATATAAGTAAAAGGGCCTTAAGGCCGGTTTGTTAAAAAAAAAAAAAAGAGAGAGAGAACTGTGCTTTAGCCGTTTGGTTTTTGGGTGAAAAAGAAAAGAAACGGGGGTTACCCCCTTCTCCACATCAGACGAAAAAAAAAAGAATAACAAAGATTAGGGTTTTGTTGCTGCCGACACAAGAGAAAAAAAAAAAAAAAAAGAAAGATGGCCGCCGGCTATAATCGGGAAACAATGACGATTGAATTGTTTTACCAGTGATCGAACATGCATTGGTTTTCTCCCTCCTAAATCAAATAAAGATAATTATATGATCCTTGTTTTATATCACGAATCATAGAACAGTAGTAAATTAAACGGGAAATCATGGAACTGATTTAAGGGGGTGTCGGGTTACGATGGATTCAGGGGAAAACCGAGAGTAGCAGGTCTCGGTATGGTGTGTGTTTTAGTTTGGCCAGCCGCGACCTAAAGGGGACGGCAGTGGGGTTTTTGATAAGGTCTCGGTGGTCCCTTTTATTGCCCAGCCTCGAACCACAAGCCATCAGGGGGTTTCGGTTCATAAACAGTGAGCAGCAGGGGTGTTTGGGACTAGTAACAGGGCGTTTGGGTCTACTCACAGACAAGGGGGTGTTTGGGACTGCGAGCAGTGGGAACCACTGCATTAGCAGTGGTAACCGTTGCACTGGCAGTGGGAACCGAATACTAGGCAGGGGGGACTTTGGACTAGCAGTGGGAATATAAGACTATAGTGGGAGTATAATAAAAACAGTGGGAATACAATACTATCAGTGGGAAATTATTTAAGTTGGTTGAATCATTTTATAAGTAAGTTTTATAAATAAAGTTAAATATATTATTATTTTATTATTTAATTAGTAAGACTAAATTGATTTGAACCTTGTCATCTTAATTACTTAAAAATCGAATTTAATTGATGATTTAATTAATGACTTATGTCAGGAAAACTAAATTTCGGAACCTTTCTAATTCAGGAAACTTTCTATTTATAACAGATTTCTATTCTTAGTAATATCATAAATTCAGAAGACCTATATTCAGTAATCAACAATACAGGAATACACTTATCAGTAACATTTGAACAGTCTGAATTATCAGATTATATATCTACAGTAATATAAGTATAAAATAAATCAAGCCAAGAATAGTTAAAATCATTAATAATAAAGGGATATCAGTCAACTTATTTTCGCGTCCATTATTTTTGTAGTATCCGTGAAGTCAGATTCGATCCGTCATCTTTCAGTCTTATTTCAGTACTGGACACGAGGTACGGATTTTCCGTCCTTTCAGTAAGGACTTTCTTTTATGCATAATTAGGATTCCCCATCTGCAGCCAAATGTTTTTCCCCGGTATATGTTTAAGCTTATCAGTAATCATGTTAATAATTAAATAAATTGCTTGAGCATTATATACAAGCATGATTAGTTTATGTACTAGTTACGGAGGTACCGTAACCACGGCACTAGAGGCACCGGTGTCGTGACTCACATGCATGAGAGTGATATCCTGCATCGTCCCACTCAGCTCAGCTTGGCCATTTTATCAGTATTATTAGTGGGGCGTATGGATGCATCCTAGGCTACAGTTTACAGTTTAGCAGGTGAATGTGGTGTGTGCTCTACATCCTTCACATTGGAGCTGATCCCTCCACCCAGCACAGTTATTTAGAGGTCACCCCTCTACAGCATGGCGAGGTCACCCCTCTATGTATTCATGCAGCAGTTGTTACAGCACATGACCTATATAAGCTCTTGGCAATTAAAATACAGTAAATGCATGTTTTCAGATTTATCAGATAACGATTCAGCTTTATTATTTACAAATCAGACTTTACAGATTATACACAGATTTCCGCTGCAACTTTACTTATCAGTCTTACAACTCCAGTATTTCATCATCTGTTTCAATTCAGTAATTCCTCATCATGTTTTATATCCGTTCACTGAGCGTTATGCTCAGCCGTAGTTCCTTTCATGTTCTAACGGCAGGTACACCAGGACGCTTTTAGGATTCTAAGAGCATGTGCATTTGGATGGAAGCTATCCAGACAACTTACTTTATGCATTCTTACATTATTCTGCTTATTTGGACATTGTTTAGTTCCTTTCATTCAGTATTTTTATTTTTCATGTTTTGGGCTTATGTTTGGATTGCCGATGTTTGATTCCGGTATTTCCTTTATGGTCAGTTAATGTTTTAGGACATTTACCTTATGCTTTGATGACACGCCATAAATACACGTAACGGTCCACTCATCCAAGTGGGGTGTTACAAAAACCATCTAAAAAGCAATAGAATTCATTTCCCGCAAGTCGCTCCAACATTTTATCCATGAAGGGCAAAGGAAAGTGGTCTTTACGAGTGGCGTCATTTAACTTTTGGTAGTCAATACACACCCTCCAACCGGTCACAACGCGAGTGGGAATTAACTCGTTGTTTTCATTAGGCACAACGGTCATTCCTCCCTTTTTAGGGACACAATGGATTGGGCTCACCCATGGGCTATCGGATATAGGATAAATCATTCCCGCGTCAAGGAGTTTAAGGACCTCCTTTTTAATGACATCGTGAATTTTGGGATTCACCCTTCTTTGACTTTGAATTGCGGGTTTGTAGTCCTCCTCCATTAAAATCTTGTGAGTACAAAATTTTGGGTCAATACCCTTAATGTCGGAAATTTTCCACGCAATTGCCCCTTTATGAGCCTTAAGAACTTTCAAGAGCTCGGTTTTTTCATCATTAGCAAGACCTTTTGCAATAATAACCGGCAACTTGTCATCACTTTCCAAGAATGCGTATTCAAGGTGAGAAGGAAGATCTTTCAATTCAAGGATAGGTGGTTCCTCGATTGAAGATTTTGGTTCAACACTCATAACTTCCATCGGCGGAAGAGATGGTGGAATAGAAGTATCATCACTAATCAACACCTCATCTTCATTGTCGATTTCATTTGAAGTGAGATCGCCTCCTTGGATTGGAGTGAGATTTGGTGTTGAATTAGCAAGAATCGGATCCAAAATAGTGGGATTGCCACTTGACGAGCTATCAGAAAAACCTAACACTTCTTGTGAAAACTCATCGCAAACCACATCAACGATGTCAATGTGATTGATGGTAGCGATTGCATAAACATGAGAAGATTTCGAGTTTTGAGTAGCGTTTATAACAAGTTCCTCTTCGTTGAATCTCAAAGTGATAGTTCTTGCATGAACATCGATAAGCGATCTCGAAGTGTCTAAAAATGAACGACCTAAAATTAGAGGAACTTGAGGATCCGCGGGGATGTCAACTACTATAAAATCAACGGGATAGTAGAACTTCCCCACTTTCACGAAAACATCTTCGGCTACTCCACATGCTAAAATCATAGAATGATCGGCCATCTCGATAGACATGTTCGAAGGAATAAGAGCCGGAATCGAAAGCGATTTCCAAATGGAAAATGGCATCAAATTAATGCTCGCACCAAGATCGGCAAGGCGAGGCATTCTTTCATATATTGTATGTCACAAGGAATGAGAAACTTTCCGGGGTCACCAACTTTTTCCAGTATGCGGTTAAGATAAACCGAAGAACAATTAGCAAGCTTTGAAAGCTTTTCCTTATCGCTCATCATACTTTTAAAAGTGGAAGCGAAACGAGGCATATACAACAACGCGTCGGCTAAACTCACATCAAAATGCACTTGTTGAAACATCTTTATAAAAAGCTCGATTTGTTGTTTGTTACGTTCTTGCAATTTCTCTTTGTTTCGTCTCGAAGGGTAGGGTAAAGGTGGTGTGGGTTGGTCATTAGGCAACGGCCTTGGAAACTCGGGTTCCACAATTGGTATTGGTTCAACCGTAGGTGTGGTATGAGCGGTACTTCGTGGGATTGTAATGTGCTCCTTTTCGACCATCACCTCGGGTTCTTTCTCGATTTCCTTCTCCGTAGAAGTACTTGGACGAGAGATTGGTTCCTTGAAAGTTTTACCACTTCGTGTAGTAATAACCTTCATTTCTCCCTTCGGGTTTGCAATGGTATCACTAGGAAGACCACCCGAGGAAGAGGGTTTACACATGATTGCTTCAAACATCTTAGCCATTCGGTCCTCAAATTTTGATTGCCTAGCATCCGCTTTTAATAACTCTTGCTTAATCTCATGTTGTCCTAATTCCATCTTTTGTTGGTTTTGTTGAAGACGTTGGACATTTCCTTCCATTTTGTTTGTATGAGTTTTAAGTTCATTAGCAAGTTCATTTTTAAGCTCGTTTTTCAACTCGGATCTTAAGCTAATCATCTCACATTGCATGTTATCAAATTTAGCATCATTTGCTTTAGCATAATCCAAAAATTCTCCTTGCAAATTTTTAGTGTGAGCATTTTGAAAACCTTGTGTAGTGTTTTGAAAATCCCGGTTTTGGTTTTGATTAGAAATTTGTCCATTCCCATTTTGATAATTCCCCTTGTTGTAGTTGCGTGAATTGCCTTGGTAATTACCACCTTGGTTATTGTTTCGATAATTATTAACATTTTGATTTGGTGGAGCTTGATTTGGGCGGGAACCTTGACCGTTTTGGTTGTAAGATCCCGTTGCTACATAAGCACTCGAAGTGTTTCCATCCGCGGTAATGCACTCGGAAAGATCATGAGCTCCACCACAAGACAAACAACTCTTAGCAACCGCTTTAACCGACGCGGAATTTGAAGCTTCTTGAGCTTTCCAATGGGACATAAGATTAGCAAATCTATCAAAAAACCAATTTTCCTCATTAGCTTCATCATGTAAGGCATTAATGCTACGATACGATGACGATGAAGACGAACCAAAATTGGCAACACTCGGTGTGTTACGAGGGCTATAAACCTTAGATCTATTCTCGATGATTTGTAAAGCCTCATTTTGTCGTCTTGCACAAAAAATTACCACCCGCGGCGGCATTTAAATAATCTCGTTCATGATCATTAAGCCCATTATAAAAAGTATCAATTTGATGCAATTCTGAAAAATCATGGTGTGGACATTCATGTAACATTTCTTTAAAGCGTTCCCATGCCATTGAAAAACTTTCATTATTTCTTTGCACAAATCGTGAAATCTCATTTTTCAAATGTGTTGTTTTAGATGGTGGAAAAAACTTGTTCACAAATTTAGAAACGAGATCGGCCCATGTCAAAATCGAATTTGGCGGTTCTTTCTCAAGCCAAATTTTTGCGGGTCCATCTAAAGAGTATGGAAACAACATCATCTTAATGGCGTCATGTGGAACATCCTTAAACTTGCTAGTAGCGGTGAGACGGTTAAAATTCCTAATGTGGTAGTGCGGGTTGTCTTTCTCATGACCTCTAAACTTATTTGCTTGCAACATCGACATTAAACCCGTCTTAATCTCGAAATTCTCCGCAAGGATGGCGGGAATCACAATAGCCTCTCCAAAACCCTCGGTGGGTGCTTGTAGCAACTCCATCATAGTACGATTAGCCATGACGACTTCTTGTTCTACAATAGGTTCAACAATTGGAGGTTGTTCAACAATCAACGTCTCTTGATTGGCATGCTTTTGAAGACGTTTACGAGCTCGTTTTGCTTGATTACGAGTGATCATAAACTTCACGAAGAATGGGAGGTGAGCAAAGAAGATTCTTTATGGGTGTTTTGTGAATTTTCAATTTTTTTGTGTTTTTGATTATATTTAATTTTTTTGGATTTTGGTGTATCTTCGTAGACAACAATCTACAAAATCTCTCCTCGAATCGAACTCTTGATTAAAGAAGCCTCAAAGGAATGAAAACGATCACGTGGAGTTAAAGCCTTCGAATGACTTTAGAACTTTGGTGAAAACCAAATTGTTCAAGAGGTTTTAATCACAAAGAAACCAAGAAAATATATTATACATAATAATACTTTGGGCGGCAAAACCCTCGATTAGCCTTCAATCTCAAAATACTCACAAGGAAGCGGGGAAACGAGGCGGCGCGAAGCACTTAAGAGCCTTTTTCCTTAGGGTATATTTTATAATACCCGCCTTATACCCACCTTATAGTTTGTATTTTTCAAAATCGAGCTTCACGAAAGTATTTATCTATTTTTGCCTTTTTTTTGTTGGAGATTCGAATACAATAATTGAGTGATGAAATCCCAATTAAGGTTGTGTTTTCACACTTTTGGAGATATTGTTTATTTGTTGTGATACTTAATACAATATAGTAATAATATTTTTACAAGAAAAACCAAGAAAACCGATAATACGTATTAGTAGAGTTCCACTAATACAAATACTATTTATGGTTAATATTAAAAACAACAATACAAATTAATCACGACACACCTCCCCGACAGCGGCGCCAAAATGATTGGAGTAAAATTACGTCCTTTAGGAAAAGGAGCATAAAAGCGGTAAGTATTAAGTGAACGTTTAGGAAAACGTAAACACTAATGACCCTTATGAAGTTCGTTTCCCAAGGAGCTATATGTGTGTGACTAAGATGTAAAAGATTTGCGATTAATATTTGGTTTAGAAGGGGATGAGAAAAGAAGATGACGAAGACGTAAAAATTACTACTAGAAAGTTAAAACGTAAAACCGTACAAACTACAAAAATAAAAATTAATTCTAAAAATTACCAAAAATTCACCAAAAATCAAAATAAATAAACAAAGAGTTTATCATTGATCAAAACTTTTTCAAACCTTTTAAATAATTAAATATTCAAATTTTAAATGCTAATTAAAGCCCAAAAATCAAATAAATTATCAAAAAGCCCAAATAAAGATTTTTCAATTGGTAAACCTCTAAAATAACCTAAAAAGATTAAAAACTATTTTTAGAAATTTTTAAACAAATAAAAACTATTTAAAATGATTTAAAAACTATTAAAACTTAAAATAATTATAAAAATTAATCTAAAAGTGATAAAATTATTCTAAAAGTTGCTAAATTCCTATTTTAATGAATTAAAGCTAATAAAAATGTAAAAAGTTGGAAAATGTGAAATTTGAAAAATAATAATATAATAATATTAAAATAATATTAAAAATCCAAAAATTATAAAAAATTCTAAAAACTTGCAAACTAGTTTATTTTAACCTAAATAATCAGAAAATCAAAGTGAAATGACCAGAATACCCCTATTGGGCCCTCAAATGGGCCAAAACCAAAAACAGTCAAACCAAATGGGCTTTTAGGCCCAAAAAGTCAAACTTGGCCCAATTGACTTGGAAAAGCCCTATCTGACTCAAAATTTAATTCTAAGAACAAAACTCTAAATGCCCAAAAGCTGAATGTGAGTTTATCACAGCTTATTAAACTCATAGCTTATTCTTATTGGGCTTTTCAGCCCATTAAGCAATAAGCCAATGCCATAAGCTCTAATTTGACACACAACCTTCTTTTGGGATGCTTATGAGATCTGTAAAAAAAAAATTTGAAAAAGCACACTCAATAAGCCAGAAATAAGCAAAGTAAAAATTCACTAAAAGACAAAATAGTCGGGTTTGAGATTTAGGGCACCTCAGAAGCTCTAGTTTGTTGCAAAAGCTCACAAATAGCTTAACTAAGAATAATCAATCAAGAAAATCACAAAAAGCCAAGTAGAATAAGCTGTATGAGCAAATAAGCTGGCTGAAAAAGCCAAATAAGCTAGTTTTCTTGCAAAAGCTTAACCAAAAGACTTGTAAACTTCCAGATATGATATTAAGCTAAGAAAAATGATTTCTATTACAAAAGATAAGTTGTTGCATGTGCCAATAAGCAGTTCTCAAAAAAAGCCAAAAAGTGCTTATTTGACCAAAAGTCAAAGTACTCCAAAATGCACCAAATGATCAGGAATGGTCTATGGGCTTGTTATAAGCAATTTTTGTGAAGGACTCAAGGAGGAGGCCTTGTGAATCAAGAGGTCAGTTAAACTTTTGATGACAGATTTTGGCAATAAGGACTTAATAAGCCAGTTAGCTTATAAGCCAGATACAAAGCAATCCAAATAGCAAAATCCAATCACAAGCAGCACATAAACAAGTTCCAAGCAGCAAAATCACAAGGCATGCACTAGGATAACAAATGCAAGCACAAAATGAGGTGGTCACTTTGCTGATGCAAATGACCACTTCAACAACTTTTGATAAGCTATAAAAACCACAATAAGCCACCAAATTCAACAACCAGATAACTAATAGATAGCTTTTCACCCAAACTATTCCCAAACCTGATTTCAGACCTTAGATCCAAGTAACAAAGAAGTTATTGGATCTGATGTGTTTGACCAACTCCAAAACCACTTTTATTAGATTCTTGCAAAACTTCAAATCTCTTTACTAAACATTCAGAAAGTAAACCAATGACTAAAACTTGTATATTAGGACTTGTTTAGACCTCGCAAACCCTAAGAACCAAGGGTACAAGGCCACAAGGCCTTATGAACCAGTAATCCCAAACAACCCTTAATCAACCACTTTTCAAACAAACTTCTGATTTTTAAACACAACCTATTGATTTTAATGATCAAATAGTTACACTAGGTGACAACTAACAGATAACAGCCATAAAACTAAAAGCACAAACACAAGAACTCCAAATCATATACCAAAGTACAAAATAAGCAGAAACATGAAATTTTGAGAGGAATCTTAACAAGAGGTTATACCTGCCTTCCACAACATCCTAGGAAGGCCAGCTATGCTCCTTGGACCTTGTTAAACAACTAGAACAAGACCAAGGTACTTCAATAAGAAAGATGATGAATGCCTTGGTTGATGTTTCAAAGCAGAAACTTAAGGACTTGATGTCTTCAACACAAGCAGCAAACAACTCAACCAAGGGCTCTAATCCCTTCACAAGCTTGGTGTCAACAAGCTTGCAAGAGCTTATAGCTTATGGTTAAGGGTTAGTACACAAAAATAAGCAAAATCAGAACCTTCTTTCAAGCTTTTTCAAACTTGAAAAACCTTACCAAGCATAAACGTCCTTGATCCAAAAGGTTCAAGCACACTTATAACAATCAATGGAACTCAAAATCACCCTTTCAACAACATAAAAAGGAATTACAATTTTCTAAAAATACCAACTTTTATAAATTTAAAAAGGAATTACAAGTTTAAAAGGTAAAGTCTGGAACAAAGGGACTCTCACATGTTGAGGTCTCCTTTTATAGGCAAATGCCAGGCTACACTATTCACAAACCCTAGAAGTGAATTCTCTAAAATGCCCTTAAGTCCTTGAGGGCGTTTGTTGTTGATGAGCTGTCCAAAGTGATCCCAAACGTTCATTTTAGCTTTGTGATCAAGCAAAGAGTTTTGGCTGTTGATTTTGCCACATAGGATTACTTCGAGGGTAAGTTGCATTCTGATTGGGTGACGTGTTGAATGGTGGGGCCTCTTGGTGAGTGGGAGTGAGGGTTTTAAGGTTGGATGGGATTTAGAGTGTGTGAATCAAACGTGTGTCAAGGTAATTGAGATTTACCCTTTGTTTAAGTTGATGTAAAATCTGGGTGTGAAAAGGTGAATAGTGACACGTTTGATCCGAAAATGGGGGAAGTGGAAGTTGTTTGGCGCAATATTCATTTGAATGTTTCATTTGCCCAACAATAGTCCTTGTGTTTTAGGATTTTTGGTAAAACGTGTTTTCAGCCATCAAAACTTGGTTTCCTTTGTAATTAACTTTCACACTTTGGCAGTTTTGGCACATAACTTTGGAAAAGGATTTCAAAGGGTTATTTTTGCCATTTTGAGATATTTCAAGGGCTGATCTTGGACATTCTTGATCTTCAAAGGTCTTCAATGTATCATGACGGACCATAATTGGCAATTTTGAATAGTAGAGGGACTAAACTTGCCATTTCTTTAAAGTTGAAGGGCCATTTGTGTAATTTTGACAATCTTAAGGGACCAAACTTGTAATTATCAATATACAAGGGTTTTAAGTGTCATTTCTTCAATAAATGAGGATCAATCTTGTATGTCTTCAAGTCTTCAAGGGTATTTGTTGAGTATTCCATGAACTAGGGCCCGGTTCTTTGTACGGCTTCGTTTCTCGTGTCCGTTTTTCCTTGTATCTTGTGATCTTTTGTCTTTTTACGATATCCATACCTAAAATACACAAGTAAACAAACACAAGCATATATATGGTATATTATGACATTTTTATGCATTTAAAGCCCGAAAAGAACGATGAGATCATGTATAAATGCCATCTCATCAGGGACCCAGTAACATTAGTTCTGGTCTTGTCCCAAACAACCCTACTTCATCATCATTTACACCACCTTCTAGGACTGAATGGAATACGTTGTTTCAACCGTTCTTTGATGAATTCTTTACTCCTCCAAGTATTGTTGCTCCAGAACCTGAGGTAATAGCTCCGGTAACCGAAGTTATCGCTCCAGCAACCGAAGCACAATCAGACACATCTGCACCTACAATTGGTCAAGATATACCTTCAACGAGTAATTCTCAACCAACACATGTTTCAACTACCCATGTCATGCCTATTGATGATGAAGAGGATGATGATGATCACGATTTGGAATTCGCTCAAATGCGTGAACTTCCATTCTTTGGTGTACCTATTCTCGACCCTAATCAAGCCGGGTCGTCCACCTCGGAGGAAGCTCCTTCTATGGTCTACTCCAATCCACGGATTCGTGAACATGACAGCAAGTGGATAAAGGATCATCCTATAGATTCTATTATTGGTGACCCTAATCGTCCGGTATCCACAAGAAGTCAGTTACAAGAAAATGTAATGTTTTGTCATTTTGATGATTTTCTCACTGAAGTTGAACCTAAGACATGGAAAGAAGCTTTTACTCAATCCTGTTGGATAGAAGCTATTCAAGAAGAACTTAATGAATTTATACGTCTTGAAGTATGGGAACTTGTCCCATGCCCGGATCAAGTGCAGTTACTCACCTTGAAATAGGTTTACAAGGTGAAACTCAATGAGTTAGGCGGAATATTGAAGAACAAAGCTCGACTAGTAGCTCGTGGATACAAGCAATTATTAGGCATCGACTTTATGGAATCCTTTGCACCTGTTTCCCGTTTGGAAGCTATTAGACTATTCCTCGCTTATGCTGCCCATATGAATATGATCGTCTATCAGATGGATGTGAAGACGGCATTTCTTAATGGTGAAATCAAGGAAGAGGTCTATGTTCAACAACCGGATGGTTTTGTGAATACTAAATATCCTAATCATGTGTACAAGCTTAAGAAGGCTCTCTATGGGTTGAAGAAAGCTCCACGCGCATGGTATGATCTATTGTCACAATTCCTCATTACACAAGGCTTCGCTAAAGGCAAGGTGGATCCCACGCTGTTCATTCAGAAACGAGGTAAAGATATGATTATGGTACAAATATATGTTGATGATATTATATTTGCAGCCTCGACCCAAACTTTATCCGACGAATTTGGGAAACTCATGTCTTCCAAGTTTAAGATGTCAATGATGGGCAAGGTATCATTCTTCTTAGGTCTTCAGATATCTTAGATTCCCAGAGGCATCTTTATCAATCAATCCAAGTATGCCCTTGAATCTCTTAAGAAATATAAGATGGAATCTTGCGACCCCGTGGATACTCCAATGGTGGAACAAACTAAGCTTGATGCAGATCCACATGGAGTTGCCGTTGATCTGACACTTTATCGTGGAATGATCGGTACCCTTCTATATATTACAGCTAGTCGACCTGATCTTCAGTTTGCTATATGTATGTGTGCTCGCTATCAAACTCGACCTACTGAGTTACACTTGGCCAGTGTGAAACGGATCTTTCGATATCTTAAAGGAACCATTAATCGGGGACTTTGGTATTCGAAGGACTCGTCGATTGCACTTATGGCATATGCAGATGCGGATCATGCGGGCTGTCAAGATACAAGGCGTAGCACGAGTGGAACTTTGCAACTACTAGGAGATCGACTAATCAGTTGGGCATCGAAAAGGCAGAAAAGCGCTGCAATTTCAAGTACGGAAGCAGAATACATAACAATGTCCAGTTGCTGTGCTCAAATTCTTTGGATGAGATCGCAATTAACCGACTATGGTCTAGGTTTCAACAAAATTCCGATGTACTGCGACAACAAGAGTGCAATTGCCTTATGCTGCAACAATGTTCAATTCTCCTGGTCGAAGCATATTCACATTCGCTACCATTTCATCAAGGAGCAAGTGGAAAATGGAGTGATCGAGCTTTACTTTGTCCGATTTGAATATCAATTGGCGGATATTTTCACGAAGGCTTTAGATCGCGCTCGAATTGAATTTTTGGCCGACAAGCTAGGAATGAGAACCTTCTCGCCTGAGACTCTAAAGGAACTGACAGATGAAGCGAAAGAATAGTGGTGGTAAAACTATTCTCCGTATCCTTGGTGATCATTTGTATATATTGTTTATATTTTTATCCACAAAAGCAAAATACAAAAATATAAAACCATATAAAAACCATAAAAATTGAAATATTCATAAAAATCCAAAAATATTTTTACTTTATTTTTCAAAGGCATGTCTTTTGGTACGATAATATTTACGGACTTAGAAATGTTGATTAATATTGATACGGCGCCATAAATAGAGTTCGTACAAAAGTTGTAAATATTTCATAAAACATGCCTATATGGCTTGTAGTTATTTCTGACTGCAACCCGCTTTTCATATTAAAGTCAAGTATTTCTTATGAAAGCTTTGGCTCACAACGGGAATTAATTTTCTCGGGCAAGGTTTACTTTAAAACCTTGTAAGGGATTAAGTTTACTTTATAACTTGGTCTAACACAAATATATGTACGCATCAGTGCATTTATTTGTTACAACAAGAGAAATCTTGTTTTTATGAAGCTATCATCTCTACAACCATAGCAATCTACAATTGGTATCTACATACTCGACGATGCAACTACTCAAACGACGACTACAGCTCTTTCAATAGAACACGGGACAACAATTGAGGGGGAGCAATTGTCAAGCATTCAGAATCTTCGATGCCGAAAGTGCCAAGTTCACAAGTTGGTGTCAAGACAACAATACCAATCGTACACGTGGTGTCAAGAGATGACTTCAGACGTGACGAGGCGAACAACATATGCTGACAAGAACCATTTGATCTTATCATATGATGTTCTCATCAATCAGCTCCAACCTTGTCAATTCTTTTCTAATATGGTGAATATGTGATCATGTTACAAATCGGTGTCATATCTCATACATTTGGTATCATGAAGATAAACGGACTTGCATTTTTCTTCCCAAAACCTTTGTTAAAACTTCATTAAATCAATTGATATTAAAACATCGATTGGGTTAATATTTTTAATATGGGGGAGAAAATGTGATTTAATATGGGATATTATCACAAATGGTTTGACTTAATGTGCTGGCTCATCCCGACATATGCGAAATGTTTTCGAATATCGTGGCATATGTTAAGGGGGAGCAAAACGGATTTGCATATCAAAATGGATTTTCATGGTGACATATACTTACCCAAAACCCATTTATTTCACGACGATGAAGATTGTGGTGACATAAGGATGGTATGATAGGTTAAGTCCAATGATTCTTCTAGAACCGGAGGAATCTTCCCAAGGACATTCCATAGCTAGAAATAGTAGTCCTTACGAAAGATGGAGAAAGATTGTGAACGTAGCTGAATGTCGACCAAGTACTTAAGTTAGCACTGAAACAATCACAACAAGGTGCTAGTTATGACGTATTGGTAAGCATTGAAGGGGTTGAAGAATGAAAAATAATTATAAAGATAAAGGGTGTAAAGAAGCCCTCCTTACAACTTTAGGCAGAAATCGGGTCAACACATATGCTATTGAGATCATTTTAATGATGCTCGATATTGAAGATAGAGATCATGGACCCAGTGATGCAATGCACAACCCATCCCAGCAAACTCAGATATCTCTTAAAAGATATTTGTTTTAATCACACGAAGACAACACATTATCTATTGATTTATTCACTCCGAATAAATTGGTATTGAAAAGGTGGCACTCCTCTCCAGCCTCCGATCACTAAAATCCAAAGTGCACGATCGAGTCTAGAGCCATTTGAGATCATCAAATATCTCATTAGGACACACTTCCATAATTCCTTGCTTCTTCACACACTGTGAAAAGTAAGAAAGATTTTAAGAGTCCTACGCAAAATCTTCATGATCTTGCCTGAACATCCGAGTAATACGAAAGTATTTATAATGAAGATGGAAATCCTTCTTGAGAGAATATCAAAAAGCTCATGGTAGGTGACTTGTGCGATTCTTTATGAATCAAACTTGTGATAACTGGAAAGCAACGGCGGTTTAATTCTTAGCTGAAGTTAAACACGTTCCAGGCCTCTACGCAATATCTAAGTGACCTTGCCGAAACACTTAGAGTAATACCTTAGTATTCACGGTGATGAGTGGAAATCTTTCTAGTGTTAACCTCAAACAGCACTTGGTAGGTAACTTGCAAGATTCTATACGAATCAAGCTCGTGACAACTGGAAAGCAACGATGGTGCGATTCTTTAATGAATCAAACTTGTTCCAGGAATCAGAATTGACGGCTTCAATCATGCGGATAATTTTATCCAAATGATTCACTCTTTACGTTTGCAGTCAGCTTTGGACGGTCGAGTAAAGAGAACGGGTTTACCCGCGAAATCTTGTCAAGGAGATTTTTAATTAAATCTACCTGCCACAAGTACGATATTTTATATCGTCCAACGGTCTTCACCGACCGGAGGTAAAATGCTACCGAATTAGAATGAAATGTTTAAATCCATTTCATTCGTGTCTACTTATGTTGCGGCATTTGAAGACGGTGGCGTTGCGGAATCCGAGAAGAAGTCGTCCCCGCATGCTTATACTTTATGTACTTAATACCTCATCTAATTCAAGAAAGCCTAAAAGTTAAGTCTTCCGTTGTATCGAACTCTGAAGCTTTCAAGAATTACGAAGGTATAAGTATGTGGGATATGGTGTCACGAGGAGGCGAAGATCACAAGTGATGGATGCACGAGATCAAGGCAAGAGATTAATGCTCGAGACTGATATCAAAGATCACATCAGCATGTTCACCAGAAAAGAAAAAGAAAAAGAAAGACGAAGACTACGAGCTAAAGACAAGCATAGTATGCTAGGTTTATCTTATTATTGTAACTTGGGTAATGCTCTTGTTTGGAGTGACCTCCCTTAGGGGGATATTGTTGGAAATACGTTTTACGTATTAAGAAGGATCGGTCACTCCAATAATAGTCCATGTAATAGCTCGTAGTTTAGTTACTTATCTTTATTTAACAAACAAACCCAAGCCTAGCCTACAACATGTGTAGGCCGGCCCAAATGTAAGCCCAAGCCCATGACAAGGACTTGGGTATATAAACCCTCTCCTTAGATGGAGAGGGTGGGTGGTTATTCATAATTTACACATAGTAATCTTTTATTTCTCTCTCTAGAAGTGTGTGAACTCCATCGTCTCTCTATCTCTTTCTCTCTCTAAAACATAAGCAAGATTTACATATCCTACAATTTCTCAGACAAATGGGCCCAATTTTAAGGTGAATGGCCAGCGCGTGAAGTTGTATTTTGGTGAGGACATCTCCCATGAGATGATTCCATCCCTCACCACGTTTCCCATGACCTAGTTTTGGGTCGATTCAGGCTCGTGACTCGATTATAAAAAACAAGCGCTTCTCGGGAGGCAACCCGTTGATCTATCCTTTACCGTTTTCATAATAAGTGTAGGGGGAGCCCCGTATGTGTTTGTTGTCTTGTTTCTTCTTATGTGCAGGGATTCAAGCTTCAAAGAGCACCTCGATGACTTTTGACGAACCGTGATACCGTGTTCCCATCTTCCCGGTTCTATCCTAAACTGTCATGATTCAATATTTCATATCTTATATGTTCACATTGAAATCATTTTAGTTGTCCTTTCCTTAGCAAGATTTAAACAAAGTGCACAATGTCCTAAGTGTAGGGGAGTTTACTCCCACATGCTTAAACATTGAGGACAATGTTTATATCAAGTGTAGGGAGACTTCTATCGAAGTAAGTGGTCTTTTCCATGAATTTGCCCTCATTTTAACAGAAAAATTTGATTTTTCGAAATTTTTCAAAATTTTTAATCTATTTTGGCCTTATAGTTTTCCTTTGCTATCGTTATTTACTTTCCTTGCTAGAATAAATTTTCAATAAAGTGGTTTTAAATTTTTCAAAGTCGTGAATATTTTGACTCAACCCGAGTTTACTTATCTAAGTTTACTCTAGCTAGTATCCTTAACGTGTTTAAGTCAAGTTTTGCTAGGCTTTTATATAGGGAACTTTAAAACGCGAAAGTCTTAACTCTCACGGGTTAAGAACAAGAACTTTTCACAAGTTCCTATAAGTGATCCTAGAGAGTAGTTTATCAAGGGAACTTTAAAATGCAAATTCTAAACTTGAAAAAGTCTAAGAGTTTGCAAGATCCTATAGACGGCTCGAAAACCCAAAACTTTGATTTAATTGGCTAAGCATCCACGAGTCTCATTCCTTTAGATTTTAAACTGTGGAGGACGAGAGATGATAGAGTCAATTATAAGTTTGGTATTCTTTCGTGAATTTATGTGAGTTAATTATGAGCCTATTCTCCCATCGCTTGTTAATAAATTTATCTGCAATAAATAAGGTTGTACGATTTGAAAAGTTACTTAGCTTCTAGCCCAAGATCGTTTAAAAGTTGCTCGGTATTAATTAGAGTTCATAGCCAAGGCATAAATTATTGAAGCGGGATGCGAAGATTGGCGAGTCCGAAAAGGCCCTAACAAGGCATGAGGGCTACATTTTGTTGCTAAAGATCCAAAGTGATGTGAAGAATCATTTATCGAGAATCAATATGAAGGATCGAGACACACGACGATAAGCAAAAACTCCCCAAAAGATCATGGAGAAGTCTATCCGAAAAGACCCTAACAAGGTATGAGGATAAATAGATCCAAGTCCTAAAAGGAGGCGGATCGTTGTATATCAAAGTCCAAAATAAAGATTGGAGAAAAATGAAGAAGTCGTGGTCCAAGTATGAAGAATCTCTCAAAACTTCAAGTGAAGAAGTTCCTATTATGAAGAGAAGACCATAATTTCAAGAACGTCTCTCAAACATTTGAAGTATGAAGTCGCTGCCAAATATCGGTCCGAGAAAGGTCTCAAATCGTGAAACGAGTTATGCCAAGATATGAACTTTATGAGGTCCCGAGAAGCAGTTTTAAAAGATTTTGTCCTTTAGCTAACTATTGATTAAATCGTCCAACTTTATTTTCAGCCTAAATAACTATCAAAATAAGTCAAAGAATGCATCCTCGTGATCATTCAAGACAAAATTAAAATATAAGAGATACACCTAGGAATAAGGGAGTCTAAGTAAATAATTAGCCCACATGAATTCATGTTAGTTTGCTAACTTATAATAACAATGATCTCGTTTTTAAGCTTGGTATGGGGAACGTGAAACTTGAGGATGATAAACGTTCATGACAGCCAAAACCCCAATGTAAGTATTTGATTTCTTTACTTGTTTCTATCCTTTTATTTTCCTTAATGTTTAGTATTTAATAAAGGCCAAGGTGGGTTATTTATGATGAAAATTGTAAAACGTGCTTAAAAATTAATGCATTGCATGAGGGCATTGCAATGGTCAAGTGTAGGGGATTTAATAAGTGTGAAAACACTTATCCTTTTACCGCTTATTTCCAATAATAACAAGACCAAAACGTGTATTTTATGTCGTAAAAGTCGTAATTATGCGTGGTTTGTGTTTTTATTGTGTTTAAGGACCAAAAGATGAAAAAGGATGAAAACACGGGCTTTCACGAGCTTTTATCGAAGAATACGAGAAAAGACAAAGTCAAAAGATCAAGAGTGCTAAAAGAATGGATGTCCAAAACCTATTCTGAAGATTTATCGAAGAAAAAGTCTAAAGACGGAAGTTTAATGAAGTCGAAGAACTCAAGTCTAAATTATAGAAGAAAATTATTAAGACAAGTTCAAGTCCCGAGACTACGTCGAGAAAAGACAAAGATTTAAATCGAGTCGAGAAGAAAAGAAAGAAGGAAGCACACCACACATGCACTCCCCATTTCCCTATAAATGCCCTCCTAATCACATTAGGAGGGGGGTTAGCTAGTTTTAGTTTTTTTATTTTTCCTTTCTAGTTTTTAGAGGGAGAAAGTTCCAAACTTTCTCTCACTAAGTTTCATCTTTTTTTTCTTACAAGTTTAAGGGTTGAATCATTCTTGTATTTGGATTTCATTTTAATTTCAAGTTCAAGTTAAGCTTTTTGTTCTTTAATCTCTTTCTACATTTCTCGATTTCACTTACTACTTCTCCGAAACTTCATATTTGATCCGATTAGTTCTTAATGTGTGGTTGATTTTGATGTTTTAGTCAAGAAAAAGTTAATCTTTTATCCCTTTATAAGCTTTCATACGTATAAGTTATAAGCTTTTTATGCTTAGTGGCTTATTTGAATGTTTTAGCTTATTAATTTTTAAACTTTCTTAAAAAGTTCATCTTTTTAAGGCTCGTATTATTAAGTTCATGTGTTTAGATTCAAAAGTTTTCAAGTTTGTGCTTATTTATCTTTGTCTAGAAGCTTGAAAGTGTTTATTGGTAACTGCTTATTCATTTAAGCTTATTTTCTCTTTGGTCTCCATTTCCATCTTAGAAGGGGTTTTACCTTGGTACGATCTCTTGGCTTCGATCGCATAGATTGCGATCCGTTTGTTCTTCCCTGGTGCGATCACACACTTAGACCACCCAATACGATCTGTGGGTGCGATGGTGTGTAACAATCTTTGATTTCGATCGCATTAATTGCGATCTGTTGTGTTGCGATCATAAACCACGATCAAGGACCACGATCCACTTGTTGCGATCGTGGTTGCGATCCGTGAGTGCGATCACGCTGTCCCATCGCATTGAGTGCGATCTAACTCCTTGGATGTGATCGCATTGAGTGCGATCTGGAGCACTATTTGGGTACGATCGCATTGCAATCCTACTTTGGCTATTGTTTTGCTTATTTAAATTTCAATTTAATTTTTCCCGCATTTTAACTTAGATTTATTTTAAACAAGTTTCGTCTTAGTTTGTTTTTACCAAGTCTTCAAGTTTTTAATCATTTCCAAAGATTGCACATTTTTATTTGTAGTTTAAGTTTTAAAGCTTTCATTTTACTCAACGACAATTTCCTTATTTGCATTTTAGTTTAAAATAGTTAATCAAACAAACCATCCTCTTGATCACCAAAAGACAATTGAGTCGCGTAATTAACGGTAATCAATTCGAAGAGATCAGAACTACGAACTTTCATAACTAAGTAAAATCTAGTTATTAAATATCCTTTGAAGGTTTAAACAGCCTCAGATATTTTAAATTCACTAAAAGACAAAAAGGAGCGGAGTCTAGTACCCGCGGTTCTTTAAGTGCCTACGCGGTTCCCTATCGATAAGGAACCGCCTGGGTAGTTAAGGAATTGCCCCCAGATAGCCGTTGGGATCTTGTCTCCTATAAATAGTGGATCAAATCTGCATTTTCATCAACCCTTTTTGGACATCTCTTTCAGCCTTCTTTCTCCTATCTAATCCTAGTCATTTGTAAATGATCACTTAATGTGTTAAGTATGTTTACTCATGATTATCCTCTTGATCTTCTTCTTTACCTTGTACAAAGAGAAGATCACTAACACATTTGTGATGTGATTAAAGATGAAGCATTGATGAAGATCACCTTTTCCTAAAGATCTAGTCATGTTCATCATTTGTTTATTTGTGTCTTGTGTAGATCTAATGTATTTGTGAATACTTGGACTATTTGTGTTCATCTAAGCTATATGTGAATACTTGGATTAGAGTTGTGTAAATCCATTGCACATGTGTGTGCTTGGATTTGTGTTGTGTAGATCCAAGCTACATGTGTGTACTTGGATATGTTTAGTTGACTTATAATTAGTTGTGTTAGTTCTCACTAAATTATAAAGTGATGTGGTTGTGTCTTGTGAGTTCTCACTAAACTATAAAGTGATATGTAGTTGTGTTGTGTGAAGTTCTCACTTTGCTTCAAAGTGAAGAGTCGTGAAGATTGGTTCTAGCTTTGGATTAGAACTCGACATCTAGCCTTGTGTCAGAAAATGGTGAAGTAGGCAACGTTGTGAAGATTGGTTATAGCTTTGGATTAGAACTCGACATCTAGCCTTGTGTCGTAAAATGGTGAAGTGTGCGACGTTGTGTAGATTGGTCCTAGCTAAGATTAGGTCTCGACATTTAGCTTAGTGTCGGAAAATAATGTAAGCGACGTTGTAAGGTTTTCTCCGCCAAGAAGGGAGCTTGTGGATATAGTGGAAATCTCGAGTAAGGTGTACTCGAGGAGTGAAGTAGGAACTAGGATAGAGCCTCGTTGCCGAACCACTATAAATCTTGGTGTCTTCCTACTAGGTTGTTTCTTTCCTTACTCATTACTTACATTCATTATCATTATACTTACTACACATTGTTAATGCATTAGAATTGAACCTAATCATTATGAAACTAGCTTTCAAGTAAAAGATAGTTTTGTGCACTCACCTAGTTGAAAGGAATTTTAATTAGGAGATAAACAATGAGAAACTATTCAACCCCCCTTCTAGTTTCTACAAGCTTCACAAAAGGCACCGAGATTCACTTCCTTATCAAATTCCCTACCATGATCCGTCCTAATAGACACAATTGAACATCCTAGTTGATTTTTAATTCTTCGACTAAAGGTTTCGAAATGATCGAAAGCTTCATTCTTAGACGCCAAAAATCTAGTCCAAGTGAATCTAGAATAGTCATGAACTATAACTAGGGTATAAATGTTACCTCCATAACTCCGTATGGCGGAAGGTCCAAAGAGATCTATATGTAGGAGCTCTAAGCACCGAGAGGTCGAAACCAAATTCTTGGCTTTGTGACTTGAGTGAACTTGCTTCCTAATTTTGCAAGCATCACAAAAGTGACTATCAAACTTCATCTTGGGGAGATGTCTTACCAACTCCTTAGAGACTAAAGATTGAATTAAACGTATATTAGCGTGACCTAATCTTCTATGCCAAAGAGTAGAACTATCATCTAAAGTCGCTAGACATAGGTTGTCCTTTGACTTCCTATTGACCTTCATGACATAAGGCACATGCTTTCTAACACCTTTTACAATGACCTTTCCATCTTTTACGATTTCACTATCATATTCCAAAAAGATGACCTTATACTTATTGTCACAAATTTGACCTATACTTAAAAGGTTAAAACCTAAGTTATCTACGTGCTCTACGTTTTCTATGATCATAGATTCAAGAGAGACGATACATTTGCCAATGATATTACCACATCGATTACTTACGAATGTAACGTTACCTCCATCATATGTTTTGTAGTGTGAGAACAAACTTCGATTACCCGTCATGTGTTTAGAACAACCACTATCCTTAATCCACTCGTCGGGCTCTAAATCGATTCCCTAGCATATCTAGGTAACAACACAGAAGATCAAATATTTGGTACCCAATATCTCATGGGTCCAAAGTTGTTGGTTCCAAACATCCCTTGCATTTGGTTAGGATGCATGAATGGAGGAGACATTCCCCATGGGGAAAAGTATTGTTGTTGAAAATTGTTCCAATTCATATGGCCATTTTGTTGTTCATAGTTTCTCTTAGGTGTCTTCGATCTTGATCTAGAATTATTGTTATTCCTTCTAGGTGTTGGAGTTTTACTTCGAGGTCATGACTTATTTCGTACTCTTAGAGGAGTAGATGTTTGTCTAGATAAGTTTCTAGTTCCCATTAGAGGTTTACTCAAGGGCTTGTAGAATTTATCTAGAGTAGGCTTTTAAAGAATAGGTACTTTGACCTTGTTAATAAGAATATGTTTTGGCCTTTCACCTAAAATAGACTTTTCAGAAAGTTCTGTATTTTCACAAAAACCATTTCCTGTCCGCGGTTCTTTAGCTCCACCCGCGGTTCCATAGTCATAAGGAACCGCGCCATATACTGGCGAACCGCGTACAGGGGTGCATTTTTCTGAAAACCTAACTTGTTTTGGTTAACTAGTTTATGCTTCATTAGTGTTATATCCCAACCCAATTCTTTCCTTAGAATGTATTTGTTTGTTCAACATATCATCAAGAGTACTAGTGCCTTTCATGAACTTTTTCAGTTTAATGGAGGTACTCTTGAGATCTTCATTCTCTTGTCTAAGGTTTTCACATTTTAAACAACCTAAATCAACTTCTTTGTTTTTCTCAAGCTTAGCTAATTTCTCTCTTAGCTCACTAATCTTATTTTCAAGCTTAGTTCTATTTGATTTTAGCACTTTGTTCTTTTCAATGAATTTAAGGCTAAGATTATGTAAGTTATTGTATTGGCCTTCTAATTCACTGTCATCTTGAGAAGAACTATTATTGCTATAATAATCGGTTTCGGAATGTACCTCTTTAGAAGTGTGAGCCATAAGACATTTCTCATCTTTGGGATGTCATCAACATCTTCACCGCTATCGCTCCATGAACCTCCAACGAACGCCGTGTGGTTCTTGTCGCGTGAAGGCTTAGGACAATCATCGATGAAATGATTTGGATCACAACATCTAAAGCATTTCCTATCACCTTTATCATCTTTGGCAAATCGGTTTTTGGAGAAGGGTTTCTTGTCATTGTTTGGTTGCCTCACGTGTTGACCTCGTCTCTTGAAGAACTTATTAAAGTCTCTAACCGCCATGGCATATTCCTCATCATCACTATACGATGAGCTTTCATGGTCACTTTGTGCCTTCTTGGCCTTAAGTGCAAGAGACTTTCTTTCACTCTTGGTTTTCACCATTTCCGAGTCCTTCAAAATTATCATCTCATGAACTTTCAAGTTGCCAATGAGTTCATCGAGTGATAATTTGGCGAGATCCTTTGATTCTTCAATCGTCGTGACTTTAGCTCTCCATTTTGGATGCAACGCCCTAAAACTTCCTAACATTGTTCTTGTTAGAAAAACCTCATCAAGTGCTTTTAGACTAGTAATAATAGTGTTAAATCTAGCAAATGCACTATCAATAGTTTCATCTTCTAAGATGACAAATTGTTCATATTGTTGAATAAGAAGATCAACTTTACTTTCTGTGACTTGGCTATTACCTTGTTGGGTTACTAAAAGAGTGTTCCAAATATCTTTAGCGGTTCTACACATAAAAATCCTTTCGTGCTTTTTCTTTGGTAAAGCATTATAAATCACCATTTTAGCCTCATTATTTTCAGCAAGATTCCTTTTAGTGTCATCATTAGCTTTGTCAAAAGTGACTATCTCTTTGCTTTTAGAAACTTCATTATATTGATAAGGCAAAAAATCACCATGGATAATAACATGCCAAAGATCTAAATCTTTTGATTTCACATAAGTCTCAAATCTATTTTTCCAATAAATAAAACTATCGATTTCAAAAAGAGGTGGTCTTTGCATAGATTGCCCTTCTAGATACTTGTTGGAATCCATGGATCGATTCAAGTTTTGAAATACAGTATATTTTAAAAGGCTTGAGCAACCATGCTCTGATACCAATTATAGAAACTAGAAGGGGGGGTTGAATAGTTTCTTAAATTTACATGTTAAAAGATGGTTTTTAAAAATCCTTTTCAAAAACATAGACTTAAGTATTTATGTGAAACCTTCTTATACACAATATGAACAAGTTATAGTGCAACTAAACTAATAATCACAAGTATAAAGAATAATGAATGTAAAGAGATAAGGGAAGGAAAGATCAAACCAAGCACCAGGGATTTATAGTGGTTCGGCAACGAAGCTCACTCCTCGTTCCTACTCCACTCCTCGAGTACTCCTTACTCGAGAGTTCACTAATTAACAAGCTCTTTAACGTGGAGAAACCGTACACAACGTCGCTTATCCAATTTCCGACTATTAGCTAAAATTAGAGCCCTAATCTTAGCTAGGACAAATCTACACCAATATACATTAAGGACCAAGTATTAGCCTTAATACATACACAACTTCCAAATAGACACAACTACTTGGATCTTCATAACAATGACAAAATAATGAATAAATAAGTTTGGATCTTCAATGGATCTTTGAGGTAGACACAACATTTCAAGGATGAAAGTGTTCTTCTCTTTGCAATTTGAGACGAAGAGATGGGAGGAGAAAGATTCACTTATAAACAAGTAGAAATCAACCAAATGACCAAAGATTTGAGTAATTTAAGAAGTATGAAAGAATCTGGAAATGTATGTGCAAAAGAGGTGAAGAGAAAATCTGAGAATGGTCCACTATTTATAAGACAAACTTCCAACGGCTATATCTGCCCGCAGTTCCTTATTGTAGCCCGCGGTTCCTTATCGATAAGGAACCGCCATAGCCACTAAGGAACCGCGGAGTAAACTCCACTCCTTTTTGTCTTTTAGTAGTATGGTTCGAATCTGGAGATTAAAATATCCTGAAAGAATATTCCAAACCTAGATAAAATATGTCAATTTCAAATTTTCAAATTTTCAAATAATTAATTTAATAAAACATTTTCTTAAAAAAAGTTTAATAATACCTTGTCACACTTAATAAAAAGTGAGTTTTAAGAAAAGATTAAATCCTTGATCACTTAATTAGGATGGGTACTTGTTTTTACATACCTTAAGTGATAATGGTTGAAATGAAAAATACTTCAACTCAAGAATTCGTTTTTTATTATTTTCGTAAATGCTTGTTTTTACATATTGTCGAAGTCAAAACAAATCGAGACCAAAAAATGCAAATAACGTTTTTAGACATTATTGTATTAACAGTTACAATAGCTTACGTAGATATTTTAGTGGTCTTTTCATAATTCCTTGGCTAGATAGGAAAAATCAATGTTTTGTAGATAGCTTAAACTGTTTTCATTTATGTAGACATAAATTTGACTTTTAGTGTAAAGGTAAGAGTAAGATTGATAAAATTGAAAAAATTAGATGGAGAGTTAGATATGTTTTTGTCTTAGAGGAAACATGTTCAAAAGATAAATGTTCATTCAAATAACTTAAAGTGTTTTGTTTGATTTGCAGTGACACAGAATGGCGCATAACATTGGTAGAGAATTGGTGAATATTTTTCCGTTGTTAAGGTTATTGTGAAAGAGCTTGAATCAAAGAAGACATCACTTTCAGAGTTTGAGAATTAGTAGGAAGTAATAACGGCACATTTTGAGAAATATTGTGAGTGCACATATAAGTTAGTATATGTAAATTTGACAACTTTATAATTTGGTCTACTTTTTTGTTAGACGTATATAAGTAAAACTAATGTATAGTTTGTAGTTTAAAATAACTCTATTGTTGCTTACACAGGTAAATGAATAAAACAAACAATAAGAACGAAAACCTCCGCAACGAAGCGCGCGTATTCAATACTTGTTATTATAATTTTGTAAAAACGAAATATTCTTCATAATTAATGATATCTTAATATAGAACTACGGTTCACGGGGTTGACTAATGTGCATCAGTTTAGACAGATATATACAGATTACGAGTATTCAAAAATTTAAAGACTCCAACTACCAACATTTTGCTAGATACTAACCTTCAAATTCCAACACAAATATCTGAACTGGAGCTGATATATTGAGCTCGTGTGCAGCTTGAAAAAAATCAGAAGCTTGCTGCATTAGACCTTCTTTTTACAGATCATACCCAACTTAAACTAAGCTTCATGGTTTGTAGGTTATAGCCGTAATGTGTTCATCAAAAAGATTTTTCGATAAAACTGAGAAGTGAACGAGTGTTCCATGTTAATCCAAATAGCATTTTCAAATACTATTTGGTACAAGAACCAAAACATCCAAAGAACATGCCGTGTGGTATCACAAACTAAAAAGAAACCGATGATAACTAAGCCACTAAAAAAAGAACCATGGATAATAAATGTCGACGTACAGTCGGTAATGGGCTCGACCCGACAGGCCCACGGCCCACACGCACTTTACTTATCCCACAAGAAACCATAAGCCTATATAAACAGGGGTAGAGGTCTCATTATAGATCAGGTTATCTCTCTCAACCACACCTCATATACAACTTATCGTCCCGATACTAACTTGACCGTCAGAGGTGGACCCTGGGGCTCCGGCCTCGGGTCCACGTCTAACCGGTTTACCTTTGTTTGAAGCATTACTCAGGATCCGGGAAGACGACGAACGGCCTAGGAGAGTCGTTGAACCGGCCCAGCCAAACTATGCTCCAACAAGTTGGCGCCATCCGTAGGACCATGAACAATACATGTTTCACGTTCTCGCTATATCTGAAAGCAGGGATCAAAGTCCAACGTGGGTAATTCTAACAATCCTAGTATAGTTGTTTTTTACTCATACTGCCATGCGTATATAGGTCACTAGATCTACCAATCGCACTATATTATGCGCATATCACCGTGAGGCATTACTTTAATAATTTTTCTTTAAAAAAAAAAGAAGAGACACCAAGTCGCATGTATGCTTTATTGTATCATACGTTGCATATACACTAATTGTTATATTTGATGCATGTGAGATATCCGAATTATTATATGCACTAAAATATAGATCGTGTATATTTGATTCTGAAAACAATATTGGACGAGATTTTTTGTGAGGATTATTATATTGAACTGCGGTGATGAACGCGGCTCTTCGATAGATTCCTTACTTCTTCAGATATTTATTTTTTATTTTGATATCCACGGTTAATCGGATCCGTCCGTTCACAATACCCCGTGCGTTTCGACATATTTTATTTTTTTATTACGTTCATGAGCCGCGTCCTTCCGTGTTAGTCCTATATTAGTAAAATATTACGCAATCTTTTAAATGTATTCAAGATTTTTAAAAATCTTATGTTTTAGGTAAAAAATTTACCCATACCTTTTAAAATAAATAAAATATTTTATCAATATTTTTCATGTAAATAAAAGATATTACATATATCTTTTAAATTGGCAAGGAGATATTATATATATCCTTTGATTAGATTAATATATTTTTTCATATATGTTGCGACCCGACGTAGTAATATCGGGATTCGCAGTCATGGCTCGTCCATCCGCACTCGTCTGCACATTCGGCATTTATTGTTATTTTTTATTCGCGGCCATGGTATGTCCAGCCGTGCTTATCTATATGTTCCGTCGTATTTTATTTTATTGCGGTCATGAGCCGCGTCTTCCGTAATTAATCTGCATGTTCGGATATCTTGTTTATATTAATAAGGGATATTACACATATCATTTAAATTACTACAAGATAGTGTTTAGGATATATTCCGATATTTTTTATTATATATATCTTTTAAATCGGTAAGATATATTACATATATTTTTTAAATAATATGTTTATCATTCGCGGTCATGGTACGTCCATCCGTGTTAGTCCGCACACTCGGATATCTTCTGCCTGCGGGCGTACATGTACTTATCGTTCCCAAGCAGAATAAGAGGATTGAGTGAACCTGATAATTCAACTTGTCGTGTAAGAGGGTTGCAAACCCAACGACCATGGATCATGTATCCTTGTTAGACACCTTGCTATCAAGACGTTGTAGTAAGTTACGCAAACCACATGACTCATGAAGGACTTGCAAAAGACACACTGTGCACGTCTAACAAAACTTTGACCGTCCTTATGGTATTAGCGGTACACCGCACGTAATTAAATAGTTTGTCCCATAAGTTAGTTAAGATACGTCTTATACTATGTGACAATTCGTGGTTATGGCACGCCCATCCGTGTTGTTCCACACGTTCGGATCTACTTCATATATTAGCCGCATTTACGGTACGTCCATTCGCGATGGTCCACGTTATCGTAATTTTTTGTATACTTGATTAAGTTTAATACTACTAATCGAGTGTAGCACCATTAAACTTGGGGGGCTACTAGGGTATACTAATACTACTATTTATGTACACGTCACGCAAATATCTTTGGATATATTCCTTTGCCACAGAAGTCCGTCTTCTGCCGGTTTATTCCTCTGCCATGGGAGTATATCTTCCATTGGATTATTCCTTCGCCGCGGAAGTACTTCTTTCACGCGCTTATTCCTTTGACATGGAAGTATATCTTCCATTCGCTTATTCCTTCGCCACGGAAGTACTTCTTTCACGCGCTTATTTCTGCGCCATGGAAGTATCTCTTCCATTGGCTTATTCCTTCAACGCGGAAGTACTCCTTCCACGCGCTTTTTCTACGCCATGGAAGTATCTCTTCCATTGGCTTATGCCTTTGCCACGGAAGTATCCCTTCCGTTGGCTTATTCATGCGCCACGGAAGTACTCTTCCGCATGCTCATTATCTTCGCCACGAAAGTACCTCTTTCGTTGGCTGATTATCTTTCGTCGTGGAAGAATTCTTCCATGTGCTCATTATCATTCGTCGTGGAAGTATTCTTCCACGTGCTCATTGTAGGATCTTATTTTTCTAAGGATTTAGCATTTTATGGATTAATCTATTAAATGATGATAAATGGAAGAAACTTAGAGAGAGAAAGAAGAGAGAGAAAGGAGAGGATGAAGAAGAAAAGATGAAATGTGATTATGTGTAATGGAAGTGAACCAACAACCCCTCCTAACATGCTAGGAGGGGGGTTTATATAGCCCACCCTACATGTGGGCTATATGGGCTATATTGGATCACGAGCCCAATATCATTGGAGTGACCGATCCTTTCTAAATACGTAAAAACGTATTTCCAACAATCTCCCCCTAAGGGAGGTCGCTCCAAGAGACAAAGTTCTAAATAGTCTATAGCTCGTGATCTATGCTAATAATGATGTGACCGAGACTTTCCTTGGAAAAACGTATTTCCAACACTCATTATCATTCGCCGTGGAAGTATTCTTCCACGTGCTGATTATCTTTCGTCGTGGAAGAATTCTTCCACGTGCTCATTATCATTCGTCGTGGAAGTATTCTTCCACGTGCTCATTATCTTTCGCCGTGGAAGTACTTCTTCCACTGGCACCTTATCATTCGTCGTGGAAGTATTCTTCCACGTGCTCATTATCATTCGCCGTGGAAGTATTCTTCCACGTGCTGATTATCTTTCGCCGTGGAAGACTTTTTCCACGTGCTCATTATCATTCGCCGTGAAAGTATTCTTCCACGTGCTCGTTATCTTTCGTTGTGGAAGTACTTCTTCCACTGGCGCCTTATCATTCGCCGTGGAAGTATTCTTCCACGTGCTCATTATATTTCGCCGTGAAAGTAGTCTTCCACGTGTTGATTATCTTTCTCCGTGGAAGTGTTATTCCACGTGCTCATTATCATTCGCCGTGGAAGTATTCTTCCACGTGCTCGTTATCTTTCGCTGTGGAAGTACTTCTTCCTCTGGCGCCTTATCATTCGCCGTGGAAGTATTCTTCCACGTGCTCATTATCATTCGTTGTGGAAATATTCTTTCATGTGCTGATTATCTTTCGCCGTGGAAGTATTCTTCCACGTGCTCATTATCTTTCGTCGTGGAAGTATTATTCCACGTGCTCATTACTTTTCGCCGTGGAAGTACTTCTTCCATCGGCGCCATTATCTTTCGCCGTGTAAGTATTCTTCCACGTGCTCATTATCTTTCGCCGTGGACGTACTTCTTCCATCGGCGCCATTATCATTTGCCGTGGAAGTATTCTTCCACGTGCTCATTATCATTCGTCGTAGAAGTATTCTTTCACGTGCTGATTATCTTTCGTCGTGGAAGTATTCTTCCACGTTCTCATTATCTTTCACCGTGGAAGTATTCTTCCACGTGCTCATTATCTTTCGCAGTGGAAGTATTCTTCCACGTGCTCATTATCATTCGCCGTGGAAGTATTCTTCCACGTACTGATTATCTTTCGCCGTGGGAGTATTTTTCCACGTGCTCGTTATCTTTCGCCGTGGAAGTATTCTTCCACGTGCTCATTATCTTTCGCAGTGGACGTACTTCTTCCATCGGCGCCATTATCATTCGTCGTGGAAGTATTCTTCCACGTGCCCATTATCATTCGCCGTGGAAGTATTCTTCCACGTGCTGATTATCTTTCGCCGTGGAAGTATTCTTCCACGTGCTCGTTATCTTTCGCCGTGGAAGTATTCTTCCACGGGCTCATTATCTTTCGTCGTGGAAGTTCTTCTTCCATTGGCGCCTTATCATTCGCCGTGGAAGTATTCTTCCACGTGCTCATTATCTTTCGCCGTGGAAGGATCCTTCCACGAGTTCATTATCTTTCGTCGTGGAAGTATCCTTCCACGGATTCATTATCTTGGTCGCGGAAGTAATTCTTCCGCGTACTCGTTACCTTTGTCGCGGAAGTAATTCTTTCGCGTACTCATTATCTTCGCTGCGGATGTACGTCTTCCGTTGGCACATTTCTTTATTGCGGAAGTACGTCTTCCGCGACAAATTAATTTACTGGGCCACGAAGTGACTTTTCCAAAGTTTGCATTATTGGACCTTAATTAGGCGAAGCCTGATCAACTACGTTTAGTTCAGGAAAAACCGTGACAAATTTTTTGACGTCATTGTCGTATGTCGTGGCCGCAAGACGGATGTATCATCCGCATCACCTTGCCACTGAAGTACATGTTTTGTTGGCCTTAAGCCGAATTCAATATTCGCACAATGCTGCATCATTAGTGGATATAAGAAGTACGCCTTCAAATGTTCACGATGCAGCATACGGATTCACCTCCACCTTCACAAAACCTTCTTATCATCATCACGTTAGAGATGAATAAGAATGATACCTTGCTAGTGCCAGTGTTACCCCGGCTATAGAACACACTTTCTTCTTACGGGGTCCTTACCGTCTAATCACGGGAAACCAAGCATTCGAGCACAACCACCCGTCTTACGTATATATGTTTTCTCATTTCTTTCGTCGTGGATACGCTTACAGGTACCGGATATGGTGTAAAAGTCTAGTAACCTTGATGAAGACCTCGCATACTAAACTGGGGGGGACATGATGACGTATAGTGGCTACGCTCACTATTCGTAACCCCAAACCATCATATTTTCGCTAAAAGTAGCCCATTGCGAGTGGAGCCATATGTTACGGACAACCCACGAGGATGTCCTAGTAGCAAGCCGCATGCGGTTGTTTAGTGAGCATGATACACGAATGAGTCTAGCATAACATGATCATGGACCATATCATACTAGACTGGGGGACATGTCGACGTACACTCGGTAATGGGCTCGGCCCGACAGGCCCACGGCCCACACACACCTTACTTATCCCACAAGAAACCCTAAGCTTATATAAACAGGGGTAGGGGTCTCATTATAGATCAGTTTATCTCTCTCAACCACACCTCATATACAACTTATCGTCCCGATACTAACTTGACCGTCGGAGGTGGACCACGGGGCTCCGGCCTCGGGTCCACGTCTAACCGGTTTACCTTTGTTTGTAGCATTACTCAGGATCCGGAAAGACGACGAACGGTCCAGGAGAGTCGTCGAACCGGCCCAGGCAAACTATGCTCCAACAATAAACAATTAGTGAATCCTAGTTATAAAATTTTATAGAGATATTATATCAAACACCTTCTGTGCAGTTTTCGTAAACACGATTTTAAGGCATTATCTTTACTCAATTTGCTCAAAATATCTAATCAGCTAGTCTATCTTATCAATAAACTTGTAAAATTGATGCATCATGATTAAAAAAAACACAACACTTACTAAAAATTAAAACAAATCGTTACATATTAATAAACAACAAACACATATATTAACTTAGGGTTTGTAAAACCTGAAATTATTAAATTATCTTCAGCCACCATGCCGCTATCGCCGGAGATTATGACGGTGCTACATACACAAAAATTTGTCAGTTTGTGTATCTTTGGTTATTGACAATGATCAAGTGACTCTGATGGTAATTATAATTATGTAGACTAAGATTAGAGAGAAAATAAAAAAAAGGAAGAAAAGAAAAAGAAATAAAATTAGCACTTTATGTACGCTGAAGAAGAAAAAGGAGGATGAATTTATAAAAACGTCCCTTGAAGAATAAAGAAAGTAACAAAATGGTCCTTGTAGTTTTTTCGAAATAAAGGAAGGGGGAAGGATTTTGATCCAACGGTTGGAAGTAGTTTTTTAAGTTTTCTATTGAGAAGAAGTTTTATATAAATCACATCCCTATATATATTGTTATATACTTTTTGGTCTTATAATTATTGTTTATTGACAAAAAACATACAGATAATTTATGTTACTTCATTATTTTAAAACTTATTAAAGTTTATAATTATAATTTTAAGTGAAGATAATATAATAATTTAGATGTAAATTTTCTATCTATTTTTAAAAGTAACAATTAATTTGAGACAATTTAAAAAAAATTATAATTTTAGAACAAAAGTAGTAATAAATGGTCCGATTTTGTTGGTTTTTTTTACCAAACTAAAAGTCTTTGGTTTATGAAATAGTAAAAATCTAACCATCGATTTTTGTCTCGATCGGTTATCTCGATTTGATTTTTTTTTATTTTTAGTTTAATTTTGATTTTTCTGGTTTTTTTCTCACCCTTAATCGCTATATGTGTTTTTAGAAGTCTTTATGTTTTATACTCTGTATTCTGATCTTTTGTTTCATTATTTGATGATGTAAAGCATTTGCTAATAAATAAAATTGTCCACGTTGCAAAAACAATTACCTTATGTAGTATAAGTCAAAAATGATATTTTTTTCTTTTAAAGTATATCATAATGCATAATTAAATACATGTTACGATTGAATATATTTTATCGTTTAACTTTTAACAGCTTAAGAGATATTTACATTATAAATAATAGATAAAATAATAAAATACATTTAATTTTATTTTTGCATTAAATAGTGAGAAGAGTTATTTTGGATATCATATTTTTCTTTGAATATGAGGTGACTCGTTACCATCCATCTCATTCCATATATATTAAATATATTTTATTTTTTTGCCTATTTTCTATAATTTAAATATTTTTCTAAACCGTTAAGTGTTAAACGAAAATAATTATACCATCGCGATGAGCGTTTAATTATCTTTCTACTAATATGCATTGTGATATACTTTCGAAAAAAAACAAAATTCGTTTTTTCTTCTTGTTAGAGTTTACGTTAAAATTTACATGAAATATCATATATGATAATATTGTTTCATCATATATGTTTTTTTTTATTTTTTATTTTTAACGGCATTTCATCATATATGATAACAATGTTAAATCATATATGATATTGGTTTCTATCATACTCCTATGATAGCTTATATCATATATGATACTGGTGTTACATCATACATGATATTAATATCATATATGATAATTTTTGAAAATGTGAAAAAATTGAAGAAAAAAAGATTTTGTCGAAAGTATATCATATAGAATATCTATAGAAAAATAATTAAATGCTCTTCCTAACGGTATGTTTTTCTTTCACATGACGACTAACGGTTTAAGAGATACTAGTTACAATACCCGTGCACGCACGGAGTTTTTTCTAAACTTTTTAATTATGTATTCTTATCTAATAATGTACAAATATTTTGTCACCAATTTAAGCATACAACGAACAAATGCTTCATAAGTAATGCCCCTTTATTAAAAAAGTAGCCTATTTCTTTTAACGTATATGGAATAAAATATCACCTATTTTTAGCTGCACAAAACAGATGCTTGGTAAAAGCCCTTCTATTAAAAAGTAACCAATTTCTTTTTGTGTCTACCAACATACAGTACACCAGTAGCAAAATCTATGAGACCTTATGACAATGCTTGAGCTGGAGCCTTTTTATCTCGACAAACCATGAGCTGATCTAAATGTGGGCATGCTCTAATTTGAAAGCTGATCTAAATTACCCTGAATGTCACAGTAATGAACCTCAGATTAATGATAAGACAAAAATCTTGAAACATTTACAGTAGTATGGAAGAAACAACTGATAATTATGCATACAAATAAGTCTTGTTTTGCACTGACTTTGAAATTGCTCGTTCTAATTAAGTGAATTTGACGTTATCGATACTATATAGTATAAAAAAACCCAAGATATAAAGAAAGAAACTTGCACACATATATAGGAAAAGAGTTATGACTTAAGGAACCTAACGCAGTACCGCATGCCTTCACACAATTTAACTCGCCATTCCAGGATTGTTGCATCGAGGATGCAGTTTGCACATGGAGGGATGATTCAAATAGTTAATCATGAGAGACATACAATATACTCCCATACAGCTCATAAGAACTCTCGACATTTTAACACCTATTAAAATAGAATCGTCAAATGGCATTAACTTTTTTATCCTAACCTGATATCACAATGTCCAATAAACACATTGAAACACTCCCTTAATCCAACACGCAGCCCCTACAGCTACAAATTTATACCCATCATAAACCGTCTTAAATTGAACTATTTCAATCCAAAGAACAAATTTTCTCCATCATTTCACCCCAAAACTATTCCAACTTCCAATCCAAGAAGCAGTTTCAAGATAAATAAATATAAAAACTAAACCCAAAAAACCGTCTAGCCCTTTGAAATCTGATTGTTTTTAGGTTTATTCATTAGGCCTAAACCACTATTGCTCCATCTAAACACTGCAACATTGTCCTTAATCTAACAATTTAAGAACACCTAAAGCAACAGATTTTTAACATATGTCGAAAAGGGGGAGTTCTAAAAAGATGATAACACATTGAGACCAGTTTTTAAGGAAAACAATCATGTTGTTTGGGTTTGCTTACTGAAATAGTAGTTTATCGGGAGTTGTAAGGGATTACTAATGCTCTATTATGCTTCCTAAGGGATTGTTTACGATGGCTTGTTGAAGCTTCTTACTTAGGCTGTTTGGACTTGCTAATTGTATTTGCTTATAAAAGATTAAAAGTTAAATAATCAATCCCAAACAACGCATTTATAAGAAAATCGATTAAGCAATCCAATGAGTCATAATTCGAGTAAACACTAAATAGTCCCTTTGTTGGAAACAGTTTATATAAGCAATCCAGAATGGGCGAACGACCCCTTTATAAGCAGCTTCAGTACTCAATCTAAAATAAAGGCCTTTAAACTGAAGTTTAAAAAAAAAAACCAAAATAATCCTTATTTTGATTTTGTAGCTAAATTTAAAGATGTATCATATCACAAAACCTATGCGTTTTAACTAAATAACTTCATATATTAAACTTCATTGTTTTTATTAGAAATTTCAAGTATATGTAGTACCTTAATTTAGACTCAAGTACTTGAGTTCAGCTACACAATTGTGATCTTATTCATTATTCAAAACTGCTTACTCCAGGGACACTCCCTATCATTTCTAGTACCAATCCCATCTCTTAGGTTTCAAATTAAAGCAAATCCAAATATGTAAACGAATAAACATTTACTCAAACTTCTAATCTACAGTTTGATGCTTCCAAGTCCATGACACAACATTGGTTTCAGTTTTATCAAATATCTAAATGTCTAACATCTAAATGCTAAATGGATCATTATTCTAAGTTGCTTCAGTATAGTGATATTGGTATCTAAATGTCGATCAAAAATATAAACAAATAAAACAGTATAACGTATGCCTGATCAATTTTCACTTACAGTCATTTTGCTAGGTAAACAGTACAACGTATTGCACGTATCAGCCGATTTTATGGTGTCAATGTTTTAAATAACGTTGTTAGCAAGATTTATTAAATGTAATCAATTTTCACTTACCTGATCTAGCTCTATTAGATGTTACCTAGCAAAATGACTGTAGATAAGTTCATTTTTCACTGATCTCCTTCCTTTCGTACACTAACTACAACACTGTAGATAATCAAGACCTATTATCACTCCCTGCAATTGCACAACATCAACAATCTTAGCACAAAACTATTTCCAAAAAGATACGTATTATAATTTATAATTAACTTTCTGGTACAATATTTTCTATAATTGATTAGTATATCACATGAGGGTGTAGTAAGTATCTACCTTTAAAAGTAGAATATATAGCAGAAGCATATGCATCTTTAGTCATAGATGTAAATCAATGGTTTCTGATATTATGAACAACCATTCCAATGTTCCTCACTAAGTTATTCTTCAGATGGATGAGCATTTCTCCTGGTTCTGTTTTTCTCGTGATATTTCGTCCAAAGCTCCTCATAGTAGTAATTCAACTTCACCTTCTTGAACCACGAAGAAAGGCTCCAACATCCTAGTTATCCAATTCTACAAATCATAACCTTTATTGATTAAATTATTACAAATCAACAAAAGTATATTAAAAGGGAATGAAAAACACATACCTCGATCCGGTTTAGTCATTTAAACAACATTTATCTGAAAGACAAAGCATCAAAAAGAGGGTCCTACTAATAACGTTTTCTTCTTAAGGCATAAGCAGATTCAAACTACAAACACCTAAATAAAAATACCAAAAAATTCAAAATAGCTCACATCTCTAGTTTCTTCTTTCTTGGGCTTATTCGAAGATGAATTCCTACACACCAAAAATAAATACGTAAACAAATTAAAGCTAAATAAAATAAACCCACTATTAAACATAATTGTATAAACAAAACTAATATGTCAAAAATCTAATCTTTAACCTCCATATATGCAGTTTCTTCTTTCGTGGGCTCAGTTATAGTAGTATTCTTCTGTCTTCGGACCCGCCACCCGATCCGCCATGGTATATTTGAGATGATGAGATGTGTTGGATGTGTGATTCTCGCATGTCAAAGGGTTATAATATATTTTATACATGTCTCATATGTCTTGTCCATTGCATCTTCTTCCTTTGCTCTATCAAACTCTTGTACAGTAGCTCACTGCATATAAAAATCACAGGTTAATATAAGTTATGTTCACATCTCGCAACATAATTAAACACATTCACTTAGAATGGGTCAACAACATAGGTTATATAACTTATCCTATTTTGTTTAATGTGTTAATCTTCCAAGTTATTGGTTTAGTGCATGTTTCCACAACAATCATTATAATGGTTTCACAACCTGTAAAGTTATATAAAGGCGTGTGAAACATTATTCTACTATGTTTTTGTACTATATGTAGTGCGTCCGACCTCACTACCAACCAAATTCTTGTTTTAGAAAAAAATAATAATTCCAAACAGATGGTAATTTAGATATACCAATAAAGATGGAGCACATGAGGGAGTACCTTGAAGTTGATCCTTGTAAATAGATGTTGAACCGCCTATCTGGGTAGGAATACCAAACAATGGATTACCTTGTGAGCAAAGCACCGAATGAGGTAACCCTGCATCAAGAAACGATTAATAAGTCAGGTGGGTAGAATACCATCCCAACTCATAATGAAAAGAAAAAAACAAAATCACATAAGAAAACCCCTATGAATATAAACATCTTAAAAACTATAAACAGATGAAAACTCACACAATTGATTTAGGCCGACATGCAATTTCAAGTTTTTCTTTTGCAATATTATTATACCCACCAGTCCAGTATCCTTTCATTCCATACATCCGGCCAACGTTCAAAAAAAAGTTATGCAAGATCAACACAAAACATATAAGCCAGATTTTAGAAAATTATTCAAGCTCGATCCGAGTAATAGTTAATCGAGCCTAGCTCGAATATCCTGAAACTCGACTCGGCTCGGATCGTTAACACCCCTAGTCTGGCTTACTTCACATGATAAAACTATAGTTATTGAAGAGAGGAATTACGCAGTATAAGAGGGTAAAAAAAGTGGTAGACTCAAAGTTTAATTTTTCAGTCAGAGTTCAAGAGAAACGGAAAATCCATTCCGCTTTATAAACATATGACATTCATATAAAACACGTGTTAGTTGGAGGTTTACAATATAGAATAATTCATTACCGGTTAACTAATACAACATAAAGATACACCAGAATTGGGATTTTATGTTTATATTTTTTGTAACTGATCCTACAAAAAACTATTTACTGCATCAAAATTAGCATAATGACTTAGTGAGACATTAGAAAAGGATCCTACAAAAACTATTTAGTGCATAAAAAATGACCATACTGAAAGACATTAACATCTTTGCATAAGGTAGCATGAACAAAAATATAACAAACCTAAAAAATGGAATTATTTCTTATAGAGCAACCTAGAGAGTATGACAGATAGAATACTTGTATATGTATTATGAATTGGGAACGGAAGACACATGGCTATCATCTAATAAGAATGAGACCTAAGATCAACCATTGGAAGACACGGATGATAGTTGATCGGATAAGGTTCTAAGAAGAGATGATACTATTATCCAGTTGATAAAGAATTTGTAACAAATCAACGATTAACATAGTAGGATGACAAAATCTATTTTCGAGTGTGTCGATGATTTACGTTTGATCTCTAGATTTGGCGCCTAAGACTCAAAATCGCCAAAGAAACTATAAGGATAATATATAAACATATAAGGATTATACATTGTCTGATAGACTACTAACCACATTCATATGACATGTATGAAATATTAAACAAATTAGAGCAAATGAGACCTATTGTGTAGATCTAACATAGTTTCTCATAAACGCTATTCCTTGAACCACTTTTTTTAATGTGTAACCTTTTGACCCATTATCTATAAGGTTTAACATTGAATTTTCAAGTTTGTAGGTAAATATTATGCAATCAAATAACCCTTTCTCTTATGCAAGCTTTTGTATTATCATTTAAAACTACAACACTTAAATCATCCCATTCGTAAGTAAATGCATCGAAACAACCGTTATTTAGTGCTAAAAGTTTGGATGGACTCTGAAGTATTTGGGTGATTATCGATATCAACTAAGAGAGCATAAAGGACTTGCAGCTGTTAAAGTACTTTAATTGTTCAAACAAAAGTGGAGATTCAGTTGTAAAACATATCAAATTTGGATATCCTATTGAATCAAAGTCACTAATTAGTACTACAAAAGTTATTATAGCTAGTCGTATTGTACAGTAATGAAATAAAACTTAAAGAATAAAGTACTACCTGAGGCGAATCAAACAGAAGTTTGCCTACACCGCGAAAAATACGCAAAATGAGCTCCATCGTCTCTGACACTAAACGGCTTCGGAAAACTGTCAAACGCCATCGTTTGATCTTCTTCAGCACCGCCGTGTCCACGTCAGCACATCCGCCATGAATTGACACTTGCATTGGTGTTTGATTATAAACTTAGGGTTTATGTGTCTTAATTAATCATACAAAAGTGGGGATTCAATATTTAGGATTTGAAAAAATATATGCGTTTGAGGTTGTACTGGTGTTCTGGTAGATGGGGTTTCATGTTCTGGTGGTTGTGCTAGTTGACTTTTTAAAAGGGGATTACCTTAACTTGAGGATTTAAGCTTCTCTTGTTTTAGGGATTTACTGCAACAACAATTAGAACTAAAACATATTTAGTAAAAAAAATGTTATTCAAATACACAGTTAGTTAAAAGTTCAATACCCAAAAACAAAATTAATTAATTAAATTAAAAAATCAATATAATCACCTTTATGAGATCGAATTGATGGTTTGTAACGGTTTGGATGATCTCCTCTGTGGTTTCGATGAGATTCAAATTCATGTTCGGATGGATGGTGGTTGATGTTGTGGTGGTGTTCAGACTTCAGATGGATGGTGGTTTGATGAGTTTGTTTTTTTTGGGATAATAGATTTAAGAAAAACAGATACAATCCCCCTAACATTTTATAACTTGATAGATTTAACCTTAAACTTTTATAATTTTCATCCCGCTTTTTTTAAAGTTTTTTTCTTTAGATTTTTAACACGTATATGTTTTACCAGAATTTTTAATTTCTATAAACATAATTACGAAAATTAAACATTATTACTAAATTAAGGAAGAATTATACATTTTAAAGGAATAAATAAAACAATTATTTCCTACTAAGGAAAGAATCTCTTAAAAAAAAGTCCCTACTTTGGGTTTTGCTTTACAAAGAAAAAAATTAATGTTTAAAAAAAAGAAGGTGACAATATATTTTGTGTTTAATCTTATCCATTGAATTAAAATGTATGAAAGATGAACATCAGTCCTTGGTATTTAAATAAACTTTAATATCCAAATAAACTTAAATCTTACATAATTATATCAGAGTTTACACAAACCCAGTCCCGATCAAATTTTTTAATGTGTAAATCACCTCTCAAAACCAAATGCCTTAGCAATCCCTTTCATAATGAACCTAGGTAGGAAATAAAAGTGATTGAGTTGTGTATGAATGAGATAATCTATGTATACTGTGAGAGGATACACACGTTGTATGCGGCTATGCGCACATATCACATGCTAACGTAGTTAAGCCGAACTTAATACAGCTTTCATGTGTTGTTATCATTTGATCGTGGTCTTTTTTTGAGAGACACTTATGCCCAGGGACGGATGTAGTAAATAATTATGGGGTCTGTTACCTTTAGTCCGATACGATTAGATTTTAGTGTTTTTTTTTTTTTTTTTTTTGACTTTTTTTCGAAAACACCCCCACTAAAAAATTCAAATTGCCCCCACTCATATAGTAAATTCTAACATTTAACGGTTTATAACCTTATAAATCCGTTATTTTCTAAGTAAAAATACTCGATTTATATTTTTGATATTACATTGTTTTCACATATTGTTGCTATTGTAAAAAAAAAAAAATTTGCCCCCCAGAAATTTATTTCCTAGTTCCGTCACTGCTTATGGCATTAACTATTGTTCTTTTGCATATAGTGTGGTAGAATCTTTTATGATCGATTTGGATCTGTATATAACATCATGAAATGACAAGAATCATTTTTCTTTCTTTAGTTGAATACCAATTGTTCTTCATGTATGCTGACCATGAGCTAGGCTAACGATGTTTTAGCAAAACATCAATACTTTATTGTTTCTGATCTTGAAACCGACCAGTAGAGAAGATGATGACAGCGTCTGTATGGGTGGTTTTGCCCAGATGGAGGACCTGTTAGTGGGATGCACAAAAACTTAAACTCGCACATGCCTTCCTAAGACCACACAAAGCCTGTGAGTCAATGCCACAAGTGCTTCAAATTTCCCTTTAGTTGGGAACACAATCATTCAAAATGGAAGAAACGATCCGCTCTTCATGCCAGCTATACCCACAAACTTCTCTTCCATTTGGTTCAGAGCCCAGTCCCAGAACATGTGGCTGCCCTGAAAGTATTAAAACGCAAACATTAAAACACCTTGGAAAGATATATGAGGAATATTTAGACTTGTGTATATGTATCCAATGATGGTACCAATCAATGGGGTGATCGGGTCGCCTCAAACCCGAATACTAATGTAATGATCGGGTCGCCTCAAATTCGGCCATTTTCATTAGGTTCCGAATACTAAAAACCCAATTTAATTTGGCCTATTTTTTAAAGAATCGATTTATTAAACCCAGCCAAACCCGGTCATGCTCTTGAGACTCTCCAAAAAGCCACCAACCAAATTATATACTATAAACATACCACACAGCAAAAGGAACTTAGAGACATCATGGCATCATCATACATGCAGCTTCATAACACAGAGCTTTCGAATCCATTTTACTGTAGAAGCTATCCTATTTAGATTTATTACAGATGTAAAGAGGAATAATAAAGCGTAGGAATGTAGTTTCTTACTGTTTGTGCAAAATTTTGTAAGATAGACTATTAGAAATGAAAGGAATTTGTAGCATCCATGAAGATTTTTTCTTGCATAATTTCCGACTTTCACTTGTTTGGTGGAAGAACGGTTCCTTTGTAAATTCTCCATGGTCCACCGTAGAACTTGGGTCTCATAATTGGCACGACCTCGCCAGGATGATCTTCCCAGTACTTTTCTTGTAAGTTAGGAAATAAATGAAGTTAAGGAAATGTTGTACGTAGTCCTTGTGCCATCTTTTTATTGGATTTATATTGTTTTCAACGAAATTTACAACGGGTCCTTGGATGTGTGCTTAGAAAGTGATTGCACAATTTCAGATAAAGATAATCAAGTAGTTAGTTGTAAAAAGAATGTGTTGCAGGAGATGGTGGTTGGATACGCATCTATTGCTGACTCTTTGACGGATACAAACTTTTGTTGCATATAGTTTCGATAAATTATTTCACCCAATATGACCAGATAATCTTACGCACACCTATATCATCCCAACACTAGAAACAGTATCGCGAGTTCAAATTTCAATGATCATTATTTAAAGGCAAAACACATATCCAAACACCCCTTAAGAGTACCTTGTAGAGTTGCTCGGTGATTGCAGCTCCAATGACGCCAGTGTAGAAGGCACAAACATAGATTTTAACAAGAGGAGTGAATGATTTTGGGCGCTTGTATGGATCAACCATCGTCCAAAGAATTTCTTTCTCCCACTTGGTGTGCAAATAATCAGCATATTTTCTCTATAGATAAGTCATCATTCCTCAAAGTTCTTAAATTTACCTGATTTGTAGCAACCACCGTTGAAGTGTTACAACCTTACAGATACAAGTGTTGACAAGTAATCAGGCAGTGGTATATGTACATACGCTAGGAGACAAAAGCATCAACACAAGTAACAGGTAGATGAAGATCTCTTTCAAGGGTCCCATTACTCGTTCTTGCTCCTTGTATCTAGTAAAACGGATTCTAGTTGTGGATAAACATGTGATTATTTAGAAGCTATTCGAATTGGATGCATATATCGTTGTTTCGTACTTTCCTCTCTCTTGCTCTGCAATTTTCTTTTACGCATAGCAGAAGAGAAGAAAGCATAAGATACCTGACAATTTTTTTAAAAACAAATGATCATATATTTTAACAACTCCTTAACAGGTAAGTTGTACCTCTGATGCACAGAATGAGGCCCATTCCAGAGGCGCTGCTGGTTAATAATACCTCTCTCTAATTCCATGGCTTGCAAATATCTGTTCTTCCCATTCCTTATGAAGGCTTCGATAGACGGAGTATGATCCGACCCTCCAAAAGGGCGCAAGGTCACAGCCCTCCATGACTGTCCACACGCAGTAACCATTAAGTGACCAAGAAAATACTTTGTAGACAGACACCTAAAAAGATCGAGATACAGTACCTGTCCTACAGCACGGCAAATACACATGCCTCTTCCAATCTTCCAGCCCTTAATAGGATCCAGACATCATCCAAAAGTGATTTATCTTGTTTCTGTTTAGAAATTAAAAAAAAATATTTATGCGGTTCTCAGATTAAATAAGAAGTCTAGAGCAAAATACTAGATCTATGGTCTTATAGGACAGTGCTGGCTAAAACAAAACTATTCTTTTCTTAGAGCTTCATATTAGACATTGCATAGAAAAGGTCAGGGCAACCTCGCTAAACTAGCATTTAGCAATATAACGATTACATGATGAGCTATACAAATGGCAAGAGTAAGAGAAACTAATACTTTGTCATCAGGTTATGGTTGAGCATGTTCACGGGTTGAAGCATCAACATCCAAATGCTGAACAATCTTCTCATATATTAACATAACGAGATGAAAGGTTATGCTTCATGCCTTTCCCATATAAATACCACAAAAGAGACCCGCCTCATCAAGTAGCAACCTAGCCTTTTGCCTCATCAGTTTGTTGTCCTCAACACTCCTGTGTCTCTCAGTATAACTATTAACGTAGAAGACAGCAAAATTGACTAACCTTATGACGAATCATATTTTTCCATATGCAGTTGACAGAATGAGACTTCTTTCCATTGACCCCGTTTCCTTATGAAAGTATGCGGTTACTGCCATCCAAACCCGTTTGTCTTTTTACATTTTCCGTCTTTATTATTCTCGGAACTTCTTCAGCAGGGTCCATGGTTCCTTAACGTCTTTGTCGTTAAAGGTGTAGTTGGAATTATTATGTGTTGTCTGTTTGGGATGTTTGGATGATCCATCGGACTTCTGGAAACTAGTGTCATCCGAGATAGTTTCTCCTAGTCGTCTGGTTTGTTAGATTGTTTAGAATTGATAGCTAGCTGTATAAAAGATGTTGGGTTTAATCGGTTGTAAATCTTGTTCACGTATGCATGGATGATGCATGGCCTAGAGTTTAATTAAATAACATGTTTTATATGTGTTTTAATATACAGGAACAGGAACAGTTTGAATTAGTATGACTTTGACCGAATATCTAGCTCATGTTGAGATAGTGTGTGATAGTGGTTATACCGATTCTTTAGCTAGTAGTGGCTACTTTCATGTTTGACAGTTTCTTGTAAAAGGCTATATAAAGCCTTATTTTCTTTTTATGTAGTCAGTTTTCCCATCTCAATAAACAGAAGCATTGAAACCCCAAATCGCTGTTTTGATAGGTGTGGTTGTGAGTGTGTGTCCGAGGTCGTAAGGGACTGATTCCATCATTTGGTATCAGAGCGGAGTTCGATCAACGCCGGTTTGAGAGTCGGTATCAAGAGAAGGTATACCCCTCTCGCTGCGGGGAAAATGCAGCAGAGAACTGGTGTAAGTCTTGAATGGGGTGTGATGCTATGATCACATGTTGTATTCAAGAAAGAAAAGATCGAATGCCTTGTATGTGCTAACGCAAGAAAGAGGAAAGTGGCAGCAGAAGAAAGAAGGTTGTCACGTCTGCAACAAGCCAGCAAGAAAGAAAGAAAGAAAGAAAGAAAGTCGAGTGTCGTAGAAAGTTCGATGCCGTAAAGAAAGAAAGAAATTCGAGTGTCGTAGAAATTTCGATGTCGTAAAGAAAGAAGAAAGTAAAGTCAGGTGCCTTGAGAAAGAGAAAGAAAGTCAGGTGCCGTGACTTGAATAAGAAAGTGTGACGATGTCAACAGTAGATGACCGAAAGAGACTGTTGATTTGAAAGACCAAAAGACCGAAGACCGAAAGGCCGAAGACCGAAAAGGCGGAAGACCGAAAAATGGAGACCGAAGCTTCATCCGAGAAAGATTAGACCAAGGTTCGAAAGGAGGTGTTTAAGACGTGACCAAAGTGAGGCGAACAACCGATTAAGGGGGTGATTGTTGGGTTTAATCGGTTGTAAATCTTGTTCACGTATGCATGGATGATGCATGGCCTAGAGTTTAATTAAATAACATGTTTTATATGTGTTTTAGTATACAGGAACAGGAACAGTTTGAATTAGTATGACTTTGACCGAATATCTAGCTCATGTTGAGATAGTGTGTGATAGTGGTTATACCGATTCTTTAGCTAGTAGTGGCTACTTTCATGTTTGACAGTTTCTTGTAAAAGGCTATATAAAGCCTTATTTTCTTTTTATGTAGTCAGTTTTCCCATCTCAATAAACAGAAGCATTGAAACCCCAAATCGCTGTTTTGATAGGTGTGGTTGTGAGTGTGTGTCCGAGGTCGTAAGGGACTGATTCCATCAAAAGACACTTTTTGCTTTTATACTAACTTTCCATAAAGAAACCTTTTTGGGTTGACCTAAACCCTTTCGACATGTATTAGAAGTCTATTACAAGTACATATCTAGTGGTGTTGTTCTTCGGGGGCTAGATTAAATACTTTTAGTTAATATTGGTCTACACCATTTCAAAGATCAGACTATGATGCATGTCTTTGTTCGATAGTGTTTTCTGTCCACTGCAACAAATTTCCCGTCGACACAAAAGAAGTTTTATTTTTTTAAGTATTTATACCCAGTGAATATGACACAAAAGAAGATTGTATACAACATTCAATCAACACAAGTTAAGATCAGCATTAACATTCAAGCGGCACAAAAGCAAAACATAGTTCTCAAGCCAAATCATAAATAACGCATGTTAAATAAACTACATAGCTTTATAACAGGCCACGTTTAGAACGTGTTTTGAATCCTTGGTGATAATCTAGCTAAAATGAGCCTCGAGTCTTGGAACGGTGACCTTTAGAGATCTCATACAACCTAGAAACAATACAAACATTAAAATTCAAAGATATACTCGATCTGTAATATTCTTGCTAGAAAGCAGTACTCCTAAACTAGAATAGCGTGTATATTCCTTACTAAATTCATAACAGCAGGCTTCTAAAAATAACCTGTATTTAACTTAAAACAGCAATCTCTACTGTAGTAACATATTCAACAAATTGACACATCATTCATACAAATAGGTGTGTATTTCGGGTGGGGTTAGTTGAGTTCGGGACAAAGTCAGGTCAAGGCTAAAATAACATACCCAAACGTGAGAGTATATGAACTCGGTCAAACTGGTTTGGGCTAGGCAGAGCAGTGTCAGACCAGTCAACTCCGGTCGGGGATGGTCAAACCCGAGTCGGATATGGTCAAACCCGGATCAGGAAGGGTCAAACCCGGGCATGGCAGGGTCAACACGCAAACCTGGAAGGTTTAAACCGGACTTGGAAGGGTCAGACCAGGGTCAAAGTAAACTCGGGTCAGGAATGGTCAAACCACCGGGGCCTGGAAGGGCAAACCAGGGATGTGGCAGGGTCACACGCGGGAGAGGCACGAACTGGTGGCGTTTCTATCATCTTACTAGAATTTGAATAACACATAAAGCTAACTCGTTTGGGCACAGAAGGCTTACTTAGAGTTTATGGCCGTAAACAAGCCACAAGCTCAAGTGAAATAAACAAATCAGTGCATCATATTTTCCGGTAAAATTAAGCAAAACCAGACACCCACGGCATACTTGATATATGTATACTATATCTTGTGTCCTAAATTATCCAACAAATAAACAAGACCAGCAAATAGACTAAAAGAATAAAGGATCATACCAGCAAGATTCTTAGTTAAAGCCCTCATATCGCCACAAATAGTATACTTGATATATGTATACTATATCTTGTGTCCTAAATTATCCAACAAATAAACAAGACCAACAAATAGACTAAAGGAACAAAGGATCATACCAGCAAGATTCTTAGTTAAAGCCCTCATATCGCCACAAATAGTATACTTGATATATGTATACTATATCTTGTGTCCTAAATTATCCAACAAATAAACAAGACCAGCAAATAGACTAAAGGAACAAAGGATCATACCAGCAAGATTCTTAGTTAAAGCCCTCATATCGCCACATTCTAGCCACGTCCAATTCCAACGTGTTTATACCACGGGTAACAACCTGAATACATAACAAACAAATAATTCATAGTCAGTATCATATGACAAAGAATAAAACAGTAGAAAACAGACGGCCCCAGATTATTAGACATTTTCTTTAACAAAAAATCGAGTTAGAGAGCTAGTGGCCCTAAAACACGATCTTCTCGAGATAAAATGAACCTACAACTCTAGAATTTAACCCCAGCTGTCAAGGATGTTTGGATAAGCTTATCTGGTTATCAGCTTATTGAGACTTACAAAATCTAATAAGCTCATTCCAGATTCCCTAAGCTTTTAAACTTAGAGTTTAAGGACATAAAGAAGCCTTAAATTCAAGTTAATGAGCTCAGAGAAGCCAAAAATTAAAAAGGTCAATATAGCTACATTTAGAAGTGCATACGGCTTATCAGCTTTGAACTCATAACCAAGGGATCGGTTGTAAGTATCAATATATAATTTGATCACGTACCCTCGTTTTTTTTTGCTTAGTTTCACGAGTTCTGTATTTCCGTAATCAATCAATCAATTGGAATGTAACTTAAGTGACACATAGAAAACGTCATGAGTGACCTTGTTCTTTGTGCTGCACTTATTTACCAAATACCAAATGATGTTGTTAGGATCAGACACATATTACACAAACATATACAAAGAGCAATAAGCAAGAACACAAGATTTAAAGTGGTTCGATCCTTCTGATCTACGTCCACTGGTAACTAGGAATGTTTTTTATTGATTTTCTCACGTTGGATATTGATGCAAATTGCATGCATGCATATATCTCTTATATAGAGATTAGAATGAGAGAAAGAGACATGCAATAATACACGCCTCAATCAAAGGAAGAAAACATGGAATTGGCTTTCTCTTCCAAGCATTTAATTTCATGCACCCTATGGAAAACAATCACTTTCATGCATTGTTTCTATGCCACCGAAAGTAATTTCTTTAGCTCCACCTTTTTGACTTAATGTGTTCCATGTTTCCTGACCATAACTCTTCATGCAATCAATTTTGATATCATGCTATCATGCAAAGTATTATGCACACATAATTCTCATGCAATGCACCACCTTTCTTGAATCCATGCATCTCAACGATGGCTTCACATATATATAACAATCTCCCACTTGAAGCCACGGAACAAACTTCACCTGTGCTTCAACTGCGTATCTGTAAGAAAAAACTTTTAGTTTTAACTCTTTCCTAGTTACTCGGCCTTTTCTTCAATTTTTATGAAGGCCAGTTGAAGCTATGCAAAACTTCAACTTCTCTAAGGTAACAACCTTAGTCAACATGTCAGCTGTATTTTCAGTTCCTTTTATCTTCTTCAACTTCAGAGTGTCATCATTAATTCTTTCTTTGATGAAGTGATATCTCAGCTGTATGTGCTTTGTCTTCGAATGGAAGACAGGATTCTTTGCAAGATGTATTTCACTTTGACTATCAGAAAATAGTGCACAATCGACTTGCTCATTGCCAAGTTCTTTGAGAAAATTCTTCAACCATATAAGCTCTTTGGTTGCTTCTGCAATTGCCATATACTCTGCTTTTGTGGTTGAGAGAGCAACACTTTTCTGGAGTTTAGACATCCAACTCACTGCAGTGCCTCCCACTGTAAAGACATACCATGTGGTGCTTTTGTATGAATCTTTACAACCTCCAAGATCTGCATCTGCATAACCTGTCAGAATAACATTTTTCCCTTTAAAATGTAATGCCATATTTGAAGTTCCCTTCAAGTATCTTAACAACCATTTAACTGCTTCCCAATGTTCTCTCCCCGGATTGGACATAAAACGACTAACAATTCCCACTGCATGAGCTATATCTGGTCTCGTGCATACCATTGCATACATGAGGCTACCAACTGCAGATGCATAAAGAACTTTTGCCATTTCTTTCTTGTCTTCATTTGATTTGGGTGACTGATCTTTAGAAAGCTTAAAGTGACTTCCCAGAGGTGTGCTTCTGATCTTGGCATCTTTTAGATGAAATTTCTCTAACACTTTCCCAATGTATTTCTCTTGAGATAGTGTCAAAGAACCATCTTTGTTTCTGAAAATACTCATTCCAAGTATTTGTTTTGCAGCTCCTAAGTCTTTCATTTCAAACTCTTCAGACATTTGCCTTTTTAACTTTTTGATCTCTGATATGTCTAAACCTGCGATCAACATGTCATCTACATAAAGTAGTAGAATGATATAAGAACCCTTGAACTTCTTGATGTAACAACAATGGTCATTGTCACATCTCTTGTAACCAATTCTACCCATGAAGTTATCAAAATTTAAGTACCATTGTCTGGGCGCTTGCTTTAGACCATACAAGCTCTTCTTCAGTTTACACACCAAGTTTTCTTTGCCTTTAACCTGAAAACCATCTGGTTGTGTCATGTAAATGTCTTCATCTAGGTCACCGTGTAGAAAAGCTGTCTTGACATCTAGCTGCTCTAGATGCAGGCCTTCTGCTGCTACAATACTGAGAACGAGCCGGATATTAGTCATCTTCACCACTGGAGAGAAAATTTCTTTGAAATCAATTCCCTCTTTCTGCTGAAATCCTTTGACTACTAATCTGGCTTTGTACCGTTTAGTATCATCATGTTCATCCTTGACCCTGAAAACCCATTTCTTCTGAAGAGCCTTCTTCCCAGCTGGAAGCTTTGTTAGAAGCCAGGTCTTGTTCTTCTCAAGCGACTTCATTTCATCTTTCATTGCTAGCTCCCACTGCAATGAATCTTTTAACTTCATAGCTTCAAAGTAACACTCGGGTTCACCATTTTTTGTCAGGAGAATATAGTTGACAGATGGTGAGTATTTTTCTGGTGGTCTAGTGACTCTGGAAGATCTTCTTAGTTGAACTTGAGGTATGACTGGGGATTCTGGACTTAGAGGAATGGCTTCTTCATCTTCAGAATCATTGCTCCCACTATTAGTTGAATTATCCCCAGATTTAGGGATATCGACTGAAGCTTCTTTCTTCTTTTCAATACCTTCAAACTCAACATACATCTTCTCAGCTTCTAGAGTTTTGTTGTTTCTGTCTTTGTATAGATCAGCTTCATTAAAGGTGACATTCTTGCTTCGGATTAACTTTCTGTTTTCACTATCCCAAATCCTGTATCCCATTTCTTCTGACCCATAACCAATGAATGTGCACTTCTTGGTCTTTGAATCAAGTTTATCGCTGTCACCATCTTTTAACAAACTGTAAGCACTACAACCAAAAACTTTTAAGTGTTTGAGACTTACTTCCTTGTCCTGCCACATTTCTTCTGGCAATTTAAAATCCAAGGGAACACACGGTGAACGGTTGGTCAAGTATGCTGCAGTGTTAACTGCGTCAGCCCAAAGTGTCTTGGGTATACCAACATTCAACCTCATGCTTCTAGCCTTTTCATTGAGAGTCCTATTCATTCTCTCAGCCACGTCATTCTGCTGAGGAGTTCCTGGGACTGTCTTGATCATCTTTATCCCTTGTTTGGCACAGTATTCAACAAACTCCTTGCTTATGTATTCACCACCATTGTCTGACTTCAAGCACTTTACCTTGCGTGTTGAATCATCGATAAATGTTACGTAGTAGTTTTTTCCTCCTAGAGATGAAATTGTTGTTGGTCCAAACACATCTGAGTGAACAAGCTCCAACTTCTGAGCTTTTGGTGTCTTTCCCGTTTTTACAAAAGTAGTCCTCTTTTGTTTCCCGAGAACACATAATTCACAGAATTCAGATTCAACTTTCTTCAAGTCTGGAAACTTCCCTTTCTGAGCCAGCATCTTCAATCCCTTATCGCTCATGTGTCCAAGTCGTTGGTGCCATAAATTAGATAGACTCGGATTGGCAGTTACGTCATGAACACCGTCACTAGGTATCTCTACCATGTATAAAGATCCTTTCTTCTTTCCTTTAGCAATCACCAAATTGCCTTTGATCACTTTCTGTTGTCCACCACCAAAGTGAACATTAAAACCTTCATCATCCAACCTACCAATTGAAATCAATTTCCTCCTTAAATCTGGAATAACCCTGACATCTTTCAATGTCCAGGTGGTTCCCATGGAGGTCTTCAAGTCAACATCTCCAATACCTGTAATATCAAGCACTTGATCGTCAGCCAAACTAACTTTGCCAAGATTACCTGATTGTAGGTTTTTCACCATATCTGGGCATGAGACATCATGAAAAGAAGCACCCGAATCCATAATCCAGGATTCCTCTGAATTCTCAACACTGCATATGAGAAAATCTCCTGATTCTTCAGAGTATACATTGTTTACTTCTTTCTTTTCAGCTTTTGGTTTTGGGCATTGGTTTCTAAAGTGACCTTTTTCTTTGCAGTTCCAACATTCAATATCCTTTCGATTCTTGGACTGTCCCTTCTTCTAGAATTTGACCTGCCTCGATTATGTCCTCTATCATTCCTTCTTCCTCTACTTTTGGTATGTAACAGAGAACTAGAACTAGAAGATTCTCCACTACTTCTTCTTCTAATATCTTCATTTAAAATCAAGTCACGGATGCTATCAAACGTTAGCTTAGTAGTACCAGATGCACTACTAACGGCTGTGACTGTGCCTGACCAACTGTCTGGCAAAGATGATAAAAGGAGAAGAGCTTGAACTTCATCTTCAAACTTTATTTCAACAGAGGATAAACGAGAGATAATGGAGTTGAACTCGTTTATGTGTGCTGCAACCGGCATACCTTCCATCATCTTGGTGTTAACCAATTGTCAGATGAGAAACACTTTGTTTGAAGCAGATGGTTTCTCGTACATGTTGGACAAAGCTTTCAGTACACCGTACGTAGTTGTTTCATTGACAATGTTATAAGCAACACTCTTTGCCAAAAAAAGCCTAACCACTCCCAAAGCTTGTCTGTCCAACAAATTCCATTCTTCATCGTACATGTCATCCGGTGGTTGCCCAAACATAGGTAAATGCAAACTTTTCTGATACAATAAGTCTTCAATTTGCATTTTCCAGAACCCATAATCACTACCATCAAACTTGTCAACCTTGATCTTGCTATCTTCTGCCATTTGCTGCGAGCGGAAATAATGAAATAGAAACAAGCGACTTTTCTATTTCCCGTGTCAAACGAGAACCAACGCTCTGATACCACTTGTTAGGATCAAACACATATCACACAAACATATACAAAGAGCAATAAGCAAGAACACAAGATTTAAAGTGGTTCGATCCTTCTGATCTACGTCCACTGGTAACTAGGAATGCTTTTTATTGATTTTCTCACGTTGGATATTGATGCATATTGCATGCATGCATATATCTCTTATATAAAGATTAGAATGAGATAAAGAGACATGCAATAATACATGCCTCAATCAAAGGAAGGAAACATGGAATTGGCTTTCTCTTCCAAGCATTTAATTTCATGCACCCTATGGAAAACAATCACTTTCATGCATTGTTTCTATGCCACCGAAAGTAATTTCTTTAGCTCCACATTTTTGACTTAATGTGTTCCATGTTTCCTGGCTATAACTCTTCATGCAATCAATTTTGATATCATGCTATCATGCAAAGTATTATGCACACATAATTCTCATGCAATGCACCACCTTTCTTGAATCCATGCATCTCAACGATGGCTTCATATATATATAACAGATGTGACAAGCAAGAATGGAACTAAGTTACACACAGCTTGGTTCACTTTGAAAATCTTTAAAACCCAAATTCTATGATCAACATCAAGCATTTCAAGTCTTCTATATTAAGTACATCAACAAAAAGAAAAACTGCTACGAAATCAGAGTCTCGATTGTGTGCATGATTTATAGAAACCAATCTCATCAATATGAACAGAAGCATATATAATGATGCCGCGTGATATTGGAGTCACTACGGTGAAATCATAGTTACACGACAAAAAAATCAAAATGTTGGTGAATGATGGTGGACTGAGGTGGTGAAGAAATAGAGAAACAGGGTAAAAAGGGGAAATGGTTTATGTCATAATTTATAAATTGTAAAGCTTTGAAGGAGAATGGTACACAAGGGTATAATGGTACACTCACAGAAATAAGCTCAAAAACACCAAAAGAAATAAGCTTATCAGATTATCCCATTAATTAAACTAATCCAAACTCCATATATATCAGCTCAAATTTATTCCCATCAGGTCTATTTGGTAAGTTGATATTAGCTTATGCGCTTATCAGACTACTGAAAGATGAAATAGACGATACAACACATGTGTATGAGCACATAACGCTTATCATCTTAGATCTTATAACAAGCCATAAGCTCACATAGGCTTATGAGCCACAAACACGTGAGAGTTGACTTATGCAATATAAACAACTAAATACTAATCCAAATACTTTCTTATATATCAGCTGACTTTCAAGCCATAAGTTTATACTTATGGTGTTTGTTTTAGCTTTATAGGTTTATCCGCGTTTTAAAAATACTTAAAAGTCAATAAGCTCCCTTACGCGAGCAAAAACATATGGTCAAGTAAATAAGATTATAAGTCCCAAACAAGAGAGTTTATCAGCTTATCCAGTTAGATAAAAATTCTTACATGAAACTTTTTTCAAAAAATCACTTTATAACTTGTTACTTGTAATAGACGTCAAACAGTTATAACCAATATGTAGTAACATAACCAATAAATCAACTACATCTAAGCTAAAGGAAAGGAAATTATCGGCTTATTAAGATTTGAAAAGGACAATAATCTAGTCATTCTGAAGTTCTAAGATTTCCATCATCGAGCTTATGGCAAGAAATAAGCCATAAACTAAGGTTTATAATCTTTGATGCCCCAAAGTGACTTATCAGCTTATCCGATATGGGATGCTAATCCGAACACCCTCTTACACTGCTGCACAACAGTCCCAACCAATTTACAAAAAATGGGTCACTTGAGTTGGCTTTTTATCTCAAACGGGTCAAATGTTTACATAGTAAAAAGGAAATATAAGAACCTATCGAAATGATTGTTTCTAATGCATACACCCTATTAAATCATATCCTAGAAAATTTCAGATTATTCTTGTAAAAAAAACATTGTTTAGGAATCCTAACTAACACATGAATCTTTAATAATGTATTTTAGTAAATAGACAAAAAAAGGGGGTTGTTTTCACCCGTTACTTAGACCAATCAAGGCACCAAGCTATCCTTTTTCACTACCCTCGGTAACAGTAATTTATGCACAAGCTGCCCATTATTGAAATAATATTGTTTTTGTAATCATGGGTAACACTTTACCTTTTCTAAAGAATTAAAATAAATGGATGAAACTGTTCTGCAAAAATCTTCATACAACCTCTTAAAAACGTTTACTAGTCAAGTATTGAGTAGTATTACCTTAGCAGAAACCTCAGGACGAGTGAGTACTGAAACATCAGGAGAGCCATACTCGAGCCACACATACCTTACAGATTGATTTACATTAAACACAAAACTGGCCATTGCTTGCTTGTTAAAGGGACAACCATTCAATTTTAGCTTTCTTAGTTTCATGCACCCTTTCAATAGCTCCCGAACCCCTACATCAGATTCTCCTGTATTTCTTAGAAAGATAGATCTCAGGTTATGACCATACTTCTCGATGATTCCGAAACCCACATCCGTCAACCCACCAGCACAAAGCCCTAAATCCAGCCTCTCGAGTTTGCTGCAACCCATAAGCATCACTCGAACCCCATTGTCTATAGGAGAATCTGCTATACCGTCTTCACTATCCCACAAAATACGGAAATCATGCAGATTCTGCAAGTGAGTTCCTACACACTCGAGAGCTTCATTTGAAATATCTATGTGAGAAACCTCTAAATACTCCAAATCAGGACATCCTTGTGCAATAGCTATGAGTCCCAAGTGAGTCACTCCCTCACCATGCTCAAGTTTGCGCAATTTCTTGCAAAACTGACGAATCAATTGACATCCGATATCTCCACATATACCCTTGGTACGTAGAACTTCCAAATTGGGACACCTCTCAAAAAGGTAACACTGGCAAACTGAATCAAACTCTCTGCATTTGAGATCAAGTTCTCGTAACTGATGGAGACTAGGGAGTAGAAAAGGGAATGCATCTTATCTCCAATCATCAATCCTTAAACCACGAATACTAGCCAGGAGGGAATGTAAAATCACTAGAATCCCAGTACCATTGTTCATCTATAGCTACATGGCCAAAATGTTCGATCTTGTTAGCATGCTTAAAAAATTTCTGGAAATTATCCAAATATGGTCCAATGTTTACAAAAGCATTCACAGATACCAATGACTCTCCACATTTCTTCGCAAGTTGTTTAACATCTGACGTATTACAATGAACAAAGGGGTAATTGAAAGCTATGGACTCCATAACCCCCGAGTTACACACAACCAGACCATGTAACCAGTCCCCTTTAGCAGCCTAATAATCTACTATACCATTAAACTCTAAACGCAAGATTCTCAAACCAACACAAGCTCTAGCGATATCATCTAAACCATCGTCCGAAAACAACTTACACCCTATAATCTCTAAACTCGTTAACCTAGCACCTAAAGTTTCGGCTAAACATTGAAAATCAGAATTAGACAAAACCAAGTTGCGAATAGACAGCGAATTCAAATGATGTATCTTAGCTATCTGTTCGACCCACGGGGTGAGTCCGAAACTACATTTCATAGGAGGATGAAACCGTCCGTATTCGTAAAAGACTTATCTCCATATGAATAAGACTTGACGGTTAAAGACTCGATACTAGGGAACCTTAAACTTAAACGTTCGGGATCGGGGAGGTAAGGGACGTGCACGGTGAGGTGTTGAATCGAGTTCGTAATATTTCTTAGAAACTAATGAAACAACAGGATTAAGGTCAGGATGGAAATGCATTACAGTATCAAACACTACCTCGGAACCCATGTTCTTTTTAAGGTTTCAACCTAAGTTTAGGGTTTTAAGGTTTTAAACTAATCAACCACTTACCAACGCCGGTGAACGGAATTTTGAGTCGCTGGTTAGGGTTTAGAGTGTGAATTTTATGAACATTTTCCATAAGAAAAAGAAAAGGATTTCCTTTTCCACAAACACATTTAAAAATTTAAAATTTTGAAAAACAACGTTTAGTTGGAGAACCAAAATACAAAGAAACAACAGGAAAATGATTTTTTTTCTAAAAGAAAATCAAGAAAAAAAAGAGTTTTTTTTTGTGTGCAAAAGAATAAAACAGAGATTTTACATTTTCTAGAAAATATTTTTGAAAAACGATAATTTGAACGCGTTTTCTATTTTCCTTGTGTTTAGAAAATATTTTGTAAAAAATAAGGTGTTTTCCATCTAACTAAACGCAGCCTTATCGTGTTTTTAAGTTTTTCATGAAAAAAAAAAGAAAGTGGAGTTTTTTTATTTTTTTTTTGTTGAATTTGAAAGGAAAAGGAAGTAATTTCATTTCTTTTCATTTTCAAATGAAAGATCGGTTAGTTGTGGTCCATTTTGATTCATGGATTTTAACTTAGAACATAAGGTATGGTTCGCTCAAGCTATGAGATAATACCACAAAATTGTCATGGTATGGTTAATTTAGGCTAAATGATCTCACAACATCAAAAACTCCACAACACCAAAATCTGAGACAATTTGGTTGGTTTGAGCCATGGAAAAAAGTTGGGCTCACTTTTAAAAAAAACAATTACGCGAAATACGAAAACGCGAGAACCAGTATGGTTCTCGCGTTTTCGTGTCGCGTTTTCGCGTGAAAACACGCGTTGTCCCCTAGGCGCCAGACTCGAAAACGCGAGCTGAGGTATGATTTGTGGCGTTTTCGTGTGACATTTTCCCCATGGCGCGAAGAATGTTTCCTCGTACCTTGTGCTCTTAGTGAGAATTTATTTGTTTAAAATATAAAATTTCTTTTTATTTAGCAATATTTTTAAAAATGAAATGTATTTTAAAAATTTTAAAAATAAAGAATAAAATTGATTAAATTTTTTTTTAAAAAGACGAACGATTAGTGGAGGAAAAAATAATATTAAAGTATGATTTAAGTTCATTTGGATATTATGGGTTCGTTTGGTTCGAAGTCGGGTTTTATTTTAGGTGTGAGTTTATAAAGTGAAATTTATAAAGTGAAGAGTTTAAGATTGGGTAATATTATTATTTAATGTAAGATCTATTAAATGATGTGAGAGAAAAAATAATAATTTTTATAATATATAAAATATATTGTTTTAAAATTAAAATAATACGAGTATAAATGAATGAATGGTTAGATAAACTTTTTTTTTGCTTAAAGGTAAATTTTATTAAGCAGGAAGAAATGTAACAAAGAATAAGCACAAAGACTAAAAAACATTAGGACAAACCCCTAATAATTTTAGCTTTGGCATCAAAAATCAAATGACAAGACAATGGACAAGACCCATGCTCATTACATACAAAATACAAAATAGGGGAGGGGTAGAATATAAAATTTGGGATACAGACCAATGTGTCAGACCAATAACAATGTAATCAAACAGCTTTATTTGAATACTAAGGACTATTCTCCACTTCTCATATCCATTTTAATTAAATGGATAAGATTAAGCACAAAATCTATTTTCACCCTCTTTTTCAAACATCAATGTCTCTTAAACCGTTAATCATTATGCGGAAAAAAAACACACCGTTACGAAAAACATTAATTATCTTTCTATAGATATGTTATATGATACACTTTCGACAATTTTCTTTTTCTTCGTTTTTTCACGTTTTTGAAAATTATCATATATGATATTAATATCATATATGATAGTAACACCAGTATCATATATGATAGTATAACCTATCATATATTATATAAACCAATATCATATATGATTTAATACTAGTATCATATGATGAAACACTATTATAATATATGATATTTCACGTAAATTTTAACAAGAAAAAAATATGATTTTTTTCGAAAGTATATCATAGTGCATATTGATAGAAAGATAATTAAACGCTCGTCGCGATGATATATTTATTTTCATTTAACACTTAACGGTTTAAAATATATTTAAATTAAAAAAAATAAGTGAAAAGAGAAATATATTTAATCTTATCCATGAGATGGAACATAGATGAATGATAGACATGGGTCCCTCATATATTGAATTTAAAAACAAAACTTTAAAAAAATTGAAGGTTATTAATATACAAACCTTTTTTGTTTTTGTTTTTATTATTCTAGGAAAAAAATATATTACTAACTATTTTAAGGAAAGCTGTTATAGGTTCCTAAAAATAATAGGATACTAGGATTTGTGTCCCGCTCTGCTACGGCGAAGTGCGGGCGTTGTTGGGAACGTTTTTTGTGTTCGCTTATAATGCGGTCGTAAAGTATGTTATTACAAAAGTGTGTTTCTCTAAAGTTGAAGCAAACGTAGCGACATAAGGTACGATACATAACTGGAAATACAATATCTAGCTAATAGAGCAGCTCATTTGAGTTGATACATTAGGATAGAAAGTTAGGCAAAATTGTTGCACACAAAATAGAAACTTGATAAATAGAGAAAAATGATATGCCATCTGTTCAAGCATAATATTCTTCACATTAGTCAATTAATAGATCACAGATTTGTAGGTCAAGTAGTTTCTTTTACAACATACATCTACTAATTATATATTTTGTTTGTGAGAATGTGCTGGTTTAAATAAATATGAAACTTGCTATTTGAATTATCCCTCTACAAACAATGGTTTCAGTTTGCGTGTTGTTGGTTTCAAGATACCAGCGTTGGTTGCATATTCGTGGGATCATAGCACTTCGTCCGATGAATATAAGATGTTTCAACTGCCTGTAATTCCATACTTAGGCGCCCAATAACCACTGGTACAAAAATCAAACAAAATTTAAGTGACTTTATACAAAAGAAACTAAAAAATGGTGGTTTGAACAAAAACAATACACGGGTCTTGCATTATTCACGTCTGCACAAACCTATCCACATCAAGAGTTGCTGCAATTTGCTTCTGATCTGGGCTCTTTTGAATTATGCTTCAATTATGTCGAGTAGTCGGTCAAATTGGGTGATTTCGAAGAACTCATGGGTCGCTTGATCTAATGGGTCTAATCGTATTCCAAATAGATTTTCTGAAATTTCATAGCTTAAATATCGGCCACTATTAGTAGTTTCTGCGAATCTAATTAAAGTTTATAGGGGTATAGTTCGTGAGGCCGACGTGAGACTCGGGTACAGAACATTAACACTTTCGGACAATGTTTAACTCGTTTGATCAGTTTCCTTTATGGCTAAACCCTTTTGGTTACTCAGATTTGAATGATTTTTCAGCCACATAATCGTTTACCTTATATACTGCACGTTATTCCCGGCCCGGTTCAGGAACACTTTGTGGATGTAATTAAAAAGGAATGAACCTGAGCAGATACCTTTAAAATGCACACACCTACAACAAACAGAAGTTGAAAATGAAATTAATGTTACCTCTTTAGGATGAATTCCTTGACTCGCACATTATACGATTTCTAAAGAAATGGTTAATATTCAACATACATTTTTATATTTAGATGTAGATCAGAAAACCCAGTAAAAAAAGTTGTATCTATATATTTAAGATTATAAAAAAATGCATTATAATTTTGTGTAAATTGTATTAGCCTCCATCATAGGCAATGCCTAAATTATCTGATTCTAATAACTTCAAAAACATACAAATACTTTTACCCTCATTTAGACATAATATACATCACCTTTAAGAAAGCAAGTGGTTTGACAACAATAGCCTTTTTCACGTGAGTCTTTTTCGCTGCGATAGCCTAAACCAATGGTAGCTTCCTTAAGGAATCAATTATCAAACTAGTAGCTTCTGCATTATCAGAAACCAAATACATTAGTGTGCTAGCTGAACCCGTCATATAGACTTGTGGCAAATTGAGTTTTAAAATACGCATATCTGTATCTCTGCTAATGGTTCCACCAATTGGATCTTGGATACTATATGCAAACCTAACTATCTTCAAAGCCAAATAGTTTCCCAAGCCCATGTGATCGGCCATCCTTGAAAGTCACACATGCATATGATTTAATTCAGCATAGTATAGATATATGCATAATCAACTTTCAGATTACAGGTAGTTAACATGTTGTGGGTTGAGCGACGTGTCGGGGTACAAATGACACAATTATTTCTGCAGCTGGTTGTACGTCGTCTGCTACATGTTTTCTTGTAAAGAGCATGTTCCAGGATTAGTTAACGTTAGAAATAATGACAATGTTTTTGTCTATAAGTTGATAGTAAAGTGTTGGGTTGCTGTAATTTTATTTGTGGTATGAAACCTGGGATGCAGGGGCGGGGGAATCAAGGTGTTCGAGGGAACTTGTCATTGCAAAAACTTGAAAATTGTTCTATTATTTGAATCCACAATCGGCCAATAAGAACTTAAGGCTAGGATATCCCAAACACTCAGATTCCTTACACATCTATCCATTTTTAGTATTTATCTAGCATGAGTTGCAACGCACGGGGTGTTTGGCATTTGGTATGAACTCGTTATCCAGAAAATCAGAGCCATAATCAACATATGGTTAGTTCAAGTCATAGTAATCACAGGTCGAAAACGCAAACCAAAAACACGTAACATCAATAGCAGTTTGAATATTACCTTGTGAATGAGGCCATCATCTATAATGGATCTGCCTAAATTCTTAAATAGGTCATACAAAGCCGCAATCTCACGCAAATGCTCCTAAGAATTTCACAATCTGTGCATTGCAATCATTGCAAGATAGTAGTGAGATTATGCGCTTAAATACTTAAATAAGAAAAATAATCAAACAATGAAACACTACTTATATGATTTTTATGCTTGCTATACGTAATATTTATTAATATATGTTAACTACGAGACGCTATGAAACTTACAGGCTCATTTGTCATACCAGGACAGTCGAGGTCCCGAGCTCCCATATCATGATAATCGAGAGTTATACCAATTGCCTCAACCCACCCTATGTTGACCTGCACCAAAAAAAAGATTACAATACATGTTTTGACCCTGTTCTCATTTAGACAATATCACAAACAATTAATCAAAAGCTAGGAAATAGCATACGGTGTATTAATCTTTAGATGGTAAAATGATGATAAGACATTTAAATCAGGAACTATGAAAATAAGTGACTAAAGCGTTTGGAGCATCCAAAATGGTTTAGCCTATTTGCTTATTTTTTGGCGGAAATCTAAGAATAGCACATTAGCAAAAGCTTGTAAAAGCCTGCAATCGATTGCAGCATACCAAACACCAAATAATCAAAGTCGGTGGCAGACATTTTAAAACTTTTTGGCTCAGAATTGCGAGTGTAGGACCAGATATAAGGGTATCCGACTCGCCATGGTTGCAAGAACGACAACGTGCTGCCCCGCCAAGTTACTGGCTGATTCCAGCTCACATCATCCGCCAACCACAAACGCAATTGTTTCATCATTGCCCTCCTTTACTATTTAAAATAAACAAAGCTAACTGAAAGTGGCACAATAGATATTTATGTTTGTAAAGGTCTTTTTTTTGTTATAATCCATCATTAGATTGTTAGCTTTATAGTAATTTATTAGGTACACCAATTTGCACTTGTCCAAAATTACGTATGGAAAATTCATGAAAAGATTAAAAAAATGTTAACTGTGAGGCCAAATTCTCATATCTTCTTCAGGCAATTTAAGTAGTAATTAAGTAGATAAATGCTTTCATGTCATGTTCAGGAAACATGTGAATTAAGATCATAAAATACATGTAGAAAACAAACGGGTACTCATGCTCACACTGCAGCAGGTAAGGATTTAATCATTCACAATTACAATCGTAAACATAAATTTTCGCAAGAAATCAAACCAATAAGGACTCCAAATATACGCCTCTAAATTACAGTCTAAATAATTTCAAGTAGGAGTCAGATAGTAATATAACACATTGCACATATTCTTTTCTAACATTCATATTCAAACACCGATAACACTCTTTTATTAGCTTATTTCACCCCTAAACTCTCGACTAAAACAAAACAAAAGGCATAAAAAGCGTCAGTTTTCAAGTTCTATACTACAAATTAGTTTCAACAGTCGGCACCACTTCAACCAAACCCTAACCCACAGCTTGGAAACCAGTTTGCAAATTAACGTAAAAGAACATATACCTTTAATATTGATGCATACGCTAATTTTTCCTTCTTGATGAAAAGTGTCTAAAAGAAAACTTATTCTTAGCAACTGGATTTACGGGTTCTATTTGAATAACTAACCAATCGGATAAAGAGAGTTCATCGACTCCCTTTAAGTATGAGGCTCAGATGCACCACTCCCCTTTAAGTATGAGGCTCAGATAAGGGACCAATCGAGAAAAAGAAGACACACCCGTGATGGCTTCAAACCTAATAGGTTTCCCTGCCAATATATGGGTAATCTCAGCTTTAACCCAGGCCGTTCGAATTCCTCACAGTCTCAATAATCTCATATTGTGAGAACCAAACAAAACATTATTTCTGGCTGATAAGCGTGTCATTATACAAACAAAAAATGTAACTTGTTTGAAACGAATTGTCACATACCGACCACCAGTGCCACAAACCACGAATGGTGGCAAGGAAATAGCTCATATGAATCCTAAGCGACAAACACTCATCCAAAGAGAATGGTAAACCCGTTATGGCTGCAAATCAGCGATTTGCCCCGCCAGGGTGCGGATAACCTCGACTCTCAGAATGTAAGAATTCCAAAGTACGCACACATGGAAACCAACAGTCAAAGGAGATAGATACAAATCTAATAGCTAGTTATGCTCACCATCCTGTGTCACAAAACACACAAATATCATCGACTTTCCTGATAGTAATAAACTACAATTTAGGAACCAAACAAATGCAGCAAGTGTCATTTTCAAGAGCTACTAAAGTCATGGTACCTACCATACTTTGCATATGAAATAGATCTCATGTTTACCGAATAGACATCGCCATTATAGAGTATGATAGGGATGTTTTTTCGACTTATGCAGGCTCCTTATGGTGTACTTCATTTTGGGCCTAGGTTGCATAAGCTTACATTTTATACCTTATCTTTTAACTAATAATCCTTAAGGCGACCATATAAGCATAAACAAATACCCACTTATTTTAGAAGCTTCTCATTTAGCAACTTATGAGGTTATTCTACACGACTTATACCATGAGCCTATTTTTGTAGCCTACTTCTGAATATATGATATCAATAATGTCTAGTTTCAATTTATAATAAGTTGATCGGTTAAAAGAGCCAACAAAGGTAAGAAACACAAACCAACATAAATCTTCAACGGGGGAAAATTATGTTCAACAAAACTATGACAACATACAGCAATGTAATTTTCTTTTGTTCCACTGACCAAAATGGTCAATTTATTTAACAGCAAGCCACATCTTGTCTAGAAAACGATTCAAGTGTTGGCAAGTGACTAAGTGTTGGCTCAGAGTTGAAGGCGTTGTGCCGATGATTCAAGTGATCGACCTTCTATGGCTGAAAACACGATGTCGTGATGCCATGCCAAAACTCAGGTCGACAACACCTATCATGATCACTGTGACAATCGTGGTTTTGAGGTTCGTCACTTAGTCGTATTTTTAAGGTGTTATATGTGACTATGTGTTTTATGTGTTTACGTGTTTATTTGGTGTGAATGAGGATGGTTTGGACATCATTTAAGAGTACGAAGTGCTCTTAATTAAATCGATGAATGGTTATTTCATGAATCATAAGCTCACATTATAGTGACTATGAAGTGAAATGAAATAAAATGAAGTGAAATGAAATGAGATCACGCGAAAAATCCGTGAAAGTTGAATTATCGTTTTCGTAGGATTTAGTGAATGTATCATACGTGATATATGTACATTAGATATATATTATCTATATTCTATGTATTATAGGAGTTTTCTATTTTAGGAAAGTTTTGAAAATAAACTTAAGATCGAATATTTTAAAGAAAGTCAAAAAATTAGCGAAAAGGTGTCCGGTTTCGACCCGGAAGTGTATAGAAGTATAGGTAAACATAAAATATAAGGGGAAGAGTGTAAATAATCCAAACTTAAGGGGTGGGTCGTGGATGGGCTGTTATGGCCGATTAAAGGAAGGAAACGGGTAGGAAAGGCCCAAGTAGAGTCCCTTTTGGGCTCAAACTTGTTAAGGAGGTTACCAAAGCCTATATAAACACCCCTAGACCCCTAAAAATGACCCATAACCCTACAATATACCTAATATCAGTTGAAACATCCATGGGGAAGATCAAAACCGAAATCTTGCATAAGGGTTAAAGGTACGATTAACGTTAAATTTACGTATGTAACCTAGTATGATGGATTAGGGTTTAGGATTTTTGATTTTTGATTAGGGTTACATACTAGGAATGATGATTTCTGTAATTAATAATATTAGGGTTCTTATTATTCAACTAATTAGGTTATTATGGGGCTTAATGATGATTAAAGGGTTTAATCATATTTAAATTCGTTTTTAAAAACTGGGCAGAATTTTTGGTCCATTGTTTTGATCATATTTAGAGTTATACAAACTTTTAAATTTTGAATCTTATGTTCCTGGAAAGGTAATTGAATTATCTTTTAAATTCAAGAAAAAAGAACTAAATGGAAGTTAGGGAAGTGGGTCAAAAACAAGTTACATCAGTCGGGTGTTAAAACAGTTTTTGGATCATCCTGTTTTCATTTTATGTTTTGAATTGTTTGGGGTACTTAGGGTTATAATTGTAGCTTCAAATGGACATTAAACTTATATTATATTTTAAATAAATATCTGGAGAAGGTCTAAGCAAATGGGATACGGTAAGACCCTCTGATCATAACAAAAATTTCATATGTTCAAAATCGGTAAAATTTGGATAGGCGAAAGTATAAGTTGTATATCGGGGACTTAAGATTAGCTTTGATGTTGGGGCAAGGGCTGATATTTTAGCTAACACATATAAGTTTATGGGGTTTTCATTGCAAGGAATGTGGTTTAGGTTTGGTGGGCGTTTGGCTCATAATACGGAGTGTGAAAAACGGGACTGTTTTGGTTAAATGTTAACAGGACGAGTTATGAACTAAACTAAGTTAAGGGCTTTATAGAGGGGTGTAATGAGATGCTTATGGAATATAAATGGGGTTAAGTTATAAGATAAGTTTAGATATCCATCATAGATTGATGAGCCATTTTGGTATGTAGTTCATGTCTTGATTGTATATGTTTGTGTGTTTAGATTTTGCTAGAGCGCGGATACTTGGAGAAGCTTATTCAGGTGAGTTTCATAGTCTTATGTTTTTATGAGTATAATTGTTTTGACTTCCAGATGGGATGGAAGAGACACTGTATGGTTTTGTAAATAGTGTTGTGAATGTTTTTATGGTTTGTGATGGACTTGTGTGTACACTTATGTGATTAACTGCTATGTGATTCTTGATTGTGTTTATGATTTGGATCGGGGGACACGTATCGTCTCAGTTATTGTGGTTTGACTTGGTACCAAGGGGATGTTGACAAGGCGAGTCCTTGGGATTGGTTCATAGTTGTATGGGCGCCTATGGGAACATGGTGATTGGTAAGGCTGGGAGCCTTAGAATTGTGGTGAATGGTTAATATTGAATGTTAGTTGTTAATGCATAATTGTAGCACATTGTCCATATGTTCTTTTATTGATGGTTGTTATTCATAGCTTATAACTGATTTGGCGTTGGAGTCTAAACCTATGACTCTCACCAACTTTATTGTTGACGTGTTTTAGTGTCTCTTTCAGGTGAGAATGTGGTTAAGCGTGAGAATAGGAGTAGCTAGCTTTGGAGGCTTAGGATTGCATTTAGAGGAACCCCTTTTCCTCTTAGTCTTTATTTTATGTTTGATTAAGTATTACGTTGTGGACACCTAAGTCTTTCGTAAGGGGTAGACCTGTTACCTACTTACCTAGACGCATGCATTGTTTGAGATATTGTCATGACATTGTGTCACCCATTTATGATATTTCCATTTCATTTAGTTATCTCTATAGACACGCTATTGTTGTGATGATATCCATACGTCGCGCCCTATATTCCGCCATGGTGGGGTGTGACAGAATGGCAGAATATAGGGCGCGACGTATAGATATCATCACAACAATAGCGTGTCTATAGAGATAACTAAATGAAATGGAAATATCATAAATGGGTGACACAATGTCATGATAATATCTCAAACAATGCAGGCGTCTAGGTAAGTAGGTAGCATATCTACCCCTTACCAAAGACTTACAAATACACACATCAACATATAGGTGTCCACAACGTAACACTTAATCAAACATAAAATAAAGACTAAGAAGAAAAGGGGTTCCTCCAAATGCAATCCTAAGCCTCCAAATCTAGCCACTCTTATTCTCACGCTTAACCACATTCTCACCTGAAAGAGACACTAAAACACGTAAACATTAAAGTTGGTGAGAGCCATAGGTTTAGACTCCAACGCCAAATCACTTATAAGCTATGAATAACAACCATCAATAAAATAACATATGGAAAATGTGCTAAAATTATGCATTAACAACTAACATTCAAGATTAACCATTCACCACAATTCCAAGGCTCCCAGCCTTACCAATCACCATGGTCCCATAGGCGCTCATACACCTATGAACCAATCCCAAGGCCTCGCCTTGTCAACATCCCTTTGGTACCAAGTCAAACCACAATAACTGAGACAGTACGTATCCCCCGATCCTAATCATAAACACAATCAAGAATCACATAGTAATTAATCACATAAGTGTACACACAAGTCCATCACAAACCATAAAACATTCACAACACTATTTACAAAACCATACAGTGTCTCTTCCATCCCATTTGGAATTCAAAACAATTATACTCATAAAAACATGGGACTATGAAACTCACCTGAATAAGCTTCTCCAAGTATTCGCGCTTTAGCAAAATCTAAACACACAAACATATACAAAAAAGACATGAACCACATACCAAAATGGCTCATCAATCTACGATAGATATATAACCTTCTCCTACAACTTAACAACATTTATATGCCATAATCATCTCATTACACCCCTCTACAAAGCCCTTAACTTAGTTTAGTTCATAACTCGTCCCGTTCACATTTAACCCAAAACAGTCCCGTTTTTCACACTCCGTATTATGAGCCAAACGCCCACCAAACCTAAACCACATTCCTTGCAATGAAAACCCTATAAACCTATATGTGTTATCTAAAATCTCAGCCATTTCCCCAATATCAAAGCTAATCTTAAGTCCTCGATATACAACTTATACTTTCCCCTATCCAGATTTTACCGATTTTGAACATATGAAATTTTTGTTATGATTAGAGGGTCTTAACCTTTCCCATTAGCTTATCCCTTATCCATATCTTTTATTTAAGATATAATCTAAGTCTCACGTTCATTTGAAGCTCCATTATAACCCTAAGTTCCCCAAACAATTCAAAATATAAAATGAAAACAAGCTGATCCAAAAACTATTTTGACACCCATCTGATGTAACCTGTTTTTGACCCACTTCCTGACCTCCAATTTATTTCTCATTTCTTGAATTTGAAAGCTAATTCAATTAACTTTCTAGGGACATACGATTCAAAAATTAAAAGTTTTTATAACTCTAGATATGATCAAAATAAAGAACCAAAAATTATGCCTAGTTTTTAAAAACAAATTTAAACATGATTAAACCCTTTAATCATCATTAAGCCCCATAATAACCTATTTAATTGAATATTAAGAACCCTAATATTATTAATTACAGAAATCATCATTCCTAGTATGAAACCCTAATCAAAAATCAAAAATCCTAAACCCTAATCCATCATACTAGGTTACATACGTAAATCTAACGTTAATCGAGCTAGTTTAATTACGTACCTTTAACCCTTATGCAAGATTTCGGTTTTGATCTTCCCCCATGGATGTTTCAACTGATATTAGGTATATTTTAGGGCTATGGGTCGTTTTTAGGGGTCTAGGGGTGTTTATATAGGCTATGGTAACCTCCTTAACAAGTTTGAGCCCAAAAGGGACTCTACTTGGGCCTTTCCTACCCGTTTCCTTCCTTTAGTCGGCCATAACAGCCCATCCACGACTAACCCCTTAAATTTGGGTTATTTACACTCTCTCCCTTCTATTTTATGTTTACCTATACTTCTATACACTTTCGGGTCGAAACCGGACACCCTTTCGCTAATTTTTCGACTTTCTACGTAATTTTCGATCTTAACTTTATTTTCAAACTTTCCTAAAATAGAAAACTCCTAATACATAGAATATTGATAATATATATCTAATGTACATATATCACGTATGATACATACACAAAATCCTACGACAACGATAATTTAACTTTCACGGAATTTTCGCGTGATTTCATTTCATTTCATTTCACTTCATAGTCACTATAATGTGAGCTTATGATTCATGAAATAACCATTCATCGATTTACTTAAGAGCACTTCGTACTCATAAACGATGTCCAAACCATCCTCATTCACACCAAATAAACACGTAAACACATAAAACACAAAGTCACACATAACACCCTAAAAATACGACTAAGTGACGAACCTCAAAACCACGGTTGTCACATCACTCCCTCCTAATAGAAATCTCATCCCGAGAGTTACTCCTTAAGATCAAACACACAATCAACAAATCACATGAGGATACTTGTTCTAATTGAACTCCTTTCATTTCCACGTGAACTTTAGTTGATGACTCAATTTACTAGATATATTAACCAACAATATTTAAATTCATTCCCAAACTCTTGACTTCATAACCCATAAATCTCACAAATGACTCTTTGACAATCGAAGACTCTTATTAACACTAATCCTGAATAACCGTACATGAAAATAGGCATTCTCAAACCACATTTCCCAAATCTTAATACATGAAATATATCATGTACACCACTCAATTCCCCAGGTAATTATATACCCATAAGCTATTGTTCTAATCTTTCCAAAGATCATAAATGGACCTACAAAACTTGACATCAACTTTTCCCTTTTACCAAAACATGCCGCCCGTTACTATGGGTGAAACTTCCTACATAACTTTGTCACTAAACTCTAGTGGTTTCCTCCTTTTCAACATATCATCTATTGTCGCTCTCATCCTTTCCACAAACACTATTATTAAATTAGTACCCTATTTCACCAATTCTGGTCCACAATAGGGATAACTCACCATATCCTTCCATATAGTGCCTCAAATGGCATTTATCGACTTCTAGTATGACAACTATCATTATATGAAAACTCAGCCATCACTAACGAGTTTCCTAACTCCCTCTAAATCAATCACTCATGACCTCAGTGTAACTCCTAAGGTTGTATAAATCTCTCACTAGCCCATCCTTTTCCAGTTAGCTGGATATACTCATATCCAATCATGTTCATCAACTCCCTTTAGTCCGTACCCCAAACTACTTGAAATTTCCAATTTCCTTACAAAAGTGACCTATGACGGTCTTTCACATATCCATTAGTTCATCACAACAAGGCTCTTCCAATCCAAATCAACTTATGATCATACACATCACCAAAAGGACGGTTATCTCAGTTAGTCTATCAACTGCCATCCAAACCCATGCTACAACTACTTCCATTAAATTTGGATAGCTCATTAGTAGCACATATACACTTCTTTTCTCATTTTTCTTAATGAATGATTTTTTTTTCCTATATACCTACACAATGTCTTACCTTCAAGGTCATAGCGCTCCTCATCTTGTCTCAGTTAGACCAATCCATTCGTCTCCCATGACACCTCCCATCTATAACTCCTCATTCATTCGATTATCGATACTAAGCCTTCCATTCAAACAGTATAGGTCAGTGCCATTCTCTTTTTCACACTACAACAATATTAGCATGCTTTGTGCTTTAGTCTACTCATTAGGCTATGCCAAAGTTTTACCTTCGGTTCCTATCTCGACCTATTTCATTCATGATTCACATCTATCCACACTTCTTTCTTCTTCCTCAACTCATGCCATACATCACGATGTGATGCTTCCCGTCTATCAAGTCGTCTACACGCTGAAATTACCTAAGTAGCTTCACTTTTTTTCCTTACGACCAATGCTCCTACTCCCTCCTAATAGGGATAGATTAGAGTTTCTCGTGATTCCACTCGGATCACACTCTCATCTAAAACCCATATTAGTTTTAATTATTTAAACCAAGCCATATTATAAATTCTTACATAGGTATCATAACTCTCTTCTTGACATTGCACCTATCATGTGGTACTTCAATCATCAACTTCTAGGGATAATTGGTTCTATCCTTCGAAGGTTCTCCCTAATTCCTTCACTATCATGTCCAACCAAAATTTCACACTCAATTCATCAACTCTATGGAAATCGTTAGTGCATTGGATAATGCATAACTGTTTCTTCCAAAGATCATAAACACCTTCACTAAACTGACCCTCTAATCACTTCTCCACGAACTTATTCAGCTCAGCTTCACTGCCCATCCCTCGATATGGATTGCCACGAAAATCTATCTTTGTGTAGTCACTCGACTCCCCTTGTTATTTCCATAGTTTCTTAATCTCCCATGTTATGTAGTCACTCCATTGGTTCAGCTCTTTGTAACTCCACTCCGGTACTCGATCTGTCCTTCTTCGTCACGAACCATACGGAGATTCCCATCATAGTGCTTGTCACCTTTCCAGTCCTTGTAACTTCTGTGACTCCTTCGAAATCTCTTGCATCCTTCTTGCAGCCGGCACGTAGTCCTTTCAGCTCCTTGCTTCACGATGTAGCTCTTCACGCACTCCTTCTCGTCTCGATGATGTTACCTAGGAACTTCACACTACGCAGTAGCTTATAACTTCAACTCATCTACCACAATATTTCTAAAGGTACTTCAACCCCTCAATGGCTCACTCTTCCTTACTTGTTGTACTTCACCATTAATCAGCTTCCTACCAATCATTCTTTCACATCCATGTTTTCCTTCGAGTGTCTACTACTACCTTGCCTCCATAACTATACCAATTCCCTTGCGTGTTATTTGCCCAATCTTTCCATTAGTATAAACTTTCTACTCTACCCTTACATCCGCTAGTACTTTCATCAATCTCCTAATGGTACTTCAACCAACTTCTCATAGCATGACATCTCGTTCCCACGACAAGTCAACCAACTTTACTTACTCCCTTATTCGCGTAACCAATCTAAGTTTCAAAACTCCACAAATCTTAATCATTCCTTCAACACAACCTTTAAACCAAAATACATCTCTCCATTCTAATATCTAACCATAAGTAATACTACCCAATTCTATCCTCTCATCCTAACGTTTCCACAACCGCATAACTAAGTCAACCATGACGTGTACCAAAGAATTCCAAACAATCGTGTCCCAAAATAAAATATAGGGTAAAACGAACCCTATCCAAAACAACTGAAAACAAAACAATGTAATCCGAAAGATCAATGGAGTGTGCCAACAACGAATAGACTCGTCACGATTAGTATTACCAAATTTCGATACCTTACAAAATTTTAAACTTTCGTCCCAATTAGTTACTTCTCATAAGAACCAAACTTCAATACTACTAAAATCGATCATACTCATTTCTAACCATAAACTCATCTTTTATATTCATTATTTTATCAAAGATATCAACTAGTTAGTATACTACAATCTTATTCTAACCATTATCTTGTTTACTCATATTAAACTTATTTTGCTTGTTATTATGAAACCAATACATGTTTATAAAATATAATGTTTTTTTTCTTTCATTTTATTCTATAGTATTGTTATTATTATTTTATATAATCCATTTACGCTGGTTATAACTAAACTATTACACGTTTTTACAAGGTGTGGTGTTATTATTATCATTACTATAATAAAATCTCCCTTTTTACTCTTTCCGTCTAGTTAAATACTTCTAAAATTTTAAATCCACTTAGGAAAATTATTGTAAAATTTCTTCACCCTTTAAAATGTATTATCACATGTTACCTAGAAAACTAATCCTATTATTTTCAAGACAAATTTTATTTTTTTATAACTTACTACCACAAACTTAAAAAAAAGATATGTAAGTCACGATATCATACCATACACTTACAAATTATAATTAGCCAGACTTATTTGCAAGAAAATTTAGTAGTTATCATTAATTAAAATACATACCGGAATGTAGACACACATCAAAAGACTCAAAACATCGTTGGAACTCCATCAAACTCTAACACCATAAAACAAGAGCAAACACAAGGTACATTCAAGTTATAATAACTACTGAACGACCATATATCATAACTTAACACATACTAGTATATATACATCCGCATATATATACCTATTAAATCACCCAAAACATACTCGTTACCATACATGTCAGATCAATCAATCGCGTCATACACTCGTTTTTCCATATGAGTAATCACCATCTTACAACAAGGCATAAAACCCATCACTAAAACTAGTCCATATCGTGTGACCCCATAATCACACAACATGAGTATAACCTAAAACATATAACACACTAAAAAATAGTCATATCGTAGGCAACCATTACATAAACCCACATATTATACATATACCCAAAATCCACATCTCATCATATTCAATCATGTACTAACCCTCTTTCATGCAATCATACTTAGGAACCCATTGATGTTGTGGTACTTGTATAACTATGTTGGCCACCATACTTATACAATTACCCTTTCCTCAATGCACTCCCTCCTATGATGACACTTATAAGAATCAATACAACATATAACACATAAATCCCTCTACTCACATAAACTCATAACCACATAACCAATAAGGTCCAAAAATCCATCTATTAAAATAGCATAGTCAAACTCTTGGAATACATAAATCTATAATCTAGCTAAAACAACATAGACAAACTCCAAAACAACATCATAATTAGTTATAAGTCATGTCACCCATAATAGTAGAAACAGCTTAAAATCTTTCCTATCCACCTACTCCTAGTACTCGAATCCCCACATGTTTTGTAGGGAACATGACTTAAACATCAAAAGAAAATACTATACATTAGATACACGAAAATACCTCAACAATCATTGTGAAATAACACAAAAGACGGAAACTACCATTTACCAAATTATGTACTATAATGTACAATATAAGCAAAATACAACAATGACTAGTGTGGACGACTATGGTTCAACCCGCACTAGTCAAAACCCGAGAAGAAATAACACGTAGTTAAGTATGCACGACTATGGTTTAATCCATACTAACCAAAATTTCAAGAAAAACAAGTGACTACGTATGGAAGACTATGGTTCAATCCATACTAGTCAAAACTCAACAAAACATCACAAAAAATAACATCCAGAAAACTTTGATTAATATAAAATGCACACATAATCCTATGACGCCTATATGCAAGGACCCTTAGGCTATAGACTAGGCTACTAATCTAGGCAACCTAGTTCTCTATAACCATTTTCTATGATACCATTCTGTCACACCCCACCATGGCGGAATATAGGGTGCGACGTATGGATATCATCACAACAATAGCGTGTCTATAGAGATAACTAAATGAAATGGAAATATCATAAATGGGTGACACAATGTCATGACAATATCTCAAACAATGTAGGCGTCTAGGTAAGTAGGTAATAGGTCTACCCCTTACCAAAGACTTACAAATACACACATCAACATATAGGTGTCCACAACGTAACACTTAATCAAACATAAAATAAAGACTAAGAGGAAAAGGGGTTTCTCCAAATGCAATCCTAAGCCTCCAAAGTTAGCCACTCCTATTCTCACACTTAACCACATTCTCACCTGAAACAGACACTAAAATACGTCAACAATAAAGTTGGTAAGAGTCATAGGTTTAGACTCTAATGCCAAATCAGTTATAAGCTGTGAATAACAACCATCAATAAAAGAACATATGGACAATGTGCTATAATTATGCATTAACATCTAACATTCAATATAACCATTCACCACAATTCCAAGGCTCACAGCCTTACCAATCACCATGGTCCCATAGGCTCCCATACAACTATGAACCGATACCAAGGCCTTGCCTTGTCAACATCCCTTTGGTACTAAGTCAAACCACAATAACTAAGACGGTACATGTCCCCCGATCCAAATCATAAACACAATCAAGAATCACATAGCAGTTAATCACATAAGTGTACACACAAGTCCATCACAAACCATAAAAACATTCACAACACTATTTACAAAACCATACATTGTCTCTTCCATCCCATTTAGAGGTCAAAACAATTATACTCATAAAAACATGGGACTATGAAACTGACATGAATAAGCTTCTCCAAGTATCCGCGCTCTAGCAAAATCTAAACACACAAACATATACAATCAAGACATGAACCACATACCAAAATGGCTCATCAAATCTATGATGGATACTAACCTTTGCCTAAAACTTAACCACATTTATATGTCATAACCATCTCATTACACCCCTCTATAAAGACCTTAACTTAGTTTAGTTCATAACTCGTCCCATTAACATTTAACCCAAAATAGTCCTGTTTTTCACACTCCATATTATGAGCCAAACGCCCACCAAACCTAAACCAAATTCCTTGAAATGAAAACCTCACAAACTTGTATGTGTTAGCTAATATCTCAGCCCTTTCCCCAACATCAAAGTTAATCTTAAGTCCCCGATATACAACTTATACTTTCGCCTATCCATATTTTACCGATTTTGAACATATGAAATGTTTGTTATGATAAGAGGGTCTTACCCTATTCCATTTACTTATCCCTTCTCCAGATATTTTATTTAATATATAATCTAAGTCTCATGTTCATTTGAATCAACAATTATAACCCTAAGTACCCCAAATAATTCAAAACATAAAATGAGAATAGGCTGATCCAAAAACTCTTTTGACACCCGACTAATGTAACCTATTTTTGACCAACTTACCAACCTCCAATTTAGTTCTAATTTCTTGCATTTGAAAGCTAATTCAATACGTTTCCAGGTACATAAGATTCGAAAATTAAAAGTTTATGGAACTCTAGATATGATTAAAACAATGGACCAAAAATTCTGCCCAGTTTTTAAAAACGAATTTAAACATGATTAAACCCTTTAATCATCATTAAGCCCCATAATAACCTAATTAATTAAATATTAAGAACCCTAATATTATTAATACTAGCTTGAAACGATTAACAAAGATAAATAACACAAGTAAATACTTTTCAAACGTAAGACTTTATTATTGTATAACAAGTATTACATGTGTTATTGGTAACACAGTTTGATGATAATGTGTTGTGTACACTTTGGACAAATAAAGCTAACTTAAGAACACATGCACAACTGTTCATTCAATAAGTTTCTAAAGAGTTAATGTGTGAAATCAAACAAAGTGAACAACATTAACTCTAGCCTACATATCCTATTTATAGTGGTACGAGGTTGACTTTGATAGCTGGTTGATGGTGACTACACAAAACAGACAATGTCAGACATCTGTCACAAGATGCTCTTCTATTCTTGGTAGTCTGCCATGACGCTTTAGGGAAACAGAGCTGACACAGTTTCCTTTTTCTTCATACCTTGTACTTTAGGCTGCATGACTTCCCGCCTAAACACATAGGTATGTCCAAAGTGTACTAACTGTTAACAGGATATTGACACCCCTGTTAACACTCAACCACTCAGAGTCCCTGATACATCTTGGTTGTTATCCATCATAGCCAATGAGTATGTTTTCAAGTAATCTTTGACTTCCTTGAAAATGTCTCTGACATGGACTCCTCTGTGGTTGCTCATAGAGACTTAGAACTCTGTGAGTCTTGGGTTACTTGCATGTCACCTAGGCAAAGACAAGTTAATATCAAACAACTTAATTTACGTTTAAGTCTATGACCAAGGGAATTCTAACAAACTTAGATTCTCAACAATCTCCCCATATTTAAACATAAATACAACTAGATCTAAATTAGTTATAGTAAGTGAGATAACATCTTCTTCTTACACTTAACAGATCTAACAAACAACTTCATAATTCATTAATACTTAGAAAAATTACAAGTACAATACATGAGTACAACAAAAGTATGAGTGTGATAATTTAGTTGTGAAAACTTCAATAATCATCATTCTTTATTCTTTCTTTAGCTTCAGCAATGTTTTTCCTGGTATCCAATTCAGCTTGCAAAGCTTAGGCAAACAATTTGGAATACTCAGAGTTAATTTTAAGCACTCTCTGAAATACTACAAGCTGAATAGTTGAGGCCAGCCCCAGCTCTCATTCCCTTTGGAAAACATATCTAGAGTTTACGCAGGCATCATAGTCAGCTTTTACCTTTTTCAGAGCCTCTGTGCGTTTTACCTCTATTTCCCTTAACCTTTTTCTTTGCTCCTCTTTGAGTTGAGGAGACATGGCTTTTAGCTTGGCTTCATCCAACTCTTTGGCCTTCTTAATTTCATTTAACCTTTTGAATTCAAGTGCCTGTTTTTCTATTTCTTCAGCTGTTAGAGGTTTCTCATTTGCAGCTTTGAAGGTTGAAAATTGAGATAGTTCAGTGGTTGATCCTCCTGTTTCTAGCATCGCAGCTACTTTCTTTAGTTTGGCGTCTGAGTCTACCATAACTATTTCCTTTCCTTTCTTTGAGACAAAGGATAACTCACTTGCTTTTGCAAGCTCTTTAGTGCTTTTGAGAAATTCCATCTGAGCTTGACTTTGTACAGCCTTTGGTAGGGAGCTAACAGTGAATTTAAGTTTCTTTACAGCTGGTTCACCATCATCCACAGCCTTATTGGTGTTAACCAAAGGCAGGGATTTTAATGTATTTGCTCCTTGGTCGTTCTGTTGCTCCCCCTTAATTTCATCATCATCATGTATAGTAATGGGTCATCTTGTGATGACTTGTAGAGGGATGGGTGTAGAGATTGTGTTTTCAGTTGTACCTGTGTTAAAGTTGATATGTTCAAGTTTAAGTAGGTTAACTTTCTCCCCCTCACGGTTAGCCTATCTCTATAGATGCTTGGTTGAACGTGTCTGAATGTACTTGGAAACCTGCTCAACTAATGTAGCCATTTTTATTTGCATGTTCCTTGATCCCCTGGCAAATTTTAGAAGCCTGTTGCAATTGCGGTTTACAGAGCGATCAACATGCCCAGCCAAAAAGTGCGTGTGGTGTTTTTTTCGTTCGTACACAGCCTCAAACTCTTTGTGAATAGCCAACTCATAAGCTGAGAACATGTCAGGGACTTCTGTAGTGATGGCATCTTTGATTCGAGTGGATAAGTGGCTAAGTCCCTGAGAAACTCCTTTTCTTGTGCCATCTTTGAGAGGCTCAGTGATAGCATCTTTGACAGCCTGTGTGATTATTTTTGGAAAATTGGTTGTGAAGGAGTGTATTTCAGACCCCATGTGATCCAACTTACGTGACAGCCGTTCAATATCAGAGGCGTGATGATAAGGCTTTAAGTCATGAATATTCAGGCTTTGTTGCGCATAGTCATCTTCCCTTGGTAAAAGATCAAAGTTGGTCTGTTGTGGGTGATCAAATAACAGAAACTCTAGAGTGGGATCATACACAGCTGTTGGAAGCTTCATAGTGACAGATGCAGCAGAAGTAGGTGTCACAACAGCTTCTTTGGGAGGAGGAGTGTGTTCTTCAGCTGGTGTGGGCACAACTGTGGCTTTGGGAGGTGACAGGGGAAGTTGTTCATCTTCCTCTTCATCCTCCTCTTCAATCATCCCCTCAGGGTGAATTTCATCATCCGGCATAGATTCAGGCTCATAGAAGCTTTCAATAAGGGCAAGAACATCATCTTTAACATCAAGCACGGGCTCATCTTCTTTAGGCTGATCCTGAATCATAGTATCAGCTCCTTCAGCTGTACCTGTAGCATGAGAATGTATAGTTGGTTGTTCAACATTAGCATGCAATTGGTTTAGATTAGTAACATGGAAATAGATAAGGGGAATCGTCGCCAGTACGCTGTCCCAAAGAGGCTGAGGATGATTATTCAACCACTCCAAAGGATACATCCTTAGGATTCTATTAAGTGTGAAAATAATAAGGTTAATGGTTTCCATTCACTTCCCCTAGGAAAGCTGAGTGTGATTATTTAGCCCCCCAAAAGGATAAATCATTTGGGAATCTTTTATCTGTGAAACATATATAGGTTAAGATCTCCTGTTACGCTGCCCCTAGGAAAGCTGAGGGTGATGATTCAGCTCCCCCTGAAAGGATAAATCCTTTGGGATTCTTTTATTTGTGAAAAATATGTAGTTTAAGATCGTCATTTTACGTTGTCCCTAGGAAAGTTGAGGGTGATTATTCAGCTCCCCCTAAAAGTTAAACTTTTGGGATTCTTTTTCTGAAGGAACCTAGAGATTGTGTGAAGTACAGCTACTCTAGGTCGAGACATATATGTATACATGTTGTTGTTTGCCTGTATACTGTCTAGAGGGTGCAGGGTCATCGGGGTGCTTTATAAACACAAATGAATCACTCCCTGGTGCAATGACATTGTGTACAGAAGTCTTAAAAGATTTCTAAGTGCATACACAGACTCCTATGGTTCGAGGATAACCCTAACTTCACCACTCTCACCTACAGACATTCAAGAGTGGCTGCTTGTGTACCTCTAAAAATTATAAACTGATTACCTGTGAGATATCAGTGGAGTTAGGCTAATTCCCTGTCGTCTCTGCTGAGTTACAGACGCTAGACTCATGTTGTTTATTAGCTGAAGTCTTTGTGTCCACAGAAGTCTCTGGCACAGAGGAAGTGGGAATTATCACAAGCTTCTTAACCCTGGCCTTAATAATAGTTTGGGTTTTGGAAGAAGAGGGGATTTTCTTCTTCTTTGGTTGTTGGCCAGTTGTTGTCTTGGACAGCGTGGTGTGTTGTCCAGAGGTCAAAGACGCTGACTTATCAGACACACCAGCTGTAATCACCTTCTCAGAGGAAGGGATCAAAGACTTAACAACAGATTGTTGTTTAGCAGCAATGTTCTTCATGTGGGATGTTGCAGGCACATCATTTGGTCCCATCACTTTGTAGACAGCCCCAATAATGTGATACGGCTTCATGGCTTTGAGTGCAGGGTTGTTTTAGCGATCTCCCAAAAGACTTTCAAAGATAATAGAAAGAAAACAAACATAGCAGATATTTTTCTCCCTGACTTGGTTGGTTCCCTTCAGCTTTTCAACAAGGTTAGAAAATAGAATACTTCCTACATCAACGTTTGTGCCCCATATCAGCCCATAAGCAATGGCTTGATGATTAAAAGACATTTGATCTTGAGATCCATGCATACCACCCAAGGACTTGACAATGTGTATGAAAAGTACTCTCCACATAGGAGGAAAAAACTTGATCTTCAAAGGAGACTTGAGGACCACTTCAGCAGGTGTAAGGGTTGGATGAGTGTCGCAAAAAGGGAAAAGTGTGGCAAGGGCATCCTTAACAGCCTTTTTACCTATAGTCTTCAGGCATTCATCATCATGTCTAAGCCCAGCCACAGAAGAGAAGTCATCAACAGAAAAGGCAAAGGGGTGTTCATTGCAAGAAAGATTGAATGAAATTGTGTTATCATCAAGAACTTCTGCAAAATACCAAATTCCATAAGGTATTCTTGTTAGAAAACGAATGCGGATCTAGTGAATGCTTCACTAACATCATAATTCTTCATAATGAACAAGATCCGTATATGAGTCATTAGGAGCTTTGAGCCATCCTAATGAGTTGTTAGAAGCGAGGATGCTATCGTTGATCTTGAATGATACGTTAGATGCCTTTGGTACTGGAAACGCCATTGATTCGAGGATGGTGAAGACGAAGATGGTGAGAGGGTTTAGAGAGAGGTTTTAGAGAGAGAGGTGCAAATTATGAATAATGAGAAAAGTGTTAGGTGAGAAACCTTGGGATAATATATATTTTCAAAATTTGAAACAGTTATTCAACAACATAAAATGCGTAGTGGGAAAAGGACTGCATACAAGTGGGTCCCTTGACCTTTCAAAATTGTTTGTCTCTTCGTTTATCGAAAAAAAATACAAATTAAATATTGAGAATGTTTTTAGCATTTACTTGGAAAGTAACTACCTAGTTTCATGTGAAAAACATTTAATATATACTCAGACTTTAATGACACACATTAAATATCAGCCCCAGACTTTGAGATATTAAGCATACCCAGCTCCACAACTAGCCAGTTGAACGAAGGTTAAGCTAAAGGCTGGTATAAATATCAGCTAGTTGCAGCTGAGTGGGAACAAAATACAGCTCAATATCTCCTTTTATAATATGATCCCTGATAAAGTGATACTTGATATCTATGTGTTTGGTTCGAGAGTGAAGCATAGGGTTATTTGAGATATCAATGGCACTGGTATTGTCACAGAAAATAGGTACTTTGTCATATAGAATCTCATAGTCAGCTAATTGACTCTTCATCCAAAGTACTTGTGCACAGTAGCTGGCAGCTACAACATATTCAGCTTCAGCTGATGACATTGCAACAGAGTTTTGCTTCTTTACACTCCACTCCAACTAACTTTCCTCCTAGGATTTGGCAGCTCCCTGAGGTACTTTTCCTGTCAATGCAACATCCAGCGTAGTCTGAATCTGAGTAGGCCTTGAGATCAAAGCCTGATTCTTTGGGATACCATAGACCTAGAGAGGTTGTTCCTTTGAGGTACCTGAAAATTTTCTTAACAACCACTAGATGGGATTCATTAGGGTTAGCTTGGTACCTTGCACAGAGACATGCGGTGAACTGGATATCAGGGCGACTGGCTGTGAGATACATGAGTGACCCAATCATGCCTTTATACATAGTCTCATTAACAGAGACTCCTGACTCATCAAGACACAAGTTATTGGTTGGAAGCATAGGGCATTTCACTGATGCACAATCAACCAAGTCATATTTTTTAAGTAAATCTTTAACATACTTTTCTTGACAAATTGAAATTCCTTTAGGACATTGTTTGATTTGAAAATCCAAAAAGTAAGTTAATTCACCCATCATACTCATCTCATATTTCTTGGTCATTAATTTAGCAAAACGTTTACTAAGATTAACATTGGTAGACCCAAAGATGATATCATCCACATAAATCTGTACAATGATGAAATCACTTTTATCCTTGAAGGTAAAAAGTGTTTTATTAATGGAACCCCCAACAAATTTATTTTCAGTTAAAAAAGTAGACAGCGTTTCATACCATAACCTTAGAGCTTGTTTCAGCCTATACATTGCTTTGTGAAGCCTGTCCACGTGATTGGGAAACTCGTTGTTCTCGAATCCTTTAGGCTGTTGAACATTGATACTAGCTTTTTGTATGGTTTCAAGACTTTTCTCGGAATCTTCTCGAATTGATCACAGCTCAAAGTGGAATGATTGTTCTTGGTGACAAATAGGGGGTTTGGTTTTCTATTCTACTAAAAAGGTAAATGAATGAAGTAAATAAAGATTTAAACCAAAAACAGTCAAATAAATAAAACTTGAAATTAGATTAAACATTTAAATGATAAAGCAGTAAAATAACCTCTCTGAAAACTTGCTTGATCCGGAATAATGGTGCTATCCGGAATACGTCTGCTACTCGGAATAAAAGTCCTTATGCGGAATAAGTGGCCATTCGGAATAAATGTGCTATGCGGAATAAAAGTCTTCTACTCGGAATAATTAAGCTATCCGGAATAATATTGCATCCGGAATAATCATGCGGAATAATGAAGCTATCCGGAATATAGAAGCTATACGGAATAATGAAGCTATTCGGAATATTAGTACTATGCGGAATAATTAAGCTATGCGGAATAATGAAGCTATTCGGAATAAAGAAGCTATACGGAATAATGAAACTATTCGGAATATTAGTACTATGCGGAATAATGAAGCTATTCGAAATATTGGGCTATCCGGAATAATAGATATTCCGGATAGAAAAACTCTACGCGGAATAAAGTGGCTACTCGGAACAGCAGGGTTACTCGGAATAAACAACAATTCGAAATAAACTAGGAATGAAGAACAGTAAACCGAAATAATAGGGGAAGACGATTTTTGATCAAAATAAGCCAAATCTAACCAAAAGATTTAAACCAAACTAATCCCTAATCATTTACTAGCCATAAACAACAAATCCCAATCTTAAAAACACAAAACCCATTAACTTTAGAAGATCAAAATCAACCAAACAAGAACTTTAAAACTTTGAATAAAAAGAGAAGATGAACAAGATGAAATGGAAAGATTATATTGATGATTAAGGTTTAAACAATCAAAGGAAAAAGATTCAAAGCTTACAAGATGAAGGATTCAACAAAAATGAAAAATCACCAACACCTTAGTGGTGTTGGCTTCCTACGAAAGAAAAGAAGAAAACTGGGAAATGAAAACTAGTCCCAAAAGTGTGAGGGTGATTTCCTTTTATAGGCTAAGTGGTTGGTTGGTGAGTGGGCTTTCTCCCTTTCTTCTTGTCTTCTCGTCTTTTCAGAAAAGTTGACGTTTTCGATTCTGATTCGGGATTTGTCGACGATTAAATTCAACTCGTCTTTTAATTTCTTCGTTTAATAGACTTGAGTTTCTTCGACATATGTAAATCTTCCATCTTTGGTCCTTTTCTTCGATAAATCTTCAAATAGGCCCATTGACTTCCAATCTTTTGTATCTCTTGGACAATAGACTTCGTCTTGAGTCTTTTTCTTCGATAAAACCCATGCAATCTCATGTTTTCTTCAATATTCATCCGATTGACTCTGAAAACACAATAAACACAAAAACCACGCATAATTCCAAACAAATGATATTAAATACGTGTTTTGGTCTTGTTTTAGTAAGAAATAAGTGGTAAAAGGATGGGTGTTTTCACACCTATCAAATCCCCTACACTTAAGCATTGCCATGCCCTCATGCAATGCTTAGTGATAAAGCAAATTTACACTTTTTTCATAATCAATCAACCTTGGCCTTATTAAAATACCACTAAACAAAAATTAAAGCACTAAGAGAAATTAAAATCTTTAAAGTAAACAAAAGGATAGAAAACCATTTTCACTTGAAATTAGCTATATGGAAATAACTTGTAAAGAGATCTAAGACTTACATTAGGGCTTCGGTGCTGCGAAAATTTATAACCCTCAAGTTTCACGTTCCCCAAACTAAGCTTAAAAATGAGATCATTCTTATTATAAGTTAGCAAATCGATCACTTACACACATGGCTTAATTAAATGCTTAAACTCCCTTATTCCTAGGTGTATCTCTTATATTTTATTTTTGTCTTAGAATGATCATGAAGATGCATTTTGGACTTATTTCGATAGTTTATTTAGGCTGAAAGCAAAGTAGGACGATTTGATCAATAGTTAGCTAAAGGACAAAATCTCTTAAAACTGCTTCTCGGGATATCAAAAAGTTCATATCTTGGCATAACTCGGTTCACGATTTGAGACCTCTCTCGGGCCGATATTTGGCATGTACTTCATACTTCATATCTTGAGAGACGTGCTTGAGATAATGGTCTTCTCATCGTTAATAGAGTTTCTTCACTTGGAGACTTTTGAGGGGTACTCCAACTTTGTTGACCACGACTTCATGATTATTTCTTCAATCTCTAATTGGGGTTTTGAGATACAACGATCCGCCTCCTTTTCGGACTTGGATCTATTTATCCTCATACCTTGTTAGGGTCTTTTCGGATAGACTTCTCCATGATCTTTATGGGAGTTGATTGCTTTTCGTCGTGAGTCTTGATCCTTCATATTGATTTTGGGAATAATGCTTTTCACATCAGCTTGGATCTTTAGCAATAATATTGAATCCTCATGCCTTGTTAGGGCCTTTTCGGACTCGCCAATCTTCGCGCCCCGCTTCATAAGTTATGCCTTGGCTATGAACTCTTATCATTACCGAGCAACTTTTAAACGATCTTGGGCTAGAAGCTAAGTAACTTTTCAAATCGTACGACCTTACTTATTGCATATAAATTATTAGCAAGTGATGGGAGAATAGGCAAATAATTACACCAAGTGAGCTTGTGCAAGAATACCGACTTATAATTGACTCTATCATTTCACGTTCTCCACAATTTAAAATCTCAAGTAATGAGACTCGTGGATGCTTAGCCTAATAAACCAATTAAGGTCTACATGGTTAAGGATACTAGCTAGAATAAACTTGGATAAGTCTATTCGGGTTGAGTCAAAATAATCACAACGGGCCTAATATGTCAAAGATTTCAAAACTAGCTACACCACTTTATTAATATTTTTGACTTTATTGTGGGATATATACATATGAAAGCAACGATAAAAATTTAAAAATTACGACTAAATGGCCAAAGTTAATTAAAAATTTGAAAAATGCTAAAAAAGATGATTTTCCGGTTATATGAAGGCATTTCCATGGAAAAGTCCACTTAAAAATTCGATAGAAGTCCCCCCCTACACTTAAGATAAACATTGTCCTCAATGTTTAAGCATGTGGAAAAAGTCTCCCCTACACTTATGACATTGTGCACGTTGGTTAAATCAAGCTAAGGAAGAGACGACTAACGTGATCAATTTCAAATGTGAGAATGAAGAAAATTGAATCACGATAGTAGAGAGATAGAACCGGATTTCGGATAACACGGGAGCACGGTTCTTCAAAGGTTCCAAAAGTGCATTCATCCCTGTAATCACATCACCACACAAACGCAAGAACCTAAAGAGGTCCCCCTACACTTAGGAGGTTAAAATGAAAAGGGATAGATACTCGGGCTGCCTCCCGAGGAGCGCTTGTTTTTTATAACCGAGTCACGAGCCTGACTCGACCCAAAATTAGTTCATGGGAAACGTGGTGAGGGATGGAATCATCTCCTGAGATATGTCCTCACCAAAGTACACCTTCACTCGTTGGGCATTCACCTTAAAATTAGGTCCATTAGGTTGAGCGAGCTCGAGAGTACCATATGGAAAAATTTGGGCAATGGTGAATGGGCCGGACCAACGAGATTTCAGCTTGCCCGAAAAGATTTTCAACCGAGAGTTAAAGAGTAAAACTTTGTCTCCAACTTGGAACTCTCGGTTTTTAATCTTGGAGTCGTGAATGAGCTTAGTCTTTTCCTTATAGATCAAAGAATTTTCATAAGCCTCATTCCGGAGTTCATTCAGCTCATTGAGTTGGATCTTGCGTAGGTCACCGGCTTTGTTGATATCAAAATTAGCCCACTTCAAGGCCCAGTAAGCCTTGTGCTACAACTCAATGGGGAGGTGGCACGCTTTCCCGTACACGAGACGATATGGTGTACAACCAATCAGAGTCTTGTATGCGGTACGAAAAGCCCACAAAGCATCATCAAGTTTATCAGCCCATGAGGCACGATGCCCTCCCACGATTCGTTCAAGAATTCGCTTTAAGCCTCGGTTAGAGATTTCAGCCTGGCCATTAGTTTGTGGGTGTTAGGCGGTGGAAAGACGATGATTGACACCATACTTAGCCATGACTCTTGCGAATTGGTCATTGCAAAAATGAGTCCCACGATCACTAATAATGGCACGAGGCACACCGAATCTAGCGAACAGCGATTTCAAAAAGTTAAAAACCACCCATGCGTCATTAGTGGGTAAAGCTTTGGCTTCAACCCATTTGGAAACGTAGTCAACGGCTACAAGGATGTATTTGTTTCCTTTAGAGGAAGGGAATGGCCCCATAAAGTCGATACCCCAAACATCAAAGATTTCACATTCTTGAATGAAATTCTGAGGCATCTCGTCTTTATGTGTGATCTTGCCTTGTTTTTGGCAAGCATCACAACGTTTAACCATCTCGTGAGCATCACGATAAATGGTGGGCCAATAAAATTCCCGAGTCAAACACTTTTTTGGCGGTGTAGTTGGGACCAAAGTGGCCACCGGTGGGTCCTTTGTGGCAAGCGTCAAGGATTTCTAAAGCTGCCGGTCCATCAACACATCGGCGAATAATCAAATCAGCACATTGTTTGAATAGATACGGGTCATCCCAAAAGTAAGTCTTAATGTCTTTGAAGAACTTCTTCTTTTGCTGGGATGTTAACCCGTCAACGAGAATTCCACCCGCCAAGTAGTTTGCAATGTCCGCAAACCACGGGGTTTCATCAGAATTCGAGTTGATAGACATTAAGGTCTCCAGGGGAAAAGAGTCATTGATCTCTTTGTTCGGATGATCCCCTTGGTAAGGATCCTCAAGTCTACTGAGATGATCCGCGGCTAGGTTTTCAGCTCCCTTCTTATCACGAATTTCGATTTTAAATTCTTGAAGTAGCAAAACCCAGCGAAGAAGTCTTGGTTTGGAATCTTGCTTTGTCAACAAGTACTTCAACGCGGAATGATCGGTATAAACGATTGTGGTAGAAAGGACAAGATAGGGGCGAAACTTTTCAAAGGCATAGACAACAACTAAAAGCTCTTTTTCGGTTGTCGTGTAATGCAATTGAGCCCCCGTCATTGTCTTGCTAGCATAATGGATTGGTTGAAAGTGTTTGTTCACTCTTTGGCCCAAAACCGCTCCAATAGCAAAATCGCTAGCATCGCACATCAACTCAAAGGGAAGCTCCCAATTAGGGGTAACCAAGACGGGTGCCTTAGTTAGCTTATCCTTAAGCAAGTTTAAGGCTTCAATACACTCTTTGGAGAAGATAAAAGGAGTATCTTTTTCCAAGAGGTGGGTCATCGGGCGAGCGATTTTAGAAAAATCTTTGATGAAACGACGGTAGAAGCCCGCATGACCGAGGAAACTTCTCACACCCTTCAAGGTTGAAGGTGGAGGCAACTTAGAAATAACATCGACTTTAGCACGGTCTACTTCAAGACTGGCTTTGGAGATCTTGTGTCCTAGCACGATGCCCTCTTTTACCATGAAATGGCATTTTTCCCAATTAAGAACAAGGCGAGTGTCTTCACATCGCTTAAGCATACGTTCTAAATTGGCAAGGCAAGCAGAGAATGAATCGCCATAAACCGAGAAATCATCCATGAATACTTCCATAGTTTCTTCAACCATGCCATGGAAGATAGCCATCATACACCTTTGGAACGTCCCAAGAGCATTGCATAAACCAAAAGGCATACGTTTGTAAGCAAATGTTCCATAGGGACAAGTGAATGTGGTCTTTTCTTGGTCTTTGGGATCGATGGGAATTTGAAAGTACCCGGAGAAACCGTCTAAGAAGCAGTAATAGTCATTACCCGCAAGACCCTCGAGCATTTGATCCATGAAAGGAAGAGGAAAGTGATCTTTTCTCGTGGCATCATTGAGCTTGCGATAATCAATACAAACTCTCCACCCAGTAACGAGACGAGTGGGAATCAACTCGTTGTGTTCATTGGGAACAACGGTTATTCCGCCCTTCTTGGGCACACAATGGACGGGACTTACCCAAGGCGAATCCGAGATAGGGTAAATCAAGCCGGCATCAAGAAGTTTGATAACCTCTTGTTTGATGACGTCGTGAATGCGAGGATTAACCCTTCTTTGGCTCTGGATTGCGGGTTTAAAGTCATCTTCCATGAGAATCTTGTGAGTACAAAATTTCAGATCAATACCGCGGATATCGGAAATTTTCCAAGCAATTGCCTTCTTATGATCTTTAAGCACGGCGATGAGGCGAGATTTTTCGTCTTCTTTCAAGTCCTTCACGATGATGACGGGCGACTTCTTCTTATCTTCAAGGAACACGTACTCGAGATGAGGCGGCAACTCCTTAAGTTCTAAATCCGGAGGATTTTCGATGGGAGGCGTATTCAAAGTCGGTTCATCGATAGCAGTAGCCTTGGGAGATGGTGGAGAAATAAGGTCTTCTTTAAGAAGGTTCTCAATGAGGCGAAGATCTTCATCCCAATTGGTGGGATAATCGTCATGTTCTAAGTTCACATCTCCCATGGTGGCTTCCAAATCTTTCCAAAGGAAATCACTTTCTCCAAATAGAGATAGTGATGAGTCAATAGAGGAAACAGTCTCAACATTGGGAAGAGAGGTAGGAATACTTTTACAAGCATCTTTGAAGTGTTCTTCACAAGCCTCATCAAGAACGTCAATACAATTAACACTCTCGTATGAATAAGGCTATTTAGAAAGCTTTCCCATGTTGAAGACGATTTTGTCATCACCCAATCTCATGATAAGCTCACCAGCTTCAACAACGATGAGAGTGCGACCGGTCCTCAAGAATGGACGACCAACGATCAATGGCACACGAGGGTCCATGTCGTAGTCAACGATAATGAAATTGGCAGGAAAATTGAATTTGTCGACTCCTACAAAGACGTCTTCGGCTATCCCCACTGGATAAGCAACCGTACGCTTAGCTAATTCCAAAGTCATTTTGGTGGGGACTAGCTCAGGGAGAGATAATTGCTTCCACACACTTAAAGGCATTAAGTTAATACTGGCACCTAGATCAGCTAGGGCCATGCAATTCTCTACTCCCGGGAAGTTACAAGGGATTAAGAAACGACCCGGATCACCAAGATTGGTTGGCAATTTCCTTAAGAGCACTGCAGAGCAATTCTCATTAAGTTGGGTGTTAGCAATATCAAGAAGCTTCTCCTTGTCGCTAAGAAGATCTTTGAACATTTTCGCGTACTTAGGCATGTGAGCGAGAGCCTCAGCGAAGGAGATGTTAAAATTCAATTGTTTAAACATTTTAAGAAAGTTCGAAACCTGAATATCGTCCTTGCTTTTGAGCTTCTCTTTCCTCAACCTTGAGGGATAAGGTATATCGGAAGAAGAGGAAGGCTTTGGGAGAATAGGATCACTCACATCCTTGGGTGGAGGAGGGGTAGAAGTAAGAGGTGGAGAAATTGGGGAAGTAGAAGGATGAGAAATAGGAGCAGGGTTACTCGGAATAAACAGCAATTCAGAATAAACTGGGAATGAAGAACAGTAAACCGAAATAACAAGAGAAGACGATTTTTGATCAAAATAAGCCAAATCTAACCAAAAGATTTAAACCAAACTAATCCCTAATCATTTACTAGCCATAAACAACAAATCCCAATCTTAAAAACACAAAACCCATTAACTTTAGAAGATCAAAATCAACCAAACAAGAACTTTAAAACTTTGAATAAAAAGAGAAGATGAACAAGATGAAATGGAAAGATTATATTAATGATTAAGGTTTAAACAATCAAAGGAAAAAGATTAAAAGCTTACAAGATGAAGGATTCAACAAAAATGAAAAATCACCAACACCTTAGTGGTGTTGGCCTCCTACGAAAGAAAAGAAGAAAACTGGGAAATGAAAACTAGTCCCAAAAGTGTGAGGGTGATTTCCTTTTATAGGCTAAGTGGTTGGTTGGTGAGTGGGATTTCTCCCTTTCTTCTTGTCTTCTCGTCTTTTCAGAAAAGTTGACGTTTTTGATTCTGATTCGGGATTTGTCGACGATTAAATTTAACTCGTCTTTTAATTTCTTCGTTTAATAGACTTGAGTTTCTTCGACATATGTAAATCTTCCATCTTTGGTCCTTTTCTTCGATAAATCTTCAAATAGGCCCATTGACTTCCAATATTTTGCATCTCTTGGACAATAGACTTCGTCTTGAGTCTTTTTCTTCGATAAAACCCGTGCAATCCCATGTTTTATTCAATATTCATCCGGTTGACTCTGAAAACACAATAAACACAAAAACCACGCATAATTCCAAACAAATGATATTAAATACGTGTTTTGGTCTTGTTTTAGTAAGAAATAAGTGGTAAAAGTATGGGTATTTTCACACCTATCAAACATGCACTTCCTCAGCCAAATCACCATTGAGGAAGGCACTTTTAACATCCATTTGATACACAGTGAGGTTCATATATGCATCGTATGCAAGGAAGATTCTGATAGCTTCAAGTCTTGCTACTGGTGAAAATGTTTCATCATAGTCAATCCCTTTAGTCTGTGTATATCCCTGTGCAACCAACATTGTCTTGTTCCTTATGATGTTACCAATCTCGTCCATCTTGTTCCTATATATCCATCTAGTGCCTGTGATGTTCTTACCAGGTGGACCTGGCACTAGAGTTCATACCTTGTTTCTTTTAACCTGATTGATTTCTTCTTGCATTGCAGCGACCTAGCCTTCTTCAACAAGGGCTTCAGCTACACGCTTGGGTTCAATTTGTGATAGAAATTCAGCAAACAAACATTCATTGGCTGAGGCTGATTTTGAGTCATGAATTCTTTGCCTAGTAGTTACCCCAACATTTGGTTCACCAATAATGTTGACAAGAAGAATGTGTTGATCTCTTGACCATTTGCTTTGAGGAGCTGGGGAGTCATAGACAAGAACAGGTATGGAGGATGAGAGTACAATTTGAATTTCTTCTTGCTGAGTAGGAGAACTCTCTTAAAAAACAATCTCTATGTCTGTGTCTGCATCAACTATTTCAAGAAGTGATGATTCACAGACAACAGGAGAATCTTCTTGATTATGAGTTCTAGGTGAGTTATCTTCAGCTAAGGTGGAACATGGGCTTATGGAAGGCTGGTGTTCTTCTTCATTTAGCACTTAAGAAGAAGGAAAATCAATGTTGTGAGTTGACAGCGGATCGTATGTAGGAACATATAGAATAAGAGTATCTATGTTTGGATGATGATGAAAGACAGGCCTTGGTTTAGAGAACTCATCTGTTGGGAAGGACCTATTTTTGTTGAAATTAATTTCATCACCTTTTGTTCCTGTTCTTTGTAGCACGTCATCATCTTCAAAATGTGACATGAAAGGTTTCTTCTAGTTCTTGTCTTCTTGTGTTGAATACTCTAAAGGCTTTGGCTGTTGGAGATTATCCTAAGAAGAAACCATCATCCGCTTTTTCGTCAAAATTTCCAAGTTGATCCCTGTAGTTATAAATGAACACAGGACAACCACAGACATGGAAGTAGCTGACATCTGGTGCTCTTTTTCTAAAAACTTCATAAGAGGTTTTTCCATGTCTTTTAACAATGATTGATCTATTTTGGGTATAGCAGGCAGTATGGACAGCTTCTCCCCAGAATTACTTTGGTAAAGCTGCACCATTTAGCATGGTTCTAGTTGCTTCAATCAGTGTTTTATTTCTTCTTTCAGCTACTCCATTTTGTTCAGGAGTGCCAGCTGAAGAGAAGTTTTTTGATATACCCTTTTCATCACAAAAAGCTTCAAGCTATTGATTCTTGAATTCAGTCCCATTGTCACTTCTTAGAGCTTTTACTCTAACTTCATTCATGTTTTCAACCTGCCTGATGAAGGACATGATGGCATCAGCTGCATCACTTTTCCTTTTAAGGAAGAAAACCCATGTATACCTTGAGTATTCATCAACAATGACCAAGGTATATTTGTTGTGATTAATGGTCTGTGGTTTAACACGTCCAAACAAATCCATGTGAAGGAGATGTAAGCACTTGTTAATAGAAAATGATTGCCTGGTCTTAAAGGATGACATGTGATGCTTTCCCTTAACACAAGCTAAACATGTCTTGTCTTTTGTGAAAGACACAGGTGGTAGACCATCAACTAAGTTTTGTGTGGCTAGCTTGTTGATGTTCTTGAAGTTGAGATGAGAGAGTCTTTTGTGCCACAACCAATTGACACTTTCAGAGGCCTTAGAAAGAAAACAATTTGAGCTGTCTTCTAAGCAAGAGGCCATATTGATGACATACACATCTCTTCTTCTTGGTGCAATTAACACCACATCATTATTTTGGTTGAATATGGTTCCTTGAGTCTTGGTAAACAAAACCTTGTAGTCAACATCACACAATTGGCTGATGCTGATAAGATTGTGCTTAAGACCATTCACATATGCAACCTTTGTGAAGGTTATTCCATTGCAGTTAACTGAGCCATATCCCTCTATGTCGCCTGAAGAGTTATCCCCAAACACTACTTTAGGACCAGGCTCTTTTGAATATCTGTGCAGGTATTGTTGAACTCCTGTCATGTGTCTAGAACAATCACTATCTAGATACCAGACCGATTCCTTGAGATGTTTCTCCACAGATATATAGAAACAGATTAGTTCCTATGGTGAACCCACTTCTAGTGGGTTCCCTGAATTGCTGATTAGCAACTCTTGAGTTCCTGTAGAACTTGTGACGATGTAAAGGACAGTTGGCTGTGTCATGGGTGTACCTTCCACAGATGTCACATCCTGGAAAGTCACTGCACTCATTTGAGTGATGGTCTATAAATCTACAATATTTACATAGAAGGTAAGGTCTGTAATTCCCTGATGATCTCCTAGTAGCCAGTTGTCTGCCCCTAAAAGGTGTCTGAGATCTCTTAACAACCATTTGTTTATCATGACCTATGTTCATGTGATGAGAATTTTTACACACATTACAATAGGTTTTGACTAACTTTTCACCTTTGGGTTCTCCTAGAATATACTTAGGTTTAGAGGAAGTAGAGCATTCTATGGAAGGCTTAATATGTTCTTTTAAGAGTTCTACTTCTTTAATCAAAGACAACAGGCGTTCTTCAGTTGAGGATTCAACTTTGTTCATAGTGCTTGTTGAGACAGGCTTATAAACATTTTGCTTAACATGTTGTTTTGCAGGCATAGAAAAAATCTTAGCTGGTGGTGTCTCAACATCTGGTTTGGGTTCTGCCTTAGCTCCTCTAGAAGAGCTGCTGGGTTCAACTCCAAAGAGTTTAGGTAAAGTTGGTAAAGGTGCAGTTCTATCAATAACATCTTTATAGACAGGTACATTAGCTAAGAGTGGATCAGACACATATATAGTCTCTGTAGATTTGAAAACAATCTCTTTGGGTTTTTTAAGAGCTTTCATTTTGTTTCTTTTAGCAGTAACAACCCTAGTTATGTCAGCTGGAAGTTCATCATCAAGTAATTCATTTATAGTGAACCTACCGCACAACCATTTTTCTATAACCTTGTGTAGTTCAGCTACTTGATCATTTAAGGCATTTTTTCTTAATGATAGTTTATTAACCTCATTTTGAAGAGTTATCTTTTCAGAGTTAACCTGTCTTAAAGTTTTACATTCAGCCTTAGCAGTCAACAAATCATGTTTAACAGAGTGAAATTTATCAAGTAAGTTCTTTCTTTGTTCCTCAACAAAGTGTAAATCAACTATGGTATAATCAAGGACATGTTTTCGTTCATCACTTTCAGACATAGAGATAAGCCTGTGTACCTTTTTCATTGTGATGTCAACCCATTGTCCTGATCTAGCATCTCCTTTTCCAACAGCTGGTTCATCCTCAGCGATTGCCATAAATGCCCTGACCCTAGTAGTGTCCTCTTCATCAGATTTCAGCGGCTCATCATTCTAATCATAAGCTTAAGCTACCAACCCTTTCTCTGTCTTTTTATCACCCCCTTTCTTCTTAGACAGAGCTTCTAGCTTCAAATTCATTTGTTCCAACTCAGCCTTTAGTGCCTTGTATTTGTTTTTGTAATCCTTTTTCTCATTATCAAAGGAATTGGATTGGTGAGATGAGTTGTTTTTTTGTGATTTGAACTTGTAAGGTTTGAATTATGAAGGGTAAGATGGTGAGGATGTTTTTGTAGATGGACAATCTTTTTGAAAATGTCCAAGTTTTCCACAGGCAAAGCAAGTCTCTTTTGATTCGTCAGATTGTTTACTAGCTGATCCTACTCTTCCTGATCTTTTGTAGAATCTTCTTTGATTAGCTAGTAAATCTCTTTCATGAAACTCAGCATTAAGGTCTGTCATGAATTCTTGGCTGCTACGAGTGTCTTCTTCAACATCTGAATCGTTGTCATGAGTGTGTGAGGTGGAAATCAATGCTTTGGATGTTGCTCCCTGAACTATAAATCTTTCAGACTCAGATTTGTATATGGTATAAATCAGCCCTTCTTCATAATTGTATTTTCCATATAGCTGAGCCAATGTATCACTCTTGATGGAGTTATTAGCTCTCTGGGTCTGATTCATGCTCAGCCATTTTCTGGGAAGGCTGTTGACAAAGGTGGCGTTTACTTCAGCTTGTGCGATGGTGACTTCATTCATAGCAAGGTCGTTAAGAAGAATCTTCAGCCTTATATACGTCTGTTGTACCTTTGATAAGTGTGAAAACACTCATCAATTATGATCCAAAAACCACTTAAAACACAGTCAAATACATTATATTTAACTGAAAAATATCAGAATTACGTGGGTATTGGTGTTTTTGTGTTTTTCAGGTAAACAAGATGCATTTTTTAGCAAACACGTGTTTTTAAGGATTTATTTGACAAAAGACGAAGAAAAGGACGAAAGAAGCTTTCAAGGACCTTACTTGCCACTATTTACCAAGAAGGAGGACTTAAGTTGCAATTTCTACAAAGACGAAGGATGAAAAGAAATTTACTTAAAAGTGTTTAACACTTTTTGATTAAAGATAAAACTAAAAGACTAAAAAAGAAAAATGGAAAGTCTTTATCATTTCATTTCATTCGGTCAAGGTTTGTTTATATATTTAACTTGGTCAAAGACCAAATCAAACACAAACACACGTTTTCTTCTCCAAAATGAAGAGAGAGAAAGATAACAGATAAACAGACGTCCATACTCTTTTCTCCACCAAGAACTTCAAATCAAGATCAAGGAAGATACAAGGGGATTCAGGCGAAGACCAAAACTACAAAAATGATCCTCTCGTCCTCCTCTACATAATGGTGCGATTTAATTAGATCAAGAGTGAAAGAAGAAGAAACACCCAAATTGAATCAAGAATGAAGAACGAATCCAATCCTCGTATTCACGTGGCATGATCTGATTAGGGGCAACATGTCACACCACCACTACTCGACGCCTATAAATACCGAGAGAAGACCCTCATTTGAAGCGGTTAGCATAGGAGTAGTTTTTCACACAGATAGCTAGAGTTATGAGTAGGTTAGATAATAGTTCTTTAAATGTTTATAATCATTCCAGTTGTTTGTTAGTTAGTTAGTTACAAATCTTGTTCAATCAATTGTAACCGATTTTCTATTTCAACCATTAATGAAGTCTCGATGTTTTTATCAAGCTTTGTTTTTACCTTCTGTTATATAAATCTCTAAAAGTCTTTCATTTTCAATTCATATAGTTCTTTGAATGCTCAGTTTCCAATTTAGAATATAACTGATTTATGTTAGGGATGAAGTTGCTAGTTCCTGTATTGATAACTGATTTCTGATTTATGTTTGGTTTTCCAGCTTTTGAGAGTTGATTTTAAGCCTAATATGATTCGAGATACTATTCACGTTATCGTAAGTACCAGCTATAAACTGATTTCTTAAAGGTTTTCCAGCAGACGTTAGTTTGTAGGCTAGTCGGGAGTTTATAAACGGATCTGATTGAATTGAGTTTGTTTACTGTTCACCAGATCTTAAAAATTCTATGAAAGTTCTTTTCATAATTTTCTGTTAGAAATAAGTTAGATGGTTAAATGGTTAGCTGTAAATCACGAGAGTTTTGATTTTTCAAAGCTTGTTGTCCTTTTGTTAATCTGTTAAAGAAACTTGTTAGTTGAATCATCGTTTTGCAGATTCAGAAATAGTCCGTTCTGGTATGATAAAAAGCTGAAAACAGCTTAGTTGTGATAAGCCGTATTGGTAGCAGATAAGATTTGTGGGATCGTTTTCATGTTTGTTTTGCAGGATCTAATTGGAAGGATTTCTTTTATCGTTTTTTTTTGTCTCACAGCCATTGATAAAAGCTATCGGCTGTTAGTAAGCAAAAGTTGCAGTTCACAAGATAGACGATAGAGAAAGTTTGAGGTGTGATAGTAAAAGCCAGCTCAGCGCCGCGCTTCGACCACAACGGAGGCATTTGATAATCTTGGTTAAGCACATTTATATTTTTACGCATTTTCTTTTTAGTATAATCTGCTAGAGTTCAATTGTAGTGCAAAATTTGTTTGCCTTGCTTTTACTGTATGAATCCTTAGTTGTGATTCATAGTTTGGATTCATTTGATATTTTTCTCTTTAATTCTTGCTTATCTGTATAAGTAGTGTCTGGGAATCGACATTAACAGCCTTTTTGATTTGACAGAAGTAGATAAATGTGTATTAGTTTGTTGCTTTTTGATGACGTTGACATAGAGGATTTGTGTGATGAATGTAGAATAGTTAATTGTGTTCTCAGCTTTAGTTAGAGAATTAAGAGTAATAAATTTGCTATTGCTTAGATTTGAACTTGGAACCTGTTTGCTTAGAGTTTTCTGTTTAAGTTTCATAGAATACAATCTTTGTTTAAAAAAATCAATTCTCCATTCGTCTTATATCAAGCTTTAGATTTGATAATTTCTTGCTTTCACTTGTGTAAACTGAATTCATTCGCTGACATGTGTGTATACTTTGTACACGTTAGTTTATTAGAGTGTTGTTGGGTTAGAATGTTATTGGGCTAATGTTTTTGTTTAGTGGATTTAGTATTCATTTGTAATTTCCATAACTGCTAGTTAGATTTATTTTTTTCTTTTTTTTGTTACAATTTGAAGATTTCATAAATAGAAAGTTTTGCTTTTGCCAAAGTTACATTCTCACTTTTATCAAAATCAATTTTCTTTTATTAAAATTAAAAAAATAATAAAAAAATATTAATTAGCTAGATAGAACTTGTTAGAAATTTTATAAACAAGTTTGTCATAATTCTTGTTAAATTTGTTAGTAGCTAAATTTTACGAGTTTGATACATCTTGTTTACTTGTAATTTTTGCTTTAATTGTGGTAATTGCAATATGTTTTTAGCGTAGTATGTATACGTATTATAGTTTTATTTTTACCTTTTTATATGCTTTTTGTGCCAAGTAGCTTAAATACCAATCAAGCTTTTATAACCAAAAACGAAAAGTCAAACTTGAAACGTTATATCATTCGATTAGATACCGAGAACAACTACACTAAAAACGAATTATTAAATGGCGCCGCTGTCGGTTCTTTTCGTGAAGATTAACGGTTTCGAGTGAGACGTGTTTGATTTTGGGATCCGTTCACCTTGTGAACGTTATTTTTACGTAATATATATCAAAAACATAAAAAAAATCAAAAAGATAAAAATACAAAAAAATAAAAAATCACAAAAATCAATTCTTTTCCTAAAGAATTGAACCAAAAAAATAAAAAAAAATCCAAAAAGTAATCTTTTTCTAAAAGATTACAACAAAAATATATTGTATATATCGGTTTTCATCGTTTTTACGTACATATAGTATTTTCTTAAAAACCTAATAAATACAAAAATATTTTTCTCTATATTATTATATGTAAATACATATACGTAGATACGAACACTTAATCCATATACTTCCATAAGTATTGCTTTTGCAATACACCGTGTTGGGAAGCGTTCCAGTCCTTAACACGTGTATCGATCAAATTTAATTAAGGCACAATAGATAAATATCATAACCTACTTGATCTTGAGAAATAGGCCACTGTGTGGGGGGGGGGGTATAAGGCGAGTGTATTACACATTCTAAAGAAGCAGGCTCTTAAGTGGTACGCACCGCCTCATTTCTCCGCTTCCTTGTGGGTCTTTCAAGAGTGATAGTGGTAAGTGGTGTGCCACCGAATTATTATTACATATATTATATTTTCTTGTGGATATTACTTATTGCACCTCGAGAGAGATAATTTATTCTCTCTCAAAATTCGACCGAGAGCTCCTCTCTCACTCCTCGAGTTTATTTACACGTGTACTCGCACGCGTGTAACCATACCACCTTTGGTGTATTACTTCCTTCCCCGAGGAAGCTTTAAACGTCATTCACTTGTATATACATTCTACCATTTTGCCACACATGGATAATCGTCCTATTTTGGAGATATTACAAGACGAGCATTATCGAGCTTTGTATGGGCCTTGTGCGACTTGTGGAGGACCGTATGGTGAAAATAATTATCATCTACACGCGAGCGATTATGATCGAGGGTTTCATGACGACTTTTAAAATCAAGAATTTTTAAATCAAGACGATTTTCAAAATGACGGAAATTTTCAAGGTCATAATCAAACAACCTTTCAAAATCAAGGCATTTATCATTTCTTGAGTGAAGACGCTTTTAAACTTATAATGCAAGAACTTGAGCAAATGAAAGGGCCAACTGAACCGAACATCTTAGGCTTGCGAACACACGTCTTGCAACACATTAGACCTGACGATGCTTTACGTGATGATGCGCCTTCTTTGAGAGTAGACGTTGAGGATGATACACTTAATGATGACTCTATAGAAGAACCTTTCATTGATATTTCTTCACCGGTTTTTGAGGTTGCACCTATTGATTTTATGATCATATCATCCCTTTGAGTGATTCTCTCATTAATACACCTTCTTTTGAGCCTTTTATTCCCACCCTCCCACCCTTGAAGTTGGTTATTGATGAAGATCCTATACTCTTAGAGATTGATCCTTTTTCACCTAAGGCAACTTTAGAACCCAAAACCTTTGATATGGATTCTCATATGGATATTGATGCCACCATAGAGGCTTATCTTGCTAATACTGATTTAGAGGTCGATGATAGTGATTCTAATTGGGAAGAGGATATTCGTCTTATTGAGAACATGCTTTTTGGGACCATAGAGCCTAAACCTCCTTCATAAGACACTATTAATCTTGATCCTCCTTTCACTATGCCTTCTATGGAAGATTCCCCACCTTTTGATGATGACGAGGAAAACCACATGGATATACTTGTTATGAATGTTTTGATTCCTTCACCATTGACTCATGATGCTTTGATATCTAAGGGGGAATCTTATATCGTTGATATGAGCTCATCTTCTTATTTTCCCATGAAGGGAAAGGTTTTTGATCTAGGGATACATATATTTGGGAAATATTGGTTTTCATCTACTCCACTTAAGAGTGTGATTTCTATTGATATGGGCTTTTCATATGAGCTTACTTTGGTGACGTTACCTACTTTGGAGTTGTTCACGTGTAGAGATGGAAACTGTGTATTTGATCCCGGGGTGCTTCCTATTTGAGAGATTTTGTATGTTGGACAAACTTAAGACACGTTGGACCATTCCATTTATCGAGGCGGATATTGTAAATCTTATAGTAAATGGCAACGTGCTAAGTTTGAGTGTATCGTGTGAGATGTGCTTCAAAGTGATATCCCTTATTCTCCATGATGGTTTCCCCAAGGACAACCTAATTCGGGGCCGAGTCGAGCTAGAGACTTAGGGTTAAAAACACTCAAACATTGAATAACTAGGTTGGAAAACGTAGAGTAGCTCTAAATAGGTTAAGTTTAATAAGAGGGGGTTATAGTGGAGTTGAAGTGGAGGGGTGTGCCTTTCTTCGTGTTTTGGTGTTTGCTTCAAAGGTTGCCCTCTCTCATTTTATTCGTGGAGCTTAAGGAGGAGGCCCATGTATCCGGTTCACTTCGATTAGTTTTTGCTATTGTGAGATTAAACACATTGTGCTTAAAATGAATACACTTTAGTTGTCTTTTCCTTAGCTCGAGTTAAACAAAGTTATCAATGTCATAAGTGTAGGGGAGTTTCCACTCCAATACTCTTAAACATTAAGGACAATGTTTATCTTAAGTGTAGGGGAGACTTCTATCGAAGTGACCTTACCTAGACCATTGCCTTTGACTTCATGATAACTTGGAAATTAATTTTTCAAACATTTTTTAAATTTTTGATCTACTTTGGCCACCAAAAATATGCATTCATAATTTTTGCATTAATCATTTTTCATTTGCATAACACAATTACATTGTATATATTTCTTCTTTTCATCAAAAATATATAAAAAGAAAAAAAAATATAATAAAGGATATGGTTTAACAAGTTTAGATATCTTTGACATATTAGGCCCGTGATGGATACTTTGACTCAACCCGGGTTTGCTTATCCAAGCTTTCTCTAGCTAGTATCCTTAACCATGTAGACCTTTATTGGTTTATTAGGCTAAGCATCCACTAGTCTCATTATTTGAGATTTTAAACTGTGGAGAACAAGAGATGATAGAGTTTGAAATAAGTGTTAAGGGCTAGATAAACCTCATATTCATTAATTGTGGCTTTTATATCCCCTTTCGTAACCTTTACTTTCTTGTCAATGCATGTATATATGTTAATAAATAATCAAGAACGGTTTTAATTGGTTTGTAGTCTCTTATACATTTTTGACTAATTATTCATGATTGGTATAAGTACGTCTTAAGATTCTAAGTTAGAACGTTTTATGTGTAATAGACTTATGTCATGCTTAATACTTAGCGGGTGTTTTTCCTTTTATTCTTTTCAACTTTTTTGTGAGGAATAAAGAAAAATAAGAGCGGCTTGAAAAAAAATGAGTGGCTAGAAAAAAAAAGAGAAAAAGAAAAAGAAAGAAAAAAAATAAGTATACAAGACTCCCAAGAGGGGCAGTGAAGTGTTAATTATAGTAGCTATTGAATTTTAATATTACCTTGACGGGTTGCGGGGATTTAATAGTTGCTCCAATCCAATATTACCTTGACGGGTTGCGGGTTGAAGATCCAAGGTCCCAAAAAGGCGGCGGATATAAATTATTGCGTGAGTTTTATTTTTCTTTCCTTAGCGAGTGTGTAGCTACTTATTAATTCAATGCATAAGGATCTGACACATAAAACGAATGACTTATTACTCTTGAGTTGGACTTATATCAATTGTGGGCGGTTTTTCGAGTAATGCATAAGATGGTTACTTAGGATTAAAATCGTGCTTCCTTATTTTGAGATTTTACATTTCTTATATTTCACGCTTTAAATAATGGCAAATTTGACCAAAAGCAATTTGCTCAAATAATAACCGGTCTTAGAGGCATAATAAGTGGGAATATAAGAGTAACACAATTAATCTATATGAATGAGTTGACGCACTTTCACTTGTGGAAAACAATGATCTTGTTTTTAAGCTTGGTATGGGGAAAGTGAAACTTGAGAATGATAAGTGTTCATGGTACCAAAAGCCCTAATCTAAGTCCTTGATTTCTTTATGAGTTATTTCCATCAAAATTATTTCAATAAAAATCCAAAAATATATAAATAAGACTGCTTTCCTTTTCATTGCATTGTAAATATTCAAAATCATTCATCATGTAGCATAGCATAGTATATTAAATCATAAAATGGCCACGGTGGATTAATTATGAGAAAAGTTCACTCTAGAGATTTGAAATACTGCATTGCATGAGGCAATGGCAATGGTCAGGGAGTTGATGGTCAAGTGTGAAAACACTCTTCAATTATGATCCAAAAACCACTTAAAACACAGTCAAATACATTATATTTAACTGAAAAATATCAGAATTACGTGGGTATTTGTGTTTTTGTGTTTTTTAGGTAAACAAGATGCATTTTTGAGCAAACACGCGTTTTCAAGGATTTATTTGACAAAAGACGAAGAAAAAGACGAAAGAAGCTTTCAAGGACCTTACTTGCCATTATTTACCAAGAAGGAGGACTTAAGTTGCAATTTCTACAAAGATAAAGGATGAAAAGAATTTTACTTAAAAGTGTTTAACACTTTTTGATTAAAGATAAAACTAAAAGACTAAAAAGAAAAATGGAAAGTCTTTATCATTTCATTTCATTCGGTCAAGGTTTGTTTATATATTTAACTTGGTTAAAGACCAAGTCAAACACAAACACACGTTTTCTTCTCCAAAATGAAGAGAGAGAAAGATAGCAGATAAACAGATGTCCATACTCTTTTCTCTACCAAGAACTTCAAATCAAGATCAAGGAAGATACAAGGGGATTCAGACGAAGACCAAAACTACAAAAATGATCCTCTCGTCCTCCTCTACATAATGGTGCGATTTAATTAGATCAAGAGTGAAAGAAGAAGAAACGCCCAAATTGAATCAAGAATGAAGAACGAAGCCAATCCTCATATTTACATGTGGCATGATCTGATTAGAGGCAACACGTCACACCACCACCACTCGACGCCTATAAATACCGAGAGAAGACCCTCATTTGAAGCGGTTAGCATAAGAGTAGTTTTTCACACAGATAGCTAGAGTTAGGAGTAGGTTAGATAATAGTTCTTTAAACGTTTATAATCATTCCAGTTGTTTGTTAGTTAATTACGAATCTTGTTTAATCAGTTTTAACCGATTTTCTGTTTCAACCATTAATGAAGACTCGATGTTTTTATCAAGCTTTGTTTTTACCTTCTGTTATATAAATCTCTAAAAGTCTTTCATTTTCAATTCATATAGTTCTTTGAATGCTCAGTTTCCAATTTAGAATATAACTTATTTCTGTTAGGGATGAAGTTGTTAGTTCCTGTATTGATAACTGATTTCTGATTTCTGTTTGGTTTTCCAGCTTTTGAGAGTTGATTTTAAGCCTAATATGATTCGAGATACTATTCACGTTATCGTAAGTACCAGTTATAAACTGATTTCTTAAAGGTTTTCCAGTAGACGTTAGTTTGTAGGCTAGTCGGGAGTTTATAAACGGATCTGGTTGAATTGAGTTTGATTACTGTTCACCAGATCTTAAAAAAGTCTATGAAAGTTCTTTTCATAATTTTCTGTTAGAAATAAGTTAGCTGGATAAATGGTTAGCGGCAAATCACGAGAGTTTTGATTTTTCAAAGATTGTTGTCCTTTTGTTAATCTGTTAAAGAAACTTGTTAGTTGAATCATCATTTTGCAGATTCAGAAATAGTCCATTTTGGCATGATAAAAATCTGAAAACATGTTGGAAATTCACTTTATGTGACGACATTTAAGAATTCCCATTAGTTATCATAGTCATACACCCATAGACTAGACTAGGAAATGTTGTATAGTTTAGGTGTGGTGTGTGACTATATATACCCCTCCAAGGCTTCCAAGGAGGGGTGTTGCTTGTGTTTTCATTTCATCTTAATACATTTTCTTTCTTTTTCACACACAACCTTCCATCTCTATTTCATCCATGGCTGCTACCACCTTCCACCACCCACCTAGACCACCGGATCCTATTATAGAAAACCCACAATTGGCATCAGAGCCTCGGTTCATTCCTTGGATCGTCGTGTTTTTGTGTCATTGATTGTGGTGGTCAAAAAAAATTTTCTGGTCCGAATCTAATATAATTCTTTTTGTCACAGTTTTCTTGTCTTGGTTTATCATTTGTCATATCATGCTACTATCATTTTGGCTATTCTGGTCACAGTATCATAAGTCCAAGTAATTTCCATAGTTTCTATGGTTTCTGGTCAAAAGTCAATCAAGCCATAAAAACTTCATCAGTCCATGGTTTCTGGTCAAAAGTCATCAGTCCATGGTGCCCACGTTTTCGAGGTCTGTGTTTACCAGATCTTGAATTTTTAAGATCTGGTTTATACATGTTTTACTGGTTTTTTCTTGTATTTTCTTGAAGATGAAGATTTTAACCCAGAAAAACTTAGATCCAGAAAAAAAAACGGAAAAAGTACATTCGGATAAGGTCTGAGCTTATTGTTTCGATCGCATTGATTGCGATGGTTGACCTACGATGGTGCCATTCCGATGGCTCACCGCGATGGTCTGTTGCGATGGTGCCATTCTGATGGCCCATTGCTATGGAACCATTGTGATGGGTACCATCGTGATGGTTTCCATCATGTTGCGATGGGGGTACTACTAGACTACGATGGCCATTTTACTTATGTTGCGATGGGTTTTAAAAACTCGCTGCGATGGACTCACATTGCGATGGGACTGCGATGGTGTCCATCAGGTTACGATGGAACCATCGAGTTGATATGCAATATGACTGCGATGGAAACATGTATACGATTCAGTTTTTTGACAAAAACGAGACCATGTACTTTTAAATCATACCGAGACTGACTTGACCAGACCAATCCATACCATCGCCTTTTATCTCCTCAACACCACTCAATCTAACCTACTCCCATCGACACCTAACCTTCTATCAATCTGATCAAGACTCAAAACAAAAACTTAATTAATCAATATCTATTATTCGTTTAGTATATTATAGATCTTTAAAGATCTTGTGTGTTTGAACGAATATCATCACAGATCTAATATTGGGTTTTACCCATTTATTATTCGAATAATAAGAAAGGTGTTTAACAAAACTGTTAAATCCTGTCTTTGGTTCGATTTGACACACAAAACGCCATGCAAAACCATTAACTTACCCGAGACCTTAATTGAAAGATCTTGAAGATGAACTTCTAACTATTGGTTCTTGTGCTTCGATTTGTGTTTGTCAGTCAGATTAAACAAGAATGTTTTCAATTTTGTGAGATTTGATTGATATGAAACTATTGAGGTTGGTTGGTGTCACGATGTATTTAGAACAAAGTATGGATATGTTTATTTGATCTAAGTGTGTCAGTAACCAAATTGGATCATGGTTGCAATTGGTATTGGTATTGTGGCTTTTGTTATAGATGTGGACGGACATCTATGATCTATTAGTTTGGATTTAAGATTACTTTTTGGAGTTGACTGAGATGAAGAGAAAGAAATGGAGGATGTGATATGTTTGGTGGCGATGATAAGTTATGATGTTGATTAGGGTTAAGGTGCTTTATACCTATTTTTTTTAGGTATAGAAAACCCTTGGATCGGTTATTCACTATCTTCACGGGCCTGTGCCTTGTTGTGTGTATGAGAATAGGCCATAGTCTAATTCTTTAGATTTGGGGCAAAGTATTTCATCCTATCTGAACATATGCACAAAAATGATGGCAAAGTATTTCTAAGGGCAAAGTAATGGGCCATACTCTTCCCTCTAATCGGATGTGGAAATTGAGTCGTACTTTAAATCCGAATATGTTGGAGGGTGTCACGTGATTTCTAATTAATGCTATACATTAAAAAAATCTAGTATAGTATTGTCATTTGGTGTGTGACGGGTATTAATAGCAAATTATTATGGTGGACGGACCGATCACTACACTAATCGAAGATATCTAGCGGACCGATTATTTTTGCAATTAAATTTGGGATGACCGTTTATATATCCGAATGTTGCAAAATTAATCATGGCGGATTAATTGGTTTACGGTATAATTGGATTGGGTCGGGTATTTTGAAAGTGTCGAGTTTTAAAAATTTGACGGACAAAGACAAAGTGACGAGACAACGTGACGAGGCAAAGTGACAAAATTTGACAAGACCGAGAAAAAAACGGCTTTATTTTTAGTGGCTACGGATTTTTTTTGATCGGGTATTCTTATTTGCAGTTGAAGACGGATTTTTCGAAGGCGTGCACTTATTTTATCTTTGAAAGATAACTTGTTCGTGCTTAATCTTAGAATGAAGACTTGTTTATCTAGTTTTCGGGTTCGGGGTGGTTGGTTGATGACTCGGATAACTATCACTTAAAGGGGTTACATTGTTGTACTCAGTGTCATGCGCTTAGTCCACGTGGATAATTTCAAGAGGTGTTGTGCGTATATACTTCTTCAGTGATGTATTGGGTACTTAGAGATTTCTCCACCGTTCCTCATTCAACAATTGTGCAAGCTTAAGTCACAAGATCGAAGGAATTTTATTCAATTTCATGTTTGATGTATCTGGTTCATTCTATCAGTGGTCACTTCAAATTGCCTACAAGGGGGTTGGTAAAGATGGCCATGGAGAGTTTATGAGTAGAGTATTTCGATCAGCAGTTGATTCTCACAAAATATATAATTCTGCTTATTTATTATTCTCACGAGATTTCAGGTGCATGTGCGTACGATTTATTGATGGTTCCGAGTTTCGAAACCATCAAGGGGGAAGAAGAAGACTCATTGAACGCACAACGAGTACACGTGATGAACTTCATACCTTCTTTTGATTTGAAGACATTCCGGGAAGACATTTGTCATAACCGCAGAGAAAATCAGTTTTTAACTCGTGGCGTTATCAATCTCCAAAACGGTACACTACTGATTTGATGTTTAATTGTTTTGATGTTGCAATTATTCATCATCATTATCCTATATGGAGAGATATGCACTTCCGGGACTTAATTGACTCTCGTGCATCTCCGGAAGAAGATATGTGCATTTCCGGGACTTAATTGACTCTGGTGTTAAGATGTCAACTTCATGAATGGGATAAAGTGTCTACTTCAGTATTTGAGCTTCATAATTGGGATTGGTTTACTTTCTTCAACTACGTGGGGGAAGAAATGTCTTGATTCTTTCTAGTATGCATAACTTGAACTCTTAGGGGGAAGAAAAATTCAAAAGAATTATTCAAGCGTGAGAAGGGAAGTTGTTGATCTACTTGGTGTGCCCCAAACTTTCAATCACTCTTAGCAACATTATCATTTCATATGATGGGGTTTGCTTGTTAAATTCCGTTGTACGCTTAATCATTCTAAGCTTTATTGAAAGCTTTGAATTTGCTTATGAGGATTGTCGGTTTAGGGGGAAGCTATTTAAAAGCTTTAACCAGAAGTATATGGATTACTTAGCTCGTGCTGTTACAGTATTTCTACTACAAGTTACTTTAAATATGAGTCGTTTTGAAGTGAAGACTTGAAATCAAAGGCCTCAGAAGACATCATCCGCATTGGACGCTTCATGGAAGCTTTTGTTTTTATTAATTATGTACTTGTTAGGAAAAATATTGTAAGGAATTCTACCCGTCGTCCCATGGGGGAAGATTGTTGGAAATTCACTTTATGTGACGACATTTAAGAATTCCCATTAGTTATCATAGTCACACACGTATAGACTAGACTAGGAAACGATGTATAGTTTAGGTGTGGTGTGTGACTATATATACCCCTCCAAGGCTTCCAAGGAGGGGTGTTGCTTGTGTTTTCATTTCATCTTAATACATTTTCTTTCTTTTTCACACACAACCTTCCATCTCTATTTCATCCATGGCTGCTACCACCTTCCACCACCCACCTAGACCACCGGATCCTATTATAGCAAACCCATAAAACAGTTTATTTGTGATAAGCCGTATTGGTAGCAGATAAGATTTGTGGGATCGTTTTCATGTTTGTTTTGCAGGATTTATTTGGCAGGATTTCTTTTATCGTTTTTTGGTCTCACAACCATTGATAAAAGCTATCAGCCGTTAGTAAGTAGTAGTTGCAGTTCACAAGATAGACGATAGACGAAGTTTGAGGTGTGATTGTAAAAGCCGGCTCAGCGCCGCGCTTCGACCACAACGGAGGCATTTGATATACTTGGTTAAGCACATTTATATTTTTACGCATTTTCTTTTTAGTATAATCTGCTAGAGTTCAATTGTAGTGCAAAATTTGTTTGTCTTGCTTTTACTGTATGAATCCTTAGCTGTGATTGATAGTTTGAATTCATTTGATATTTTTCTCTTTAATTCTTGCTTATCTATATAAGTAGTGTTTGGGAATCGATTTTAACAGCCTTTTTGATTTGACAGAAGTAGATAAATGTGTATTAGTCTGTTGCTTTTTGATGACATGGACATAGAGGATTTGTGTGATGAATGTAGAATAGTTAATTGTGTTCTCAGCTTTAGTTAGAGAATTAAGAGTAATAAATTTGCTATTGCTTAGATTTGAACTTGGAACCTGTTTGCTTAGAGTTTTCTGTTTAAGTTTCATATAATACAATCTTTGTTTAAAAAATCAATTCTCCATTCGTCTTATATCAGGCTTTAGATTTGATAATTTCTTGCTTTCACTTGTGTAAACTGAATTCATTCGCTGACCTGTGTATATACTTTGTACACGTTAGTTTATTAGAGTGTTGTTTTATTGGGCCAATGTTTTTGTATAGTGGATTTAGTATTCATTTGTAATTTCCATAACTGCTAGTTAGATTTATTTTTTTCTTTTTTTGTTACAAGTTGAAGATTTCATAAATAGAAAGTTTTGCTTTTGCCAAAGTTACATTTTCATTTTTATCAAAATTAAATTTCTTTTATTAAATGTAAAAAATAAAATCAAATTTTAATTAGCTAGATAGAATTTGTTAGAAATTTTATAAAGAAGTTTGTCATAATTCTTGTTAAATTTGTTAGTAGCTAAATTTTACGAGTTTGATACATTTTATTTACTTGTACTTTTTGCTTTAATTGTGGTAATTGCAATATGTTTTTAGCGTAGTATGTATACGTAGTATAGTTTTATTTTTACCTTTTTATATGCTTTTTGTGCCAAGTAGCTTAAATACCAATCAAGCTTTTATAACAAAAAACGATAAAGTCAAACTTGAAACGTTATATCAATTCCATTAGATACCGAGAACAACTACACTAAAAACGAATTATTAACCTTTTCACCTTCAAGTGCCTTGAAAGCATTAAACTGAAGCCTGAGTGCCTGAATCTTGGTTTCTTTGGTTTCAGAGGGTCCTTCGTGACCGAGGATGAGGTATGTCCACATTTGTTTGGCTGTTGGACATTGAATCACTGACTTCATGATGTGTTTTGGAAGACAGGAAATGATAATGCTTTTGAGACATTTATCTTGGTTTGCCAATTTCCTATCAGTTGGAGTCCACTACTTGAGAGGTTTGGGAAGAGGATTCTCATCAGTAGAGGTAACGCCATGGGAACATATGGTCCATTTTCAAGAATTTCTAGAAGAAATGGTTCAAGTCCATCTAGATAGACAAGAAATTAACTTTTCCAACTTGCATAGACATCTTCATCAAACACTGGTACACTGGTGACATGAGATCCGCCTCCTGAGTCGAGAAGTTGAGGAAGATCATCTTCATTCTGAGTGGGAGTTATTCTTGGTGAGGATGGAGGTGGTGGTGTATTGTTTTGGTTGTTCCCAGAAAGCGGTGGTGGTGGTGGTGTGTTGCTCGTTTCAGGCATGGTGGATCTTAATTATGAAACTTAGAACGATGTTTATGAAGGTTTTAATATCAAACACCGCTCTGATACCAATTGAAAGTCCCTAATACTAGCTTGAAACGATTAACAAAGATAAATAACACAAGTAAATACTTTTCAAACGTAAGACTTTATTATTGTATAACAAGTATTACATGTGTTATGGATAACATAGTTTGGTGACAATGTGTTGTGTACACTTTGGACAAATAAAGCTAACTCAAGAACACATGCACATCTGTTCATTCAATAAGTTTCTAAGGAGTTAATGTGTGAAATCTAACAAAGTGAACAACATTAACTCTAGCCTACATATCCTATTTATAGTGGTACGAGGTTGACTTTGATAGCTGGTTGATGAAGACTACACAAAACAGACAATGTCAGACATCTGTCACAAGATGCTCTTCTATTATTGGTAGTCTACCATGACGCTTTAGGGAAACAGAGCTGAAACAGTTTCCCTTTTCTTCATAATTTGTACTTTAGGCTGCATGACTTCCCGCCTAAACACTTAGGTATGTCCAAAGTGTACTGAGTGTTAACAGGATATTGCCACCCCTGTTAACACTCAACCACTCAGAGTCCCTGATACATCTTGGCTGTTATCCATCACTGCCAATGAGTATGTCTTCAAGTAATCTTCGACTTCCTTGACAATGTCTCTGACATGGACTCCTCTGTGGTTGCTCACATAGACTTAGAACTCTGTGGGTCTTGGGCTACTTTCCTGTCACCTTGGCACATGCAAGTTAATATCAAACAACTTAATTTACGTTTAAATCTATGAATAAGGGAAATATAACAAACTTAGATTCCCAACAAAACCCTAACAAAAAATAAAAAAATCCTAAACCCTAATCCATCATACTAGGTTATATACGTAAATTTAACGTTAATCGAGCTAGTTCAATTACGTACCTTTAACCCTTATGCAAGATTTCGGTTTTGATCTTCCCCCATGGATGTTTCAACTGATATTAGGTATATTGTATGGTTATGGGTCGTTTTTAGGGGTCGAGGGGTGTTTATATAGGCTTTGGTAACCTCCTTAACAAGTTTGAGCCCAAAAGGGAATCTACTTGGGCCTTTCCTACCCGTTTCCTTCCTTTAGTCGGCCATAACAGCCCATCCAATACCCACCCCTTAAATTTGGGTTATTTACACTCTCCCCCTTATATTTTATGTTTATCTATACTTCTATACACTTCCGGGTCGAAACCGGTCACCCTTTCGCTAATTTTTCGACTTTCTGTGTAATTTTCGATCTTAACTTTATTTTCAAAACTTTCCTAAAATAGAAAAATCCTATAATAAATAAAATATAGATAATATATATCTAATGTACATATATCACGTATGATACATACACAAAATCTTACAAAAACGATAATTTAACTTTCACAGAATTTTCGTGTGATCTCATTTCATTTCACTTTATTTCATTTCATTTCACTTCATAGTCACTATAATGTGACCTTATGATTCATGAAAAAACCATTCATCGATTTACATAAGAGCACTTCGTACTCATAAACGATGTCCAAACCGTCCTCATTTACACCAAATAAACACGTAAACACATAAAACACATAGTCACACATAACACCCTGAAAATACGACTAAGTGACGAACCTCAAAACCACGGTTTTCATATCACCAAACTATTAATAGTTGGAAACTGACAAATAGACGCACAAAACAGTTTCTTCATCGTCGTCAATCATAACAACCAGCACAGAAAAAAGTCAGGGCTACTGTGAACAGTAAGTCACCTCACATTAAAAACTTTGCAGCACATAATATGTCACAATCTAACGCACGAATGTAAATATACAGTTCACAATACACTTTTTTCTCCCCATACGCACTGAAGCAACGGCTGAGACTGCTACTTTCGCCTCACACACACAAAATCAATAGTGTGAAAGTTAAATTGTATATATTAATGGTGCATCAAGTTTGGTGATCCTTTCTTATAAGATTTATTTAGAAACACGTTGCAAAACACAGCATGGGTGCGAGCCAAAAAAAAGCTTGGCCCGCCACATCTGTCATGGCTGCAAACCTAGTAAGGTTGCCCCGCCGTATTATTCTGAGGTATAACATAGGCCGAGATAAGGTGCCATTTGGAAAAAACACTCATAACCCCGCATGGCTGCAACCTTGAAAGGTCTCCACGCCAAGATCCGAGTTGTGTTATCTTTACCCACGCCCGTTTAACCTCAACACAGCCCACTATAATTATTTAACCAAACAATTAGTCTCCACATCGTATCACATTGATCATGACAGTTACCTAACTTAAACAATAAGAGCATCCAAAAAAACCATACATGTTATTCTACTCACAAAACCAACCCAGAAAATTAGGTTTTTTAGAAAACCCAAATAAGCAGGACATTATGATAACGCATCGATAATCACCCATTCACCATAAACCGTTAATCAACAATCGACGATCATAATCTCAAACAATCAGGGTAGCCCACAAAACCACCCTCTGAGGTAACCAACATCACCTACCAACCAACAATGCCGCACACCACGAAGGCGGTAACAAAGTGTAGCCGATGGTACAGACATGGCTTGTGGGTGGATTATCACAAAACCCATCCAGAAGATGAATAACCAACATGAACCTATAGAAAAATCCATAAATAATGGAAACCCAGACCTTTTTGTGTTGATGGTGGTGGTATATATATGGATTCAAAAATTAAAATAAAATTAGTGACCAAAGGGTAATTAAACCCCAAAGGGCAATAGGTTTCTTGTGCCACCACCACAATCAGACAATGACAATTAATCAAAGGGAAAATAAAATTAATCATTAACTTACCAAAAGGTAACCAAACACCAAAGGGGCAAGTGTTCAATTAATGTCGAACGGGCCAATGGGCAAAAGTCCAAACCACCATTAATGACGAACGGAGAAAGGAAAACGAGACGGGAAGGCAACGGTGTGTGCCTTGTGTGTGTAATGTTGTGAGGGAGGCGAGGTTCTGTGAGGAGAAAAAGAAAAGATTGTTTAATAAAGGTGTGAGGGAAGTCACTGTTCATTGGGAACCGTGATTCCCCTCTATAATAGAGGTTAATGATATTTTAAATTAAAGGAACCCTTAAAGTACCATTTGCATCCCCCAAGTTTTACGATTTTTTTTTGATTTTTTTATTATCTTTTTATAGTTTGGAAAATTTGTTAATATTGCACAATTATAAAATGGAAAGCGTGGAATGACAATTATAAAGTTTAATAAATCAAAAGTATTAAACTAATAAAATAAAAAACAAAACCTGATAAAAAAATATGCTGCACTATAAACTGAAATCTAACATTTTGTATTAAAACTATGTTTTGTTACAACTGATTATCATATTATGTTATGATTGTTATCATTATATATTATTAATACTTTACGCGAATCGCTTTGAACTCGAACCAAATAAACAAGAAAATAAAAGATAAGTTTTAGCCGATCTATGCATTTTGGTTTTTACTTTTTAGTGATTGGAGGTTGAAGTTGGTTGTCACCTTTACGTTATCAATTAACTCGGACTGAGAAAATCAATAGAAGTCGTGTTAATATGACAAGTGAGACAAATTTCTTTTGATAGAAAACCCAATATTTAGGGAGGGTTGTGCATTGCATCACTGGGTCAATGTGTCTTATCTTCATTACCATAAATCATCTTTGTGATTTTGATGGCAAATCTATTGACCTGATTTATGTCTTAAGTTGTATGGAGGGCTGCTTTGTTTAGACTCTTTTATTCTTACATTTTTTCCATTTTCTCCATTTTCAACCCCTTCAATGTGTGTTTGTTCCGTTGTTAACTCACTTTAACTAAGTATACATTATTACTATATTCTCATTCACTACCATATTTCCTAAGACTTCTAATAATTTATTGGATTTTTCATTAAAAGATCCCTCCGCATGAGGTTGGATCATAATACGTATACCTAATCACCTTTTTTCACTGAAATCGTCGTGAATTAATAAAAGTTGTGGGTATAAGATTGTAACTACAAAACATTTCTTGAAAATCAATCAAGGTGTTTGATATGAATCAAAACATTTAGATTTTCGTAAACCCGAATTCTTTTTGTTCAAAATTCATTAACTAATAACCGTAACATGATAACTTGTTTCACGAGGTACATTCATTAACTTGCGTTGTCACTAATTCCTTTAGCTTAATTACGCGTTTACACTTTTTAACTAAAACTCAATAAAAATAAGTTAAAGTTTTTTGAACATAAATATCATTATCACTCCTCACAAACCGAGGTAAATTTGATACAACAAGTTACATCAAACATATAAGGATAAATCAAAATCGATTTGCCAAATAAAATACACGAAGCAACAAGTTGAAGCCGAACCAAGACATATACCATAAACATTGCGACACAGGACAACAACATAATACAAGGGTGATGGGGAATAACCAATGTGATCTTTTCGTAGACACAACCCTAAGAAGATATAGCTTGAGCAAAAGTACACAAGGTACACAAAAACATACATGGAAGATAAAGCCTAACATCTCTAAAGGAGCCACACCTAAGCCAAACTAATCTAAATACAAATCCCATAGCAGCAACAAGCCGTCGACCGATGGCGGAAGACAAGCAATTCGCAACAGATCTAACAGATCTGAGGCAACAACAAGTCATGAGATGTCTGAGCAGCAATGGATATCAGCCGTAAGCGAAAAATGGCATATCAAAAGGCAATGAGCTATTATTGTGAGAGTTAGGAGGAAAAACCTTAACAAATGAAGGATAATATATATAAAAGAAGGGTGTAGAAGATCTAAACGGCCGGCTAAAGACGGTCGCCGAAGAAAGAAGTTTAGGTCGGAGCAATTTTTAAAGAGAAGGTCGGTAAATCTAATGAGTTAAAGTATGCTGGCGTAAATAAAACACATAAACAGATACTTAAATTTTGAATAGGAAAAGCTCTACATGAGTAAACTAATCAAACATCATTTTTTAATTTAACCCGGTTCAAGGTAAACATAAAACTTAATGCACAGTTCTCGAGTTTTTAGCAAGAAAAAGTAAGAACTAGCTTGATTATGAAAAATAACATTTTACTTGTTAATCAACCAAATCGTGATTCTTTTTTTTTGTCATTTTCCTCTTTAACTAATACACGGAAATTCAACCTTTTTTCATTTTTTTCAATTTCTTCCTTAACCAAAATACTTGAAAACAAAAAAAATCACATATTTTGTCAAAACACAATTTTCATAATGTGTGATGCTATTAGAACATGTTTTAAGAAAATATGTAAATGTTAAAGTTTCCATTGAATATATGTAAATGCAAATATATAAAATATTACAAGGTTACAAAAATCATGAATCGCTAGTCGGTCGGTCGACCACCTTGTAGCTTGTAAGCGTTTTAGGTGGGATTAATCGGATTGACAATTTTAGCAAATTTTTAGTATTTTCGGCAAGTTTTGATTATTTTTAACGAGTTTTAGGTATTTTTGACAATGTTATTCTTATGGTGAGTTTTCAGTTTTTTCAGCAAGTTTTTATGGTGAGTTTTCAGTTTTTTCAGCATAATTTGAAGGTTTTCGACAAGTTTAACCTCCCTTTACCGTCTTTGACCACAGTTGACCACCATTAATCGCCTTTTCATTAATCGATAAAGTTGAGGGCCTTGTAGCATTAATCGGGCTTCTAGACTTTTTTTACAACATTGAAATATTATATAAAAACATATCAAAGTCTAAAAAATAATTGTATACAATAGAGTATACTTTTGGAAAATCTTATGATCCTAATACGATTCTACGATTGTAATCTTACAAAACAAAAACAATTCTATATAAGATCTCAATATTGACAACCTTGGATTTAGACATACTCCCTAAATTAAAAAGTGAAATGCTACTTTACAGGAAGATAAATCGTTAATTAGCAAGAATTAGACACCTAGATTTGTTGGAAATACGTTTTTCCCTATAAAGTCTCGGTCACATCTTAGTTAGCATAGATCACGAGTTATAGACTATTTAGAACTTTGTTTCTTGGAGCGACCTCCCTTAGGGGGAGATTGTTGGAAATACGTTTTACGTATTTATGAAGGATCGGTCGCTCCAACGATAATTATGTAACGGGCTCGTGATCCATTTAGTTTATGTATAGTCCATATAGCCCACATGTAGGGTGGGCTATATATATCCCCTCCTAGCATGTTAGGAGGGGTTGTTGGTTGTTGATTATTCATTTCACACATTAATCATTTCCATCTTTACTTTCTCTCTCTAATTTTTCCCTTTTCTCTCCTTTCTCTCTCTACTCCATCATCTCCTTCCTTCATCTTTTTATGTTTATCATCTAAATCAACCAACTTAATCCATTAAATCAATCACAAAGAATAGGCCAATGATCCCGTAGACCTTCAATTGGTATCAAGAGCCAAGGTTTGATTGGTTTATTCTAGCTTTTATTTTCTTTTTGATTTTGGTGGGTTTTGATTTAATCATGCTTAAATTTTAAAAAGTTTGTATTTTTTATAAAAAGTTTGTGTTTTTATGTGTTAAATCATGTCAAATCTTTAGATTTACTTACCTTTTTAGATAAAAATCACAAATTTTTATATAAAAATCAAAAATTTCATTATCAAATCTTAAAAAGTTGGTGTTTTTATAAAAGTTTGTGTTTTTCTCTTGTTAATTTTGTATTTTTTTTATTATATCCTTTCTATTTTGATTGCCTTTTTGTTTGAATTTCTTAAATTGAACTTTTAATTTTGTCCTTTTTTATTTTTTATTTTTTTATTTTTTTTAATCAATTTTACCACTTTAATTTTTTTATTATCGATTTTAGTCTATCAATTATCAGTTATATCGTTATATCAGTTTTTAATCAGTTATCAGTTATTATTTTAATCTGTTTTTTAATCACATTTTTCTTAATCACATTTTTAATCAGTTATCTGTTTTTCGTTTATCAGTTTTTTTCATTTTTGGATTTTTCTTAAATTTTGGTCAACTGTCATAACTGTCCAAATTTGTCCAACAATACTGATACAAAAGTTTCGTTTCAAACTCAAAAGTTCCGTATCAATCTCAAAAGTTCCGGGTCAAATTCACAAGTTCCGGGTGAAAAATTTTTCGGGTGCTCACAAAGTTCCGAACGAAACAAGTTCCGAACGAAACAAGTTCCGAACGAAACCAGTTCCGAACGAAATAAATTCCGAACGAAACAAGTTCCGAACGAAACAAGTTCCGAACGAAACAAGTTCCGAACGAAACTGTTCCGAACGAACTAGTTCCGATTCGGAACTCTTCCGAACGAAGCATCCAATTCAAACATCAACAAACCATAAAACATTTTAGACTCGACTCTCAACACCAGGAACTCTACACTCCCTTGACATCAATCCTGACCACTCACCTTTGTCTTCTCTCCCTGACCCTAACCTCGACAAACCAACACACAAGTCTCAACAATATCCCACACAAAGACTCACAAACTCACAAACTCATTAACTGAAACTCACAGACTCGACACCCTCCCTCGAATCACAAACACTCACACAGCCTCACCCCTCTCACCTCTCGAACCACACTGACACACTCACTCCCCCTAAACCAAACCAGACTCTCGACCCTCGACCCATCCTCGACCCATCCTCGACTCTCGAAAAACATTGCTCAAAACCCTCGACTTACCCACCCTCATCAGACCCAATTTTCACACTCTCCCTCACACATTCGACCCAAACCCACAAATTCATCTAGAACAACATCCTCGACTCTCGAAAAACATTAATCAAAGACCCTCGACCCATCCTCGACTCTCACCCTAACCGCACAACACCCAGACACAAAATAAAAAGATCTCAGTCACCAGAAACAACATCCTCGATCGACACAAACCCTCGACACCAAACCGAATCCAACACCAAACCTAAACTGATTCGACTCACATCAACACTCAAGACTCGATTTATCGACAGAAAGACTCGAACAGATGAGAGAGGGACTCAATTAACCAACATGCAATACGAAAGTACCTACCCGAGACCAAACTTAGTTGATCTTGAAGACTTGTGTCTATAAACTCCTCTTTCGTTCTTGATAGATTCAAATATAGTTGGGTTTAATGCGGTTACTGTGGTAGAGGGTGTCATTGAGATTCAATAGCTTAATCATAACAAGATCATAGAAATTGTGGTTTGATTAATCGGTCTCTGTTTCTTTTGGGTTTCTGATTCGAGTTCATGTCTATTTGTTTTGATTGATAGCTTGGATTCAGAGTAATCATAGATCAGTTTGTTCTTTATTTTTGATAGTTTTGATTGAGGAGAGAGAGAGTAAATTACTGGGGGGCGGAGGAAACTAGGGGCAGAGTTAACAATGAGTAAGATTGGGTTAGTTTTTGTGAGTAATATTAGGGTTTGACTTCACACGTGGGCTTTTTAATTCCAAGTGATATCTGCCACGTCTCTGATTAGCCAACCCACGTGTTTTTTCACAATATTTTATTTGGAATTGGGATATAGGTGAGGGTCACGTTATTTAAATCTACTTAACACATTTTTGAAATTCGTTTTGTAACCAAAAAATCTCATATTTTTTTTCTATTTTTTTTATTTTGTTACTTTTTTTATTTTTTATATTATTTTTATTCTATTTTAGTTAAGTAAATTTTTGTCACTTTTCTATTTTTTAGTTTAGTATATTTTGTTTATTAATTTTTGACAAAACGTGTTGAGGCGTGTATTTTTTAAAAGTATTAACGTGAAAAAATATTTAACGGGTTTAATTCATAATTGTTTGAGCCGACAACATCTTTTGAGTCGAATCAAATTGTAAAATCCTGAAAACTACAACATCCACATCATTTTTCCTCGATTTTCAATGGACTCGACACTTAAAGAGGGAGACTTGCATCGAATGCACGACAAAGCTAGAGAAAGTGGTATAAATTCATTTCAAATGCTTCAGTCTCATCTGGTCACTCTTTCGAGGATTCAAGGAGGGAGCGAATTTGTGACAATCTTTGGTCAAGATCGTCCTATATTCATGGACTCAATGTTCACCACTTTGACCGAACTCGCCGAGCAACTCAACCGTGACAACTTTAATCACTCTGCATCGTCAATTGCTTATAAGGCTCTTAGGATACAACTCACGCCTTTCCTCCAATTCAATATCATCAAGTCTGCAAGTTCAGTGATTTGCCAATCGTTTCTTCGAGATACACATACCGAGCTTCGAGTTTTCCGTGATACAATTTTGAAACTCATGTCATCGGTCTCGTCTTCGATTTATGAAATATCTCGACTTCAGCAAGGGTATGATAATGGAGTGCAAGACTCTTCGATGCAAGAGGAAACTGGTCATACGGTTGAAAACTTGGAGCTTATCGATGCCAAGAGCACGGAATCAGGAGGACAACATGATACCAGTGGCACGTCAGGGACTGTTCATGAGATCTCTTTTGCTGACACCTTACCCGTTTATGACGAAGCGCCTGCAAACATGGTACAATGTAATGTTGTTTATGATGTATATGCTGATGACATGCCGCATATTGAGCATTCTGAATCTAATTATGACAAACATGGGATGGAAAAGAGTGATAGAAATACCACTTCTGATTCATCCGATGTGAGTCATAATGGGGGAGAAAATGTTCAAAATGTTATAGTACATCATGATAAATGCTTTACAACTGCCTCGTTAACTGATTCTGATTCCAAGATTAAAGAGCTCGAAACGACCGTAGCTCGGCAATCAAAAGATCTTGAGGATGCCAAACTTGAATTTTCTAAGAAAACGGATAAATTTGAAACATACTTTGAAAAACTTGAAAAGTCAAACGTTGTTCTTGAAAGAAAATTAGATCAAAAAGTTTTAGATTCTAAAGCTGAAAAGGAAAATCTTTTGAAACAAATTCAGTTACTAGAGTCTAAATTGGCATCCCAAGATAGAGTGCTCAAAGAGAATGAGACTTTAAAGGCCCAAGTACAGGAAAAGGTTTTTGCTATAGCTGCATTGAAAAACGAGTTAAGGAAAACTAGCGGACCTAGTGTGGACACTAAGCTTGAAAAACCATCAATCTTGGGGAAACCGCCTACAAATCAGTTCGTCAGACAACCTACTGCATTTAGATCCGAGCGACCACAATCCTCGAGACCGCGGTTTGCCTCCCAAGTTGATTTGGGTCATATCTCTAGAACTGTCACTCCACCAACTAGGCCTAATGTGACTAAATCAGTTTTAGCAAGACCTCATCACATGATTGCCCCTAGTTTCTCTAAGAATAGTTCAATGAACACGTCTAGAACTAGTTCAACTGATGTGCGCCATGATTTTGGTCAAAGGGAAGCTATTCAAAAGACACATGTAAGAGATAGCAATGTCCAACCTAGTCAGATGCCTTATAGATTACCCAACACTTCTAACTGTAGCATGACGTCTCCTAGGAGCATCGATCAATCATCTAGGAATTACTCGGACATTAAATATGCTACTTGTAAAACATGTAGAAAATGTGTCTTTACGGTAAATCATGATTCCTGTATCAAGAAATTACTTAATGAGGTGAACTCCCGTGCTAGACTTAAATCCCAGTGGGTTGCAAAAATCAAACCCATTGGTAAAATGTGGCGCCCCACTGGTAGAACTTTCACTCTTGTAGGAAACGAGTGCCCTTTAACTAGGATAGTCTCTGATTCTACTAAGACTACTAGGGAGGAAATTGCAAAGGATGATACATCATTTAAGCCAGAACTTAAGGTTTTCTATAAAAGGAAACGTTTGCCAACTAAGACAAGTGAATCATCCCCTCAGGCCACCTCTGACACAGGAAAAGAAAACCGTGAACCCCCACGTGCTTCTAAAATAGATATCTCTAACCCATGCAAAAGTATACAAACTCCTAATGAGAATGCAGGTACCAAAGTTGATGTTCCAAAAGAACGAAGCGGTCCAATCATTGTATACCGTTCAACTAAGGACACTCTTAGAGTTTGGTTGCTGAAGAAGCAGATATCAGAGAAACTAGTATCTCAGGGGATTCATGGTTAAAGCTAATAAGGACTTATAGTCACATCACAGACTATAACTCGCTCTTCAAAGAAAGGAAAGTTTATCGCCGATGGTAAACTTATCCTAACAACGAGAAATTCATTTTTCTCGGGCATGAGCTTATATAAAAAACATTCCAAGTTTTTAAGCTCATGCACAATGGTTCCTCGTTATATGACAGACGACGACCCGGACTTCAGAGACAGGGAAGTTTATCCACGCAACGATAACTTACCCTCTTAACAAGAAATTAAGTTTTCTTGGACACGAGCTTACCCTAAAACCATTCAAAGGTTTTAAGCTCGTGTATAAGGCTCATCATTAAATATCAGATGATGACCCGAACTTCAAAGAAAGGAAAGTTTATCGCCGATGATAAACTTATCCTAACAACGAGAAATTAAGTTTTCTCGGGCATGAGCTAATATTAAAAACATTCGAAGTTTTTAAGCTCATGCACAATGACTTACAGTTAAATGCCAGACTGTAACTCGAACTTAAAATAAAGGAAAGATTATCTTTTATGATAACTTATCCTCTTAACGAGAAATTCACCTTTCTCGGTCATGAGCTTGTATTAAAACATTCGAAGTTTTAAGCTCAGAAAGGAAAGTGTATCTTTTAAATAAGAGAACTTTTCCTCATAACGAGAAATTAACCTTTCTCGGTCATGAGCTTTCCGTTAAAACAGTCAAAGTTTTCAAGCTCATGAAAACGACTTCTAAGTAAATGTCAGCTTAGGACTCGTCCTTCAGATAAAAGGAAAGTTTATCGCTGATGGTAACTTATCCTTCACAACGGGAAGTTCACAACTTCTCGGACTTGAGCTCGCTTTTAAGATATTCAACATCTTAAGCTCAAGTAATTGTTTTTCAAAACTTTGAACACAATTTTTCAAGAATTTCTCAAAAGATTTTTCTAAATCTTTCAAAATTGTGTGTTCAAAAACGTTTTGATAAAACGAGCATGTCTTCTGGAATCGATAATATTTACGAACCTAGAAATGTCATTCAATAATGACACGGGGTTGTAAATAAAGTTCGAGCAGAAGTTTAAAAGTTTTAAAACATGCTCCATATGGTTTGCTATTATTTCAGATAGCAACCCGCTTTTCATAATCAAGTCAAGCATTTCACCGGAAAGCTTTGACTCAACAACGGGAATTAATTTTCTCGGGAACGTGACGAGGAGACCAACATTCGTGAACAAGAACCATGTGATTCTTTCATATGATGTTCTCCATCATTCAGGTCCTACCTCGTAAATTATTAATCTTGTGAATTCATTATCATATATGATCTTTGCACGTGATAAATACCTTACACTTGTGTTTAAAAGGTATTTATTTTACGTTTCAGCACCCCCTCATTAATTTGAGGGGGAGCTTGTGTAATTCATGAAGATAATTGGACTTGCATTTTTCTTCCCAAATTTTCTTAAAATGCTATTAAATCAATTGATATTAAAAACATCGATTGGGTTAATATTTTTAATATGGGGGAGAAAATGTGATTTAATATGGGATATGATCAATCATAAATGGTTTGACTTAAAGTGATAGCTCATCCCGACATGTGCAAAATGTTTTCGGATATCGTGGCATATGTTAAGGGGGAGCAAAATGGATTTGACCTTCAAAATGGATTTCATGGTGACATACACTTACCCAAAACATCTCTATTCACGACGGTGAAGATTGTGGTGACATAAGGATGGTAGGATAGGTTAAAGTCCAATGATTTCTCTAGAACCGGAGGAATCTTCCCAAGGACATTCCATAGCTAGAAATAGTAGTCCTTAGGAAAGATGGAGAAAGATTGTGAACGTAGCTGAATGCCGACCAAGTACTTAAGTTAGCACTGGAACAATCACAACAAGGTGCTAGTGATGACGTATTGGTAAGCATTGAAGGGGTTGAAGAATGAAAAAGAATTGTAAAGATAAAGGGTGTAAAGAAAGAAACCCTCCTTACAACTTTAGGCAGAAACCGGGTCAATACATATGCTATTGAGATCATTTTTGTTAATGATTCTCGATATTGAAGAAAGACATCATGGACCCAGTGATGCAATGCACAACCCTTCCCAGCTAACTCAAATATCTCTCAAAAGGTATTTGTTTTAATCACACGGAGATCAACACGTTATCTATTGGTTTATTCACTCCGAATAGACTGGTATTGAAAAGGTGGCACTCCTCTCCAGCCTCCGATCACTAAAAATCCAAAATGCACGATCGAGTCTAGAGCCATTTGAGATCATCAAATATCTCATTAGGACACACTTTCATATTTCCTTGCTTCTTCACACACTGTGAAAAGTAAGAAAGATCTTAAGAGTCCTACGCAAAATCTTCATGATCTTGCCTGAACATCCGAGTAATACGAAAGTATTTACAATGAAGATGGAAATCCTTCTTGAGCGAATATCAAAAAGCTCATGGTAGGTGACTTATGCGATTCTTTATGAATCAAACTTGTGATAACTGGAAAGCAACAGTGGTTTAATTCTTAAATGAATTTAAACACGTTCCAGGCCTCTACGCAATATCTTAGTGATCTTGCCAGAACATTCAGAGTAATACTATTAAGTATTTACAGTGACGAATGGAAATCCTTCTAGTGTTAACATCAAACAACACTTGGTAGGTAACTTGCAAGATTCTATATGAATCAAGCTAGTGACAACTGGAAAGCAACGATGGTGCGGTTCTTAATTGAACTTCACTTGTTCCAGGAACATGAATTGACGGCTTCAAATCATGCGGATAATATTATCCAAATGTTTCACTCTTTACGTTCGCATTCAGCTTTGGACGGTCGAGTAAAGAGAACGGGTTTACCCGCGAAATCTTGTCAAGGAGGTTCTTTATTGAAACTACCTGCCACAAGTACGATATTTAATATCGTCCAACGGTCTTCACCGACCGGAGGTAAAATGCTATCGAATTAGAATGAAATGTTCAAGGCCATTTCATCCGTGTATATTATTTGTTGCTAACTGTCTTATGCAGCGTAACAAGAAGGTGGCATTGCGGTGTACAATCCAGAATAAGTCGTCACCACATGCTTATACTACATGCAATTAGTACTTCAACAAATTCAAGAAAGCCTGAAGGTCAAGTCTTCCGCTGTATCAAACTCTGAAGCTTTCAAGAATTTAAAAGTATAAGTATGTGGAACATGAAGTCACGAAGAGGCAAATATCACAAGTGAAGAATGCACAAGGTCAAGGCAAGGAAAAATGCTCAAGACTAAAGTCAAAGATCACATCAAGCATATTCACAAGAACAAGATCGAAGACTCAAGCATAGATGCTAGGTTTAAGATTTTGTAAAAAGATGTGACCTCCCTTAGGGGGAGATTGTTGGAAATACGTTTTTCCCTATAAAGTCTCGGTCACATCTTAGTTAGCATAGATCACGAGTTATATACTATTTAGAACTTTGTTTCTTGGAGTGACCTCCCTTAGGGGGAGATTGTTGGAAATACGTTTTACGTATTTATGAAGGATCGGTCGCTCCAACGATAATTATGTAACGGGCTCGTGATCCATTTAGTTTATGTATAGTCCATATAGCCCACATGTAGGGTGGGCTATATATATCCCCTCCTAGCATGTTAGGAGGGGTTGTTGGTTGTTGAATATTCATTTCACACATTAATCATTTCCATCTTTACTTTCTCTCTCTAATTTTCCCCTTTTCTCTCCTTTCTCTCTCTACTCCATCATCTCCTTCCTTCATCTCTTTATGTTTATCATCTAAATCAACCAACTTAATCCATTAAATCAATCACAAAGAATAGGCCAATGATCCCGTAGACCTTCAAGATTTACTCCCACTTGTTCAGCTAAGCAAGCCACTAATCCTAGTCCAAAAATTAGGAAACCCCTGCTACTTCTTCTACAACCGAAAACGACGCCTAAACCAAAAATTCAAATCCTTAGATTCAAAGCATCATTTCTTTCTTATATAAATCCAACAAACTTATAATTATTGGTTCAACCTAACACCATCACCACCATCTATTTATATATACACTTCTAAACCAAATCTAAAATTTTACAAAATTTTATAAAATTTTATAAAAAAATAGAAATGAAGCAGCTACAGTCGTTACAGCAAACTCGTGGACGGAACAACAACTTTCGTAACCAATTAGATTTAACGGCAGATGTAACGTCTTTCGTTAAGTCTCCTTCAAGTATCTTCTGGTTGATTCTTCATTGTTTATATTGTTTAATTAGTTTAGTACTTGGATTTACCAAACAATTGAATGATTATGTGTTGAATACCTCTTTAAGATATGGTTTGTATAATTATTGTAATCATTCTATGCTTGATTTGAATAATTTCTGTTTTACATCTCGGCTGAATAAGAATTATGAACCTACTTGTTATGAGGATGCTTGTAATGATCAAAACTGAATTAGTGTTATGAATCTTGAAATGCAAGCTTTGTATGAAAATGGTACTTGGGATTTAGTTGACCTTCTTGTTGGTAGAAAACCTATTAGATCTAAATGGGTTTATAGGATTAAGTATCTTTCAACTAGTGAGATTGAAAGATATAAGGCCAAACTTGTTGCTAAAGATTGTAACCAAAGGGAGGGTATTGACTATGAGGAAAACTTCAGTCTTGTGGTTAAAATGAGCATTGTTAGGTGTTTGGTTGATTTATCTGTGCAAAATGACTGGAACTTATATTAGATGGATGTTGATAATGCTTTTTCGTATGGTGATTTGAGTGAGTAAGTATATATGATTCCTCCCCCAGGATATTCTAAACATGGGGATAATAGAGTTTGTAGACTTAAAAAGTCTTTGTATGGTCTTAAACAAGCACCTAGACAATGGAACAGTAAACTTTCTGAAACTTTGCTTGATGTTGGTTTTGTTCAATCTAAAAATGATCATTCTTTATATATCAAAACTGATGGCAGATTTAACGGCATATGTAACGTCTTCCGTTAAGTCCCCATCAAGTATCTTCTGGTTGATTCTTCATTGTTTATGTTGTTTAATTAGTTTAGTACTTGGATTTAGGTTCTCAAAGCTTGACTTATTCTATGTAGATTTACCTTTTTTACTTTTTGTTTGACTTATTCAATAGCAGAAAACTCTGATTTTACACAAAGCTTCTACCTATGTGTTTATATTGAAATTCTAAGTGAATACTAACTCACTTACTGATGACAAAGAGAGAAGAACTGGTCTCAACATCTCAATTATTCAAATGCGCTTAAATCTCTACTGATCCAAACATCGGTAAACAAAATATTCAAAAATTAAGAAAGCTATAACACATGAAACAAAGCATTCACTACAAACTTGAACAAAACACAATGCACTTAAGCAATTCAAACAACTTTCACTAGGTTTTACACTACAATATCTACTGGCATTTTACACTATGATTTGCAGAATTTGAAAGTCGAAATAACCTCGATTCCCAGCCTCCGCTGATGGCGATTAGCTATAGGAATTGATCAAAAACCTTAACTAACCTCTAAACTAACAGAATAGGCTCATAATCGCAACTCCAACCATCAAACTTCATGATCATCATCAGTCGTCTGCTGCTACTCAAGATAAAACTCAGTCAACCAAAGATTTAATCAAAGCTCTATCTCAACTATAATCTAAACTGTCCGCATCCTAATCTTCAAAGAGCACTGCTACAATCTTCAAGAAATTTTGATTCTCATCTCTTGCAGAACATACTCAAACCGAGTGAATTCTGCAGAAACTTTATAACACCAATTAAAGCATGATCAGAAACTCGTTAACAACTTGAACAACTGTTAATCATAACGAGCATAGTTCTTGCAAAAAATGTAGAAAATGAGAGAGCTTTAAATGGAGAAACTAAACTTGATTTTTACTAATGGAAAAAGTTTGTTAAAAACCCTAACCGAATTGTAACAGACTAAAGTGTATTTAAATTGGAAAGTGATTAACTATTTTGGAGAGCAATTCAGCTAACAACTTCACTAGGTGAAAGTTACACTTAGTGCCAACTGTCTTGAATGAGAGGTGCAAGGGGTTTTTTTATAGAAGAGGGTGTGAGGAGAATGATGAGGCGAGGTGAAGAAAGACTTTTCCGATCCAAGTGGACAAATAGGGTTCATGATATGATCCAAATTTGGGGGTTTCGATGTAAGGGGATTTCAGTTCAATTGACTGGTCTAGTGTTGTTGGGATGAAAACAAGCACTTTTCATGTTTTAACCTTTCATTGAATCTTCATATATCGTCTTCAATCATGAATGAAAGAAGTTGGTGACGTGTCTTCATGTGAATGGCTGAGAAGAAGAGACACGAATCATATCTGTAGAAACTAGAAGGGGGGGGGGGGGGGGGGTTGAATAGTTTCTAATTAATTTTCAAAACATTTCGTTAAACCCAATGTGCGCGGTTCAATAAACATACCCGCGGTCCTTTATCAATAAAGAACCGCCAGTCCATTTAAGGAACCGCCGACAATAAACGTGTAACATCCCACTTTGATAAGTGGACCGTTACATGATAATTATGGCGTGTCATCAAAGCATGCAAGGTAATATGTCCTAAAACATACATGACCAAAAGGGAAAACCGGAATTAAACATCGGTTCCTAAACATAAGCCCAAAACATAAATAAAGTAAATGAAATGAGAAGGAAAAAACAAGTGTCCAAACAAGCATAAGTATAAGAAGGCAAAAGGAGAAAAAGTCTAAGGCAGATTCCATCCTATGCACGCCCTCCAAATGCTCAAGTCTGTCCATTGGTACCTGCCGTTTTGGGACATGGAAGAAAAGTAACGGCTGAGCAATACGCTCAGTGAACGGATATATGACATAGTATGAATGACTGAAACATAAATAAGACTGAAAAGCATCAGAAATGTATAAGTCCTGAAAAAACTGGAACATGTTGATAACACTAGTTTTATACTTTGAAAAGCTTATGATTAACTTATGAAAACTGTATTTTAAATTTAGCCAAGAGCCCATAAAGGTCATGAGGTATCAACGTGCATGAACACTTAGAGGGGTGACCTCATCATGAAATTAGAGGGGTTGTCTCTAATTATACTTGATAGTAGTAAGAATACGCTTTTAGGAAAAAGACGTATAATGGGCAAGTATTAAACTCGACGATTTAGGAAAACCGACGAATCGAATAAGTGCGAGTTCGTTCTCGAAGGAGGTGTATGATTTGTGTACCAATTATATAAAATAAAAGTTTGGATTAGTGTCGTTTTTTGGTTTAAAGAGAGAAAATTAAAAGACGAGTTACGACTACGATTACACTTCGGCGTAATGACGTAAAACGATAACGTAAATACTTAAAACGCGACGAAATTAAAAATTAAAGCTAAAAATTAAATAAAAATAAAAACTAAGTTTAAAATAATATAAATAAGAATAAAAATTCAATACATAAATTTTAAAACCTTTTATTAATTAAATATTCAATTTTAAATGCTAATTAAAGCCCTAAAATTCAATATAATTAAGAAAAAGCACAAAATATTATTTTATCAAACAAATAACTTAGTTATATTAATTAAACACTAAAAAGTATTTTTCCCAAATTTTAAAAACTATTTTTCTATTTTTAAAACACTAAAAACAATTTTTAAACTAAAATAATGTTTAAAAATAATAAAATAAAGCTAAAAATAAAATTTACTCTTTCAAAAATCCTATTTTATATTACTTAACAGTAGAAAAATAGAAAATGTTGAAAAAAGTAATTTTTTACACTAAAGGACAAAACATTTTGAATTAAATCCTATTTAAACTTAAATTAAATCTAAAAAAAAAGATAAAAAGAGTGAACAGTGAAAATTTTTAAACTAAAAATCTTAAAACATTCTTTTGAATCTAATAAAATTTTTAAAACTGAAAAATATTAATTTTTTGCACTAGAAGACAAAAAGCAGAATATTAAAAATCTATTAATAATTAATTTAAATCTAAAAAATACAAAATGAACAGTAAATTAAAATAAAACTTTTCTAAAATTATTAAAATAAATAAAGCACCTTAGGAAAAATAAAATTACTTAAAAAAGATGAAAAACTTACACTAAAGACAAAAAAAATATAAAACTGATAGTGACATCTCATTCTTTTTTTGGCTGGTAGCAGAGCAGTGGGAAGTTTTACTCTAACAGTAGGAACTTTGTTCCCACTTACCTAACAAAAAAGCGGGTCTGCATGCTTTTGTGCTTGGATCTTGGTTGTTGTTGGGTTTTACTTGGAAACAAAGGCACCCCCACAACCAGTTGGGTTGTGAGGAGTAACAGAAACAGTAAAAACAACAAGTGCAATACAAGAAATTCACACAAATGGGCAATGTCAGTTACTGATAAAAATAATGAGTCTGTGAATAGTTTGCTGGTGTGTTGTGCACTTTTAGTGAGTTTTAAACCTCCCAAACTCACACAAAATCTACCCAAACTATAAACAACAATATCCAAATCCTAGTTTATCATAAATCCTACTGATGAGAAATATTTGAAATCAAATGACACTAAAACAAGCCAGTTATAGGTCTACTGATTTATATACTAGTTTTTAACCAAATAATGAACATTCAAAATCTTTTTAAACCTACCAAAATGAAAACCACTTACTGATATTACCTATGATAGCCTAATGAAGTGTGTTAGGACTGTATACAAGCCAAAAATCTGTCAGCAATTTGCCTTAAAACCTAATCCCAAGCACCCCTTAATTTTCTGAAAACACAATTTTACAAAGGACTAGTACTCAAAATCACTTAAATCTGATTAAGACTCATTCTAACACAAATAAATAACCTAAACAAACATGAACAAACAGTTTGACTAGCATTCATACAACTTTCACACATAAACCACAAAAATCACAAATTTTAAACATGAAAAAAAGGTTCAAGCCTAATTTTACCTAGAGGGACCCACATCCAGGCCCCTCAATGGCTGAATGCCATCTCCTTTCAGCTAAAAAACTGAGCTTATGGTTATGATATGGCTGTTGATGTAGAGAAAGAAAAGGTGGGACTACCACAGTCCAACACCCCTATATATCTTCAAAAAGGATTGTACCTATTATAACTAAACAAAGAAAAGGAAGATTCAAGTTTTCATAAGCTTCATAAGCTCTTTGTCAAGGAGCTTATGAGGGCTTATGAAAACAGTAAGTGCCAAAAAAAGAGTTTAATACTTTGGAAATCAATAACTTAGAAACAATAAGGAGTAGCCAACATATAAATACAACAAGGTATTAAGATGTTGGTTGGGCTTAGAGTGTAAATCTAATCCCACTCAAACCAACTGAATCCCTTGGTTCTCAAAACAATATTCTGCCAAAATTCCTTTGAACAAAAAAGTATTTTGATGAAAGATTATAACTAATTTTCAGAAAACTTTAAATCATTACACTACTTAAAACAGAAAAATGGAACACAACTTATGTAAATTTGGCTAAAAATACTTTAGATACTCATTGATAGAAAAATAGTACATAAGTTGGAACAAAAGCTTGTGCCACATACGGCTAAGCTTTATATACAGGATAAAAGAAGACTACAACTAAAACCCTTATATCTAAATTCCCATTCTTGCCCTTGAAGAAATTTAGGATATTCCATTGAGATGCCAATTTGAATTCTTGTACTCGTTGGCCATGTGATTGAAGCAGAAATGAGAAACCATCTTGAGCGTTTGATTTTGTGTGGAGGACAAGTAGTAGAATCACAACCCTTGATTTGGTCAAAAAACTTTGGCAGGTTATGGTGTCCCGTGATGTATCCAAGCTGTTAGGGGGACAAGGTCGTTTTCTGGGTGGACCAAAATTTTTGGTGAAGGGTGAATAGTAGAATGGTAAGGGTAATTTTAAATTACCCTTTGGTTTAAGGTTTGTGGGGATTAGGGTTTTTAGAGGTTGAGGATGGGGAATAGTAGGTTTTAATCTGATTAGTTATTTAAAAAACATGTTAGGCGCATTTTAATTGGGGTTTGACTAATTGACTCAGTTTAATAAACTGAGTGGTGGGGTGACGTGGTCATTGAGGTGAGGTGGAGGAATATTAGTGGATGGTGGGGGTGATGTAGTGGAATGATAGGCTGTGGTGGGTTTAACTGTTTGCCATGATTAGTCCCTGGACTCCTTACACTTTGTCAAATGAAGTTTAACAGCTCAAAAGTATAATTCCTTTGTTAATAAACTTTCTATTCTTTCATTTTGGCCACAAAAGATTTATCAAACTTGTTTAAAGGACCATACATGCATAATGTGCATTCTTTAAGGGCTTATTTTGACAAGTCTTCAATCTTTAAGGATAGTTCTTGTACAAATAATTCTCCAAGGGCCTTTCTTGCTAAATCTTCAAAAATGAGGGACCAAAGTTGACAATTCTTCAAACTTCAAGGGTATTTTTAGAATTCTTGATTCAGGTCTGGTTCTTTGTGTGGTTTCGTTTCCCGTGTCCATTTTTGCTTGAATCTTGTGATCTTTTGTTGATTTCACGATATCCGTACCGAAAATACACAATGAACAAACACAAGCATATTTTTGGGTATTTTAATGATATTTTAAGCGTTTCAAGCCCAATTTGGACGATGAGACTATGTATTATTGCAGTCTCATCAATACTGGTCAGGGTAGGGGGATAAGCTCCAATGTGAAGGATGCAAGGCACACACCACATTCACCATGAAAATCCTGACTAAAACATGTATTAGGATGCACCCATACGCCCCACATGATAATATAATTAAATGGCTAAACTGAAGGGACGCCACGAGCAATCACTCCATCGTGGGGAAGTCATAACACTAGTGCCTCTAGTGTTATGGTTATGGTACCTTCATAACTAGATGAACTGGCATGCATGTATATAGCTCAAGCATTTAAAATATAACACAAGCATTCAAAACATATAAAATAACTGGGGAAAACAGATGGCTAAAAGCGGGGAATCCTAATCAAACATATGAAGGAATGTCCATACTGAAGGACGGAATATCCGTACCTTATGTCCAGTAGTGAAGCTAAAATGGAAGCTGAACGATCTACTCCGACTTCACGGATACTACATAAATAAGGGACGTGAATGAGTTGTCTGATTACTGTATGCTTTACTAGTTTTGTGTGTTCTTAGCTTATTTCATTTGTTCTTATCATCTCTTACTGTTTCAAGTATTATACTGTACTTATTCATGTTTTTCATGTATTCTAATTATGTATCTCATGTATTCTTATGTTGATATGCTTGTTGTATAATACTAAGTAACTTTCTAAAAATAGCAGGTTTCCATAAATAGTAAGTTTCCAAAAATAGTAAGTTTCCATAATTAGTAAGTTTCCAAAAATAGAAAGTTTCTATAATTAATAAGTTTTCAAAATTAGAAAGTTTCCATAAATAATAATAAGCTTGTTTGATAAGTCCAAAAATATAAGCTAGAGCTTATTAAGCATAATTATAAGTCATGATGGTTTCAATGTCATAATAGTAAAGTTTATAATAATAAAATACTTTAGTTTATACATGATAATTATTAATTAATAATATAAGGCATGATTTATTAAGGAATATTAATTAATAATAAAGTTTGGTCAAAATTAATAAAACTTTACTATAAGTTTATACTTGTATAAATGAATTAAGGTATGGTTTTAAGTTAATTAAGTCATAGTAATGACTTAGGCTAAATTCATGTATTATTACATTTAATAATTATAACCTAAGTGTTCATGGTTAATTAATTACAATGTCATGAAATTAAATTAATTAATTTACTAAAATGGTTTGGCCAAATAGACCCTTGTGTACCGAGTCCTTAACTCGAGCCTACCGAGACACCCGTCTCGGTCGCACTTAGCAAAAAAACCAAACATCAAACCAAATACCAAACAGCCACTAAAACACACCACAGCCGGCGACCAACAGTTCTGGACTGCTATTGGTTGCCACTGGCGGTACAAAACAACCACTGGCTGTTTGTTGGTTCCCGCTACCGTGACCCAAATTCCCACCGAGAGCTTCACTGTTCTCGGTTTGCCACTGATCTCACCAAAACAACCCCGCTGGGGTGTTTGGTGTTGCCACTGTCCGAAACAAAAGCCACTGCCCCATAGAAGGGTGCGGCCGACCGAGACAATAACACACCGAGACCTTTAAGGTCTCGGTTTCTGTAACAAATCGAAACCCGAAACCCTTTAATATCATGATTAAATCCTTTTAATTAACATGTGATCAAGATTGTATAGATGGGTTTATTATTAAAGAAAACAAATGAAAAATTAAGGATTTGATGCTTACAAATGCGTAGTAGTTTAGGATTAACAAACCTGTAACCAAATCAACAATTAAAACCATCTTTTTCCCTTCCTCTTTTCTTGATAAAGCCGGCGGCCAAAGAGTAAACCATCTAGGGTTTTTGTTATTTTTAAGAAATGTGTAAAATGAAAAAGGACTTGGTCCTTCCTGGTTTGATAAATTACTAAGTGGGTCGGGCTTAAAGCCATTTCTTCTTTTCTTTTTGTTTTACACGCCAGCCCAACACACGCATACAATGTTTATTCAATTTCCGTGACTTAAATATTTATCGTGTATTAATAATATACATAATACTTGTATTAATATTCGTGACACGTGTTGTATATTATTAATTTTAAAGTTTTAATTTAATCGGTTTTTTGTGCATTTAATATTCTTGGTATTTTTATGCGGGTTTTACAGGACGAAACCATTTATTGCATGTTAATCTTTACGAATCCTTTTGTATCAAATTCTTGATCAAGCTTGACTAAGTATGATATGTGTTTGTCAAAAGATAAAGACTACAAGTAAGTAAACACGTAAACACATCAAATCAAGAGTACATCAAGCAATAGTCTAAACATTAAGCACACACGTACTAAGCCTTAGATTTTCCGCAACTAAGATGTTTAGACTAAAGGATGCACACTTGACCATAATCTAAACATGAAGCACACACGTACTAAGTCTTAGCTTTTCCGCAACTTAGATGTTTAGATTATGTGATGCACACAAATACACACAACACAAGTATGAAACTATAAAAGTAAAGACTTAGATGTAAAGACATAACTGTAAAGGAAAGTACCGACACGATGATTTATAGTGGTTCGGTCACGAAGCTCCTCTTCGCCCTACTCCACTCCTCGAGTACCCAACTCGAGAGTTACTTCACTAGTCAACAAGCTCCTTTCAAGGCGGAAAAAACCATACACGTTACTTACACCATTTCCGACACTAAGCTAGATGTCGAGTCCTAATCTTAGGTAGGACCAATCTACACACGTCGCCTACTTCACCATTTTCCGCCACAATGCTAGATGTCGAGTCCTAATCTTAGGTAGGAACAATCTACACACGTCGCCTACTTTACCATTTTCAGACACAAGGCTAGATGTCGAGTCCTAATCTTAGGTAGGACCAATCTACACCAACCTTCATCAATCTACCCACAAGTTATGTTTTATGGCCCAACACAACAAACCTTGTGCTTTATGGCCTAAACACATAAACCATATAGATCTAAGCACACAACACTTAGATCTATAACTCTAACACTATATCCAAGTAATACACAACTTAGATCTACACTCCTAACTCCTAATCCAAGGATACCCATCACTTGGATCTTCTACCCTTACAAACACATCCAAGTGAACCAATCACTTGGATCTACTACATATACATAAAGTCCAAGCATACACACAACTTGGATCTTCATGATTTACATTGTAGTAAAACTAAAAACATAACTTAGATCTATAGAAAGGGAGATCTTCATCATGTAGTGAACCCAACACTTTATAGTGATGAAAGTGTTCTTCTCTTTGCACTTGAGAGGATGAGAGAATTGAGGATAGAATCACATCTTAAATAAGATTAATAAAAACTAACTAATCAAGGGTTTAAAGATTTTTTTTTTAAAAGCTGTACAAAGAGGGTTGAAAGAAAAGCTGGAAATGATCCACTATTTATAGGGCAAGAGTGCAACGGCCATAAATACTCGCGGTTCCTTATCAATAAAGAACCGCAGGTCCATTTAAGGAACCTCAGACTTGGAGTCCGTGCATTTTTGTCCTTTAGTGGGGAAATGCCATCTGGTGAAGTTTATACCTCAAAGGTATATTCTTAAACTATTTGGAATATTCCGAATTCAAATTTGCATTTTCTTTTTAATAAAACATTTTCTTAAAAATAAAGTTTAATAAAAACTTTTGTCACATTTAATAAAAAAGTGAGTTTTAAGAAAAACTAAATCCTTGATCACTTAGTTAGGTTAATGACTTGTTTGTTCATACCTTGAGTGATTCATGGCGAATGCAATCTTGGAGGTGTCGAGAGAAGTATAGAAATGTATTCTTGAGTGATTACGAGTACCTTAATATTTTAAAATGTATTGCGAATTATACATTTGTCATCAACAAAACACGAAGAGATTATATCGACTAAACGTTGTAATGTTTGCACTAACAATCTCCCCCTTTTTGATGATGACAAACAAGAAACCGTAACGCATATTAAAATGTATAAGTTACTCGTTTACACTTACTTCTCCCCCTTTTGTAAAACTCGCATGCTTTTACCATGAATAGTAACCTTAATAAACGTACGTACATATTAAAACTTTCCTTTTATAGCATGAACACGTGTCACGATTAATAATTACAGAAGTTATGTACGTATAATTTCAGGAGAAGTATTAAGTACGTGTTAGTACACGATAATTATTATCAATAATAATTATAATCACGAACATGAAATCATGAACGTAAAAATCACGAACACGTAACTACGTACTTAATTAATATTATATGATTTATATTGTTATGTACAAGTATTTAAAACACGAACACTTAATAATAACACGAAAACACGAGAATACGAACACATAAACTAGAACACGGGAAAACTCTGGGTTTTCCCTTGTGGGCTATAGTATCTGCGACACCAAAGAGAGAACGGGCCAAGCCCATTTGATTTTTAAGAAATAAACAAAAAGGAATACTTTTTCATTCACAGAAGTTTTATAGAAGAATCAAAAACCCTACTCCTTGTTCTTCTCTCTTGTGGTCGGCGGCATACATCACCACAAAGGAGTGATTGTTTGATTTTTTTAACTAATCTATTCCAAGATCGTGTTCGTGTTATTCTTCTTTAATCTTTCCTCGCATTAGGTAATCCGTAAACTCTTTTGTTTACTCTTTTTTTATTTAATTAATTAGCACATGAACATTAATTAAATAAAAACATGGATAAAACATGTCACCTGATCAAGGGGGTAAAAACTAAGGGTTTGTTCAGGTTGGCTGTTCGGCCAACACACAAACCGAGAGCCTAGGCTCTCGGCGTGTTCTTTGTCACGCCACCAACCGAGATCCACGATATCGGTGGTGTTTGGTTCGGTCGACAGCAGGAAACAAGGGACCCCGACATGCGTCGGGGAACCCTTGTGGTTTTGGTTGGGACTCGGCAGCACACAGCCCCACCACCGGCATACAGCCGGTGGCAGACTTGGTCAGGCAGGGGGAACGCAGAAGGAAGCAGCGGGACCACCGACACACAGCCGGTGGGAAACCACTGTTGTGGCAGCGGCTAGCCGAGAGAAGCAAGACCACCGGCTTAAGCCGGTGGCAGCCTTAACAAAGGCAATGGCAATGGGTCAAACCGGTTTGCCACTGTTAAGGGGTGTTTGGTTCAGACCGGTTCAAGGGGTTCCGGGTCCGGTTCACGACATGTCTAAATTAATTACATGGGTCCGGTTCATGACTAAAATGGAACAAGTATTTATTTTACAAGATATAAAATTTTACAAGTTAATTAAATTAATTTAACATGGCATATAATTAATTTATTTAAATCATGAACTTAGGTTAATTATTATTTATTTAATAATACATGTTATAACCTAAGTATTTAATTATTTAATTTAGACTATAGTATTAATTAATTATTAAAACATAAAATATAATTGATTAATAATCATGACTTAGGTTCTTATTAATATAATATTAATACATGGTTTAACCTAAGTATTTTATACACTTTAATTTAATTAAATCATGCTTATATTTAATTAAATCGTATAACCTATAGTTTATTTAATTAACATGATATTATTAATAAACTATACTATAACTACATGACTTATGATATTAATTCAGCTTAATTCTAAATATGGAAACTTTCTAATTCAGGAAACTTACTATTTTTGGAAACTTTCCTGGTCTATTTTAAGAAGATAATCTATTTTCTGAAACTTTCTATTTTTGGAAACTTTCTATTTTAGGAAACCTGCTATTTTTAGAAAGTTACTTATTATTACACAACAAGTATAATAATTCAAGAAATACAAGTAATACTTAATCAGAACATACATAATACATGATAAACACAAAATAACGTTAAAATCAGTAAAACAAGACATGAACATATAAAACAAGCTAAGACATGATAAAATCAGTTACGTACTCAGTGATCAGAATACTTATACACGTATACTATTTTGTAGCATTAGTGAGATCGAAGTAGGACTCTCTTTCGTTCGTCTTCTTCGTTCACTGGACATAAGGTACGAATTTCCCGTCCTTTACTTTTGGACTACCGATGTTTGATTCCGGTATTTTCCTTTTAAGGAAAGAATCCTAATAAGGAAAGAATGTCCATACTGAAAGGACGGGAATCCGTACCTTATGTCCAGTGAACGAAGGAGACGAACTGAGAGGAATCCTACTTCCGTATCACTAATGCTACATAAATACATACATGAATAAGTATATGCTTACTAAATACGTAACTGGTTTTATGTCATGTCTTAGCTTATTTTATATGTTCATATCATGTTTTACTGTTTTAAGCCTTAAACTGTGTTTATCTCATATTATGTTTATTCTGATTAAGTATTTCTGGTATTTCATGTATTATTATACTTATAGTGTAATAATAAGTAACTTTCCAAAAATAGCAGGTTTCCTAAAATAGAAAGTTTCCAAAAATAGAAAGTTTCCAAAAATAGAAAGTTACCCAAAATAGAAAGTTTCCAAAAATAAAAAGTTTCCAAAAATAGAAAGTTTCCAAAAATAGAAAGTTTCCAAAAATAGAAAGTTTCCAAAAATAGAATTACTGCTTAAAATAGATAAGTTTCTATAAATAGAAATTTTCCATAAATAGATCAGCTGCCTTAATTAAATAGTTTCTAAAAATAGAAAGTTTCCATAAATAGATTAGCTGCCTTAATTAAATAAGTTTCTAAAAATAGAAAGTTTCCATAATTAGACATAAGCTGGTTAAATAAGCTAAGTATATAAGCCTAAGTGTTTTCATGATTATTTTCTAAGTCATAAAGATATAATGTATAGTTTATTAATTATTTCATGTAATTTAAATAAACTATAGGTTAAAATATTTAATTAAAGTATATCATGTTTTTAATTAAATAAAGTTAAATACTTAGGTTAAAACATGTATTATTATTTATTAATAATATAACCTAAGTCATGTTAATTAATTAATTATAACCATGGTTTTTAAATAATTAATTAATTATAAGTCTATAAATATAAAATACTTAGGTTAATAATTTCATGATTTTAATAATTAATATAACCTAAGTCATGTTTATTAAATTAATCATGTCATATTTATTAATTTAATTTTAACATATGATTATACAAAAAATAATCTTAACATAAACCGTGAACCGGATCTTGACTAGAACCCATGAACCGGACATGAAATCGACACCATAACCCGAACCACTTCGGGGTTCCCCTTGTCTTGCTGCTGCCGTGGGACCCACACCACCCAACCGGGACCATATGGTCTCGGTGGTGGTCGAGTAGCCAAACCGAGACCCCCTTGGGGTTCGGTTTAGGCGCCGGCCAAAACAAACACCCCTACAACACCCTTTTTTATTTATTCCAAAAACCATTTTCATGTTAGATCTATGTTTTTAATTAGGTTTTAAAAACATCTTGTTCTTAATTTATTATTAGATCAAAATCAAAAGAAAAGGGATAAAAATAATATACCGAATGCGTGGATCTAAACGAGGATGAACAAACACGAACACTTGTACCAAAAAACAAGATCAAAATCAAACAATCACCTCCTTTGGTGTGTTTGTATTCGGCGGCCAAAAGAAAGAAAAGAGGAGGAGAACTTTTAGGTTTTTGTTTAATCTTCTGTAAAGTGAAAATTGACTAGTTAATTTTCCCTTAACCCCTCTTTAGTGAATTTTTGAGATGGGCTTGGCCCATCTCTTCCTTGTTGTCGCGGGTAGGGGCCCCACATGGGGTACCCGTACCGTTTTCCGTGTCTCGATGTTTAATTGTTCGTTCATGTTTATTTGTGTTCGCGTTTAATGTGTTCTCGTTAAATAATTATCGTGACCTAATATATTTATTTACGCTCGTAATAAATATATATACGTAATTAATAATAGTTCGTGATTTAATTACGTCCATGATTTCATGATCTGTTCGTGATTAATTATGGTCAAATAATTATTGCGTGCTCATGCATAGTAAATACTTATCGTGTTCTAACACGTACGTAATACGTAAAATCCTAACAGGTAATCGTAATCATGCTATAATAGGAAAGTTTTAATCTAGTACGTACGATCTTAAGGGTACTATTCATGATAGAAGCATGCGGGTTTTACAAATCTTCCCCCCTAAAAAGAATAATTCGTCCCCGAATTATAGATAAAGTAAACTGGAAAAGAAGAACATACCTAAATTCAAAATATGAAATGAGGGTAAGAAGCCCGGATAGACTCCTCTGTTTCCCAAGTAGCTTCCCGCTCGGTATGATCCCTCCATAGGATTTTGACGAATGGAATCGTCTTCCTTCTCATGACTCGTTCTTGTCTGTCAAGAACTCGTTCGGGTTCTTCTATGAAAGTGAGATCTTCACGTATCTGTTCCAGTGGATACTGAACCATGTGAAGGGGATGATACTGGTACCCTCTGAGTAAGGACACATGAAACACATTGTGCACATGCGAAAGCTGCGGAGGTAACGCCAACCGATAAGATACTTCACCGACTCGTTCAATGATATCAAACGGTCCGATGAAACGAGGACTGAGCTTCTCTTTAATCCCGAAGCGTCTAACACCACGTGCCGGCGAAACCTTAAGGAAGACGTGATCTACTACGTTAAAATGTATGTCCCTACGATGTTTATCGGCGTAACTCTTCTGACGTGACTGTGCTTCCTGAAGTTTCTGCTTAGCTACTACGATCTTTTCATTGGTCATCTCTATGATTTCTGGTCCTTCAAGTGTTCGCTCGGCAACCTGATCCCAACAGATTGGGGCGCGACACTTCCTGCCATACAACATCTCGAAAGGAGCACACTTGATACTTGCGTGCCAACTGTTGTTGTATGTAAACTCGACCAAACAGATGTAATCGTCCCAATCACCCTTCCATTCCAACGCACATGACCTCAACATATCTTCCAATGTCTGAATGGTTCGTTTCGACTGTCCGTCCGTTTGAGGATGAAAAGCCGTGCTAAGATTAAGTTGTGTACCCCAAGCTTTCTGCAGACTCTTCCAAAAGCGCGAAGTGAATCGAGGATCTCTGTCTGAGACGATGCTGGATGGTGCACCGTGGAGTCTCATGATCTCTCTTCTGTACGTATCGGCGAGTTTACTTACCGGATCTTCCTTGCGGATCGATAAGAAATTAGCTGATTTGGTAAGTCGATCTACGATAACCCAAATTGCATCGTGCTTCCTCTTGGTAGGCGGAAGACTAGTAACAAAATCCATGGTGATTTTGTCCCACTTCCACTCTGGAATATCTAACGGTTGAAGGAGACCGCCAGATCGCTGATGCTCGATCTTAACCTGCTGGCAGGTAAGACATTTGGAGACGTAAGTGGCCACATCCTGTTTCATACCACTCCACCAAAAGTATTGCTTGATGTCATGGTACATCTTAGTCGAACCAGGATGTATAGGGAATGGGGAGCTATGAGCTTCAGCTAACAAGGCTTCGTGGAGTTCTTGGTCATCAGGAACACAAAGTCTCGTGCCCTGCCATACTATACCATCTGCATCTACTCTGAATTCTGTCTGTTTCTCCAAATTCTATACTATCGCCCAGATTTCTCCATCATCTTTCTGAGCTTCCTTGATCTTAGAGAGTAACTCGGGTTCTACTCTAAGATTAGCCCAGTAACCGTGTTGTCCACGTACCATGATCTTGATGTCTAGTCGCTCCAAGTCTCTTATGATTTCCTCCTCAATTTTAATGTTGTTGATCATTCCAGACTTCCTGCTAAGAGCATCTGCTACTACATTTGCCTTTCTGGGATGATACTGTAGATTAATGTCATAATCCTTCAACAGCTCTAACCATCTCCTCTGCCTCATGTTCAATTCACGTTGAGTGAAGATATACTTCAAGCTCTTGTGGTCCGTGAAAATGTCACATGATTCTCCATATAAGTAGTGCCTCCATATCTTCAATGCAAACACGACTGCAGCAAATTCCAAGTCATGCGTGGGGTAATTTTCTTCATAAGGCTTAAGCTGTCGTGAAGCGTACGCGATCACTTTCCCATGTTGCATGAGAACACAGCCAAGCCCCTTCCGCGATGCATCACTGTAGATTTGAAATCCACCCATACCAGATGGGAGAGTAAGAATAGGTGCAGATACTAGCTTCTGCTTCAGGTCTTCAAAGCTCTTCTCTCGTTCTTCAGTCCAGACGAATTTCTCCCCTTTTCGCATCAGTTTGGTCAATGGTAGTGCTAGGCGGGAAAAGTTCTCCACGAACCTACGGTAATAGCCAGCTAAGCCTAAGAAACTGCGGACTTCCGTCGCTGATGTCGGCCTTGGCCACTTAGTAATGGCCTCAACCTTCGCTGGATCCATAGTGATTCCTTCTGCTGATACAATGTGACCTAAGAATGCCACCTTGTCTAACCAGAACTCACACTTGGAGAATTTAGCATACAGCTGCTTCTGGCAAAGAATCTGTAGTACTGTACGAAGATGGTCTTCGTGTTCCTCCTTGGACTTTGAGAAAATCAGGATGTCATCGATGAAGACAATGACGAACTTGTCCAGAAATTCATGGAAGATTATGTTCATCAAATCCATGAACACTGTTGGAGCATTTGTCAGACCGAATGGCTTTTTTATAACTACAAACTCGTAGTGGCCATAGCGGGTACGAAAAGCAGTCTTAGCGATGTCCTGCTCCTTGACCTGTAGCTGATGATAGCCTGACCTAAGATCAATCTTGGAGAAGTGTTTGGCCCCTTGGAGTTGTTCAAACAGATCGTCTATACGTGGCAGTGGATATCTATTCCGGATAGTAATCTTGTTGAGCTCACGATAGTCTATGCAAAGACGCATACTGTCGTCCTTCTTCTTAACGAACAAGACCGGTGCGCCCCATGGAGATGCGCTCGGTCGAATGAAACCTCGTTCAAGAAGTTTTTGCAGTTGATCCTTAAGCTCCTTCAGCTCTATGGGAGCCATGTGATAAGGAGCCTTGGAGATTGGTTCAGCTCCTGGAATAAGCTCGATACTGAATTCCACTTCTCGTACAGGTGGTATGCCCGAAAGTTCTGCTGGAAACACATCTTGGAATTCCGACACTATAGGTTGATCCTGAATTGATGGGGATTCAGCATCCATGTCGTGAACCGTAGCTAGATAACCCTCGCAGCCATGTGACAGTAGTGCACGCGTGTGCAAGGTAGATATGATTTGTACAGACCATCCGGGTATGAACCCGTTATGAATGTACTCTGGTGCATTAACATCACCGAAGATAACTCGATATGAATGGCAATCTATGGTAGCATGATGCTTGGATAGCCAATCCATGCCCAAAATCATGTCGAAGTCATTCATGTCCAGCGGAAGTGCGTCAACAGGTCGAACCTTATCGTTAAATTCTAGGGGAAGACTCTTGTATACATGGGTGATTAATACAGAGTCCCTCAAAGGCGTGGAAATAGTAAGCCTATTTTCTAGTGGCATGGGGAGCATCCTAATGTTCTTAGCGTAAGCAGTAGAAATAACCGAGTGAGTAGCACCCGTATCGAAAAGAACACATGCAGCTTGACCATACATATACAAGATTCCAGTGATGGTACCTGTAGACTTGTTGGCCTGGTCTCGAGATGTCGTGTAGACACGCCCGGTGGTAGGAGGCGGCTTGGAATCAGCATGTCCCGATGTACCCTCCATCTCGCCCTTACGGCAATCCTTCATGATATGGCCAGGAAGACCACACTTGAAGCATGCGTCAGTGTTACGGCGACATGGCCCTGGGTGCCTACGGTGGCAAGTAGAGCAAAGAGGATGAGTAAATCCTCTAGCAGGTGCTCTGGCTGGCTGGGAACCTGATAAAACATTTTACATAAGACATGATAATAAGGTACAAAGGACAATGCGGATAATCGTAAGATTGAATACCAGTGATAGCTGGACGGCTAAGCTGTGAACCTCTCTGGTTCTGGTCCCTACCGTTTCCATGGTTCCTGGTAGAAGTTTTGCTAAAGTGTCAGAATATGAGTTATAACATGAAATCATAAGGAATTGCGTAAGTATTAGGACCTGCTGCTGTTGGAGTGTCCAGCGTTGTTACGGTAATTATCATTACCGCCACGCCTATCCGTAGCAGAACGGTCGTTAGTCTGACCGTTTCCCTTGGGCTGATGAGGCTGCTGCTGAGTAGCCGCTGAGACCGGTCCCCAGTTTTCTGCCTGGAAGATACATTTAAAGAGATGAATAATTGACACATATGGAAAGAATACGGATTGATCACCGCTTGAATACGAATGTTTACCTCTTGTCGGGTCTCTCAGCTTCCCCGAACTCATCTCTCTCCTGCAGCATTTCCAGCTTACGTGCTGCATCGGCCACTTGTGCTACAGTGTTGAACGTAACACACACCAGATTGTTTGCGACCGATGTGCGAAGAGCCCACCTAAAGTGGTGTGTCTGCTCTTCAGGAGTACCTGTTGCCGCACCAAGGAAACCAGCTAAGCGAAGAAAGCGCTGTATAAACTCGTTGCTATTCTCCCCAGCTCTCTGTTGGATCCCATGGTACTCTCTCTTGAGCTTATCCTGCTCAGCCTTGGGAAAGAACTGCTCCATCACCCTGTCCTTGAACTGAGTCCAAGTCAAACCAGCAACCCACTCGTCACCACCCTCAGACTGCATCAACGCTAGCCACCAGTTTAGCACATCACCTTCAAACCGATAGCATGCCAACCTCGCCTTGTATGCGGGGTCACAACCCATAGCATTGAAAATCTTCTCGATGTGAGCCAACCAGCTTTCACCATCACTAGGGCTATCTGTCTTCTCAAAAGCTCGAGGACGGAGCTTGTTGAATCTCTCTAGCCATACTGCTAATGTCACTGGAGGAGGAGGTGCCTGATTATGCTGCTGATTGTTGGCAGCTTGAACTTCAGCCCTGATGTCTTTCCTCAGTTGAGGAAGCAAAGCTTGCATAGCAGCTTGAATTGTAGCATTGAGCTGTTCCTGTTCGCGTGTGAGAACCATCTGACAGTATAACATAAAACATATGATTAAACAGATCAAAACATAAATATATATACATGAAAAAAATTTATACCAAAATTTCAAGAGAAAAATTTTATGCAAGAAAATTTTGTGTATGAATGCATGATGCAGTTTTATGAAAACTTTTGTATGCTCGAGAGTGAACGCCTATGGTCAGTTTACCCAAAACAAAAGACATGGCGAGGGGACGCCTATGGGTCGGTCCCAAATTTAAAAGTTTCGATAAAACACATGCGACTAAATAGGGCCAGTCCTGTACCAACCATTACTTAGTCATAAATCTGCGATAATGACATATATATGTATGCATAAAAATGATGAATGCATGAAAACAACTGTCAGTTCTAGGAAGACCATAATGACTACCCACTAATCACAGGTCATATTTTGAGAGCCTACAGGTCGAAGCCTTGGCTCTGATACCATAATTGTAACACCTCATTTTGATAATGGAATGTCACGCGTAATTATGGCGTGTCATCAAAGCATACAAGGAAAAATGTCTAAACATTACATGACCATAAAAGGAAAATACCGGAATCAAACATCGGTAGTCCAAAAGTAAAGCTCATCACACACAAACATAAGTATAGTAAAAGAAAGGACTAAACAATGTTCGTAGCAAATGTATCACATGAAAGATAATGCATAAAGTAAAGAAAGGCTAGAAAGCTTCCAGTCCATATGCACGTACACTTAGAGTCTACGAGCGTCCCTGAGTACCTGCCGTTTTGGGAACATAGAAAAGGAAAACGGCTGAGCAATACGCTCAGTGCACGGATGTACAATAAAGCATGAATAGGATAAGCATATAACATATAACAACGGAAGAAACTAAGTCCCGAGTAACCTGGTTAAGTCTTGATAAAACTGGTTTTATAGTTTGAAAAGCCTTATATTTATCTTGTAAAAACTGTTTAACATATTTTACCATTAGCCAATATAGGTCATGAAAATCCACCGTGCATGAATACTTGGAGGGGTGACCTCATCATGCAAATTAGAGGGGCTGCCTCTAATTTAATATTCTGGTTTGGGTAGGAGGGATCAGCTCCTTGTGAAGGATGCAAGGCACACACCACATTCACACTGAGTAACCATACGCCCCACATGATAAATATAATATAAATGGCCAAAAGCTGAATGGACGCCACGAGCAATCACTCCGTCGTGGTGAAGTCATAACATCAGTGCCTCTAATGTTATGGTTATGGTACCTCCATAACTAGGTGAAACTGGTCATGCATGTATATGGCTATAGGTATTCTAAATTAAACATAAGCAATTCAACACATAAACTTATACTACGGGAAAACATTTGGCTGCATACGGGGAATCCTAATAAGGAAAGAATGTCCATACTGAAAGGACGGGAATCCGTACCTTATGTCCAGTGAACGAAGGAAACGAACTGAGAGGAATCCTACTTCCGTATCACTAATGCTACATAAAAACATACATGAATAAGTATATGCTTACTAAATACGTAATTGGTTTTATGTCATGTCTTAGCTTATTTTATATGTTCATATCATGTTTCACTGTTTTAAGCCTTAAACTGTGTTTATCTCATATTCTGTTTACTCTGATTAAGTATTTCTGGTATTTCATGTATTATTATACTTACAGTGTAATAATAAGTAACTTTCCAAAAATAGCAGGTTTCCTAAAATAGAAAGTTTCCAAAAATAGAAAGTTTCCAAAAAATAGAAAGTTTCCAAAAATAGAAAGTTACCAAAAATAGAATTACTGCTTAAAATAGATAAGTTTCTATAAATAGAAAGTTTCCATAAATAGATCAGCTGCCTTAATTACATAGTTTCTAAAAATAGAAAGTTTCCATAAATAGATTAGCTGCCTTAATTAAATAAGTTTCTAAAAATAGAAAGTTTCCATAATTAGACATAAGCTGGTTAAATAAGCTAAGTATATAAGCCTAAGTGTTTTCATGATTATTTTCTAAGTCATAAAGATATAATGTATAGTTTATTAATTATTTCATGTAATTTAAATAAACTATAGGTTAAAATATTTAATTAAAGTATATCATGTTTTTAATTAAATAAAGTTAAATACTTAGGTTAAAACATGTATTATTATTTATTAATAATATAACCTAAGTCATGTTAATTAATTAATTATAACCATGGTTTTTAAATAATTAATTAATTATAAGTCTAAAAATATAAAATACTTAGGTTAATAATTTTATGATTTTAATAATTAATATAACCTAAGTCATGTTTATTAAATTAATCATGTCATATTTATTAATTTAATTTTAACATATGATTATACAAAAAATAATCTTAACATAAACCGTGAACCGGATCTTGACTAGAACCCATGAACCGGACATGAAATCGACACCATACCCTGAACCACTTCGGGGTTCCCCTTGTCTTGCTGCTGCCGTGGGACCCACACCACCCAACCGGGACCATATGGTCTCGGTGGTGGTCGAGTAGCCAAACCGAGACCCCCTTGGGGTTCGGTTTAGGCGCCGGCCAAAACAAACACCCCTACAACACCCTTTTTGATTTATTCCAAAAACCATTTTCATGTTAGATCTATGTTTTTAATTAGGTTTTAAAAACATCTTGTTCTTAATTTATTATTAGATCAAAATCAAAAGAAAAGGGATAAAAATAATATACCGAATGCGTGGATCTAAACGAGGATGAACAAACACGAACATTTGCACCAAAAACCATGATCAAAATCAAACAATCACCTCCTTTGGTGTGTTTGTATTCGGCGGCCAAAAGAAAGAAAAGAGGAGGAGAACTTTTAGGTTTTTGTTTAATCTTCTGTAAAGTGAAAAATGACTAGTTAATTTTCCCTTAACCCCTATTTAGTGAATTTTTGAGATGGGTTTGGCCCATCTCTTCCTTGTTACCACGGGTAGGGGCCCCACATGGGGTACCCGTACCATTTTCCGTGTCTCGATGTTTAATTGTTCGTTCATGTTTATTTGTGTTCGCGTTTAATGTGTTCTCGTTAAATAATTATCGTGACCTAATATATTTATTTACGCTCGTAATAAATATATATACGTAATTAATAATAGTTCGTGATTTAATTACGTTCATGATTTCATGATCGCATGTTCGTGATTAATTATTGTCAAATAATTATTGCGTGCTCATGCGTAGTAAATACTTATCGTGTTCTAACACGTGCGTAATACGTAAAATCCTAACACGTAATCGTAATCATGCTATAATAGGAAAGTTTTAATCTAGTACGTACGATCTTAAGGGTACTATTCATGATAGAAGCATGCGGGTTTTACAAGTTCACTCTCGAGCATATAAAAGTTTTCATAAACTACATCATGCATTCATGCACTGTTTTCTTGCATAAAATTTTTCTCATGATTTAATGACATAAAAAATTTTCATGTATATATTTTATGTTTGATTAGTTTAATCATGTATTTTGTTTTATACTGTCAGATGGTTCTCACACGCGAGCAGGAACAACTCAATGCAGCAGTCCAAGCTGCGATGCAAGCTTTGCTTCCTCAGCTGAGGAACAAAATCATGGCTGAGGTGCAGGCTGCCAACAATCAACAACAACACCCAGTTCCTCCTCCTCCTCCAGCAACATTGGTCACATGGCTGGAGAGATTCAACAAGCAACACCCTCAATCCTTCGAGAGAACTGACAGCCCCAGTGAAGCTGAAAGCTGGTTGGCTCACATCAAGAAGATATTCGATGCTATGGGCTGTGACCCCTGATAGGTGTGAAAACACCCATCCTTTTACCACTTAATTATAATGAAAACAAGGCCATAACGTGTATTTTATGTCGTAAATGTCGGAATTATGCGTGGTTTGTGTTTTTGTTGTGATTTTAGGATCAAAATGTAAAAAGGGAAGAAAACACGGGCTTTCACGGGCTTTTATCGAAGAAAAAGACAAAAGACGAAGTCAAGAAATCAAGAGTGAAAAAAGAACGGAAGTCCAAGGCATATTCTGAAGATTTATCGAAGAAAAATTCCAAAGACGGAAGTTTAATAAAGTCGAAGAACTCAAGTCTAATTTATGAAGAAATCACAAGACGAGTTTAAAGTAATCCCGAGACAAAGTCTGAAAAGTCGAAGAATTTAGAAGATTAAAGACTAAAGACGAATGATTAAATGAGAAATAAAGAAAGAAGAAAGAGAGGTGGAAGCTTCCTCCCACTCCCTCTCCTCCTCCACTATAAATAGGAGATTAAGATTTCATTTTTTCTTTGTTAGTTAATTTGACAAATTAACTCTCCACCATTTACATTACTTGCACTTTAATTTCATGTCATTTCCTTAATTGTCTTGCACTTTAATTCCTTTAATTCCAAGTAAGTTTACTTTTATTTTTATTGAATCTTTACTTTTCTTGTTAATCTCTTATCTACTCTTCTTGTTTTGATTTAATCTTCATGTTTATGTTTATGTTCTTAAGTTTTTATTGATTAGATTAAGTGGGTTTTGATTTTGTTGGTGTTTATTTGTTAGTTTTATTGTTTTGGATTGTTGGTTTATGATTAGTAGATGTTAATTGGTTAGTTTTGTTTAATCTTTGGGTTTAGTTTGATTGGTTTTGATTAAGATTCATGCTTAGTTATCCTTTCCTTGTTCCTCGTTTCTTTTTAGTCGCCCAGATTCCGAATCACCATTTTTATTCCGCACCAAGTTAATATTCCGAGTAAAGCTTTATATTCCGAACTAGCACTTTCTTCCTTTTATTCCGAACCAGTCTATTTATTCCGGATGAGTTAATATTCCGGATGAAGGTTTTCTTTTGAATATTCCGAATAAGTAGGTTATTCCGCATGAAGCATTTATTCCGAATGAAGTAACTATTCCGCATGAGTGTGATTATTCCGGATGAAAGATTATTCCGGATGAAGAAGCATTCCGAGTGAACCTGTTATTCCGAATCAAGCCATATTCCGAACCAACTAAACATTCCGGATGAAGAGTTATTCCGGATAAACTAATTATTCCGAGTCAACCTTTTTCCGAACCAGCAATGTTTTCCGAATGAAGGTTTTTGCAAAGTATTCCGGATCAAGGGTATATTCCGGATGAACTTTTTATTCCGGATGAACTTTTTATTCCGGATCAAGGAGGTATTCCGAATCAGCATTTATTCCGAATAAACAAGTTATTCCGGATGAAGGTGATTTTCCGAATGAGTATTTTTAGGTTATTTTAAGTTTATGTTTTTAAGTTTTAAACTTTACTTTTCCCGCCTTTTTCCTTAGTCGCACTTTTAGTTAACTTGCCTTAGATTTATTTTAAGCTTGCTTTTAGTTTAAGTTTAAGTTTGCCTTTAGGATAGTTTTAAGTTCTCGTCATTAATTTCTCGTCACGCTTTTATTTACCGTCATTTATTTTCAAATAGATTTAGTTTTAATTAACCGCCATTTACTTTAAAGTTTTTGCACTTTCCTTTTACTACAACGACCAAACTATTTGTTTCCCACCAAAAGAAGACTGAGTCGCACGTTTACCAATAATCAATTCGAGGAGAATGGAACAACGATATTTTTAACTGAGTAAAATCTAGTTATTAAAATGGCGCCGTTGCCGGCTCTTTTCGTAAAGATTAACGGTTTTATGTGAGAGACGCGTTGCTTTTTGGGATCCGTTCATTCGTGAGCGTTATTTTTCTTGCTTAAAAATTTCCAAAAATCCATAAAAATTAAAAATTGTTAAAAATCCATAAAAATTAAAAATTGTTAAAAATACATAAAAATTAAAAAAAATTCAAAAAAATCCAAAAAGATTTTATTTTTAGTGTATATATATTGTCTATTGCTTTGGTATCTTTTTCTTTTGCTTTCGCAGGTGTATGCGTACTAGATCTTCAACTTATCCAGAGCCCAAGACTCGTGAAGATTTAGCTATGGCAGGTGTGAACAACAACAATAATCCACCGCACCTCAACAATAACAACAACAATGTTCTTCCACAGCCCGATCTTCGGACAATGGAGGAGTTTTTTCAACCAACAATGTTTGGACGAGGAGGACCGATTGCGTCGATGCAAATCACGGCTCCGGAGTTTTCGTTGGAGCATCACATGATCCAACAAGTGCAAACTAATCCCTTTCGCGGATTGCGGATGATGATGCCAACAAGCACCTCGAAAAATTCATTACTATTACCCAAAGCATGAAGTTGCCCGGTGCTACTATGGATGTTCTTCGCCTTCAACTCTTTCCACATACTTTATCCCACCACGCCGAAAAATGGTTTGATCGTCTCCCAAAGAATTCCATTCATACTTGGGATGACATGACTCAACGCTTTTTGTCACGCTACTTTCCACCATCCATGGTCACGGGCCTTCGAAATCAAATCAGCGGTTTCATGCAAGAACCCGATGAATCTCTCTTTGATGCTTGGGAAAGATATAATGTTTTGATCGATCGATGTCCAAACCACAACATGCTCCCCGTTACGTTGATTGATACTTTGTACAATGGTTTGACTTTTCGTGATCGTGATACGATTAATGCAGCCGCCGGTGGCACATTTATGAAAAGAAGACCCGAGGAGTGTAGAGAGCTTATTTAGAACATGACTACTCATCACAAAAATTGGGATTCCTCCGCTTCTTCAAGGAACAACCCGAGAGTCAATGTTTCTTCTACTTCAGCAAACCCCGATATGACCGAATTCACCCGCATGATGGCCGAAATGAACAAAAATATCTTGCTCATCGCTACAAACCAACAACAACAAGTTAAAGCTGTAGCAAATTCTTGTGAGACATGCGGCGGTCCACACTCATACACTGATTGTCCTTCTACTCAAGGTAATCCGGAAAACGTGTATGCGGCTTATGGTAACTATTCACCAGAAAATTACCAAGCCCGACCTCAAGGGGATCAAAATTTGCTAAGTTACCGGTCGAACAACTATCTTTCACCCAGTTTTTCTCCTCAAAACCACAACCCCAACAACAATTACAATAGAAGCAACCAAATCCCACCTCGAGCTTCTAATCCTTATCACCCACCCGCTCAACAAGCCCCCCTCCCCATTAATCAAGATGTTGAAGCTTTAATGAGAACCCAAGGAGAGCAAATCAAGAATCTACAAAGCCAAATTATCAATTTGAAAGGGATATCACTAAGCAAGGGAATGACATTAGATCTGAGCTTCGAAATGATATACAATCCTCCTTCAGCAATCAAACGAATGATTTGAAGAATATGCTGGCTAGTTTCTTACCAACCACTCAACCCTCTACTTCGGGCTCTCTACCTTCAAACACCGTCACCAACCCGAGAGCGAATGTGAGTGCTATTACTACCCGTAGTGGAGCAACTTTAGTAGGACCATCTATCCCACCCCCAGTTACACCATCTACACCTCCTCCACCACCATTTATCCCTACTACTTCCACGCCTAGTATTAGTTCACCATTACCGTCTCCACCTCGTCATGAAGAAGTACCCAAGAAGAATCCTCCACCAACCCCACCTTCCACCCTTAACCCCTCAACATCTCAACCTTCACCTTCTACACCTCCACCACCCAACCCAAGCATTCCTTACCCTTCTCGACTCAACAAGGCTAGAATTTTGACTAAGAATGACGTTCAAATCTCTCACTTTTTGAACAAGATTGCCGGCATGACCGTCACCTTTACCCTTGTTGAAGCTCTTGCCCAAATGCCACAATTTGTCAAGATGTTTAAGGAATTGCTTAATAAGAAGGAGAAGATGGTATAGTTTGTTAACACTCGCTTGAATGAAAATTGCTCTGCAATCCTTCTTAAAGAACTTCCGGAAAAACTTGGAGATCCCGGTCGTTTTGTGCTACCTTGTACTTTTAACCAAACCGACGAATTTACTGCCTTAGCCGATCTCGGGGCAAGTATAAATTTGATGCCTTTCAGCGTTTGGAAAAAGTTATCATTGCCCGACCTTACACCCACCAAGATGACTCTTGAGCTTGCAAATCGCACTCTCGCTTACCCGCTTGGTATTGCCGAAGATGTGTTCATTAAAGTTGGCACCTTCACTTTTCCGGTTGACTTTGTTGTTGTAGATTATGAAATGGACCCTCGTATTCCTTTAATACTTGGTCGGCCATTCTTGATAACCGGAAAAGCTCTTGTCGATGTTGCCGAAGGTATGTTAATCTTAAGGGTCGGGAATGATGCACAAGTTTTTGAAATGAGGAAGCTTACAAGCAAATATAATGGAAGAGAATCGGCGAATATGATTAATGTGCTGGATGATTTTGTCGTCTACAACAATCCTCTATTCGATTCTTGCCATGATAATCCACTGTTTCAAGACTATGTGGATGATTCTCTCTCCAATTCTGATCCTCCCCCAATTTATGATTCTCCACCGATCTTTGATGCTTATGATGATGATTCTAGTTCCGATGGAGATGATTATGACGATTTTACTTCTGAGTATCCAGACATGCCCACTTATGATGATTTTGATGAGGCCGATACTCTTTTGAGTGATTCTTCTCATGATGAAGATCCTCCGCCAACCATGCTTAATCCTACTTTGGATGACTACTCATTTGAGGAAGACTTTTCTACTTTTCTCAATACATACTTCCCTCATGAGAGTGATGCCCCTCCTTTAGACTTTGATGATTATGGTCTTTATCCTACTTTGGATATGAAGAAATCTGTTTCAAAGGAGAAGAAGCCGGCCGACACCGATATCAGCAGCACTTATGTCTTGACTCCTCTCTATCCTCCGTCTGAGGATGAGATTGAGAGATTTATGATCGGATCTTCTTCAAGATCTGCTGAGCTCGAGTGTTATTTTCCCCTAAAGGAAAGGTGTTCGACCCCGACATTGCACTTTTCAAGCCATCTCACTATCCATCTGATGAAATAAAAGGAAAAATCTTTGGTACTTATGAAGATATGCTTGTCCCTCACCATACTTGCTTCCACCGTGCTTCACAATTGCTTAAGGGAACCTTGCCTACTCTTCTTTGGCTTGCCTTGTTCGCCTTAAGCTTGTGCTATTTGATGGACGAAAACTATGTATTTGATCCCGGTGGATGTTATTCAAGTCTATTTCCATGATAATCAAGGTCGAGTCAGTCTCACGACTCGGTGAACAAAAATCAAGCGCTTCTTGGGAGGCAACCCAAGTATCTATCTTTATCATAAGTGTAGGGGAGACCCGTTGGTGTTTGCTATTTCCTCTCTTCTCATATTCAGAGATTCGAGCATTCAATGATCCACTCTTGATGATTTTTGACGACCCGTGATTCCGTGTTTGCGTCTTCCCGGTTCTATCCTAAACTCTTCTCGATTTACTATTTTATATTTCTCAATATTAAAATAGGAATCTCGTTAGTCGTCTCTTCCTTAGCAAGATTTTAAACAATGTGCACAATGTCCTAAGTGTAGGGAAGTTTACTCCCACATGCTTAAACATTGAGGACAATGTTTATATCAAGTGTAGGGGGGACTTCTATCGAAGTTAAGTGGTCTTTTCCTTGTTTTGTCCTTATTTTAACCGGAAAATCAATTTTTCGACATTTTTCAAAATTTTTGATCTATTTTGGCCTAGTAGTTTTACCTTTGTATAGTTATTTTCTTTCTTTACTAGAAATTTTTTTAATAAAGTGGTTTTAATTTTCAACGTTGTGAATCTTTTGACTCAACCCGAGTTTACTTATCTAAGTTTACTCTAGCTAGTATCCTTAACGTGTTTAAGTCAAGTTTTGCTAGGCTTTTATCTAGGGAGCTTTAAAACGCGAAAGTCTTAACTCTCACGGGTTAAGAACAAGAACTTTTCGCAAGTTCCTATAATTGATCCTAGAGAGTCGTTTATCAAGGGAACTTTAAAATGCGAATCCTAAACTTGAAAAAGTCTAACAATTTGCAAGATCCTATAGATGACTCGAAAACCCAAAGCTGTGATTTAATTGGCTAAGCATCCACGAGTCTCATTCCTTGAGATTTTAAATTGTGGAGAACGAGAGATGATAGAGTCAATTATAAGTTTGGTATTCTTTCGTGAATTTATTTGAGTTGATTATAAGCCTATTCTCCCATCGCTTGTTAATAAATTTATCTGCAATAAGTAAGGTCGTACGATTTGAAAAGTTACTTAGCTTCTAGCCCAAGATCGTTTAAAAGTTGCTCGGTATTAATTAGAGTTCATAGCCAAGGCATAACTTATTAAAGCGGGACGTGAAGATTGGCGAGTTCGAAAAGGCCCTAACAAGGCATGAGGGCTACATTTTGTTGCTAAAGATCCAAAAGTGATGTGAAGAATCATTTATCGAAAATCAATATGAAGGATCAAGACACACGACAAAAAGCAAACACTCCCATAAAGATCATGGCGAAGTCTATCCAAAAAGGCCCTAACAAGGTATGAGGATAAATAGATCCAAGTCCTAAAAGGAGGCGAATCGTTGTATATCAAAATCCCAAATAAAGATTGGAGAAAAAAGAAGAAGTCATGGTCCAAGTATGAAGAATCTCTCAAAACTTCAAGTGAAGAAATTCCTATTATGAAGAGAAGACCATTATTTCATGAACGTCTCTCAAGATTTGAAGTATGAATTCACTGCCAAATATCGGTCCGAGAAAGGTCTCAAATCGTGAAGCGAGTTATGCCAAGATATGAACTTTATGAGGTCCCGAGAAGCAGTTTTAAAAGATTTTGTCCTTTATCTAACCATTGATTAAATCGTCCCACTTTATTTTCGGCGTTAATAACTATCGAAATAAGTCAACGATGCATCCTCGTGATCATTCAAGACAATAATAAAATATAAGAGATACACCTAGGAATAAGGGAGTCTAAGTACATAATTGGCCCACATGAGTTCATGTTAGTTTGCTAACTTATAATAACAATGATCTCATTTTTAAGCTTGGTATGGGGAACGTGAAACTTGAGGATGATAATCATTCATGACATTCCAAAACCCTAAGGTAAGTCTTTGATTTCTTTACTTGTTTTTTTATTTTCTATCTCTTTAATAAAGGCCAATGTGGATTGATTGTGATGAAAAGTGTAATCTTGCTTTGTAACTAATGCATGGCATGAGGACATTGCAATGGCCAAGTGTAGGGGATTTGATAGGTGTGAAAACACCCATCCTTTTACCACTTAATTATAATGAAAACAAGACCATAACGTGTATTTTATGTCGTAAATGTCAGAATTATGCGTGGTTTGTGTTTTTGTTGTGATTTTAGGATCAAAATGTAAAAAGGGAAGAAAACACGGGCTTTCACGGGCTTTTATCGAAGAAAAGGACAAAAGACGAAGTCAAGAAATCAAGAGTGCAAAAAGAACGGAAGTCCAAGGCCTATTCTGAAGATTTATCGAAGAAAAAGTCCAAAGACGGAAGTTTAATAAAGCCGAAGAACTCAAGTCTAATTTATGAAGAAATCACAAGACGAGTTTAAAGTAATCCCGAGACAAAGTCTGAAAAGTCGAAGAATTTAGAAGATTAAAGACTAAAGACGAAGGATTAAATGAGAAATAAAGAAAGAAGAAAGAGAGGAGGAAGCTTCCTCCCACTCCCTCTCCTCCTCCACTATAAATAGGAGATTAAGATTTCATTTTTTCTTTGTTAGTTAATTTGACAAATTAACTCTCCACCATTTACATTACTTGCACTTTAATTTCATGTCATTTCCTTAATTGTCTTGCACTTTAATTCCTTTAATTCCAAGTAAGTTTACTTTTATTTTTATTGAATCTTTACTTTTCTTGTTAATCTCTTATCTATTCTTCTTGTTTTGATTTAATCTTCATGTTTATGTTTATGTTCTTAAGTTTTTATTGATTAGATTAAGTGGGTTTTGATTTTGTTGGTGTTTATTTGTTAGTTTTATTGTTTTGGATTGTTGGTTTATGATTAGTAGATGTTAATTGGTTAGTTTTGTTTAATCTTTGGGTTTAGTTTGATTGGTTTTGATTAAGATTTGTGCTTAGTTATCCTTTCCTTGTTCCTCGTTTCTTTTTAGTCGCCCAGATTCCGAATCACCATTTTTATTCCGCACCAAGTTAATATTCCGAGTAAAGCTTTATATTCCGAACCAGCACTTTCTTCCTTCTATTCCGAACCAGTCTATTTATTCTGGATGAGTTAATATTCCGGATGAAGGTTTTCTTTTGAATATTCCGAATAAGTAGGTTATTCCGCATGAAGCATTTATTCCGAGTGAAGTAACTATTCCGCATGAGTGTGATTATTCCGAATAAACCATTATTCCGGATGAAAGATTATTCCGGATGAAAGATCATTCCGGATGAAGAAGTATTCCGAGTGAACCTGTTATTCCGAATCAAGCCATATTCCGAACCAACTAAACATTCCGGAGGAAGAGTTATTCCGGATAAACTAATTATTCCGTGTCAACCTTTTTTCCGAACCAGCAATGTTTTCCGAATGAAGGTTTTTGCAACGTATTCCGGATCAAGGGTATATTCCGGATGAACTTTTTATTCCGGATCAAGGAGGTATTCCGAATCAGCATTTATTCCGAATAAACAAGTTATTCCGGATGAAGGTGATTTTCCGAACGAGTATTTTTAGGTTATTTTAAGTTTATGTTTTTAAGTTTTAAACTTTACTTTTTCCGCCTTTTTCCTTAGTCGCACTTTTAGTTAACTTGCCTTAGATGTATTTTAAGCTTGCTTTTAGTTTAAGTTTAAGTTTGCCTTTAGGATAGTTTTAAGTTCTCGTCATTAATTTCTCGTCATGCTTTTATTTACCGTCATTTATTTTTAAATAGATTTAGTTTTAATTAACCGCCATTTACTTTAAAGTTTTTGCACTTTCCTTTTACTACAACGACCAAACTATTTGTTTCCCACCAAAAGACGACTGAGTCGCACGTTTACCAATAATCAATTCGAGGAGACTGGAACAACGATATTTTTAACTGAGTAAAATCTAGTTATTAACCCCGTCTTCAAGTCGAGGTTAGGCTGTTACAAGTTTGAAGGCGACGTGCTAGGACGGTGGAAGGCAGTGAAGAAGTCTGAAGGTGGTCACAATTAGGTGGCTGGTTTGACTTGGGCTCAATTCAGGGAGTTAGTGATGGGACAGTTCTTCCCCAAGGCTGAGCAAGAGAAGCTGAAGAAGGAGTACCACAGAATCAGGCAGAGAGCTGGGGAGAACAGCAATGAGTTCATGCAGCGCTTTCTTCATTTGGCTGGTTTTCTTGGGGCAACAGCAGGTACTGCCGAAGAGCAAGCATACCACTTCAGGTGGGCTCTTCGTACATCGGTCGCCAACAACTTGGTGTGTGCTACCTTCAACACGGTGGCACAAGTTGCCGATGCAACAGGTAAGCTGGAGATGTTGCAGGAAAGAGAGGAATTCGGGGAAGCAGAGAGACCCGAGAAGAGGCAGAAGACTAGGGACCGGTCTCAGCCGGCTACTCAGCAACAGCCTACTCAGCCTAAGGGTAACGGTCAGAATCAAGACCGTTCTGCTACGGATAGGCGTGGCGGTAATGATAATTACCGTAACAACGCTGGAAACTCCAACAGCAGCAGGTCCTTACACTTACTCTTTTTCTTATGTTACATGTGATGATTCATAATTCTGACACATTAGCAATCTTCTACCAGGAATCATGGTAATGAGAGGGAGCAGAACCAAATAGGTTCACAACCTAACCATCCAGCTATCACTGGTATTACATCTTACGATTTTTCCACATTGTCCTTTTGTACCAATAAATCATGTCTCATGTGTACTTTTCCAAACAGGCTCCCAGCCATCACAGGCACCTGCTAGAGGGTATACTCACCCTCTCTGCACTACCTGCAACCATAGGCACCCAGGGCCATGTCGTCGCGACAGCGATGCTTGCTACAAGTGTGGCCTTACTGGTCATCGCATAAAGGACTGCCGCAAGGGCGACATGCAGGGCACATCTGGACATGCTGATTCCAAGCCACCTCCTACTAGTGGACGGTTGTACATGACTCCACGTGATCAGGCCAACAAGTCTACAGGTACCATCACTGGAATCTTGTATATGTATGGTCAAGCTGCATGTGTTTTATTCGACACGGGTGCTACGTATTCGGTCATTTCTACTGCTTATGCCAAGAATGTTAGGATTTCCCTTATGCCTTTAGAGAATGTTTTAAGCATTTCCATGCCTTTAAGAGACTTTGTACGCATAACCCATGGGTACAAGATCCTTCCCCTAGAGTTTGACGACAAGATTCGTCCTGTTGACGCACTTCCACTGGATATGTGCGATTTTGACATGATATTAGGCATGGACTGGCTATCCAAACATCACACCACCATAGACTGCCATACATAGCGGGTCCTTTTCGGTGATGTAAATGCACTAGAGTACATTCACAACGGGTTCATACCCGGAAGGTCTGTACAAATAATCTCGACCTTGCAAGCACGTGCACTACTGTCACATGGTTGTGAGGGCTGTCTTGCTACTGTTCATGATTTGGAGGCTGAATCTCTATCCATCCAGAATCAGCCGATCGTGTCAGAATTCCCAGACGCTTTTTTAGAAGAACTTCCGGGCATACCACCTGCTCGTGAAGTGGAATTGAATATTGAGCTCGTCCTAGGAGTTGAGCTAATTTCCAAGGCTCCTTATCGCATGGCTCCCATTGAGCTGAAGGAGTTAAAGGAACAACTTCAGGAACTGTTAGAACGCAGTTTCATTCGACCTAGTGCTTCTCCATGGGGCGCACATGTTTTGTTCGTAAAGAAGAAGGACGACGGCATGCGTCTGTGCATAGATTATCGTGAGCTCAACAAGATCACCATCAGGAATAGATATCCGCTGCCACGCATTGACGACTTGTTTGAACAACTCCAAGGGGACAAACATTTCTCCAAGATTGATCTGCGATCGGGCTATCATCAGTTGCGGGTTAAAGAGCAGGACATCGCCAAGACTGCTTTCCGTACACGCTATGGGCACTATGAATTCGTAGTCATGCCATTTGGCCTTACCAATGCTCCAACTGTTTTCATGGATCTGATGAACCGTATCTTCCATGAGTTCCTGGACAAGTTCGTCATTGTCTTCATTGACGACATTCTTATTTTCTCTAAGTCCACGGAGGGACACGAAGACCATCTTCGTATAGTACTACAGATACTTCGCCAGAAGCAGTTGTATGTTAAATTCTCCAAGTGTGAGTTCTGGTTAGACAAGGTGGCGTTCCTAGGCCACATTGTATCAGCAGAAGGAATCACCATGGATCCAGCAAAGGTTGACGCTATTACCAAGTGGCCAAGACCGACATCAACGACTGAAGTCCGCAGTTTCCTAGGCTTAGTTGGTTACTACCATAGGTTCGTAGAGAACTTTTCCCGTTTAGCACTGCCATTGACCAAACTGATGCAGAAAGGGGAGAAATTCGTCTAGACTAAAGAAAGAGAGAAGAGCTTTGAAGACCTAAAGCAGAAGTTAGTATTTGCACCGATTCTTACTCTCCCATCTGGTACAGGTGGATTTCAAATCTACAGTGATGCTTCAGGGAAGGGACTTGGTTGTGTTCTCATGCAACATGGGAAAGTGATTGCATACGCTTCACGGTAGCTTAAGCCTTTTGAGGAAAATTACCCTACGCATTACTTGGAACTTGCAACAGTCGTATTTGCGTTGAAGATATGGAGGCACTACTTGTATGGAGAATCATGTGATATCTTCACAGACCACAAGAGCCTGAAGTACATCTTCACTCAACGTGAACTGAATATGAGACATAGGAGATGGTTAGAGCTGTTGAAGGATTATGACATTAATCTGCAGTATCATCCCGGCAAGGCGAATGTAGTGGCTGATGCACTTAGTAGGAAGTCCGGTATGATAAACGGCATTAAAATTGAGGAGGAAATTATAAGAGACTTAGAGAGACTAGACATCGAGATCATGGTACATGGACAACACGGTTACTGGGATAATCTTAGAGTGGAACCTGAGTTACTCTCTAGGATCAAGGAAGATCAGAAGGATGATGGTGAAATTTGGGCGATCATTCAGAACTTAGAACAGCAGACGGAGTTTCGGTTGGATGACGATGGTATCTTATGGCAGGGCACCAGACTTTGTGTTCCTGATGATCTTACGCTCAGGGAAGCGTTATTAGCTGAAGCTCATAGCTCCCCATTCTCCATTCATCCTGGTTCGACCAAGATGTACCACGACATCAAGCAATACTTTTGGTGGATTGGTATGAGACATGATGTTGTTACTTACGTCTCCAAATGTCTTACCTGCCAGCAGGTTAAGATCGAGCATCAGTGGTCTAGTGGTTTACTACAACCGTTAGACATTCCAGAGTGGAAATGGGACAAGATCACCATGGATTTTGTTACCGGTCTTCCGCAGACAAAGAGGAGGCATGATGCCATCTGGGTTATCGTTGATCGACTTACTAAGTCATCTCATTTCTTACCGATCCGCAAGGATGATCCGATCAACAAAATCGCCGACACTTACATGAAGGAGATCATGAGACTTCATGGTGCTCCATCCAGTATCGTCTCGGACAGAGATCCTCGTTTCACTTCACGATTTTGGAGGAGTCTGTAGAAAGCTTGGGGTACAAAACTTAAGCTTAGCACGGATTTTCATCCTCAAACAGACGGGCAATCGGAGCGAACGATTCAGACATTAGAAGATATGTTGAGGTCATGTGCGTTGGAATGGACAGGAGATTGGGACGGTTACATCTGTCTGGTAGAGTTTGCATACAACAACAGTTGGCACGCCAGCATTAAGTGTGCTCCGTTCGAGATGTTGTATGCCAGAAAGTGTCGCGCCCCAATCCGCTGGGATCAGGTTGGTGAGAAAACACTTGAAGGACCAGAAATGACCGAGTTGACCAACGAGAAGGTCGCGTAGCTAAGCAGAAATTGCAAGAATCACGTTCACGCCAGAAGAGTTATGCCGACAAGCATCGTAGGGACTTAAATTTTAACGTAGGAGATCACGTCTTTCTTAAGGTACCGCCGACACGTGGTGTTAGACGTTTTGGAATCAAAGGGAAACTCAGTCCTTGATTCATCGGACCGTTTATGTCATCGAGCGAGTCGGTGAAGTATCTTATCGTTTAGCGTTACCTCCGCAGCTTTCTCACGTTCATGACATTTTCCATGTGTCCTTACTCAGAGGGTACAAGTATCATCCCTTTCACGTGGTTCAGTATCCACTAGAACAGATTCGTGAAGATCTTACCTTCATAGAGGAACCCGAACGAGTTCTTGACAGACAAGAACGAGTCATGAGGAAGAAGACGATTCCATTCGTCAAAATCCTTTGGAGGGATCATACCGAGCGGGAAGCCACTTGGTAAAAAGATGAGTCTATCCGGGCTTCTTACCCTCATTTTATATTTTGAGTTCGGGTATGTTCCCCTTTCAGTTTATTTTATCTATAATTTGGGGACGAATTATTCTTTTTAGGGGGGAAGAGTTGTAAAACCCGCATGCTTTTACCATGAATAGTACCCTTAGTAAACGTACGTACATATTAAAACTTCCCTTTTATAGCACGAACACGTGTCATGATTAATAATTACAGAAGTTATGTACGTATAATTTCATGAGAAGTATTAAGTACGTGTTAGTACACGATAATTATTATCAATAATAATTATAATCACGAACATGAAATCATGAACGTAAAAATCACGAACACGTAACTACGTACTTAATTAATATTATATGATTTATATTGTTATGTACATGTATTTAAAACACGAACATTTAATAATAACACGAAAACACGAGAATACGAACACATAAATTAGAACACGGGAAAACTCCAGGTTTTCCCTTGTGGGCCATAGTAGCCGCGACACCAAAGAGAGAACGGGCCAAGCCCATTTGATTATTAAGAAATAAACAAAAAGGAATACTTTTTCATTCACAGAAGTTTTATAGAAAAATAAAAAACCCTACTCCTTGTTCTTCTCTCTTGTGGCCGGCGGCATACATCACCACCAAAGGAGTGATTGTTTGATTTTTTTAGCTAATCTATTCCAAGATCGTGTTCGTGTTATTCTTCTTTAATACTTTCACGCATTAGGTAATCCGTAAACCCTTTTGTTTTTCTTTCTTTTATTTAATTAATTAGCACATGAACATTAATTAAATAAAAACATGGATAAAACATGTCACGTGATCAGGGGTAAAAACTAAGGGTTAGTTCGGGTTGGTTGTTCGACCGACACACAAACCGAGAGCCTAGGCTCTCAGCGTGTTCTTTGTCACGCCACCAACCGAGATCCACGGTCTCGGTGGTGTTTTGTTCGGTCGACAGCAGGAAACAAGGGACCCCGACATGCGTCGGGGTGTCCTTGTGGTTTTGGTTGTGTCTCGGCAGCACACAGCCCCACCACCGGCACACAGCCGGTGGCAGACTTGGTCAGGCAGGGGAAACGCAGCAGGCAGCAGCGGGACCATCGGTACACAGCGGTGGGAAACCACTCCTGTGGTAGCGGCTAACCAAGAGAACCAAGACCACCGGCTTAAGCCAGTGGCAACCTTAACAAAGGCAGTGGCAACCGGTCATACCGGTTTGCCACTGTTAAGGAGTGTTTGGTTCAGACCGGTACAAAGGGGTTCCGGGTCCGGTTCACGACATGTCTAAATTAATTACATGGGTCCGGTTCATGACTAAAATAGAACAAGTATTTATTGTACAAGATATAAATTTTTACAAGTTAATTAAATTAATTTAAGATGGCGTATACTTAATTTAATTCAATCATGAACTTAGGTTAATTATTATTTATTTAATAATACATGTTATAACCTAAGTATTTAATTATTTAATTTAGACTATAGTATTGATTAATTATTAAGACATGAAATATAATTAATTAATAATCATGACTTAGGTTATTATTAATATAATATTAATACATGTTTTAACCTAAGTAATTTATACACTTTAATTTAATAAATCATGCTTATATTTAATTAAATCGTATAACCTATAGTTTATTTAATTAACATGATATTATTAATAAACTATACTATAACTACATGACTTATGATATTAATTCAGCTTAATTCTAAATATGGAAACTTTCTAATTCAGGAAACTTACTATTTTTTGAAACTTTCCTGATCTATTTTAAGAAGATAATCTATTTTTTGAAACTTTCTATTTTTTGAAACTTTCTATTTTTGGAAACTTTCTATTTTAGGAAACCTGATATTTTTAGAAAGTTACTTATTATTACACAACAAGTATAATACAAGAAATACAAGTAATACTTAATCAGAACATACAGAATACATGATAAACACAACATAACGTTAAAATCAGTAAAACAAGACATGAACATATAAAACAAGCTAAGACATGATAAAATCAGTTACGTACTCAGTGATCATAATACTTATACACGTATACTATTTATGTAGCATTAGTGAGATCGAAGTAGGACTCTCTTTCGTTCGTCTTCTTCGTTCACTGGACATAAGGTACGGATTTCCCGTCCTTTCAGTATGGACATTCTTTCCTTATTAGGATTCCCCGTTTACAATCAAATATTTTCCCAATATTTTTTTTATATGTTTGATACTTATGTTAGAATAAGAGCCTAAACCATATACATGCATGACCAGTGTCACCTAGTTATGGAGGTACCATAACCATAACACTAGAGGCACCAGTGTTATGACTTCCCCACGGCGAAGTGATTGCTCATGGCGTCCCTTTTCAGTTTTGGCCATTGTTATTATATTATCATGTGGGGCGTATGGGTGCATCCTAGTTACATGTTTATCAGTATTAGCAGAATGAATGCGATGTGTGCCTTGCATCCTTCACTAGGAGCTGTTCCCTCCAACCCAAACTATTTAATTAGAGGCAACCCTCTAAATGCATGACGAGGTCTCCCCTCCAAGTATTCATGCACGGTGGAACCTCATGACCTATATGGGATATTTGGCTATGAAAACAGATTTTCATAGAAACATAAGTCTTTTCAAACTATAAAACCAGTTTTATGAACATGAATCCAGATTACTTAGAACTTAGAATATTCCGCTGCTATTAGTCTTATATGCTTATGTTATTCCATGTCATACTTGTATATTCGTGCACTGAGCGTTATGCTCAGCCATTTTCCTTTCATGTTCCCAAACGGCAGGTACTCAAGGGCACTCTTAGACTTTAAGCGTACGTGCATATGGATTTGAAGCTATCTAGCCTTCTCTACTTTATGCATTTCATCATACATTTTACTACTTATTTCTATGGACATTGTTTAGTCCTTTTCCTTTACAGTACTTATGTTTGTGTGTGATGAGATTATACTTTGGGGTACCGATGTTTGTTTCCGGTATTTCCTTTTATGATCATGTAATGTTTAAGACATTTTCCTTGTATGCTTTGATGACATGCCATAAACACGCGTGACATTCCATTTACCAAACTGGGGTGTTACACCTTTTGTCGAATTAAAAAGGTAGTCAACGTCTTTAAATAAGAGAAGAATCAACGCCGAGAGAGCACACATCCAAAGTGGTAGTCATAGATTGCACGTCATTTGAGGAAGAGAAGAATTGACGTCAAGAGAACTTCATCTGAAAGGTAGTCTTCATTTGTAGAAGAGGAGGATCGACTTCGAGAGAGCTTGAATCCAAAAAGGCTAGTCGTCCCTTGTAATCATCTGTTGAGAAGCGAGAATCCAAACCATAGACTCATCATCTAAATATATTGAGCTTGTGTCATTCTATAGAAGTCTTCAATCACCATAGGTTAACCAACTCCATGCATAATAATATGCTTATCTTTAAGATCCCATAACTCATTACTTGCAAAATGTTTGATGAATGCAATTTATGTGATTCGACGATCACAAATGTAATGACTTGAACTCCTATAAATGCTCCCCCTGATATGAGCTCCCCCTTACTTGAGGCACCAACAAAGCAAGAATATAGACAAGCTACAAAGAAGGGTTAGATGTTCTACAAAAAAAAGTTAGTAGACAATAGCATGTTTATATAACAAGAGTCACCCAAGTGGAATTAGCTTAAACAAATCAAGTACAAAGAGAGGGACTCAAGATGAAACTAAAACAATCTTAACTTTTTAGAGGTGTCAAAAGTTTGACAAGTTAAGAAAAATAAGTGGGCTATTAGATAGAAAAGAGAACCCAACTTATTTTGGTGACACCAAAAAATATATAAAAAGGACTAAGAGAGAAGAGATGTCCAATTTATAAGAAAAATATTATCGAGATGACATACTCCACTTTAATATATTGGCAAGAATACCAAACTAAAGAGAGTATGACAAGGAAAATAAAACAATTCCACATAGTCGAAAAGAGAGGAAGAATGACTATGAGGAAAAAAGAAAAAGAGGACGATAAACTAGTCGTTTTCACAAACAATGATAAGCATTGGAGAAAGAAGTGTGCACGCGATGCTATCAATCCAAAGACAAGGAGAGGATTTTGACAAGATCCATTCACAATTGTTGGAATAGAGGTAGAAAATAAACATCCATACCAATTTCAATGATAATATGTCAAAGGGTTAAAAGCTTAGAATTTTTGGAATCACACAAGAAAATTCAAGATTTAACCAAAGTCCTCTCAAAAGGTTAAAAACTTAGAATTGTTGGAATCACCCAATCCAATTGTAAATTTTAACCGCAATCAACTCTCAACAACGAGAAAAACGAGAAATCTCATACCAAAGATATTATAGGCAAGGATTCTTATGAATGTCGACACAAGAAGATGACTTCTTGATTTAGAGAAAGAGATCAAAGAAGTCAAAGAAAAGAAAAACCAAGATGGATGGTGTTTAGCATACGATAAACTACATGCTCAAAGTTTCGTAGCTCTTCTCAATCATAATGAATGTGCAAAGAACAATTACATGGCGAGGAAAGGGTGAGGCTCGACTCGACTTAATTTAGAAATGATAGAAGAGATAGACTCGACTTAGAAAGGCATGATTAAAAGAAATCGAGAGAAACTCAACAAAGAAGTTAATGATAACTTCACAAGATAATTCAAGAATACTATACCCTCATAGGTGACAGAAAAATCTTGAAAGAAAACGAGAGAAGAAACTCAAAAGAGAAGAAAAGAAAGAATCTTTAAGAAAACTCGTCAAAAAGAGAGATAGACCAAAAACGAACAAAAGGGACTCACTGGCCACGTTTCGTTAAATAGGTCCGTGGTTCATTATCAATAATGATCCATTAGGTCATTTGAGGAACCGTGGACAGTGGGTGTCCAAAAACGATTATCGACTCAAAAGGAAATCACTTGGTCAAACATTTAACATAAGTTGCTAAATGGCTTGAAAGTCAATGCTTCGGATATGACTTTTAACAATTGCAATTACAAGTTAAAATTGCTTGAATATTTCAAAAGAAATATTTAAGTTGTCAATCTTACTAGGAGAGGATTAGATTTAAATCTAACATTCCTTGAAAACCGAGTGAGAAAATAAAGAAGAAAAGGAAGATCACAAGGACAACGAGATCCAACACCCAAAGACAAATTATGTTGAAAAACATGAAAGGAAATACAAGAAAATAAAGATCATACAAAGATGTATGAAACACAAGCCTAAAAATTAAGCATAATTTTAATCCTAGTTACACTAGAATCCTAAGATTTGCTTTAGTTGGATGTCTTATTAATAATCAATACACATGCTTAACTAGAAGACAAGGTGGTGGCGGAATTTGGTGGAGAGGGCTTGGTAATAATCTTGTAATTCAACACATCATAGATATGAGACTGTTAGCCTCAAAATATTGAGTCAAACAAGAATGCTCGGTCATAGGTTATTATTGTTACATTAATTAGAACCTTGTAATAGGTAGTTAGTTAGTCGTGGTTTACGGGTTTGGATTTAAACTAATAAAGTCCAAAAGACAAGCTCAGTCCAATATATAGCCCATTAAAGCCCGCATGTGGGTGGACTATATATACTACCCTCCTAGCATGTTGGGAGGGTTGGTTATTCACTTGATTCTTTCCTTAATCTAATATTCAACAAGTTAATTCTCTCCTCCTCTCTACTTTCTCTCACTACTTTCTCGCTCTAGGAATCCATCTCTTCTTCATCTATTTTCTTTCTTCAATTCGTGCTATATCATCTAAATCTTTGGGACAACAATTGGTATCAATCGCCATGGGGTAGTTTTATGATTCGTTGTTGATTTTACTTGGTTCGTGTGATTTTATCCTATAATCATCTCGAATTCAAGATTTTTTTGTGTTTTCCATGCTCTAAATCTTGATATAAACCTTCTACATAGTTGTGGTAGGGATTTGGTCGCATTTGGTTGGTTCAAATCACGGATTTCTTCTCGAAAATCTCATCTTTTTACCTAAAAATCTCGAAACAGTACTATTATTCCGATCAGTGTCATCGGAAATGGGATTAGTGGTTCCGATCAGTCGCATCGGAAAAGGGTTTAAACATTCCGACCAGCTTTTCCGATCACATTCCGACTAGACTTAAAATATTCCGATTGCATTCCGATTTGGTATTCCGACAAGGTTCTTTCCAACATCATTCCAACAAGGGATTCCGATTGCATTCCGATTAGGACATTCCGACATCATTCTGACAAGGGATTCCGATTGCCTTCCGATTAAGACATTCCGACATCATTCCGACGAAGGGATTCCGATTGTATTCCGATTAAGACATTCCGACATCATTCCGACGAAGGGATTCCGATTGTATTCCGATAAGTGATTCCGATGGACATTCTGATGTTGTGTTTTTGCTAAATTTTGTTCGAGTATTTTTTAGACTTAGCCACCATCTAGACTAGTTTCGAAATATCGTTTTCACGAAGATTAAAAAAAAAGAGTTAAAATTTTTCCGTCAAGTAAATTCAAATTTTTTCCATACTAGTTTTAGGACATTTCTAGCTCGATTTCAAAATTTGGCGATTACAAAATTTTTTGGTCTACAGTTTTGTCAGACTGGTGAATTTATTGTCGGACTGGAGAAATTTTGAAATTTTCGGAATTTAAACCACAACAACGTTCACAACAAATCTACTTAAGATCCATATTCACTTCATCATTTCAGAGAATATTGAGATGGATTCTACTGCCGAATATCGTGTGACGAACGACAACATAATGGTGGCGGGTAACAAAGAGAGACCACCAATGCTTGTGTCTGGTCGGTATGCTCAATGGCAATCACGTTTCATACGATACCTTGATACAAGACCTAATGGTGATGCCTTGAGGAAATGTATTACTCATGGACCATATATATTCAAGAAGATCTCAATTCCTCCAAGACCAGCCACAAATACTATTGATCCAATACCCGCAAGTGAACGTGATGAAACAAGAGCTGATCTTACACCTGAAAATTTTGCTTGGCATGATGCAGAGAAGGAAGCCATCTATATGGTTCTAAGTGGGATTGGAGATGACATTTATTCCACGGTTGATGCATGCCCTACAGCACATGAAATGTGGACTGCTATTGAACGCTTGCAACAAGGAGAATCACTCAACAAACAAGATGTCAAAACAAACTTGTTTTGGAATTTTGGCAAGTTTACTTCAAGGGATGGAGAATCAATTGATTCATACTACTCCAGGTTCTATAAAATGATGAATGACATGACAAGAAATAATCTGCAAGTTTCCACCATGCAAGTCAATGTTCAATTTCTTCAACAACTTCAACAAGAGTGGACACGGTTCGTCACTTTAGTGAAACAACAAGAAAAGTTAGACGAGGTCTCATATCATCGACTCTTTGATATCTTGAAGCAATTTCAGAATGAAGCAAATGAGATTCGAGCTGAACGTGTTGCCAAGACGACTAATCCACTTGCTTTAGTGACTACCACACAACATGTTCAAGATCATCACTCTCGTGCTCCTAAGCCATACTCCACTACATCATCTTCACCACGATCTTCCACATCATCTAAGTCTTCATCATCCACAAAATCACGAGGTAAAGTGCCAAGAGCACCATCACCACCATCTAAGTCCTCATCTGAAGAAGATAGTGATGAAGATCAAGCTCAAAAGAACCGAGAGATGAAACAACAAATTGCTTTCATAATGAAGACTTACAAGAAAATCTATAAACCCACCAACAACAATCTTCATACATCATCTAACACAAAGAACCTATATGTTGAGAGTCCTCCAAGGTATGACACACGTCGACGTGGTGAAAGTCCTTCTGGGTATGATCGACATAATCCAACACATGTTGAGGGTTCTGCAAGGTATAATCGACAAACTGCCAAGTATGATACTCAGAGGATTGCTGCTGCTACCGGGAATAGGGAAACTGTTGGAAGTCAAGTGGTTCAGCAGAGTGGGATTCAATGTTTTAATTGCCAAGGTTATGGGCATATGGCAAAGGAATGCAAGAATCCGAAGAGGGTTAACGACTCCAGCTATCACAAGGAAAAGATGCTGCTATGCAAGAAAATGGAAGCAGGGGTTAAATTGTCAGCTGAGGAAGGAGCAATGCTTGATGATACTGATGATGAAGATTCTGATCAAGAGCTCGATGCACATTACTCGTACATGGTAAAGGTTGAAGAAGTTCTCAAAGTCACTGAAGATGACAATGGCCCTATCTTTGACACTGAGCCAATCGATAAGGTACACACTACTGATGAATATAATGTGTTTGGTGATATTCCTGAGCATAGTGATCTACCCAATGCCATTACTGACACGTGTATGATGGAAACGGTTGATAAAAATACCACACCCGATTCATCAGACATGTGCAATAATGAGTCTAAGGATGATCAACATGCAAATGAATATGATGAAGAGGAACGTATTGCGCTTGCTAATTTAATTTCTACTTTACAAAAAGATGTCACTGAAAATAAAAAGAGCAAAAGCAATTAAAGAAGGCAAACGCTACGCTCACTCAAAGTTTTGAAGAATGCAAAGCTGCTCTTATCAAATCTACTGAGATGACTAAAAGCTATAGAGATGAGCTCCTTCAGAAAACCAAAGAGCTTGAGGGGTACAAGGGAAGTGCGTTAAAAAGTCAAAAGGACGATTTTGAAAACAAATATAATACAACTCTTGAGTTATTAGCAAAAGAGAAGCGTCAATATAATGTTTTCTTAATGGATGAACGCCAAAAAACGTACCTTGCCAATACCAAAGTTAACGAACTTGAACAAAAGCTCTCTATGACCACTACTGATTCTGCTAAAATTCTTGAGGATAAGAAACAAGAGGTAGATGCGTTAAAACAAGACTTCAAAAGTAGATATGATAAAGAAACTGAAAAAGTAACGAAACTAGAAGCACAAGTCAAATTTTTGAAGAAAGTTGTTTATAAAACGCATGATTCTATTCAATCCGTAAGAATGCTGGAACCCCCTTCCATGTTTAAGGGTCAAGCTAGCTTTGCAAGTCCTGAGTACCTTGCCAAAGCTCAAGCTGCGGACCCGTGTCTTTATCTTGATGAGACTGAAAGGACCGATCTTGATTGCATGTCTGTTAGTGCCAATAGTGAAGAGACTGCCCTTTGGGATGATGATAGTCGATCACTTGTCAATGAGGAGTTTATAAAACCATATAATTATGCTTATGAGAATAGTCTTTATGGTCTTTTCAACAAACAAACTCAGAAAACTCGTGAGGAAGTGTTTCTAGAATGCAAACAAAAGAGAATTCAATGGAAGAAAACATTTGCCCCTAAGAAATCTAATGTTTACAAATACATAAACTACCTCCCTCTAGATGAATCTAAAAGCAAGAGTAGGAAAACATTAGGTATTCTTAAACATCACATAGATAATGTTAAATCTATTGTTGAAAGAGACTGGACAAAACGTGAAAATGCTGAGTGGACACGTCCGATTCCTCAAGATATTACCTTGCTTGTCAAAGAACTCTTAATTCCAAAAACGGTGTTGATTAAAGAAACTGTTCTTCAACTTGAGGAGTTCATTCGGACTGAAATGTATGATGATTTAAAATATGTTGAATCTCTTGAGAAACACATTGATGATCTTCAAATGAAGAAGTCTGATTTCTCAGATGAATATGATTTACTCTTGCAAGAATGCGTTTCTAAAGATGTTATGTGTGCTTATTTTACATCTTGTGCTGATATTGATGAATATTCTAATGTTGCATGCAAATATCTTGATAAGATCAAAAAATGTGAACGTCTTGAAATTGAGCTTTCGAAACGTAAAGAAAATGTTGACAAAAAGGCTTTTGAGTTACTTCAACACAAAACTGATTTCCTTCAAAAAAATTGTCATTCACTTGAACTTGCTTTGCAAAAAGACGTTGGTAGTTTTCCACATGATAATAAATTGAAAGAAAAACTTTCCCAAACATTTCGAGAAATGAATGAACAGAATTTGGAAATTAAAGGGTTGAAAGCTCAATTACAAGACAGGGACAGAGCGATAGCAGAGTTGCAGAAACTCGTTGCTAAAATGGGTGGAAAAATCGTGGAACCTAGCATTAAGAAACCTGTTGTTAGACAACCCAATGCCTCTAAAGTAAATAGATCCTCTATCTTGGGAAAACCATCTGCTTTATCAAATTCCTCGTTTTCAAAACCTGTGTTTGCCCCCAAGATGGATGGAAAGGAAAGGTTACCACAGAATCAACCTATAATGAATCATATAGCACCAAGCGTTAAGCACAATAATGTGATTAAACCAGGGATGTATAGAATGTCTACTAAGCCCACAAACAAAGTTACTCAATCGCCTCAGACTGCTAGAAACACTAATATTCGTGTGTCTTCTACTACAGGAATAGTTTCCACTACTAGTGTTAGCCGGCCTCAGCTTAAGAGCACTCAAGTGAATGATAAGGTCTGGAAACACAAGAATCAAGGGAAGATGAAGCAAGTAGAAGAACACCCTAGGAATTTGAATGTTTTTAAGAATAAAAAGTCTGTTATCGCATGTAATGACGATTTGAATGCTGTGACTGATTTGAATGCTATGAATGTGAAATTTGTTTGTGTCAAATGTGGAAAGTGTGCTAATGCTAATCATTCCATGTGTGCAATGAATAAAGTCAAAGACGTAGATACTAGAACTAAGAAGCAAGTTGCAATGCCTATTAGAGCTAGTCAACCCAAACGCAAGATGAACCATTCTGGTGCCACCCCCACTAAGAAAAGTAATGCATCAGACTCCACCACTAAGAACCCTAAAAGCAAAATTAAGGAATTATATGAGTCTGCTAGTAAGTCTTGGAAATGGTGGTTTACTAATCAATGTCCTCCCGGATATAAATGGATGCCTAAAATAGGACAGAAAATGTGACTACGAGTGTTAGTATGCCTTTAAATGTTGCTAAGGACACTAATGATTCTATAATCATAAATACTGTGGTATCCAATTTAGCAAATGCTCCATCGTGTTCTAACTCCTCTGCAGGTGATACAAATAATTCTCTTTATACTGGACTCCGGATGCACGAAGCACATGACGGGGAATCTCAAGCTTCTAATTAACTTCGTGGAGAAGTTCCTGGGTACGGTCCGATTCGGAAATGATCAATTTTCAACGATCCTAGGATATGGAGATTTGGTTCAGGGGAATATTACAATCAAAAGGGTATACTACGTCGAAGGGCTCAATCACAATCTTTTCTCGGTTGGTCAGTTCTGTGATGCGGATTTGGAGGTTGCTTTCAGAAAGAAGACATGTTTTGTTCGTGATTATGATGGGAATGATTTACTTACCGGTACACGGGGTACTGATCTTTACACAATTTCACTACAAGACACAACTTCATCAACTCCAATTTGCTTCATGGCTAAAGCTTCATCGACTCAGGCATGGTTATGGCATCAACGTCTTTCTCATCTCAACTTTGATACCATCAACTTGCTTTCCAAGAAAGATATTGTGAGAGGCCTTCCAAGTTTGAAATTCATCAAATATCATCTTTGTTCTTCTTGTGAACTGTGTAAAGCTAAAAGAAGTAGCTTCAAAACAAAGACTACACCAAGCTCAAAAGGACGGTTAGATCTTCTTCATATGGATCCGTGTGGTCTCATACGTGTTCAGAGTATCAATGGAAAGAAATATATTCTGGTAATTGTCGATGATTACTCAAGGTACACATGGAATCACTTCTTGAGGTCCAAGGATGAAACACCTGATGTTCTCATCAGCTTCCTTAAACTAATACAACGTGGTCTTCAAGCTCAAGTTAAAGTGGTTCGTACTGACAAAGGTACATAATTTTTGAATTCAAAACTGAGAAACTATTTTGAAGCCGAAGGAATTGAACATGAAACATCTATTGCTCGAACACCCGAACAAAACAGCGTTGTTGAAAGACGAAACCGTACTTTAGTTGAGGCTGCTCGAACATTATTATCCGCTTCAAAACTACCACTATACTTTTGGGCCGAAGCCGTGTCAACCGCATGCTACACACAAAGCCGATCCTTAATTATCCCAAGACATGAAAAGACACCATATCACATAATTCATGATCCAAAACCTTCACTCAAACACCTTCATGTTTTTGGATGTATGTGTTACATTATTCGAGATGGTGAAAATCTGGACAAGATGAAAGAGAAAGGTGATGCATGTATTCTTGTGGGATATGCAACTCAGTCTAAGGGATATAGAGTGTACAACAAGAGAACAAAATTGATTGTCGAGACCATTCACATTCGATTTGATGAATTACAAGAAATGGCACTTGAACAAAACAGTTTAAGTCCCGATCCACAACGACAAACGACTTCCGTTCACAACCACACGGAAATCGGAACTCAAGACCACAGCAATGAACCGTCAAGTTCAACGCTGGTTCCAGAAAATGTTCCTAGAGCTGATATGACAGTCGACACGACAATTGAAGAGTTGGAAATGTAATATGGACCAATGTATGATGAATATTTCACGGGGGAGAAACAAGTTGTATCACAGTCTTCCGCTGTCACTCATGATAAGAATGATGATACCGATCATCGTCAACAACCGGATACAACTTTATCTACTTCAACACAGGTTGCTGCAGATTTACCTCCTTAGAATATCACTTCAATAATCGATCCTACAACATCCACAAATATTGTCATTGCTCCAGAGAACACAAATCAAGCAGACGATGCATTATCTGACGAAGACGAATTTATCAACCCATTCGGTACACCGGTACACGAAACTGGAGAGTCTTCTACTCGCCATGTTGATCCGTCAAATATGCATACGTTTTACCAACGACATCCTTCAACACATCATTGGACCCGAGATCATCCTTTGGTTCACGTAATTGGAAACCCTTCACAGCCCGTTCGTACAAGACGACAACTTCACACCGATGGCGATGTTTATATGTTCGCACTCGCCGTGAGTTCAGCCGAACCGAAAAACATCAAAGAAACCATGGCTGATCATGCTTGGATTGAATCGATGACGGATGAACTTCAACAAATTGAAAGACTTAAAGTCTGGGAACTTGTTGACAGACCATACGATGTAATACCATTAAATCTTCGATGGATCTAGAAAAACAAGATGGATGAAGAGAGCACGATCATCAAGAATAAATCTAGGCTAGTGGCTAAAGGGTATGGACAGAAAGAGGGTATTGATTTTGAAGAATCATTTGCACCAGTAGCTCGAATGGAAGCGGTCAGGATTTTTCTTGCTTATGCTGCACATAAGGGATTCATTGTCTATCAAATGGACGTAAAGACGGCGTTTCTTAACGGTCCTTTGAAGGAAGAAGTCTATGTCACACAGCCGGAAGGATTCGTCAATCCTTATTATCCTGACAAGGTGTATCGTCTCCACAAAGCACTTTATGGACTCAAGCAAGCTCCAAGGGCGTGGTACGACGAGCTCTCGAAATTTCTGGTCTCCAAAGGTTTCTCAAAAGGTTCCATTGATCTAACTTTGTTCACTTATAAATATGGGGATGACATTTTGCTTGTGCAGATTTATGTTGATGACATTATTTTCGGGTCTACAAACCCAAAACTTTCAAAATGGTTTGAAAAAGTAATGCACAGCAGATTTGAAATGTCTATGATGGGTGAACTAAAATTCTTTCTAGGAATTCAAGTTCACCAATCCTCAAGTTGTATCTTCATTAACCAAGCTAAGTATTGTCAAGAGATAATCAAAAAGCATGGTATGACATCATGTGACCCCGTTGGGACACCATTATCAACCATATCCCTAGATGCTGATTTGGAGGGATTACCCATAGATCAAAAGAGATATAGTTCCATGATCGGGTCCCTCATGTACTTGACAGCAAGCAGACATGATATTCAACATGCTACGTGTTATTGTGCACGATATCAAGCAGGACCCACTGAAAAGCACCTCAAGGAGGTTAAACGGATCTTTCGGTACCTTAAGAATACCATTCACATGGGACTCTAGTATCCGAGGGAAACCGGTTTCTTTCTAACGACCTATTCAGATTCTGATCATGCAGGGTGTCTTGATACACAGAAAAGTACTTCTGGTGGTGCATAATTTCTAGGTCAAGATAAGCTTGTCGGATGGTCTTCCAAGAAGCAAGATTGCACGTCACTTTCATCAGCCGAAGCGGAGTATGTGTCTCTATCTGCATGTTGTGCTCAAGTTCTTTGGATGAGAACACAACTCACGGATTATGGCTTCCACTTTGATAAAGTACCTATGTACTGTGACTCAAAGTCTGCCATAGCCATCTCCTGCAATCCAGTACAGCATTCGCGCACGAAGCACATTGATGTCCGATATCATTCATTAAGGAACAAGTTGAAAGAGGTATTGTTGAATTATACTTTGTTGGAACTGATTACCAATTAGCTAACTTGTTTACAAAAGCTCTTTCGAAAGAGAGGTTTGCGTATCTAGTTAGGCAAATTGGTATGAGATGTTTGACTCCAGCAGAACTGGAGGTTCTGGCAAAGAAGTCTGCTTGATTCATCTATCAAACATCTACCTATAAATATAATGAAAAAGAAAAATACAAAATTAAAAAATCTTTGATAATCCAAAAATATTCTTCTCGACATGTCTTTCAGTATCGATAAAATGGACGTACCTAGAAATGTCGCTCAATAACGACACGGGTGTATACATAAAGCTCGAATGAAAGTTGTAAATATTTTTCAAAACATGTCATTTCTATCTTTTTAAAGGAAATTGTCTCTTTTAGACAATATTTCCAACAACGGGTAGAGCAATCTATCTAGGGTTGAGCTTGTCACAAAACATTCAACGTTTTGAGCTCAACACAATGGCTTGTAATCACTTTCAGAGTGCAACCCGGAACTATATTCATGGGGGAGTGTACGATTTTGTGCCCTTACCCTTAGCAAAAGAAGTTAAATCTTCTTACACTTGAGTGGATTCGTCAAGACATTCAAAGTCTATGAACTCAAGTTTATGCTTTAGAAAAACCTTTTCGTCAAAAAGAATTGATTTTCAAAAAGCGTTGAACACAATATTTTCAAGAATTTCTCAATGATATTCAAAATCTTTCAAAAATTGTGTGTTCAACAACTCCTATCCTCAAAAGTTTAATGTGGATCAAATCCTCGTAATGACAATTCCATTGGATCAATTTTTGAGGGGGAGCTTTCCAAAATTCATGCTAAGTTTGACACATCTTTCTCCCGAAGATTTCAAGACTATTTTTCAAAATATATTTTAATCAAATTTGGTATCTCTAATATCAAAAGATTTTATATATTAGAGATAGGGGGAGAAAATGTGATTAAAATGTGATCTTATATAAGACTCAAGCACTTTAACTCTTACCTACATGTGCGAACACTTTCGATTATCGATGCACATGTGAAGGGGGAGCATTTCTGAAACGTCAAAACTATCAAGGTGTTAAAAGTTTTTCAAACACCTTGTTAGAATTTAAAGTGGTTTTCATGGTTACGATCAAATACCCACAACATCTTTAATTCACGACGTTATTGGTGTCAAAAAGGTGGTTAGGTTTAAGTCCTATGATCCAACCAGAACCGGAGGGATCTTCCCAGGGACAATCCAATAGATTATTAAAAGTCGTTAGGAAAGATGGAGTACAATGTGAACGCAACTGAATGCCGACTAAGTACTGATGATAGCACTGGAACAATCACAACAAGGTGCTATTAATGATGTCTTGGTAAGCATTGAAGGGGTTGAAGAATGAAAAAGAAATGTAAGGATAAAGGGTCTAAAGAAAGAAGCCCTCCATACAACTTAGGCAGAAACCGGGTCAACACATCATGAAGATAACTCATCATGGACCCAGTGATGTGAAGCACAACCCTTTCCTAGCTACTCAGGCTTCTCTCAAAAGAAGTTTGTTTTATTGTCACGGAGAACAACACGACTTCTATTGACTTTCTCACTCCGAGATAGTTGATATTGAATAGGTGGCATCTGCTCCAGCCTCCGACCACTAAAGGTGCACAAATCGAGTCTAGAGCCAAGAGATCAATCAAATCTCGTTAGGACACACGCATGAAGATCAAAAGAGTCCTACGCTATATCCTTGTGATATTGCTAGAACACTCAGAGTGATACTACTTAGTATTCACAATGATGAGTGGAAATCCTTCCAGTGTTAACATCAAACAGCACTGCGGTAGGTCATATGCAAGATTCTTTATGAATTGAACATGTGTAAAACTGAAAAGCAACAGTGGTTTGATTCTGAATTGATTCAAACTCGTTTCAGGTTTCTACGCAATATCTTTATGGTCTTGCCAGAACATTCAGAGTGATATTTATTAATATTCACAGTGATGAATGGAAATCCTTCTAGCGTCAACATCAAATAGTGCTACGGTAGGTGACTTGTGAGATTCTTATGAATCAAACTTGTGTCAACTGGAAAGCAACAATGGTAAGATTCTTTACGAATCATACTTGTTTCAGGAATTTGAATTGACGACTTTAATCAAGCGGATATGTATCCAATTGATTCACTCTTTATGTTCGCAGTCTTGCTTTGAGACGGTCGAGTAAAGAGAACGGCTAGTACAGCCGCGAAACCCTGTCAAGGAGATTCTTAATTGAATTTACCTAATCACAGGTACGGTATTTAATATCGTATAACGGTCCTCGCCGACTGGAGGTAAAACACTACCGATTTAGGACGAATGTCAAAGCCATTCAGTCAGTGTCTATGTTTTTGTCTCGAGAAGGTGGCGTCACGGTGTACTCAGCAAAGTCAAAGATTCAAAACCACATATTCATGCCCAAAGACTTATCCAACAATTGATAGTGTGAGCATGTGAATAAAGACACAAGATCGCAAGATGGCAATGACAAGTCAAGGATGATTTGAAGATCTCAAACTTAAAGACAAAGTCGAAAGACAACTACAAAGGCTCAAAGATCACAACATGAAGGAACAAGACTACTGTTACACGTTCAAGACTCATTTATGACGAGATTAGTAATCTCCATTGATCTCCAAATATCTAAAGGGTATGACCTTACATTGGGGGAGATTGTTAGCCTCAAAATATTGAGTCAAACAAGAATGCTCGGTCATAGGTTATTATTGTTACATTAATTAGAACGTTGTAATAGGTAGTTGATTAGTCGTGGTTTATGGGTTTGGATTTAAACTAATAAAGTCCAAAAGACAAGCCCGGTCCAATATATAGCCTATTAAAGCTCGCATGTGGGTGGACTATATATACTACCCTCCTAGCATGTTAGGAGGGTTGGTTATTCACTTGATTCTTTCCTTAATCTAATATTCAACAAGTTCATCCTCTCCTCCTCTCTACTTTCTCTCACTACTTTCTCTCTCTAGGAATCCATCTCTTCTTCATCTATTTTCTTTCTTTAATTCGTGCTATATCATCTAAATCTTTGGGACAACAGAGACATGGCAAGATGTTGATATTAACAACAAAGGCAATATGTTCCATGATGCATGACATAATCATGTGATAGAGGAAGAATACAAAAGGAAAGTGGTGGAAGATGGGAGTTTCCAAAATCAATTTCCTTATAAGGAGAAGAGATTTGATTTAGTGTGTTCCTTGGTGAATTTGGGTTGAAAGAGATTTTAGAAGATGGTTGAGAATCAAGGCTTTCATTTTGTGACAAATAAATTTTGCTTTGGTGTGATATAGAGAAAGCACAAGATATTTTGGGTGTGATCAAAGGTTTGAAACAAAGATTCCAAAGGGTGTTGGAACAATTGGGAAGTTTTAGAAAACCCATTTTTGAAGGTGTCTGCCCGCGGTTCAATAATTGTACCCACGGATCCATATATATATGGATCCACCAGACAATTAAGGATCCGCGCACAAAGGTTGTGTTTTGGTGGACAAGGGAATTTTCCAATTCAGCAAATCCTAATGTTCTAGTCCAACTTATCATAAATTTATGCTAAAGAGCAATAAAACTAGAACACACACAAAGGAAAGAAAAACTCATAGGTTCAATTAGCACGTAGGAAGAAAGCTAAGAAAAACCTAATGGCTACAAAAGAAAAAGACTCCTAATGACATACAACGTTCATCGACGAAAACTATCAATAGTCATATTTAGGAAGAGACATTTAATCAATTTAGAGAATGAGTATGCGACTATCACTAGAGGTGCTCAATTACGACTAAGCGTGACCGTTTTTACGAGTTATAAACCAACTCAATTTCTCACATGAAGTAATTTAACCGTTAGGTCAAATTGAAATTCTGGTGCAATAGATTCTCTAGTAGTCATTCTCAAGTTAGACAAAATGTAATTCCTACATTTGCCTAATGAAGTGTAGCAAAGTTGAAATTTATATGACGACACAATGCACAATCTAATGAGGGTTAAGAACGCACCATTTCATAAAATCTTGTCAAAAGAGTCTAGTTAAGCTTATTTACCTTTATAGATCTTGAGTCCAATAACATTGAATTGTATAAACCAAGTTTACACAATTTGTTAGAACACTCTTGATTGGTCTTTCGGAAATGACACATTTACCAATTGTATTGCAATGTAATTTATTTGAGTATTTCAGATGAAACATCCAAGTTGTCAAACCGACTCTATTGGATTATAAGCAATTATTAAACAAATTTGTCTAATAATTTTGAACAAGTAGATTCAATATAGCATCATCAACACAAGTGTGAGTTATGATCTTATGTATATTATTAAGAATCCACATTCATGTCTACACTTAAAAACATATCAATTAGATTCGATAATGATATCAATCATAATTTGAATAATGAATTGATATATATTCGAAATCTTTCTTGATTCCTACTAACACTCCTTTAAGAGAAAATAGCTAAGATTTTCAAAGAGTGTTTCATGTTTTATAGTGAGACATTAATCTACTTGAACTAATAACACAATGATCGAGTAAGACGACCGTCATCAATAGATTTGACAAGCTCACAAAACTTTCAAACCTAAGAGTGTTAATTAACATAACGAGGTATACAAGATATTTATGTAACATTTGTAAACCTAGAGATGTTGATCCTATATGCAATGCACAAATGAATAGACAAGCAAGTAACACTACTACCAATAGTAATGTTCACTTAACAATGTCCAAAACACATAAGAAAACAACAAAAGCATTTGTCTTTTTTTAGTGTTAGATACTACAAAGTATACATAGCTTGATTTAATTTGAAAATAGTTTTTGACCCATTTTAAAATTTTAAATAAGTTCAACACTTTATAAATATATCAACAAGAGATGTCCAACTTAGTGTAAAACGCAAGATTTACGACAAACCGAGACTCAATACTTTGGACAAAGTATATAATTAGAAAACATCCAAATTGTAAAGTTTGAATAAAAGGTTTGGAAGTAGTCTTAAAAGAAAAAGGACTCAATTATGTTCGAATATCACGGGTGGGACGACTTCTACGGACTTACGGTTGATTTTATATAATTTTTCAAAGTTTGCAAAAATCTGAGTCGGACTGACCGGGTTCGTTATTGATAACAAACCTTGGGGAACAATTAAGGAACCGCGGACTAGGGCTGAGAACGGCATACCCAAAACCGACCCGGACCGGAAACCCGGACCGGACCGAACCGAGTCGGACCGAACAATTTCGGTCCGGTCCTCGGTCCGGGGTTTTGGACCAATTCGGTCCTCGGTCCGGTCCGGTCCGGTTCGGTCTTATCAAAATCTCGTCGATTTGGCATAATAGGACCGGACCGGACCAAGGACCGAACCGGACCGGACCGGACCAGACCATTACGGTCCGAGGTTTCGGACCATTTCGGTCCTCGGTCTGGTCCGGTCGCGGACCGATGCTCAGCCCTACCGCGGACAGTGGACAAAAAATGATTTTTTGACCAAAATCATTTTATAACTTTTTGGAAGGACTTAGGACTCTAAAAAATCATTTTAGACACATAGAACTCGTATTTTATAGTTAATTATGACACCAAAATTTTTTATACTTCCATACATGAAAAGATTTAATTCAAGCTATTATACAAAGTTTATTTAACACCAAAACTTGTACGCATGAAACAATAAAACACATTTCATAAGTAACCACTCTTCATGGACAATTTGATACAAAGATCGTCTCTATTTTAAAAAACCGTTTCCATTTTTAAAAACTATTTGTTTTGAAAATGAGAGAAAAGATCGATCCAAGCTTTAAAGTACAATATACTTCAAAGATCTTGAATAGCCTCGCTCTGATACCAATTATAGAAACTAGAAGGGGGGTTGAATAGTTTCTAGTTAATTTTCAAAACATTTCGTTAAACCCACTATGCGCGGTTCAATAAACATACCCACGATTCTTTATCAATAAAGAACCGTCGGTCCATTTAAGGAACCGCCGACAGTGGACGAAACCATTTATTGCATGTTAATCTTTAACAATCCTTTGTATCAAATTCTCGATCAATCTTGACTAAGTATGAGATGTGTTTGTCAAAATATAAAGACTACAAGTAAGTAAACACATAAACACATCAAATCAAGAGTACATCAAGCAATAGTCTAAACACTAAGCACACACGTACTAAGCCTTATATTTTCTGCAACTAAGATGTTTAGACTAAAGGATACACACTTGACCATAATCTAAACATGAAGCACACACGTACTAAGCCTTAGCTTTTCCGTAATTTAGATGTTTAGATTATGTGATGCACACAAATACACACACACACACACAAGTATGCAACTATAAAATTAAAGACTTAGATGCAAAGACATAAATGTAAAGGAAAGTACCGACACGATGATTTATAGTGGTTCGGTCACGAAGCTCCTCTTCGCCCTACTCCACTGCTCGAGTACCCAACTCGAGAGTTACTTCACTAGTCAACAAGCTCCTTATAAGGTGAAGAAAACCATACACGTTGCTTACACCATTTCCGACAATAAGCTAGATGTCAAGTCCTAATCTTAGGTAGGACCAATCTACACACATCGCCTACTTCACTATTTTTCGACACAAGGCTAGATGTCGAGTCCTACTCTTAGGTAGGACCAATCTACACACGTCGCCTACTTCACCATTTTCCGACACAAGGCTAGATGTCGAGTCCTAATCTTAGGTAGGACCAATCTTCATCAATCTACCCACAAGTTATGTTTTATGGCCCAACATAACAAACCTTATGTTTTATAGCCTAAACACATAAACCATATAGATCTAAGTAGACAACACTTAGATCTATGACTCCAACACTATATCGAAGTAATACACAACTTGGATCTACACTCCTAACTCCTAATCCAAGGATACCCATCACTTGGATCTTCTACCCTTACAAACGCATCCAAGTAAACCTATCACTTGGATAAACTACATATACATAAAGTCCAAGCATACACACAACTTGGATCTTCATGATTTATATTGTAGTAAAACTAAAAACATAACTTAGATCTATAGAAAGAGAGATCTTCATCATGTAGTGAACCTAACACTTAATAGGGATAAAAGTGTTCTCTTTGCACCTGAGAGGATGAGAGGATTGAGGATAGAATCACATCTTAAACAAGATTAATCAAAACTAAATAATCAAGGGTTTAAAGATGTTTTTAAAGAAACTGTGTAAAAAGGGTTGAAATAAAAGCTGGAAATGATCCACTATTTATAGGGCAAGAGTTCAACGGACATAAATACCCGCGGTTCCTTAATTGTACCTGCAGTTCCTTATCAATAAAGAACCGCATGTCCATAAGGAACCTCAGGCTTGAAGTTTGTGCATTTTTGTCCTATAGTGGGGAAATGCCATCTGGTGAAGTTTATACCTCAATGGTATATTCTTAGACCATTTGGAATATTCCAAATTCATATTTCTATTTTCTTTTTAATAAAACATTTTCTTAAAAATAAAGTTTAATAAAAACCTTTGTCACATTTAATAAAAAAGTGAGTTTTAAGAAAAACTAAATCCTTGATCACTTAGTTAGGTTAATGACTTGTTTGTTCATACCTTGAGTGATTCATGATGAATGCGATCTTGGAGGCGTCGAGAGAAGTATACAAATGTAATCTTGAGTGATTATGAGTACCTTAACATTTTACATAATGTATTGCGAATTATACATTTGTCATCAACAAAACACGAAGAGATTATATCGACTAAACATCGTAAAGTTTACACTAAAAATATCTTTATGTTAAAATATGATTGGTTGTTTATTCATGATCCATGTGATACCCATTTGAGAAGTCTGATTGGTCCACATAGGATTTAACTTTGTAGCTTAGCCAAAAACAACCCATGAACTTAGTAAACTTTGACAGTTTGAATTCAACTTGTAATAACTTTGATGAAGTGGCAACAAAAGTCCTTGATCTTTGTAGATATGTCACTCTAAGTCCTTTATCTTCAATAATTTTTCAAGTAAAGTCCTTCAAAACTTTCTTTTTTCTTTTCCTCGTCTTTTCTTCCGATAAATCCCATAAAAACGCGTATTTGCTTCACAATGCATCTGTTTTGCCTGAAACACACAAACACAAAATACACGCGTAATTATGATATTTAACAGTTTAATATGATGCATTTGGCCGTGTTTTAGGTGATTTTTGGGTAAATAAATATGAGTATTTACGCACTCATCACGTCCAATCGTAAAAAATGGCATGTATCCCCTCACGGGTTTCATAAACAATTAAAGTAGTTAAAGCGAGGTTATGAACTCTCTTGATAGTCGATCACACGATAATTGAGTAAGGAACGTCCAACGCTTGACACACGACTAAGCGAGACCTAAAATGACGAGACGTGTCTTATGCTCGAGACGAGTATGAAATCCTATTATGTATATATATATAATATATTTTAGGAAATTTTTAGACATTGTTTAAGTTTATAAACTATTTATAAAACTTTTTAATGAAAATTATACATTTGTAAGATGTTATACATGTTTGATAAACAAAGCCCATTTACTAGCCTATACTAAGGTCTATTTATCTTAAGCCCATTTTACATCAGAATTGGGCTTATATGGTAAGCTCTTAAACTCAGTCCCATTAGCATCCAAATATCCATTTTAGTTGTGCTTTGGGCTTTTATGGCACAAGTTCACTATTTATGTGGTACGGGTTCTAAAAACGCTTCAAAATATATCAACTTAATATTTTGCGATGGTCGGGTCTCGGTTTTCATAAAGCTCAGTATGTAACAGGTCTAAACTTTCCGATGAGTGGTTCCTACCACATCTGGTTTTACAAAAATGATCAAGTTACGCGTTTTATCTCTACGATTTGATTTAGCCAATTTAGTGATATATCTCAGTATTAAACCGTTACTCCTAAACCATAAATCGTCTAAATGAGTTCTTTATATTGATGTAATTTTGAACTCATTTAATTTACTGATCTTAAGTTTACGTGACATATTTAACATAGCCTAAATGTCCATTTTCTTACTAGAAGTAAGGGATACAGTCAACTTAAGTTTCACTATTTTAGCCGTCATTTCTAAACTGTTTATCCGTAGTAAACTATTTTTTTACAGATTCTACATAAGTTTAGGTACAACTTTTTAGTTTTGCATATTCTGGGATTAGCATACAACGTTTTAGAGAAAACATGCTAGCAAAACAATATGTCTGTTTTGAACACATTTTAACATTTTGATCATATCTCAATCTCTGGGAATTGTCACAAGATATGTCACCCGGAGAAATCTTCACAAAACAATTATCTATTCATATGTGATATTCCAATATCCATATTCTACTGATCGAATATTTTTATCACGTTTTGCAACTAACCTAAAATTATCCATTACTAGTATTAATCCTAGAGCTTGTTTATCACATTTTAGCTTATCACCACACATATACAATGTCAAGAATCCCCTAATCAATTATTACATCATCATTTTCAGTAGCAAAAATAATCCATCTTTTGCTTTTTCTCCTTAAAATTTCAAAAACAACAAGGCTAAAAACACCATTTTCACCTCAAATTCTTAGTTGCAAGATTGTTATACAAGAAGGTTTATAATCTAGTTATTGTTTTGGTATTGGTTCATCTTTAAACAAGAGTTGTCAGAGGGATTTTAAAGATCATTGGGGTTGAGTAAAAATAATATTTTCATGGGTATATTAGACTTGGTGTAATAGTATTTGAGTGGGTGTTGATTATTGATTTTGTTTTACATTTTCATACGGTTCATTTAATTTCTTTTATCTTAATTTATGAATTATTTTTGTTTAATTATCATTTTACTACTGTATTTCATGATGTAATAGTTGATTTAAGAAGTTTGGACATCGTGTATGCGATTTTGATAAGCAAAAAGGGATAAATAAGCCCTAAGAATAACAACTTAAATACCAAGACATGTCGTAAAATTGGCTAAATCAAATCGCAGAGATAAAACGCGCAACTTGATCATTTTTTTTAAAATCCGAGGTAGTATGACCCACTCATCGGAAAGTTTAGACTCGTTCACATACTGAGTTTTATGAAACCCGAGATCCGATCATCGCAAAATATTAAGTTAATATCTTTTGAGGCGTTTTTAAAATCCGTAACATGTAAAATGCTGGCCTTGAGCCATAAAAGCCCAAAGTACACCTATAATGGCTATTGGGCTTTTTAAGTAGACATAGAAGAACAAAATATGAATCAAAACCAATATTATTTAGGTAACTATAGTTTTTGACACATTGGCCGACTAATTCACGAGGTTTGAACCTACTATGTAGACTCAAACCATGTAAAACTCTCTTTTTTCAAGAGGTTGACGTGACCATTTCAAGGTTGTTTACACCTAGTAGAAGTTGAACTTGAAACCTCACACATATTAAAGTGATAGTCACAAATCCTTTTGTCACTAAACCATCTTAAGGGTATGTTTGATAGAGAGAAAAGATAGAAGAGAAATGAAATTGGATTGAATTCTCTATTTGGTAGAAAGAAATAAAAAAATGAGAATTGAATAGAATTTGGTAGGAAATTGAAGAGAAATGGTAATGTATATTTTGTTACATTCATTTCCACTCTTTTTGTAGAGAATTTAGAGAAAAGAGATTTTTTTTTTTGTTATTTGTTTTTGTTTTTTTTGTTTAACTATTATCTGACTTTTTTTAGCCAACTAATTCACAAGGTTTAAACTTATCGCTTCACAATAGTGGTATTAGTCTTGAGAACTTTTCAATTTTTCTTTCTTTTAATTTTTATACTTTACACCGTGATCGTTTCACACTATTTTTTATTAAAAAAGTTTTTTTAAAGATAATTTGTATGTATTTCAAAAAAAAATCATGGTTATTTTTATTTCAATTCTTTAACTTTATCAAACATTAAAACATTAAAATTTAAAAAGTTTATCATTCAATTTCATTTCTTAAATTCAATTCTCTAATTCATTTCTAGTCTTTAAAATTCTCTCTATCAAACATGTCTTAAATAATTATCAAAACCAATATATGTATTATGCAAATAAGAAAGAAAAGGTTTTCGTAAACCCAAATTCCTTTTGTTCAAAATTCATTAGCTAATAACCACAACATGATAACTTGTTTCACGAGGTATATTCATTAACTTGCGTTGTCATTAATTCGTTTAACTTAATTACGCATTTATGCTTTTTAAGTAAAACTCAATAAAAACGAGTTAAAGTATGTTAGAGCAAACAAAACGCATAAACATATGCTTCAATTTTGAATAGGAAAATCTCTATATGAGTAAATTAATCAAATATCATTTTTGATTTAGCCTGGTTCAAGGTAAATATAAAACTTAATGCATAGTTCTTGAGTTTTTTAGCAAGAAAAGTAAGAACTAACTTAATTTTAAAAAATAACATTTTACTTGTAAATCAACCAAATCACCATTTTTTGGTCATTCTTCTCTTTAACTAATACGCGAAAACACAAATTTTTTATTCTTCAATTTCTTCATTAACTGAAATACTCGGAAACTTGAAAAGTTACATACTTCGTCGAAACAAAATTTTCATAATATGCGATGCTATTAAAACATGCTTTGAGAAAATACGTAAATATTAAGTTATTTTTTGAATATATAAATGCCAATCATATAAAATATTATATAAAAATATATAGAAGTCTAATAAATAATTATATACAAAAATAAGAGAAAAGTTCAATGTAAACCATTGTTTTAGCACTAGCAGAGTACCCGTGCAATGCGACAGCGAGTACCCTGTGACTAATATTTTAAGACAAACAAATAATTTTCGATTAATTGTAATTCTAACAATAACTGTACATAGCAATGTGAAGGTATCCGTCTTTCAAAGATGGTACATGTGTTCCTTTATTTCTGTTGGAGCAAATGCCTACACATTGCTACATAGTGGTTTAATTTATTCAAGAAAAACTATCGCGGGTCATTTGATCCTTATGTTTATAGTCATAGGGTGCTCGTCGTCGTATTACGCAGATATATTTAAATGTATTATACGGTATTGGAACGTAGCTCTATTATTTCATATTAAAATGTGTATTTTGATAAAGAAAACGTATATTAAACACTCATTGTATGTAAAGTCGAAATAACTATTTTGATATCTGAAAATTATATCAACAGGTGCGAAAAACGGAACATTGATATCTCAAAACATAAATTTAATTAATGAGATATAATAATTATTTTTCATATTGTACTTACTCGTTTTTTAAATTGGATAAGGTAAAGTTTAGACAATGTTTTGGTAGAAAAAATAAAAAAACCCCTAGAAAATACAGGTCTATAAATTGTGATTGATACTCGTTTAGAATATTTGTGCAGAAAATATTGCTAAAATGCTAGTATAAAATTCCTTACTCTCTGTATATAATTACGGAGTAAATAACTCCTTTCATCTTTCACATTCACCCCCTTTCAATTTCTTCTACTCGATATTATCTCTCATGAATTTTCTTCAAGTTTCACCCAGAACAAAAAATTTCCGATGATGTCAAAGCTAAATCTCGATTCATTTAACAACATGAACACAAAAAATCAAAAACAAAACCGATGCCAATAAAACCAGATCTATCACCAAATCTACCACCGAGACCAACAAAGCACAATAATACTGTGTGTGATAGTTGCGGCCGATGGTCGGGACGACGACAACAACTATCAGTAAATGTTGTTGCGGTGGGGGAGGTGGTGTCGGAGGTGTTTGTGGCAGTTGAGGTGAAAGGCGTTTTTATTGAGAGGGAGAGGATGATGATTTGAAGGGAAAGAAGGTGGTGTGTTTTATTTGTGTTTGTGGGTATTTATATTTCGTAGGCTATAGTATAGTTTAAAAAACTACATTAGAAAAAGATTTATGATTTAAGCGTTTTTTTGGGTTGAAAGCGGTTATAAATTCATCGTAGGCTGTTACGTATGATTTTTTACAAAATTAATAGTACATTAAATTTGAGTTGTTACTATTGAGTTTATAAAAAAAACTTATGCATTAGCTATGATAATGTTATTTAAATTTTAAATTGGGTTTGAAAAAGAAAAACATATGAATGGTTTTGGTGAATATTTCTAATACTTTGTGTTGTATAATTCTTTCTAAATAAAAAAATGTTTTAAGCTGAAAGTTTAAGACTTTTATAATTAGAAAAAGGCGTAAAACTTTTATAAAGTAGTAAGATATACTAAATCAATAATCACAACCAACTATTTTTTTCATCTAACAAAAGATTATTTTTAAAAAATTTAAATATCTCACAAACCGTTAATCGTTACGTAAAATGAAACATATCATTTCGGCGAGAATCAAATCATCTATCTACCGATGGGCACATGCATATACTTTCAACAAACCATATTTTTGATTTTTTTTCAATCACGTATGAGAAAATCATATATGATTCGTATCACGAGTCATATATAATTATACGATTTCGAAAAATCATGTATGATTTCAGAAAATCTGATTCGTGAACGAATTATATATGATTTTATCAGACGTGACTAAAAAAAATCGAAAAAAGAAGTTCGTTAAAAGTATATATATAAAATATTTAATTTTCGTTGGAATGATATATTTTTTATCGCTTAATAATTTATCGTTTGTTGATATTTAATTTTTATAAAAAGTAATTAAAAAATGATTTTAAAAAAATAAATAATTGTAATTAATTTGTTAAGTATATTACAGTATTTTAGAGGTCTATATTCATCACCAGCTCTAAAAAAAATATATATATATATATACTCACGTTTAAAAGATCTTACGCTTCTAATATGATTCTACAATTAAAAGATCTTGCAAAACCAAAAACAATTTTATATAAAATCTAAATATTGACAACCTTGGATTTAGACATACTCCCTAAATTAAAAAGCGAAATGCTACTTTACAGGGAGATAAATCGTTAATTAGCAAAGAAAGAATTAGACACCTAGATTTACTCCCACTTGTTAAGCTAAGCAAAAGCCACTAATCCCAGTCCAAAAATTAGGAAACAAATGCTACTTCTTCTACAACCGAAAACGACCCCTAAACCAAAAATTCAAATCCTTAGATTCAAAGCATCCTTTCTTTCTTCCTTACATAAATCCAACAAACTTATAATTATTAGTTCAACCTAACACCATCACCACCATCTCCTTGTATATACTCTTCCAAAACCAAATCTCAAATTTTATAAAAAAAAATTTATAAAATTTTATAAAAATAATTAGAAATGAAGCAGCTACAGTCGTTACAGCAAACTCGTGGACGGAACAACAGTTTCCGTAACCAATCAGATTTAACGGCAGATGTAACGTCTTCCGTTAAGTCTCCGTCAAGTATCTTCTGGTTGATTCTTCATTGTTTATGTTGTTTAATTAGTTTAGTACTTGGATTTAGGTTCTCTAAGCTTGTTTTTTATTTACTTTTTTCGACCAATAGTGTTAATTACTTGTATACTAGTAGTACTAAAACGACCTTTGGTGGGGATGGTATTGCCGAAACGATGTCGTTTACGACTTCGTTAAGGAGTTTGTCGCCTCCGCCTGTTGGGGTGAATGTGAGTGGTGGTGTGGTGAGTAGAGTTGTGGTGGGGCGGCATGGGATCCGGATCAGGCCGTGGCCCCATCCGGATCCAGATGAGGTTATGAAGGCGCATAAGATGATTGAGGCGGTTCAAAGAGAGCAGAAGGTGATGTATGGTGTTAAGAATCCGAGGTGTTTGATTGTTGTGACGCCGACGTATGTCAGGACGTTTCAAGCGTTGCATTTGACTACATTGATGCATACGTTGCTGAATTTGAATTATGAGGTTGTGTGGATTGTGGTGGAAGCGGGTGGGGTGAGTAATGAGACTGCAGCGTTGTTGGAGAAAGTGGAGAAGTCGAATGTGAAAGTTAAGCATGTGGGGTTTCAGAGGAAGATGCCGATTTTTTGGGAGGCCAGGCATAAGATGGAGTCTCAGATGCGGTTGCAAGCGCTGAGGTAGAACTTAAATTTTTCACTATGAGTAGGCTTTATGTTTTCTTATATTTGAGCTTTGTTTTAAATTTTGATATGATTTTTGATAATTTAGAGTTGTGAGAGAAGATAAGCTAGACGGGATTGTGATGTTTGCGGATGATAGTAATATGCATAGTTTAGAACTATTTGACGAGATTCAGAAAGTTGAATGGATTGGTGCTGTTTCGGTTGGGATTCTTGCTCATTCGAGTCATCCTGATGAAGACCCGTTTGAGGTTCAGAAGAATGTGGATGAAGAAGATGAGAAGAAATCACCGTTTCCAGTTCAAGGTCCGGCTTGTAATGAATCTGATCGGTTAGTTGGGTGGCATATTTTTAACTCGATTTTATATAAAGGAAAGAGTGCAAACTATATTGGTGATATGGCAGTTGTGTTGCCTAGGAAGTTGGAGTGGTCAGGGTTTGTGATGAACTCGAGGTTGGTATGGAAGGAAGCTGAATTTAGACCGGAGTGGATTAATGATTTGGATATGGTTGTGGCGGCAGGTGGAGATGATGACATTGGGAGTCCTCTTTCTTTGGTCAAGGACTCTTCGATGGTGGAACCCTTAGGTGGTTGTGGGAAGAAAGTGATGATGTGGTGGCTTCGGGCTGAGGCTCGTGCAGACAGCAAGTTCCCTTCTGGGTTAGTCTTCTTTCTTGACCTATGAAGTTATAATTTCTGGGTAATGTCAAATTGTTGACGGGTTATTGTTTAACTAGTTGCACCAACAATTTAACATCTAATCATTTATCACTATATGAGTGTATGCATAAATCAGCATTGGTGAATATTTTTCTGTTCTAAAATAGTGTTGGAACTTAAGAAATAAACATAATGCTAATATGGGGTTTCCAGATATATGGTTGTACGTTTGTAACATCTATAACTTACCTGACCTTATCCCTTTGATTGATCCACATATGATTCTATGTACGTACCTATATGGCTGTATATGTAATTAGCTATACACATACAAGTATATGTTTGTATCCCTTTATGGGGTTTCGCATGAACTAATTTGAAGATCTAGCTGCCACAGTGATAAGCTGATTGTTAGCCGTGCCATGAAAACCTGATCCTGGTTTATATTTTATTTTTCTTTACTACATAATCTTATAGAGCTTTTGTATCAAAATATATTGTGTGGGCTTAGCAGCTAATAAGAGAATAGTGGAGGCTGTGCAGCTAGGTTACCGGATTGCATAATATTAAGCTATAATTAAAGCATCACCAAACTCACCACGACTTCTTTCATGAAAAGGTGGAGTTACTAAACGTTATTACCCCCCCCCCCCCCCCCCCCCCCCCCCCCCCCCCCCCCCTTGTGATTTGCAACCCCTCTCTGAAAAAGGGTTTGTTTGGTAATTGTGGTACATTTTATCTACTAGAATGCTTTGGGTACCAGTTTAAATAGATGGCCTATACGTTATGAGGATCTCCCTTAAAGTTTCTAAGAATAAGTATATGGTACCAAAATTGACCTAGAATATATTCTCAAGTCTCTAGGTAATCTAGCAATTTAAGATTCCTCGGATGGATTGTTTGTTGGGGGCACTAACCTTGTCCAAGCCACATCATCCTTAAAACTATCTCATAGAGTTTATTACTCTCATCCAGATCTAGGGTTTGTTTCTTGCATTTTGATTTTGAATTATCCCTTGCGCTTCGTTAGATGTGTAGGTGCCACATAAAAGATTGCAACCAAACATTAGTTTTAGTCACAGGCTAGGTTAGACGCATTAAATATATACCACAGGCAGTTTTTCAACCCATTTGACCCTTTCCCTTTTAGCTAATTTTGCTATTTGTCATTAAGATTAAAAGTAACTATTGTTGACCCATTCATAGATAACTGGGTCGACTTTTGTAACCGCAATTGTTCCGGCTCAAATCAGAAGGGGTGTTATGGATGTGTATTTATTATTGCAATATCGATGATGACATTCATACAAGTTGATCCTGAAAACATGCTTCTTTATGACGACCTCTAAATTATTCTCATCTTGACCTTAACACCCATTCTCTTTGCCGACCTCTAAATATTTGATCCTGAATAACATGCTTCTTTTTGCCGACCTTCAAATATCAATGATGACATAAATATAATAGTGTAAGGAAGTTAATTCGATAACCATCTTTGTCCAACGCGTGAAAACTGAAGACACAATAATCACCTTCGGATCACACAAACACCCCCCTAACGTGACCTGTTTTAGGCGTGTCCTCCATTGAGCCTATAACTTGAATTATTATATCATTAATCATAATGCATAATGATGCAGATGGACTATTGATCCTCCACTGGAGATGACAGTGCCAGCAAAACGAACACCATGGCCCGATGTTACCCCTGAACTCCCATCTAACACCGTCAATGTGATCAGCAGCACCACTCAACTGAACACTGAGAAGCGTGCAACAAAAACTCGGACCCCTAAATCAAGACGAAGTTCACGTGGCAAAAGAAAACACGAATCAAGAAATGCAGATGCACGTGTTGCGGCTAGGAACTCTGGGGAAAAGACTCAATAGTTACATATATCGGGTCGACTCTGGTATTGATGAGAATGTGTTTTATTACAAAGTAAATAGGTGGTGTATCTTACAGATTATTCGAATTTTTCTTAGTTTTAATTCTATAATTGGTTCAGTTTTGTTCAGTTTATTTCTGTTAATTTGGGTTCACTTGTGCTTGATTGTTTTTTGTCGTTGATAAATATTCTATAGGCATGTCGTGCCTGGCAAAGAGAAAAACGTGTATAAGGCCTTTTTTCCTTCCGATTGTCAAGAAATACAAGTTTGCTTTGTTATATAAACAGAGTTAAGTCAACTTTATTTGTATGTGCCTAAAATAGGCTACAATATACATGCCTATTTCGTATATGTATCTACAGGATTCAAGAAGGTGGTTTGTAATAAGGAAATACAGTGTAAAACGTCTGCAGTATTGTGATGAGCAACAACACCATAGCTGCAATCACCCCTAAAGTTGCCCATGGATTCTGGAAGTATTTGTGTCTCAAGTCTGCTGTCCAGGTTGTCCAACGATTGTCCCGACAGTTGTTTATCTTATCTGTGAGTCCTGAAAGATAACTGTTGTTAAGGTCTGCAACGACCTCTTGACATAGCCTGTTGAAGAGATCTGCAACATCATTATCATTCCCAAGCCAGTGCTCGATGATTCCTTTATAATGTAGGAAGCCTACATCCGCTGCAGAGTCTATTAAGTTGTTCATGAAGATCAGATAAGCTGTGATCTCGTTGCTGCATTCAGGATGACACTCCTCAAATGCCACAAGGTTACGAAAGATGGATTTAGTACCCTCGTGTATCAGTATCCGGGGTATCTCAAGAATTGAATTTTTGTATTTAATATCCCAAAACTGGTCCGTCTGACGTTTCCGAAACCTTATACCACTATCTTTTAGTTGTGTTACACAATAGGTTATCTGTGTTGTAGGATTTCCTACAACGTTACGGCTCAGTCTTCTCTTCCATAACTTTTTAGTTCTTTTCGGTAAGATTAAACCTTTGCTGACAAGACCCTCCCGGAAGAGATGGAGGCAGTGAAGGGGCAGTGGATCAGAGCTAAACTCTTTGTTTCTGTGGAATGGCTCATCGGTTGGTATCAACGGTGCAAAGAAAGTGTTTCCCATGTTTACTAACGCGTTTGTGTTGTCACTGTCACCGGTCTGAATGGTTAAGAGTGCGTCGAGTATGCACATAGGTATTTGGTTCTCTAATTTTACCATATCTCTCCGGATCGAGTCCAATGTTCCACAAATCGAGAACACCGGATCACCTTTTGCGTATCCGATTTTTTCAAATCCGTCTTTCATTCCTCTAAATAGCTCGAGGATGAAACAGCCATCAAGAACCATCATCTTCACGAAGTCGATGCTTTCTAGACTGATCTCACCCTCGTAGGAACCACGTGCTTTTGCATCAAGATTTGCAATAGAATCAAAATAGAGGTTAAAGTCATGTTTATGGCGACTAATGGTTTGGTAAAAGGCACGCCATTTGTGACGTTCCATGGGTAACAATAGGTCATTTTGGCGGTGGTAAGGGCCGATGGAAACCACACTTGGGGTATAAGATTTCTGGTCGGCTTCACGTAGGTATCTAGGGACTTTGTATATGCATGTCTTTCGAGCAAAAACTGCTTCATTGTCTAGACGTGCTCTTTGGAGCTCCTCTGCAACGGTGATTAGCCACTCGGGCTGCTCCTGTTGGTTGCGGTCCATTCTTCTAATTCTGTTACAGATCAAGGAATTTGTGGTGTAGTAGAAATGTAGAATGACAAAGAAAGGACAGATTTATTAAATAATGGTGATTTCTTGTGTTGCACGTTTTATACTAGAGCTTGACTGAGCATGTTTGCTGATCACTCATAAATGTGTAAATGACTCAGAAATAGAGAAAAGGTCGAACTTGATCCAATTGTTTATTGAACTTCTCATTCTGATTGCTTCAATCGTTATAAGATTACATACCTTTAGCTTCAAGAAACAAGTAAACGCGTTAAATATGACCCATACGATGATATGGTTGTTCTAGTTGACCCTTCTTGTTATTGTTAAGTTGAAGCTCATAGCTGATCTGTGAAAAGCTAGATAGCCAACTTTTGAAAATCATGCGAAAGTAATACTAGACATCTTATGTCTCAAACCCGTCAAGGTGTGGTGCCATGGCCTCTTACCCGTTTTCAGATCTTGTTAGGGACATTATGAGCTTTTTACCACTCATCTTCACTCCGAAGGAGGAAAGTTTGCAGACTTCATATAGAGATGGCTTATGTATAAACTTAGGAAGGTAAACTGTATCTATAATAGAAAAGCAAACAAAATTGGCGTGATAAATTATGGAAATTTATATGCTAGAAACCAAGAATAAGCTAATAAACTCGATCTAAAGTAAAGCATATGTTAGAGTTTATACTGCAACAGTAATTATTACAACGTCCATCTACGTTTACCTCCCTATACCGCTCCAGCGCGATTTAGTACTTTCGAATTTTATACATGAACTAACTGTGGTGAAAATTGCTTATCTTGGCCTATTGGGGCGATGGGTGACTATTGCTTACTGCCTTGATAATAATACTTGACAATTGTATTTGTGACGAAATCTGTGCGACAACAGTTACTGATGCAATAATACCTGTCTGTTTTCTATTTCGCCTAAGATTAATCAACAATATAACGCTTGATCATTTGCTTCCAAGCTTGTTATGGGAATCGTGAACATGCTAGTTATTAAATATTCTATATGTTTTCCAAATTATAAAGCCACCCGAACATTATAATAATGTAAACCCATCATTGTAGCTTATAATAGTTTTGTAATCTTATCACCTAATCAGGAGAACTTTGTTCCTCGCATGTTGCATAGGACTAAATACATGTTGCAGCTGGAAAGAATATTACTAAGCGAAGTTCAAATAAATGGATAATAGAAATATATGTCTAATTATATATGTAAAGCTGTGTGTTAGCATGCATTTATTTTGTTCTGAAAATACATATGCATTGTTTAGAATAAGAATGTGATTCTCGCGAGTTTTGTCAATTTTACTAATTCTGAAAATAACCTCACACTAAAGTACTATACCACGTAAACAAATTTAGCCACAAAATCAAGATGTTGGCTTATAATAGGAAAACACATCATAAAATGCCTGCAAAACCGTAATAAGCAACAAAACAACACCAGCAATAACCGAGATGAAAGCCCAGGGATTCCGAAAGTATTTATGCCTAAAATCAGCTTTCCAGTTAGTCCAACGTTTATCACGAGACTTGTTAATATCATCTGTCAACCCCGAAAGATAACTATCATTAAGGTCCGCAACAACCTCTTGACATAGCCCGTTAAAGAGGTCAGCTACGTCGTCATGGTTGCCAAGCCAGTGCTCAATAATCCCTTTATAATGTAGGTAGGCTACATCTTCAGCTGAGTCTATTAAGTTGTTCATAAAAACCAAGTAAGCCGTGATCTCGTTGCTGCATTCAGGATGACACTCCTCAAACGCCACAAGGTTACGAAATATGGATTTAGTACCATCATGTATCAAGATCCGGGGTATTTCCAAAATCGAGTTTTTGTACTTTATGTCCCAAAACTGGTCAGTTTCACGTTTCCTAAACCTTATGCCGCTTTCTCTAAGCTGTGATACACAATACGTTACTTTTGTGTGGTAGGCTTGCCCACCACATTACGGGTTAACCTTCTCTTCCATAACCTTTTGGTTCGTTTTGGTAAGATTACTCCTCTGCTGACTAAACTTTCGCGAAAAAGGTGGAGGCAGTGAAGGGGTTGTGGGTCGAAATGACTAAAAGCCCTATCTTTGTGCAATGGCTCATCAGTTGGAATTAAAGGTGCGAAGAATATTATTGCCATTTTAGCCAATTCGTGTGTGTTGTGACCTTCTCCATTTTGTAGGGCTAAAAGTACATCGAGAATGAACATAGGAATCTGATTCTCTAGTTTCACCATATCTCTTCGAACTGAATCCAAAGACCCACAAATCGAGAAAACCGGATCACCTTTTGTGTAACCAAGTTCTTCAAATCCGTCTTTTATTCCTCTAAATAGCTCAAGGATGAAGCAACCATCAAGAACCATCATTTTGACAAAGTCATTGGTGTTAAGATTGATCTCACCGTCGTAGCAACCACGTGCTTTAGCCACGAGTTCTTTGATGCAGTCTAGATAGTGCTTGAAATCGTGGTTATTGCGATTGATGGTTTGGTAAAAGGCCCGCCACTTATGGCGTTCCATTGGAAGTAGATGGCGATTTTGGTGGTGGTAAGGCCCTATGGAAACTACGCTTGGTGTGTAACATTTCTTATTGGATTCACGTAGGTAATGAGGGACTTTGTAAATGCATGGTTTTCGAGCACAAAGTGCCTCGTTGTCTAGGCGCGCTGCCTCGAGCTCATTACGTATGGCGATTAGCCATTCAGATTGCGGTTGTTGGTTTTGGTTTTCATTATCGACCATTTTTTTCTATAGAAACTGAAAGTTGAAAGGAGGAAGTAGTCGTGAGTAAAATGACATATTGAGGGGAGATTTATTCAACTCATTGAGCTAACGTGTGTCGCACGTATATAGTTTGACTGACCATGTATAAAGAAAATTATTCGTTGATCATACATTATGAGTAGAAAAGTCTACTACCTGTTAAAAGAAAAATATTCGTTAAACTTCCTGCCCAATAATTATCAGTGTTTTAAAAACCAGTTTAACCCGGTCGGTTCAACCGGTTGAACCGGGAACCGAAGTGTTGACCGGGTCGTTGTGAGCCGAGTTTTCATCGAATCCCGGACCGGATTGAACCGGCGGTTTTTGATCGAACCGGGTCAAACCGTCGAATCAAAAACCGGCGGGTTCAACAGACATCAAAGGAAAAACAAGCCAATGATCTAAATCAGATGATAGATGATTAAATTTGACAAATTCAATGTGTTGTTGAACCATACGCTGTTTCGATGTGCACATATGACGAGGATCTGTCATTGCAAGGATGAATGGATGATTAATAGTAAATGCAAATGAGGATCCATCTATGTAGACTGTGGAGATGATGAATTACAGATGAAAATGAGAGGCGTGTTCTAGATTTTTTGTTTTGTTTTATTAAATGAAAGAAAGGAAATGATAAAGAAATGTGTTGGGAAATGATAAAGAAATGAAAGTACTGATAATAAGTAAGTAATGGACACATGAGGTGATACATTTGTACTTGTTAACAGTGCCTATTAAATTTTGTTTTTAATTACTACTTGGATTGGTTGGATGAAAAAAGAAGTAACATTAGTTACTTTCATGCTAACATGAGTAATAATATAGGGCAATATTTTTTTAGTGTAAAACCGGTTTGATCCGGCGGTTTAATCGGTTGAACCGGTAACCCGGTGAACCGGCGACTTGACCGGGTCAGTTAAAAAACCGGGTTTTAAAACATTGATAATTATATCACTTGATTCAATTTCCATTCTTCTTTCTTCTTTCACGAAATTTCCCTCCCTTTTCTCGCTAAGAAGAAAACACCCCAAAACACAATTTTTGACTATGAAATTTCTTTTCTGCGTGATTATGTCAAAACTGAAATATCAACATACATAACACTGTAACTCGCATTACAATACCAAACTTTCGGATACAACCAGCAAGATACATAAATTAGTTGGCTGAACTGACTTATGTACACCTCTAGTTAACGCTGATATTAAAAATTGCGAATCAATTACTTACTTGGTAACCAAAATCAAAATCATATACTTCCATTTTCTTGCATATTAATTGTTAACCTTAGCAGGCCTATTTCCAGCATAGTTTGATATAAAATTAACATCATCTCATCACTCATGTGATAGGTTAACACAATATTGTGAGAGAGCAAAAATTGGTCTTGTGCATGTATAATATAAAAAAGGGCCCTCTTTTTATTTGGTTTCTTTCTCATTATTGGCCAATATGAAGAATCATTGCATATATGATTGTTCTTATGTGATTTTCGTGGTTTATAATAAGAATGAATGGCCCAAATGGACTGCAGAAGTGTCAGCAACCACAACAACACGGCCGCAATCACTGAGAAGGTCTGCCTTCCAGGTGCTCCACCGATTGTCATGACATATTGATGCTATCTGTCAACTCTGAAAGATAACTTCAATTCCATTGAGGTCAGCAACAATCTCTTGACATAACCTGCTGAAGAGATCTGCAACAACGTTATCGTTCCCAAGCCAGTGCTCAATGACCCCTTCATAATGTAAGAAGCCCACATCCGCGGCTGAGTCTGCTATCAAGTTGTTCATAAAAACCAAATAAGCTGTAATATCGTTGGGACATTCGAAGTGAGACACCCCTCAAACGCCACAAGGTTTCGGGATATCAATAATTCAATATTGTACGTGTAAACAAGAACTCCAATAGGAAGATATGTTTTCGTATCTCATTTACCACTATAATTACATAAATTATGGAGCTATATACAAGGAATGATTACACAATATATTCAATGATTGATCTTGTATATCAATAGTTTCTATAGATAGTTGATTTTCTTTGATTGCTCTCGTTCACACTCCCCCTCAATGTGAATGTATGTTCGTCATTCCCAACTTGTCTAGAGAGCTGTGGAAGGTGTCATTACCCACTCCTTTGGTTAGCATATCCGCTAACTGATCTTGAGACTTCACAAATGGAAACTTAATTGTTTCTTTCTCCAAATGGTCTTTTATAAAATGACGATCAATCTCTACGTGCTTCGTTCTGTCATGTTGTACGGGATTGTTTGCAATCTTAACAGCAGATTGATTGTCACAATATAAACTCATTGGCTCGTTTACTTTAATTCCAAGATCCCTTAGAACCCTTTTGATTCACAATAGTAGTTCGCATACCCCATGTACCATACTTCGAAATTCAGCTTCAACACTTGACCTGGCCACCACCATTTCCTTCTTACTCCTCCATGTAACCAAATTACCCTACACAAACGTGAAGTAACCCGAGGTAGACTTCTTGTCTGTCTTATCTCCGGGTCAATCTCCATCTGTATACCGTGAACATCTTGACTGTTACTCCTTCCAAAAAATAATCCTTTTCCAGGGCAACCTTTAAGATACCGAAGAATTCTATATAGTCCCATCATGTGATCTTCATTAGGTGCATGCATGAATCTGCTTACGACACTCACTGCGTATGCTATGTCTAGACGTGTGTGATCTAAGTAGATTAATTTCCCCACTAGTTTTTGATATCTTTCTTTATTTGCGGGGTACCTGACAGGTTTGTTCAGTTAAACAGTAATTCACTTCAATCAGGGTTTTTATTGGCTAACAGTCAAGCATGTCAGTTTCAGCTAGTAGATCTAGTACATACTTTCGTTGACACATCGTAATACCTTGTCGTGATCTTGTAACTTCAATCCCCAAAAAATACCTCAGCTGGCTAAGATCTTTTAGCTCGAACTCAGTAGCTAAAAACCATTGTAGCTTTTTTATTTCATCGGGATCGTTGCCCAGTGACTACCATATCATCTACATATACTATTAGAGCTGTCGTTTTTTCCTGTATCTTCACAAAGAGCGTTTGATCTGCATCTCTCTGTTTGTACCCCACGGTATTCATGAAGTTGGAGAATCGTCCAAACCAGGCTCGGGGAGATTGTTTCAGACCATACAAAGCTTTCTTTAGTTTGCATACTTTCTCTCCACAAATTAATCCACGCGGTGGATCCATAAAAACTTCCTCCTCTAGCTTGCCGTTCAGGATTGCGTTTTTTACATCAAACTGACGCAACGACCAGCTTTTATTAGCAACAATCGATACGAGAGTTTGAATGGTATTAATTTTCACCACCGGAGCGAACACACCGCTATAGTCTACCCCACATTTCTACGTATAGCTGTAAAACCTGTGGTTTTCATGTTTGATTATGACATCATTGTACACGTCATCTCATGGGTTATATTATATATTACTACCTTTGCATGAAAACTTTATACTAACATATGCATCATACATGAGCATTCATACATTTGATCACTAGAACTATTTATATACTATAACATGACTGTGAGTATTCAACCACCAGGCCAACATAACTTTGAACTTATATCATGATTGTGATTATTCAATCATGGGTCACAGTAACATTTAGTATGACTACATTTTATGAGCATACAACCATACAGTTGATTATTTTGAGGCTATTAAGTCACCTAGAGAACATGAGCATATGCATACATTATTTTAGGGTATAAAAATCTACAACCATGATCACAGTTAATAACGTTTACCAGTTACTTACATTTACTACAGGAAATATATGTTTATACATTTTCTATACTCTTTAAATGACTCTATGAGTCAATGTAAGCCAACGTCTCACATTTTAACTTTACACCTACTAAATATTACTACATTTTATTAAGTGTCTCATATTATGTTTTACTAAATTATATATTTTATATTTACTACTTATACTTTCACTAAAAATCTTAAAACGTAACCATTTCACCTTAGAATTAAACCTACACTCACATTATTATACCTAGACTATTAGTAACTCTACTAATTCACAAAAATCAAACACTAAACCATCATAAACACCAAGTCCTAGCCGAATGCCCTGCATACTACACTTAAACTCTATAGGAACTTATGAACACTACACATAACTTCAACTTACACTTATACAACAAGAGCTCATTAAAACCAACACTATGTTAGACATCTCATGTCCCTTTGACCTTACTATGCGACGGCTAAGACAAGACCAAAGGGCAAGTGTACCTTGTTTGAGCAATTAAGGATTTGTACCATGAATATAACCTAGGATTTTAAGTGTACCATTTGATATCTAAACTTGATTTTGCCTCTCTCTTTGGCGTGGCCTAAACCGAACCACAACCTTCACCATCTCACAAGATGATAAGCCTAAACAAGCACATTCACTCCATTCTACCTCTCTCATTTTCGGATAACCAAATCACCTACACAAAAATAATTTCACACCTCATTTATTACCCTAAATCTTGGTCTCTAAGAGCAATTAGTGTTAGCATTCAATACTACTACACGAATCTTGGCTAACAAGTAATCTAAGCTATCCTAGGTCACGGTTAAGAAAGCACATGCATAGATCTTTGTAGTTCAAGGAGTTTTTAGCTAGTGTTCATCATTTGTCATCAACCTCACTAACAAGTATCCATCTTCATTTCCATTATCATTCTTTTTAGACATCATGAAACATATGGACACAAACACCTATACTCGTGAATATATGGAAACTATGATTAAGAAAAGCATGCACACGTAAAAACACTAAATAAACACGAACCCTAGCTAGATCTAAGCCACGACTTGAATTTATTTCCTTTGAAAACATGCCTAAATCTTAAATCTATAAACACTAGCATGAATCTTGTTTAAGTCTAAGAATGAGCCTAGAAAAATTAGAAGCATTAGCCTGCCTAAATCTCTAATGAAGTAAGCTTGATGAGCTAGATAGATAAGCCTTGAAATATAAAAGGCACACAAGTCAATAAGCCATAAGCCCATGACTCGCGACTTATTAATAAGCCGCGTATAAAACATAAGCTCATTAGGCCCATTAGCTTAATCAACTTATTTTAGGACTAGTTAAGTGTTTAGTTAATTTTTATGAACTTAGATAAGCCCAAAGAATGAGCCCACTAAGCCCAAAAACAAATCGAACCATTATTGGGCTTAACGAGCCCATTAAGTTATTTAAATACTTTTTATGGACTTTTTGTGCCAAAAGTGTAAACATGTGAAAGTACGAGTCCATTTTGTAAAGCTATAAAATTACCTAATTAAATTTCGAGACTTTAGTAAAGTCTAAGGACTGTTTTTGTAATTTACCAAAAGTTAATAGGTATTTTAAATCATATCCGAAACTTAAATAAAACCAAGGACTATTATTGCCATTTCATGAAAGTAAAACGAGCCCTAGATATTCACTTGTTGTCCTTTATTGATTTTCGAAACTCTAAGGACCATTTATGTCATTTACTAAACTCAAAGCAAGCCCTAGGGACTTGGTTTGCAATTAACCGAATATTTAATACTCTAGGGGCTGTTTTGTCAATTGCTGAAAGATATATAAGCCCTAGGGGCAGTTTTGAAACTATGTTAACGGATAAGGACTAACGTTGCAATAATACTTAACAAACGGAACGCTAGGGGTAATTTTTGCCATATAAAGATTTTGTTACAAGCCCTAGGGGCTGTTTGGAAACTTCTCTTTTTACAAGGACCTCAGTGCAATTTACCTTAAGTTTATTTTAATTATTTAATTAAATAAACTAAAAGGGTTTATTACGAAACTTGTGTAAACCAGAGGACTAATGTTGTACATTTGTAACTCTAAAGAATTTTGTGAAACATTATATTTTTGCAACTCTTAATTAAATAAAAAACATTTATTTAATTAATTACATTGTTAAAGTTAAAACGAGTTAAATACATTTTAAGAAATTAAAAGTGTATATATTTCGATAACGTACTAATCGTTTAACATTTAAAAATGGTAACGACTTATTAAATTGTGATCATGCATTTTCATCAACTACATTTATATGTGTATTTTATTTGTGCATTTACTGAGACCCATATAAATTACCTAGGTAATTCCACTGCTTCGTGATCATATCGTGCCAGTCTACTCAGTGACTTTATCACTACTGCATCACCAATAAGGTGAGTTCATGGCCCCATATTTTTACATCTTTTATAACTGGGAAAGAAAACATACTAATTATTGTATATGCAAACATTTCATAGGTCCGCAACTTACTTACTGCCTATTGTTTTCCCCATTCCCGTGGACTGTAATAGTTAATGGTGTAGCGCGAAATGTTATAAATAGATCTATTTGGGGATTGACAATCCCAGTCTGTGTGAGTAGCTCTCACCTAGCCTAGGCCAAGGCCACCAGACTTATATACATTGTCGGACTAAAGGGGTACTTCTCAGGGACGATCCACATAGGCCTCTGATCACTTGTATAGCTTCTATTACAGGGCAATAGGAACTACTATAGTATTGAGCTTGGAGCTCTACTACTTTCGTGGTGTTTTGCATATCAGTACTTTTACTTAATAAACTAAACCTGTGAATTCACCAACTTCGTGTTGACCCCCACATTTTACTTTATATGCTTTCTCCGAAAAATAAGCAGGTTCATATACACTTGGATTTCCAGCATCATAGGAAGCATCATGTTTACCATTGAGTTAGGATATTACTTCAAAAATGTTAAATGTTGATTTCAAGACAATTTACTTAATTTGCACAATTAAATTCATGTAATATGTTTTAATGACATTTATGATCATTGCTCTATATACTGTGTGCCATCGATCCACCAAAGTAACACCCCATTGTTTATTTACTTGGTGAAATAGGTTCTTTTATAGTTCTTGCATTAACTGGTCTGGAAATGTACTATTCCGCTGCATTTGACCACTTTGGGGGTGTTACAGAAATGGTATCAGAGAGCATAGTTATAGAGAACCAGATCAAAATCTAAATTTTTTAAAATAATAAAAATTTATAACTGGACTATAACTGAATTTAAAAATCGGTTTTAAGAAAAAATTGATTTTTGGGTATACATATTGTGTGAACTAACTGTGCACTGATATACAGCTTTGGCTATACGATCACATAAGTATCTACGTAATTTTTAACCTACGCTGTTAAAAGATATATACAACATTGCATATACATTTTTGAAAACTTTTTGAATTGTGTAAGCTAATACTTACTCAACTTTGAAATGCTATTATTTTCAGATCATCATGACATCACTGGCACGTGTACCCACTATTGATGCTCCCATGACCCTACTACTGCTGCGCCAGCATCACCGACCTTGATACTCCACGGACTACCATCAGACACCGAGTCTGGAGATCACCAGATTACTGGAGCCATTGTTATATCATAATTACCACATGTACACCACCAGTTGTACCTGCTTCCCCAACCGGGGAAGGAGATCAGACTACACCCGTCTTACCACCGCTTCAACCACTCTCTACTCTTCACTTCTATCCCACTAGAGCCCCACCACCTCGCAAGAGGAGGTGCGACTCTACTCCTGTCTCCACCTTTGAGATAGGAGAGGGATCAGGAGCGGGACGGGCAGGACCCAACCCTGTTCAGGCACAGATCACCGCATTAGCTATGAGACAGGCTCACGATTCGGCTGCTATTCATTCCTTACTATGAGCAAGCCATTACGGACGCTCAGTACTACAGGAGAGACTAGATTCTCTCTATTAGGCAGTAGCAGCGGAGTCGCACGCTACACATGGGAATTGGGCGACTGTCCAAGACACCCTACAGTGGTTGCTCGAGGAGAAATCTCATCTCCGACAACGTTTGTTCGCCCTCGAGGGCCAGCAGTATCACACACACACACCGCCCTCATGACTCAGGGGGATACACTTCAGATCTTCTTTGACTTGGCAGAGGTCCGTCATCAGGGGACTACTACATAGACTGACTACCTCCGGAGTGCAGATACAGCTCGACAGGCACAACTACTAGAGGCTCTTCGCCACACCAAAGACACCCGTACTGCCATGATTACTTTGCATGATGCTACTCAGGCCCCTGTAGCCCCAACTATACCAGCATTTTCCAGTGATTCAGGTAGCCATGTTTAGATTAGATATCTTGTATATCATGACAAGTATTGGGTTGCATCCCAGCTCTCATGATCTAGGACTGATGTATCGTATCTTTTGTTCTTACAGTTGTATTTCCATCTCTTAGTACCTAACCCTAGTAGGTAGGTTATCTTTTGTTGTACCAAAAACATCTGTACCACTATTTCAGACAGGCATGTTGAATTCCTGTCTTAGATTGGTTGTACCTGTAGATATTGTTGTTTGCCAGAAATAACTTGTACTGATGTTACTCTATTACTCTCTTGTGCTTATATTATATTGTGAACTTTTGACATGTTATCCAGTTTGTTACAAACTTCATGTATATACATTTCATGCAACTGATATAAATGCAATATTGATCAACTAATGAATCTCATTCTTGTATATTATAGAAATATGGCTACAAGAAACACCCGATCAAACCCCTCGGGAGCTAATGCCACTCCCACCATCTCAGAAGCCCAACTCAAGGAACTCATCGGGCAGGGCATAGCTGACGCCTTGCTGCTAGGGAAGCTCACCCCAGCAAGAACCAAGACGACAGTCAGAACTCCAACGCAAGGAGGAACGACATGATTGTTAGAGGTTGCACATACCCTGACTTCTTGAAATGTAAGCCCACTTACTTTAAGGGCAAAGAAGGGGTTGTTGAACTAATGCAATGGTTTGAGAGGACCGAGACAGTATTTCGTATCAGTGACTACACAGAAGAGAACAAGGTGAAGTTTGCCACCTGTACTCTACTAGAAAGTGCTATCACTTGGTGGAATTCTTTGGTTGCTACCCCTGGGCATGACAATGCCTACGGGATGACTTGGACTGTGTTGAAGGAAAGGATAACCGAGAAGTATTGTCCTCGTGGTGAAATAAAGAAGCTAGAGATCGAACTATGGAATCTCAAATGCACGAACCATGACATTACAGCTTACAATCAGAAATTCCAAGAGCAAACCTTGATGTGCACCAGAATGGTTCTTTATGTGAAGGATAAGATCAAGAAGTATGTTAGTCGACTTCTATAATCCATTCACGACAGCGTGCTCGCATCCCGACCCACTACAGTCGAGGGTGCCATTGAGTTTGCCACTGAGCTGATGGACAAACGAGGCCGTAACCATGCGGAAAGGTAGACTGAGAACAAGAGGAAAGCCGATGAAAACTTTCGTAGCCATCATCAAACTCAGACACCCAAGAGGCAGAACTTAGGTCAGGTTTACAATGCTAGTACCTCAGAGCCACCTCGATATGTAGGTACCAAGCCCAAGTGTGCCAAGTGCAATTTTCATCATTACCGTGACTCATCTTGCCGAAGACCCGGACCAAGTAATACCTTCGTCTCGGCTGACAAAAGCAACACAGGCACCAACTTCAGACCCAACAACGAGAGTAGTCAAAACTTCCGTGGTAATAGACAGCAAGGAAACCGCCATCCCACTGGTGGGAATGATATGAGACGGAGAGAAGTTCGTTGCTATGGTTGTGGGGAACCGGGACACATCAAACCCGAGTGCCCAAAACAAGAAAACAAGAACGGGAACGGTGGAGGAACACCAGCCAGAGTTTATGTCGTAGGAGATGCCAGAACCAACCCCGACTCTAATGTAGTTACTGGTACGTTTCTTCTGAACAATCGATATGCATCTATTTTGTTTGATACCGGAGCCGATAGGAGCTTTATATCTACCGAGTTTAGTAGTTTACTAGACATCACTCCCACCAAGTTAGACAACTGTTATAGAGTCGAATTAGCCGACGGTCTAGTCATCGAAATTGATACTATCATAAGAGGTTGTACCTTAAATCTTCTAAAACATCCCTTCGATATTCATTTAATCCCAGTAAACCTTGGTAGTTTTGACGTTATCATTAGTATGGACTGGTTAGCAAAATATCATGCAACCATTGTGTGTGATGAAAAGCTAGTCCGTATACCTTGGGGAGAAGAAGACTTAATTGTACAGGGAGAAGGAAACATAGATAGGAATGACACCAGACTGAGTGTTATCTCATGTACCAAAGTCCAGAAATATCTACTGAGAGGATGCCCTATCTTCTTAGCGCATATTTCTAAAACGAACGAAGAAGACAAGCCAGAGAAGATACAAATCAAGGACGTGCCAATTGTTCGTGATTATCCCGAAGTTTTCCCAGACGACTTACCTGGTTTACCACCAACTCGTCAAGTAGAATTCCAGATTGACTTGATATCAGGAGCTGCACCTATAGCTAAAGCACCTTACCGGTTGGCACCAACCGAGATGCAAGAACTCGCAGAACAACTCCAAGAACTCTCAGACAAAGGTTTTATTAGACCCAGTTCCTCACCTTGGGGAGCTCCAGTGCTATTTGTCAAAAAGAAAGACGGTTCTTTTCGGATGTGCATTGATTACAGGGAACTGAATAAGTTAACTATAAAGAATCATTATCCGCTTCCTCGAATCGATGACCTATTTGATCAACTCCAAGGATCAAGTGTGTATTACAAGATCGATTTAAGATCGGGATATCATCAGCTGAAGGTCAGAGAAGAAGACATTCTAAAAACAGCTTTCAGAACTCGCTACGGTCATTACGAATTTCAGGTTATGCCCTTTGGACTAACCAACGCACCAAAAATATTCATGGACCTCATGAATCGAGTGTGTAGACTGTATCTGGATAAATTCGTGATCGTATTCATCGACAATATACTCATTTACTCCAAGAATGAACAAGAACATGGAGAACACCTATCTCAAGTACTGAAACTAGTTAAGGAAGAAAAGTTGTATACAAAATTCTCCAAATGTGATTTTTAGATTCCTAAGGTTCATTTCCTTGGTCATGTGATCGATAGCAACGGTATTCAAGTAGATCCCGCAAAAGTCTAATCCGTAAAGGACTGGGCACCACCTACATCACCGAAAGAGATTCGCCAATTTCTAGGTCTCGCTGGATATTACCGGAGATTTATAGAAGGATTCTCCAAGATAGCCAAGTATATGACGAAGCTCACTCATAAAGGCGTGAAATTCGAGTGGGGAGAGAAAGAAGAACTAGCATTCCAAACCATCAAACAGAAATTGTGCAACCCACCTATTCTAGCCTTGCCAGAAGGCAAAGAGGATTTCGTTGTCTACTGTGATGCCTCACACAAAGGCTTAGGTATTGTACTGATGCAGAGGAAGAAAGTAATTGCTTACGCTTCAAGGCAACTGAAAAAGCACGAGTAGAATTACTCTACTTATGATCTAGAGATTGGATTTGTAGTTTTTGCCTTAAAAATCTGGAGGTATTATTTATAGGAACAAAATGTATTGTGCATACCGACCACAAAAGTTTGCAACACATTCTAGATCAAAAGGAGCTGAACATGAGACAACGACGTTGGATAGAATTGCTTAGCGATTACGATTGTGACATCAAATACCACCCCGGTAAAGCCAACGTGTTTGTAGACGCACTAAGCCGCAAGGAAACTGATCCTCCCATGAGAGTCGGAGCCTTGGTTATGACGATTATCTTGGACCTACCCAAGCAGATATTAGAGGCTCAGCTACAAGCTCGGAAACCAGAAAACATCGAGAAGGAAGACGTGGGGGGGAATGCTTAGAACGGGCCTTATGAAGTAAAAGCTAGAACCAAGAGCAGATGGAACATTCTGTTTACACGGAAGGAGCTGGTTACCATGTTACGGAGACTTAAGAAGCGTGCTTATGCACGAGTCTCATAAGTCCAAATACTCCATACATCCAGGATCTGAGAAGATGTATCAGGATATGAGGAAATTATATTGGTGGCCAAACATGAAGGCAGACATTGCAACTTATGTGAAGAAGTGTTTAACATGTGCCAGAGTAAAGACTGAGCACCAGAGACCGTCAGGACTACTGGTCCAACCTGAAATCCCAAAATGGAAATGGGACAACATTACCATGGATTTCATCACCAAACTTCCCACCTCATCTCATGGGTATGATACGATTTGGGTAATTTTTGACCGACTCACCAAGTCTGCCCATTTCCTACCCATAAGAGAAAATGACTCTCTGAGCAAACTAGCAAGACTGGACCTAAAGGAAGTTGTGACGAGACACGGAATACCCGTCTCAATTATTTGTGATCGATATGGAAGATTCACGTCAAACTTTTGGAAAGCTTTTCAACGAGCTTTGGGTACAAACCTGGATATGAGTACTGCTTATCACCCTCAGACCGATGGTCAGAGTGAAAGAATGATCCAAAATTTTGAAGACATGCTGAGAGCATGTGTGATCGACTTTGGAAAAGGATGGGTCGGACATATACCTTTAGTTGAATTCTCTTACAACAATAGCTACCATGCCAACATCAAAGCCGCACATTTTGAGGCTCTCAATGGTCACAAGTGCAGATCACCCGTATGCTGGGCAGAGGTAGGGGAATTTCAGCTTACTGGACTCGAATTGATCCAAGAGACAACATAGAAGACTACTCTCATTAAGCAGAGAATTCAAGCTGCACAAGACCGACAGAAGAGCTACGCAGACCAGAAACTAAAACCTATGCAATTTGAAATAAGTGATCGTGTTATGCTCAAGGTATCACCTTGGAAGGGTGTCGTACGTTTTGGAGAACATGGTAAGCTAAATTCATGATACGTAGGACCTTTCAAAGTGATCACCAGAACTGGTGAAGTGGCCTATCGTCTAGAGTTACCCCAATAATTGAGTCGAGTACACTCTACCTTTCACGTTTCGAACTTAAAGAAGTGATGTGCGGAGGAGCCGTTCGCCATGCCATTGGAAGGAGTCCAATTTGATGACAAACTCCAATTTACGGAAGAACCATTAGAGGTCATGGAGAGGGTAGTTAAGAAGCTGAAACGCATCCAAATTCCATTAGTTAAGATATGTTGGAACTCAAGGCGAGGTCCTGAGTTCACTTGGGAACGCGAAGACTCATTTAGAGCTAAGCACCCACACTTGTTCACCTGAGCGGTAAAGTCATCTTAAGCTTTGAGGACAAAGCTAAAATAATGCGATAGTGTTGTAAAACCTGTGGTTTTCATGTTTAGTTATGACATCATTGTACACGTCATCTCATGGGTTATATTATATATTACCACCTTTGCATGAAAACTTTATACTATCATATGCATCATACATGAGCATTCATACATTTGATCACTAGAACTATTTATATACTGTAACATGACTATGAGTATTCAACCACCAGGCCAACATAACTTTGAACTTATATCATGATTGTGATTATTCAATCATGGGATCACAAGAACATTTAGTATGACTACATTTTATGAGCATAAAACCATACAGTTGATTACTTTGACGACTATTAAGTCACCTAGAGAACATGAGAATATGCATACATCATTTTAGGTTATAAAAATCTAAAACCATGATCACAGTTAATAACGTTTACTAATTACTTGCATTTACTACAGGAATATATGTTTATACATTTTCTATACTCTTTAAATGACTCTATGAGTCAATGTAAGCCAACGTCTCACATTTTAACTTTACACCTACTAAATATTACTACATTTTATTAAGTGTCTCATATTATGTTTTACTAAATAATACATTTTATATTTACTACTTATACATTCACTAAAAACCTTAAAACGTAACCATTTCACCTTAGAATTAAACCTACACTCACATTATTATACCTAGACTATTAGTAACTCTACTAATTCACAAAAATCAAACACTAAACCATCCTAAACACCAAGCCCTAGCCGAATGCCCTACATACTACACTTAAACTCTATAGGAACTTATGAACACTACTCATAACTTCAACTTACACTTGTACAATAAGAGATCATTAAAACCAACACTGTTTTAGACATCTCATGTCCCCTTGACCTTACTATGTGACGGCTAAGACAAGACCAAAGGGCTAGTGTACCTTGTATGAGAAATTAAGGATTTGTACCATGAATCTAACCTAGGATTTTAAGTGTACCATTTGATATCTAAACTTGATTTTGCCTCTCTCTTAGGCGTGGCCTAAAACGAACCACAACCTTCAACATCTCACAAGATTATAAGCCTAAACAAGCACATTCACTCTATTTTACCTCTCTCATTTTTGGATAACCAAATCACCTACACGAAAATACTTTCACACCTCATTTACTACCCTAAATCTTGGTCTCTAAGAGCATTTAGTGTTAGCATTCAATACTACTACACGAATCTTGGCTAACAAGTAAACCAAGCTATCCTAGGTCACGATTAAGAAAGCACACGCATAGATCTTTGTAGTTCAAGGAGTTTTTAGCTAGTGTTCATCATTTGTCATCAACCTCACTAACAAGTAAGTATCCATCTTCATTTCCATTATCATTCTTTTTACACATCATGAAACATATTGACACAAACACCTATACTCGTAAATCTATGGAAACCATGATTAAGAAAAGCATGAACACGTAAAAACACTAAATAAACCCGAACTCTAGCTAGATCTAAGCCACGGCTTGAATTTATTTCCTTAGAAAACATGGCTAAATCTTAGATCTATAAACACTAGAATGAATCTTGTTTAAGTCTAAGAATGAGCCTAGAAAAACTAGAAGCATTAGCTTGCCTAAATCTCTAATGAAGTAAGCTTGATGAGCTAGATAGATAAGCCTTGAAATATAAGCCACAAGCCACACAAGTCAATACTGAAGGTTTATTAACATCATAACAATTATATAAAACCCTAAACGAGATCAAAGCACACATAGCGAAAGTGATTTAACAAGATCATAATAATAAGACAATTATAATTAATCAAATTAGGGTTACATACCTTTACGCTAAAGCAATTCCACAAGACGAAGAACGGATCACCAATTAGGGTTTATACCGTAATATACCAAGATATAGTCTAAAGTAAGACTATATTACGATCTTGTACACACGTAATAAAACGAGCTAACCGTGATTCTAGCACGTGAAAACCAAGCTACAAAGCTTGTATATAATCTACCCAACAACCCTAGAGAGGGGCTAGGACTAGATTGTAAGTAAATCAACCAAGAAAACCAACCAAAACCCCTTGTGGGTTTCCTTCTGCAATCGACTAAAGAGAAGAAGAGGGGAGAAAGATTTTTTTGTTGTGATGTGAATTATGAGGAGAATGATTTGTTTATATAGGCATAATCTTGTATCCAAAAACAAATAAAGGAAGTTTTTTCCCCTTCCTTTTTCCCCATAACCGACCGACCAAACACCCCATAAGGGGTGTTCCGGAATCTTCCAAACTTCTTTCTTTATATTTACTTACTATATATTTATTTAACACTCGTTAATACTTAACTATTAATTAATTATTGATCGTTAAAGTTATGTCTCGGTTTAATTTAATAAATACATAAATATATATTTATTAAATAAATATATATTTATTAAATAAATTAATAAATACAATACATATATTTATTAATTAAATTAACTCTTTACGTATTGTGTGCAATCCCGTAATTTCGAGTTCGATCCTATCACACGACTACTAAATATAAGTCCATAAACTTACAGCTCCCACTTGGACATATTTTAAATATCGTGATTACATTGACTAGCATCTAGTTACACTTAGAAATGTCTCTAGTAAAACTCGAGTAAGGCTTCCTGGACAAAACGTTTTAACGATTCTAATCGTTATTATTATCCTTTTATTTCTAATACAACATTAATAAGGATGTGGATCTCAGTCATTCCTTTCATTAACCATTCTGTTTCTCGTTCACAGATTCAGCAAGATTACCAAAACAAATATTGGGTGTGGCCACACAAACATCTTACTAATCCCACGAGGGGCCCAACTGTATTAAACTCCAAAACAAAATTGGAGGAAATAAATTCCATATTGACTACGAGCAAAACTTATGAATTTTAAAACATTTCCAAAAATAATACTTATAACTACCGGTTAAGTTTAGCGTTAGATTATTCCACAGAGATGCACTAGATTCACAACAGTTTCCTGGTATCTCAAGTCTAAGGATAACTATTTATGTTTTACTTGATGACAAAGATCCATAAAGTAACAACATATAGTTGGGATAAGTCCAATATTCGATTCATCAAATATCATCCAAAATCGATCAATATACTTTCAAGTATACTCTATCGTTATTTTGATTTGTCTTAATTTAATAATATTCCTATATTATTAATCGACAGCGAACATTTAGCATAACAATTTATTCATAGATTAAAACATGTAAAATAGGATACACTTATTAAGTAATAGGAATAAACGAAACCCAATCTTTATTTCATTATATAATAATGTCATAACATCCTTTATCTAAATACTAATCACAGATTTATTGCATGAATTCGCTAGCTAGTTATAGGCAAATCGACTTGGCATGCTTAACTATCCTTGGTCTAGGCTAAGCCTTAGTTAATAGATCGACTACATTATCATCTGTGTGAACTTTTATCAATTTGATTTCACGAGCTTTAACTTGTTCTAGGACGTAGTGATGTCTACGCATAAAGTGTCTGGTGCCTTTCATGACTCCAGGGTCATTGACAAATATTACTGCGGCAGAATTGTCACAATACATATCTATAGGTTTTTTAATTAAAAGCATCACTCCTAGATCTTCAATAAACTTCATATTCCAAACAGCTTCCATTGCGGCTTTTGAAGCAACCATGTACTCAGATTGAGTAGCATGCATTGCAATCATTGTCTGTTTCTTGCTCTTCCAGTCAACTGCTCCTCCATTGATAACAAAAACGTAACCCGTCTGAGACTTCGTATCGTCTTTATCACAATGACAGGACGCATCATAGAAACCTGTCACATTCAGTTATGTGTCTGGTTTCCATCCATATACCAAGAACATATCTTTCGTACTCCTCAAATACTTTAGAATATGTTTAACAGCAGTCCAGTGGAGCTTCCCTGGATTCTGTTGGTATCTACTGACCAAGTTCTGAGCAAACTCTACATCAGGTCTTGTGCATCTAAAAACATACATTATAGATCCTACAGCCGAAGCATAAGGCACCTTCTGCATGTATGCCTCCTCTTCAAGAGTTGATGCATCCATCTCATGACTCAGATTATGCTTAATTTCCATAGGTTGAAAACCTTTCTTGGAATTATGCATATTATATTTCTTCAAAATATTATCTATATAAGCATCTTGACATAGACCAATTAACCGTCTTTTCCTATCCTGATAGATCTTAATTCCCAAAATGTATGCAGCTTCTCCTAAATCCTTCATAGAAAAACATTTACCAAGATAATCCTTATCAGCTTTAAGTCTTGGAATGTTACTTCCCATGATTAATATGTCATCAACATATAGGACTAGGAATACTACATCACTCCCACTAGCTTTGCGATATACACATGGCTCATCACGATTCTAAATAAATAAAAACTTTTTGATTTCTTCATCAAATCTTTTATTCCATTGACGTGATGCTTTCTTTAACCATAAATGGACCTTTGAAGTTTGCACACATGTCCTGGATTCTCAGGATCAACATACCCTTCTGGTTGCTACATATAGATGTCTTCATCTAAGCGACCGTTCAAGAAGACAGTTTTAACATCCATTTGCCATATCTCATAGTCATAGTATGCTGCTATAGCTATGTGTTGGAAATACGTTTTACGTATTAAGAAGGATCGGTCACTCCAACGATAGTCCATGTAGTAGCTCGTAGTTTAGTTAACTTTCGTTATTTAACAAACAAGTCCAAGCCTAGCCTACAACATGTGTAGGCCGGCCCAAACGTGTAAGCCCAAGCCCATTACAAGGCTTGGGTATATAAACCCTCTCCTTTGATGGAGAGGGTGGTGTGGTTTCATAATTTTCACATAGTTATTCTTACTTTCTCTCTCTAGCTTTGTGTGAAATCCACCATCTCTCTATCTCTTTCTCTCTCTAAAAACATAAGCAAGATTTACAATCATACAAATGGTATCAAGAGCCATGGGATGATTGTATTGTTCATGTGTTTGTGTTCTTGATTCATACGCCATTTTTGATCCATTTTCGCACGTCCAAATTTTTTTTTTGTGTTTTTGATGGTTTTTTCTTGATACAAATCTTCTACATAGTTGTGGTAGGGATTTGGTATAGTTACTTTGGCTAAAAACACAAAAATTTTGGGTGTTTTGATCATTTTTGGCTTAAAATCACGAATTGGTTGAGTTTTGTCCGAGAAAAGTGGGAAATATTCTGATCTGGTCATCGGAAAGGGGTTTATAGTACATTTCGATCAGTGTAATCGGAATAGGGTTTAGGTATGCCGATTGGTATTCAGATTGGGTATTCCGATCACGGCATTCCGATTGGTATTCAGATTTGGTATTCAGAATAGGTACATTCCGATTGGTATTCAGATTGGGTATTCCGATCACGGCATTCCGATTGGTATTCAGATTTGATATTCAGATTAGGTACATTCCGATTGGTATTCAGATTGGGTATTCCGATCATGGCATCCCGATTGGTATTCAGATTTGGTATTCAGATTAGGTACATTCCGATCAAGGTATTCCGATTTGGTAGATTCCGACTGATATTCCGATCACTATTCCGATCACTATTCCGATCAACATTCCGATAACAAAATTATTCCTTAAAAAATTTCGAATCGTGTGTAATTTTGACTTGGAATTTTTGGTTTATTGAGAACATATTTTAGGGGATTTTAACATTGTTTCTCGACTTCAACTCACAACAACAAACACATTTACTTTCTTTCATTGATCGATCAAAGTTTGTAAATCTTAACTTATTGAAATGGAGTACACATCTCTTACGGATAAGTCCATCCTCTCGGGTACGGATAATCGTCCACCAATGTTGGTGAAGACTATGTATGAGGAATGGGCTTCCCGAATGGAACTTTATATGTTGAACAAGGAGAATGGACATCTCATTTGGGCATCGGTGCTCAATGGACCATTAGATTATGGTACAGTGACGGAAGGTACAACTACTCGTCCTCGCACAACGGGTGGATTGTCTGGAGATATGAAGATTCAAGACAAATGTGATAAGTATGCTACAAACATCATTCTCCAAGCCCTTCATCCAGATGTCTACAAACTCGTCAGCAAACATAAAGTTGCCAAAGAGTTATGGGACAGAATTCGTGTTCTCATGCAAGGCACCTCGTTAACTAAACAAGAACGAGAGTCTAAGCTTTATGATACTTTTGATAAGTTTGCCTATGTGCCAGGGGAGACTCTCAATGATTACTATCTGAGATTTACCCTATTGTTGAATGAGCTCAATATATATGGCATGACAATTCCTACCTTTCAATTGAACACCAAGTATTTGAACACTCTTCCTTCAGAATGGAAAAAATACGTGACGGATGTTAAATTGGCTAAGGACTTGCATAACACCAATGTGGATCAACTTCAAGCTTTTCTTCAACAACACGAATGCCATGTGATCGAGGCTCGGTTGTCTACACCTCAAGTTCATGATCCACTTGCCATGTATGCTTCTCAACAAAACATGGCTTATACTTATCAACAACCATCATACTTGCAGCAGCCACCACCACACATCTATCAGCAACCACAACAACCATCTTATCAACCACCAATGATGCCACAGCAAGAATATCAACAAAGTGTTCATCAACAATCTTTTCAACAGCAACCACCATATCAAACATCACCATCACAAGCCAACACTTCTCCATTGGGATATACTCCTCAGCAAGGATATTTTCCAATAGAAGCACAACCAACACAAGCTTTCTACTCTAATGAACTTCCACCAATCCAAGCACCGGTCTTTACTCCAAATGATACGCCAGCTGATGTTCTAAACCATCTCACCGCCTACTTGTCAAAACTTGTTGCAACTAGAGGATTTCCACCAACAAACAATCAGCTCCACACCTCATCAAATCCTCGACAACAAGCCACTGTTCAAGATGGTCAAGTGACGGTGCAACCAATTCAGGGAAGGCAAAATTCATATAGACCTCCTACAAGGACTGGGAACAATCAAGCTGTGAATTCTCAAGCTAGTGGAAATGGGAGTCCTATTGGTCCTAAGAAGGTTGTGACTTGCTACAATTGTCGAGGACAAGGTCATATGGCTAGGGAATGCACTCAGCCGAAAAGGAGGAGGGATGATGCATGGTTTCGTGAGAAGATGTATTTGGTTGATGCTCAGTTTAAGGGGAAGATCTTGGATTCAGAGGAGTTAGCATTTCTTGCAGACCCAGGGGCAGCAGATACTGAAGGCATTGCAGTCGTTTCTACTTCTAATGCAGCTTATCAAGCAGATGATCTTGATGCTTATGATTCAGATTGTGATGACATTCACTCTGCCCAAGCTGCTCTCGTTGCTAATCTTTCTCACTACGGTTCTGATGTCATCAGTGAGGTACCAACCACATCTAATATTATTGATGATAACCAACATCAAGTTGGGCATGAAAATGACAACCTCGAACAGCATTCGGGAACTAGTAATTCAAATGATGTGGTACCCAATCCAACACATTTGAGTGAACCTCAACCAAATGCTACGACGGGTATGGAATCTTATGCTCAACATGATTTGGTCATGGTGCCTAAACATATTATTGATCAAATGCATATGGCCCTCATACAATCCGTAGATACCAATTCCACCCTAACTGCTGAGCTTGCGTTGCATAAAGAAAAGGTCAAAGCTTTTGAAATGGTCCCTCAAGCAGAGAAAATAACATGTTCTGAATTTGACCAATTTCGTTTTGAAAAGATTGAACACTTGAAAGAAATAGAATCATTAAAAGCTAATCTTTCTAATGAATTAAAAGAAAAGGAGTCGGTTGTCAATGATTTTCAGAAACTTAAAATGGATTTCGAAACTCTCGAGTCTAAAAAGGTTGAATCGGAAATTAATGCTACCAAACTTCTTAAATTCAAAGAACAACAGCTTTTAAAACAATACTCTTCCACAGAAAAGGTTCATCTTTTAACTAAATCATTTAAAGAACTCGAACTTAAACGTCTTCAAGATTTACCACCTAATCCCGGTTATGCAAAACAAGCTCAGGAATATATTCCCGGTCTTTATGATATGACCATAATTGGAAAATCGAAAGAAGCACCTTTTGTTCGTAGTACTGAGGAGACACAATCACTTGGGGACGAAACTCATTCTAAAATGCTTTCAAAATTCCATACAATTGATTATGATCAACATAACAAAGATCAATTTTCGAAAAAGACACGCATTCGCTTACAAAAGGAATTAGCAGAATTAACAGTTCTTGCGCCCTAAAGTTTGTCAAATGAAAACCTTCCTAGTACGTCTCCTACACTCGTCAAAAAGGATTTAACGAAGTTAATTCCACCGGTAAGTAAGGCGTCCGTTAACTTAAATACGGTTCACCAACACTTAGCCGATTTTGACAAGGTCATTTTGGAACGTACGACGGCCACAGACATAACGGAAGGTGAATGGAACTTTGAGCACACTAGAGCTGCGTTTCGAGATGAGATTGTTCCGTTTGTAAACAATGTTAAAGCTTGTCTTCGTAATATTGATCAAGATTTGTTTTTGGAAATAGAAGAAGTTAGACGTGTTTTCAATAAAATGGAAGATGCTTATGAAAACAGAATACTTGAAATAGAACGGGTTTCACGCCATAATGATCTGCTTCTGAATCAAGTGATGTCTCATGATATAGTTTCTGTCTGTGTGAATACAAGTGTTGATAATGATTCTATTGTGCATAATGTTGAATCTGTGGATACTGTGGTAGATAGTACTTGTCACGAATCTGACGCTGAATTTTTTAAGCTTCAAGATTCATATTCATCGCTTTCAAAACGTTTTGATGAGATTTAAACACATTGTATTTCGCTTGAATGCAAGCAACAATTTATTCAAGAAATCTTTGAAACGTCATTCGAAGGTGTTAATATCGATGATGCAAATTTTGAAAAGAATTTTCGAATGAATTTACAATCAAAACAGCGTCAGCCAATTGACAAGGTTGCTAAATCTTTGCTGATAGACATAGAGAAATCTAAGGAGCTTCACTGTGTGAACGTACTTGAGGCTGCTGAGAATTTTAAACTTGATCTAGATAATCGAGTTTCCAAGATTTTGTCCAAAGTTGATAACTTAAAACAGAAAAATACACGACTCTTCGATTCAGTAAAGCCCGCATGTGTTGATACCACTGCACAGAATCAATCATTGATTGAACAATTGAATCGAAAGTCGGTGGAAATATCTGATTTGAGGGAACAAATTTGTGATAAGAATCTGGTATTGGCTGAGTTAAAGGAAACACTTCGAACTCTAAAAGGTAAGAATGTTGTGGATAACGCAGCCACTATCTCAGCATCGTCCTCTAGTGCAATCAAAAGGAACCTTATAGCCGTCACACCACTTAACAAGGGCCCTAGGACTAAACCATCTCAAACTTTGGTCACTAAAGATAAGGCGGAATCAAAACTAGCTTCTAATATTCCCGTGTTGCCTTCTACAAGAGTAAGCACCACCACTAAGGCTCAAAGATCTAAGCTTAAGAGAAACAAGAAGAATGATAGGATCTTACCCCCATCTAGTAGTCAAGTGAAGAAGAAAGTAGAAGCCCATCCTAGGAATGTTATTTCTGTTTTGAATAAAAAGAATCATGTAGCTAAACCTAAAGGCTCTGCAGTTGTGCAGCGTTCTAAGCCTACTGTGAATTCTAATTTGAAATGTTGGAATTGCAATGAATGTATGTTTTCTAGTCGTCATGATTCTTGCCTTATTGACCATGTGAATGAGATGTATGCCCGGAAAAATGGATTAGAATGGAAACCGACTGGGAAAGTGTTAAACCAAGTTGGCTGGATGTGGCGCCCCACTGGTAGAACTTTCACTATAGTAGGAAATATGTGCCCTTTGACTAGGATCACTCCCACTACAGCGAAGAAAGCGTGCCCTTTAACTAGGAGTACCAAGGCTACCAAAACACAAGTGTGTCCTTTAACTAGGAACACCGACACTACTGTAGGAACCAAGTGCCCTTTAAATAGGTCTACTCCCACTGTAGTGCCCGCGAATAATCCAAAACCTAAGAAAGTTGGAACAGTAAAACCTGTTAGTGCTAAAACTCACATTAGAAAACGCAGGAAATCTAAGGGTCTCAAAAATGTTAGCAATTCTGATAATTCTATATCTGTATCTGCTAACACTCCGGAATCAATATTTTCCAATGCATTGTCTACTGTTGTTATTGAAAACAGGTGGTCCAAATTGTTCTCTGGTATTTGGACTCTGGTTGCTCCAAGCATATGACCGGAGATCGCTCTCAGCTCAGAAATTTCGTCAGCAAGTTTCTTGGTACGGTTCGATTTGGAAATGATCATATTGCAAAGATAATGGGTTATGGTGAATTTCATATTGGGAATGTTATAATTTCAAGAGTGTATTACGTGGAAGGTCTTGGTCACAACTTATTTTCTGTGGGACAATTTTGTGATGCAAACCTAGAAGTTGCTTTTCGAGAGCATACCTGCTTCATTCGTAATTTGGAAGGGGTTGATTTATTGAAAGGTACTCGAGGGAATAATTTGTATACTTTGTCTCTACAAGACATGATGGCCGCCTCTCCCGTATGTCTTCTCTCCAAAGCATCGAAGACTAAGTCATGGTTATGGCATCGACGGTTATCTCATCTTAACTTTGACGCTATTAATCACTTGGCGAAAAACGAACTTGTTCGTGGTCTTCCTAAACTATCATTTCACAAGGATCATTTGTGTTCCGCGTGTACAATGGGGAAAAGCACTAAGAAATCATACAAACCCAAGACGGAAGACACCAACCAAGAGAAACTTTATATGTTGCATATGGATCTTTGTGGACCAATGCGTATTGAAAGTCTTAGTGGCAAAAAGTACATCCTCGTCATTGTCGATGATTACTCTCGGTTTACATGGGTGAAATTTCTTAAAGCAAAAAATGAGGCACCTAAATTCATCATCAGATTTCTCAAGATGATTCAAGTGCGTCTCAACAATATTGTCCGACGCATTCGTACAGATAATGGAACCGAATTTGTGAATCAAATTTTGCGTGATTATTATGAAGAAGTTGGCATTTCTCATGAAACATCCGTTGCTCGCACTCCACAACAAAACGGTGTCGTTGAAAGGCGAAATCGCACACTTATGGAAGCTGCTCGAACGATGTTAATTTACGCAAAGGCTCCATTGTTTTTATGGGCAGAAGCAGTATCTACAGCAGTGTACACCCAAAACCGGTCACTAATTCGTAAACGCCATGGTAAAACACCTTATGAGCTTATCCATGGAAAAGTACTAGATTTATCATATCTTCATGTATTTGGTTCTCTTTGCTATCCAAATAATGATGGTGACAATTTGGGAAAACTTCAACCAAAGGCTGATATTGGTATTTTCATTGGTTACGCCCCCGCAAAGAAGGCATACCGAATCTACAATCGTAACTCTCGCAAGATCCTCGAAACTATGAATGTTGATTTTGATGAGCTGACAGCTATGGCTTCTGAGCAAAGCAGCTCTGAACCCGCACTTCATGAAATGGGACCCAGTAACATTAGCTCTGGTCTTGTCCCAAACAACCCTACCTCATCATCATTTACATCACCTACTAGGAAGGAATGGGATACGTTGTTTCAACCGTTCTTTGATGAATTCTTTACTCCTCCAAGTATTGTTTCCCCAGAACATGAGGTAATAGCTCCGGTAACCGAAGTTGTCGCTCCAGCAACCGTTGCACAATCAGACACATCTGCACCTACAATTGGTCAAGATATACCTTTAACGAGTAACTCTCAACCAACACATGTAAAAACTACCCACGTTATGCCTATTGATGATGAAGAGGATGATGATGATCACGATTTGGAATTCGCTCAAATGCGTGAACTTCCATTCTTTGGTGTACCAATTCCCGACCCTAATCAAGCCGGGTCGTCCACCTCAGAGGAAGCTCCTTCTACAGTTTACTCCAATCCACGGATTCGTGAACATGACAGCAAGTGGACTAAGGACCATCCTATAGATTCTATTATTGGTGACCCTAATCGTCCAGTATCCACACGAAGTCAGTTACAAGAAAGTGCAATGTTTTGTCACTTTGATGCTTTTCTCACTGAAGTTGAACCTAAGACATGGCAACAAGCTTTTACTCAATCATGTTGGATAGAAGCTATGCAAGAAGAACTTAACGAATTCATACGTCTTGATGTTTAGGAACTTGTCCCATGCCCGGATCAAGTGCTGTTACTCACTTTGAAATGGGTTTACAAGGTGAAACTCGATGAGCTAGGCGGAATATTGAAGAACAAAGCTCGACTAGTAGCTCGTGGATACAAGCAATTATTGGGCATCGACTTTATGGAATCCTTTGCACCTGTTGCCCGTTTGGAAGCTATTCGACTATTCCTTGCTTATGCAGCCCATATGAATATGATCGTCTATCAGATGGATGTGAAGACGGCATTTCTTAATGGTGAACTCAAGGAAGAGGTCTATGTTCAACAATCAGATGGTTTTGTGAATCCTAATTATCCTAATCATGTGTACAAGCTTAAGAAGGCTCTCTATGGGTTGAAGCAAGCTCCTCGCGCATGGTATGATCTTTTGTCACAATTCCTCATTACGCAAGGCTTCGCTAAAGGCAAGGTGGATCCTACGCTGTTCATTCAGAAACGAGGTAAAGATATGATTATGGTACAAATATATGTTGATGATATTATATTTGCAGCCTCGACCCAAACTTTATCCGACGAATTTGGGAAACTCATGTCTTCCAAGTTTAAGATGTCAATGATGGGCAAGGTATCATTCTTCTTAGGTATTCAGATATCTCAGAATCCAGAGGCATCTTTATCAATCAATCCAAGTATGCCCTTGAATCGCTTAAGAAGTATAAGATGGAATCTTGCGACCCCGTGGACACTCCAATGGTGGAACGAACTAAGCTTGATGCAGATCCACATGGAGTTGCCGTTGATCCAACACTGTATCGTGGAATGATCGATACTCTCCTGTATATCACAGCCAGTCGACCTGATCTTCAGTTTGCTATATGTATGTGTGCCAGGTATCCAACTAGGCCTACTGAGTTACACTTAGCTACTGTTAAAAGGATCTTTCGATATCTTAAAGGAACCATTAATCGGGGACTTTGGTATTCGAAGGACTCTTCTATTGCACTAAGGGCATATGCAGATGCGGATCACGCGGGTTGTCAAGATACAAGGCGTAGCACGAGTGGAACTTTGCAATTACTAGGAGATCGGCTAATCAGTTGGGCATCGAAAAGGCAGAAAAGCGCTGCAATTTCAAGTACGGAAGCAGAATACATAGCTATGTCCGGTTGCTGTGCTCAAATTCTTTGGATGAGATCGCAATTAACCGAATATGGTCTAGGTTTCAACAAGATTCCGATGTACTGCGACAACAAGAGTGCCATTGCCTTATGCTGCAACAACGTTCAATTCTCCCGGTCGAAGCATATTGACATTCGCTACCACTTCATCAAGGAGCAAGTGGAAAATGGAGTAATAGAGCTTTACTTTGTCCGATCCGAGTATCAATTGGCGGATATTTTCACGAAGGCTTTAGATCGCGCTCGAATTGAATTTTTGGCCGACAAGCTAGGAATGAGAACCTTCTCGCCTGAGACTCTAAAGGAACTGGCAGATGAAGCGAAAGAATAGTGGTGGTAAAACTATTCTCCGTATCCTTGGTGATCATTTGTATATATTGTTTATATTTTAATCCACAAAAACAAAATACAAAAATATAAAACCATATAAAAACCATAAAAATTGAAAAATCTAGAAAAATCCAAAAATATTTTTACTTTATTTTTCAAAGGCATGTCTTTTGGTACGATAATATTTACGGCCTTAGAAATGTTGATTAATATCGACACGGCGCCATAAGTAGAGTTCGTACAAAAGTTGTAAATATTTCATAAAACATGCCTAAATGGCTTGTAGTTATTTCTGACTGCAACCCGGTTTTCATATTAAAGTCAAGTATTTCTTACGAAAGCTTTGGCTCACAACGGGAATTAATTTTTTCGGGCAAGGTTTACTTTAAAACCTTGTAAGGGATCAAGTTTACTTTATAACTTGGTCTAACACAAATCTATGTACGTTTCAGTGCATTTATTTGTTAAAACAAGAGAAGTCTTGTTTTTATGAAGCTATCATCTCTACAACCATAGCAATCTACAATTGGTATCTACATACTCGACGATGCGACTACTCAACCGACGACTACAGCTCTTTCGATAGAACACGGGTCAACAATTGAGGGGGAGCAATTGTCAATCATTCAGAATCTTCGATATCGAACGTGCCAAGCTCACTAACTGGTGTCAAGACAACAATACCAATCGTACATGTGGTGTCAAGAGATGACTTCAGACATGACGAGGCGACCAACATATGCTGACAAGAACCATTTGATCTTATCATATGATGTTCTCATCAATCAGGTCCAACCTTGTCAATTCTTTTTAATATGGTGAATATGTGATCTTGTTACAAATTGATATCATATCTCACATAGTTGGTATCATGAAGATAGAACGGACTCGCATTTTTCTTCCCAAAACCTTTGTTAAAACTACATTAAATCAATTGATATTAAAAACATCGATTGGGTTAATATTTTTAATATGGGGGAGAAAATGTGATTTAATATGGGATATTACCACAAATGGTTTGACTTAATGTGCTGGCTCATCCCGACATGTGCGAAATGTTTTCGAATATCGTGGCATATGTTAAAGGGGAGAAAAACTGATTTGCATATCAAAATGGATTTTCATGGTGACATATACTTACCCAAAACCCATTTATTTCACGACGATGAAGATTGTGGTGACATAAGGATGGTAGGATAGGTTAAGTCCAATGATTCTTCTAGAACCAGAGGAATCTTCCCAAGGACATTCCATAGCTAGAAATAGTAGTCCTTAGGAAAGATGGAGAAAGATTGTGAACGTAGCTGAATGCCGACCAAGTACTTAAGTTAGCACTGGAACAATCACAACAAGGTGCTAGTTATGACGTATTGGTAAGCATTGAAGGGGTTGAAGAATGAAAAAGAATTGTAAAGATAAAGGGTGTAAAGAAAGAAGCCCTCCTTACAACTTTAGGCAGAAACCGGGTCAATACATATGCTATTGAGATCATTTTTAATGATGCTTGATATTGAAGATAAGACATCATGGACCCAGTGATGCAATGCACAACCCATCCCAGCTAACTCAGATATCTCTTAAAAGATATTTGTTTTAATCACACGGAGACAACACGTTATCTATTGATTTATTCACTCCGAATAAATTGGTATTGAAATGGTGGCACTCCTCTCCAGCCTCCGATCACTAAAAATCCAAAATGCACGATCGAGTCTAGAGCCATTTGAGATCATCAAATATCTCATTAGGACACACTTTCATAATTCCTTGCTTCTTCACACACTGTGAAAAGTAAGAAAGATCTTAAGAGTCCTACGCAAAATCTTCATGATCTTGCCTGAACATCCGAGTAATACGAAAGTATTTACAATGACGATGGAAATCCTTCTTGAGCGAATATCAAAAAGCTCATGGTAGGTGACTTGTGCGATTCTTTATGAATCAAACTTGTGATAACTGGAAAGCAACAGCTATTTAATTCTTAACTGAATTTAAACACGTTCCAGGCCTCTACGCAATATCTTAGTGATCTTACAAGAACACTTAGAGTGATACCTTAGTGTTCACAGTGATGAGTGGAAATCCTTCTAGTGTTAACCTCAAACAACACTTGGTAGGTAACTTGCAAGATTCTATACGAATCAAGCTCGTGATAACTGGAAAGCAACGATGGTGCGGTTCTTAATTGAATTTCACTTGTTCCAGGAACATGAATTGATGGCTTCAAATCATGCGGATATTATTATCCAAATGATTCACTCTTTATGTTCGCAGTCAGCTTTGGACGGTCGAATAAAGAGAACGGGTTTACCTGCGAAATCCTGTCAGGAAGTTACTTAATTGAAACTATCCGTCATGGGTACGATATCTAATATCGTCCAACGGTCTTCACCGACCGGAGGTAAAATGCTACCGAATTAGAATGAAATGTTCAAAGCCATTTCGTTCGTGTCTACTTATGTTACGGCATTTGAAGACGGTGGCGTTGCGGGATCCAAGAAGAAGTCGTCCCCGCATGCTTATAATTTATGCACTTAATATCTCATTTAATTCAAGAAAGCCTAAAAGTTAAGTCTTCCGCTGTATCAAACTCTGAAGCTTTCAAGAATTACGAAGGTATAAGTATGTGGGACATGGCGTCACGAAGAGGCGAAGATCACAAGTGATGGATGCACGAGATCAATGCAAGAGATTAATTCTTAAGATTGATATCAAAGATCACATCAGCATGTTCACCAGAAAAGGAAAAGAAAAAGAAAGACGAAGACTACGAGCTCAAGACAAGCATAGTATGCTAGGTTCATTTCATTATTGTAACTCGGGTAACGCCCTTGTTTGGAGTGACCTCCCTTAGGGCGAGATTGTTGGAAATACGTTTTACGTATTAAGAAGGATCGGTCACTCCAACGATAGTCCATGTAGTAGCTCGTAGTTTAGTTAACTTTCGTTATTTAACAAACAAGTCCAAGCCTAGCCTACAACATGTGTAGGCCGGCCCAAACGTGTAAGCCCAAGCCCATTACAAGGCTTGGGTATATAAACCCTCTCCTTTGATGGAGAGGGTGGTGTGGTTTCATAATTTTCACATAGTTATTCTTACTTTCTCTCTCTAGCTTTGTGTGAAATCCACCATCTCTCTATCTCTTTCTCTCTCTAAAAACATAAGCAAGATTTACAATCATACACTATGAGAATCCTAATAGCTCTTAAGTCTGCTACAGGAGAAAATGTCTCCTCGTAGTCTACGCCAAAAGTTTGAGTAAAGCCTTTGGCTACTAAACGAGCTTTATAGGATTGTACTTTTCCGTCCATGTCGGTTTTCTTCTTGTATATCCACTTATGTCTCACTACTTTAGCATTCGATGGTGGTACTACAAGAATCCAAACATCATTTACTTTCATGGATTTCATTTCTCCATCCATAACAACCATCCACTTATCCTTTTCAGGATCAAGTATGGTGGATTTATAATTAGTGGGTTCACCAAGATCCCCTAACTCATCATCATCCTCTATGTTAAGACATATATTGCTATTTATGTTTTTAATCCTTTTGGATCTACGAAGAGGAACTAATTCCGGTGGAACCGCCAGAATTTCTGGTTCTACAGGAATTACATCGCTAGTGTTTTCAGAAGGTAATGTATCTATATGACTCTCTTCAAGATCATAATTTCTCCCACTGAATTCTTGATTTACAAGATCGATTTCAAGGAAGTCTTTATACCTAGCAACAATCACTTTGTTCTCAGGTGGATAATAAAATTAGTAACCCATAGTTTCCTTAAGGTATCCTACAAAGATACATTTTACAGATCGTTGTTGGAGTTTGTCACTCGAGTCACGTTTCACATACGCCTCGCAACCCCAAACCTTTAGATAAGACAAATATGGCTTCTTGCCATGCCATAGTTCATATGGTGTCTTATCGACCTTTTTGTGGGAACCATATTTAAAGTGCGAACAACAGATTCTAAAGCATAATCCCTAAAGGATAATAGTATAGTTGTAAGATTAAACATAGATCGCACCATATCCAATAATGTATGATTTCTCCTTTCAGATACACCATTTTGTTGTGGAGTATAGGGAGAAGTAACATGCTGAACAATTCCATTATCACTTAGATAATCTATAAACTCTTGACTTAAATATTCACCACGTCTATCAGAACGAAGAGCTCTAATCTTCTTCCCTAATTGTAGTTCTACTTCTGCTTTAAACACTTTGAATGTTTCAAATACCTCATGTTTATGCTTAAGTAAATAAACATAACCATAACGGCTATAATCATCCGTAAATGTTAAGAAGTAGCTAGCACCTTTTCTTGACGTATGTCTAAGTGGTCCACACATATCAGTATGTATAAGTCCAAGTAGATCAGTAGCTCTTTCAATATTGCTATTAAAAGGTTTCTTGGTCATCTTTCCAGAGATACAAGACTCACATTTATCAAATGATTCATCATTGATACTTTCCAAAAGACCTTCACGTTGAATCTTTTGTATACGAGTCTTTCGAATATGAGCAAGTCTACAATGCCAAAGATAAGAAGATTTCTTGTCAAACTTTCTCTTCTTACTCATGCTAAAGACATATTTATCATTCTTGGATTCATTATCATGCATGTTTATTTCAAACACACCATTCACAGAAATTGCATTAAAATAGGAAATACCATTTTTCCAAACATAAATTCCATTATTATTAATCGTGTGAACGAATCCATTATTTAACAAACAAGAAAAGGAAATAACACCCCTACAATTGTAGGTGCATAATGACAATTATTTAAACTCATTACTAAACCCGAAGGTAAAACTAGATTAAATGTTCCTATAGCTTCCACCGCTGCTTGTGCGTCATTGCCCAATTGCAGAAATTGTTCCCCCATAGGAAAGCTTTCTTTCCAGATTAAATCCCTGCAGCGTATTATAAATGTTAATACCGCATCCCGTATCATATACCCAGAAATTTAATTTGTATGTCAAATTGAACAATTCAATCATAAATAAAGTACTCGAAGCTGCAGCGCTCTGCTCAGACTTCTTCTTTATTTCTAGCAATTCTTCGAGGTAAAGAGGGCAATTCCTCTTCCAGTGACCACTTGCCTTGCAATGGTGACAAGTCTCATCCTTTTGAGTTTGACTCTTCTTGACAAAGTTCTGCTTAGGTTTCGAATAAGTCGCAACTTGTTTGCCCTTGTTACCCTTGCCTTTGCCTTTCTTCTTATTCGCTTGCGGTTTTGGATTACTCACTCTACCCTTTTGTATGGTTAGTACAGAAGGCGTAGCGGTGGATGCCTTATCTTTCAACCCCTTTTCATAGTCAATGAGCATTGCATGCAAATCATTAACTGTCTTCCCCGTGCAATGCATATTATAGTTTCTAACGAAATCATTGAAGTCCTTGTTAAGGGACCTATTGATCAAGTTGATAGCCATATTATGATCATAGGGTTGTCCTAGTGCAATGAGTTGTTCCATATAACCCCTCATCTCCAAGTAATGGGCACTTACATACTTTCCTGGAGCTTGCTTGCAGCTATGCAAAGCATCTACCAAGTCGTAGATCTCCACAGTTTGCGGTTTCTCGAACATAGCCTTGATCTCATCAAGCATTCGCTTAGGTGAAAATAACTCATACTTATGTTGAAGTGTAGGAGCCATTTTTCCTAGCATTAAGCAAGCCACCTCCGAGTGCTTCTTAATATTAGCAGCGTGTTCAAGCCTTTGCGCATCAGATGCTCCTTCAGCAAGATCCTCCGGATAGGGAGTAGTCAAGATATCTTTTGTATCCGCTGCTCTCTAGACATTTCTTAGCGAGCGATACCAATCATTGAAGTTTGGGCCAGTAAGTTCAAGACGTTCAAAGAAAGCTTTGAACGCGGAACTAAAAGTGTTATTGGTGGGTTGAGCCATTTCTACAGAAATAAGTTCAAATATTAGTATTTTCGATAACAAAATACTTTTAAGAAAATAAAATTACCTTGGTATAAAACATATTATTTTCCTTTAATTCTACAACTATATTGACATAAGTCCATTACATCAGTTGATATGCTATTAATGAATGTACTCAACATAGCGACTTGTCGAATAATTCAATTGACAAACAATTTTCAATTTCTAGATATTTAAATGATATGCATTGCCAAAACATGTTTTGTATTGTAAACATGTTACATCCCTTCTGAATACATTAAGTTTCCAGATCTCACTGAGTAACTTATTTAAGTCGTCTAATCTGTGTAACGTAAAACCATCATACGAATTCTCATTCTACAAACGGTTTTCTCTCCATCACAACATCATCCTAAATCTCATTTGATGACCAAGTAATTTCAAGTGTTCGTCAATTAGGAGCATTCAACTTAAATTTTAAGGGTATAAATTTTGATGTGAAAATCAATGTATGGAGAAGCATGCATACAACTCCATAGCATAAGTTTAATAAAACATTTAGTAAACTTTTTTCACGAGACTAAATTTCTACATAAATTATGTTGAGGTATTGGTTAAACTAATTAAAGAATTTATCCACAACTATTCACAACGTACTTTTGCTTGAACTCGGATGTGAATTTATCGTAAATCACCCTTAAGGTATAATTCAATTAATAATCGTAGGTAATTTCAATTTGACGTACAGGCGAGCTGGGAATTCGGTCAGCGACTAATGGCATAACACCTCCTTCCTTAACCGGGTACATGACCAACGGTGCGTTAAACCCACTTTATAGTTTGTCAAAAGGAGTAGGCCGTTAGATTATTATTGTAATTCACCAATCAACTTAATCTTATGTAATTTAAATCTCTAACAAATCATTATTTTAAATATGATTTAGTCCATATCATTTTTTTTCAAAAAAAACCTTATTTACAACAATTCAACAATTTTATATATAAACAAGTAAAAAAACTGAATCATAAACACATAATAACAATTTATATGTACGACAAATAAATTAAATAGCCGCATGCATACGATTTATTCAATAATCATCAAATCTAGGTCTTTATATTCATATAAAAGTCTTCCCTAATTCTAGATTTATTGAATCAAATAATCACGTAGCACATAAAATCATATAAACAGATAATTTTATGATCCATAAAAACATGCACGTTATCATGAATTTCCCCACAAATCTTAACAATTAAATCTCTACGAATTATAACCATACATGACATAACAATTAATCATGAAATTTAAACTAAAATTATCCCACTTGTAATTTAGGGTTTCAAAACAATTCCTTTTTTTTTATTAAAAATTCGGCCAAAAACCCTAATTTTAAAAAAACAAAATCCTAATTTTAAGAAAACCTAAAAAACATGCAGTTTTAACTCAAAACAATTATTAGTTAAAAAACTTTAGATTTTCGATAATTATAACATGTTAAAACGGCTCTCGATGCCACTGAAGGTTTATTAACATCATAACAATTATATAAAACCCTAAACGAGATCAAAGCACACATAGCGGAAGCGATTTAATAAGATCATAATAATAGCACATTTATAATTAATCGAATTAGGGTTACATACCTTTACGCTAAAGCAATTCCACAAGACGAAGAACGAATCACCAATTCGGGTTTATACCGTAATATAGCAAGATATAGTCTAAAGTAGGACTATATTATGATCTTTTACACACGTAATACAACGAGTTAACCGTGATTCTAGCACGTGAAAACCGAGCTACAACACTTGTAATTAATCTACCCAACAACCTTAGAGAGGGGCTAGGACTAGATTGTAAGTAAACGATCAACCAAGAAAACCAACCAAAACCCCTTGTGGGCTTCCTTCTGCGATCGACTAAAGAGAAGAAGAGGGGAGAAATATTTTTTTTGTGATGTGAATTATGAGGAGAATGATTTGTTTATATATGCATAATCTTGTATCCAAAAACAAATAAAAGGAAGTTTTTCCCCCTTTCTTTTTCCCCATAACCGACCGACCAAACACCCCATAAGGGGTGTTCCGAAATCTCCCAAACTTCTTCTTTATATTTGCTTACTATATATTTATTTAACACACGTTAATACTTAACTATTAATTAATTAACGATCGTTAAAGTTATGTCTCAGTTTAATTTAATAAACATAAATATATATTTATTAAATAAATTAATAAATACAATGAATATATTTATTAATTAAATTAACTCTTTACGTATTATGTGCAATCTCGTAATCTCGAGTTCGATCCTATCACACGACTATTAAATATAAGTCCATAAACTTACAAATAAGCCATATGCCCAAGACTCGCGGCTTATTAATAAGCCGCGTATAAAACATAAGTCTATTAGGCCCATTAGCTTAATCAACTTATTTTAGGACTAGTTAAGTGTTTAGTTAATTTTTATGAACTTAGATAAGCCCAAAGAATGAGCCTACTAAGCCCAAAAACAAACCGAACCATTATTGGGCTTAACGAGCCCATTAAGTCATTTAAATACTATTTATGGACTTTTTGTGCCAAAAGTGTAAACATGTGAAAGTACGAGTCCATTTTGTAAAGCTATAAAACTACCCAATTAAATTTCGAGACTTTAGTAAAGTCTAGGGACTGTTTTTGTGATTTACCGAAAGTTAAAGGGTATTTTAAATCATAACTGAAACTTAAATAAAACCACAAGGAATATATGGCCATTTCATGAAAGTAAAACGAGCCCTAGATATTCACTTGTTGTCCTTTATTGATTTTCGAAACTCCAAGGACCATTTGTGTCATTTACTAAACTTAAAGCAAGCCCTAGGGACTTGCTTTGCAATTAACAGAATATTTAAAACCCTGGGGCTTGTTTTGTCATTTGTCGAAAGATATATAAGCCCTAGGGGCAGTTTTGAAACTATGTTAACGGATAAGGACTAACTTTGCAATAATACTTAACGAACGACACCCTAGGGGTAATTTTTGCCATATACTGATTGTGTTACAAGCCCTAGGGGCTATTTGGAAACTTCCCTTTTTTACAAGGACCTCAGTGCAATTTAACTTAAGTTTATTTTAATTATTTAATTAAATAAACTAAAAGGATTTATTACGAAACTTGTGTAAACCGGGGGACTAATGTTGTACATTTGTAAATCTAAGGAATTTTATGAAACATTATATTTTTGCAACTCTTAATTAAATAAAAAGCATTTATTTAATTAATTACATTGTTAAAGTTAAAACGAGTTAAATACATTTTAAGAAACTAAAAGTGTATATATTTCGATAAAGTACTAATCGTTTAACATTTAAAAATGGTAACGACTTATTAAATTGTGATCATGCATTTTAATCAACTACATTTATATGTGCATTTTATTTGTGCATTTACTGAGACCCATATAAATTACCTAGGTAATTCCGCTGCTTCGTGATCATACCGTGCCATTCTACTCGGTGATTTTATCACTACTGCATCACCAATAAGGTGAGTTCATGGCCCCATATTTTTACATCTTTTATGACTGGGGAAGAAAACATACTAGTTATTGTATATGCAAACATTTCACGGGTCCGCAAATTACTTACTGCCTATTGTTTGCCCCATTCCCGTGGACTGTAATAGTTAATGGTGTAGCGCGAAATGTTATAAATAGATCTATTTGGGGATTGACAATCCCAGTCTGCGTGAGTAGCTCTCACCTAGCCTAGGCCAAGGCCACCAGACTTATATACATTGTCGGACTAAAGGGGTACTTCTTAGGGACGATCCACATAGGCCTCTGATCACTTGTCTAGCTTGTATTACAGGGCAATAGGAACCACTATAGTATTGAGCTTGGAGCTCTACTACTTTCGTGGTGTTTTGCATATCAGTACTTTTATTTAATAAACTAAACCTGTGAATTCACCAACTTCGTGTTGACCCCCACATTTTACTTTATATGTTTTCTCAGGAAAATAAGCAGGTTCATATGCACTTGGATTTCCAGCATCATTGGAAGCATCTTGTTTACCATTGGACTGAGATATTACTTCAAAAATGTTAAATGTTGATTTCAAGACAATTTACTTAATTTGCACAATTAAATTCTTGTAATATGTTTTAATGACATTTATGATCATTGCTCTATATATTGTATGCTATCGATCCACCAAAGTAACACCCCATGTACTATTCTGCTGCATTTGACCACATTGGGGGTGTTACAATAGCCTTTCGCGACCAGACTCGCTTTATACCTTCCAATCTTTTCTTCGGCATTCAATTTAACTGTGAAGATCCACCGACACCCTACCATCTTTTTTCCTTGGGGTCTAGAGACTACGTCCCACGTACCATTTCGTTGTAATGCATCCATCTCATCGTTTACAGCATTCCTGCGTCTCGAGTCTTTTAAAGCTTCCTATATATCCTTTGGAATAACTACCCTTGACAACTCTTCTATCATGGTTTTTGTGGTTTCGCCAATTTATGGGAGGAGACGTAATTATTTATTGGATACTTGGACCTCGACTTAAATTCTGGCTGGTATTGTTTCTTTGTGACCCCTCATTTTTTCTTACATGGTACCTAGTTTCGATGGTTTCTTCCGGTGCATTAACAAAGTCGGGAGTAACATAGATAGGAGTAGGTGATGTACCTTGTGACGGAATCGGATCTGGCTCAGTGGTTGTTGGGGTCGGGTTGGATGTACTATCTTGAGGTGAGTTCACATCTTCACTTGTTTCTTCATCCTGCTCTCGTTATTATCCTCAACTTCTATTACGCTTTCAGTTTCATTTTCTATAACCACTTCTCGGATGTTTTCATCATTTGAAGTCTTCATCTCCCCCTGAGGAAAACATCCGGGTTTAAAAAAAGAAATATTTTCGTGGAACTTAACATCCCGATTGACATACATCTTCTTCTCGTTTGGATCGTAACACTGATAGCATTTCTAATCCGCATATCCAAGAAAAAAGACACCGGATTGCTCGTGGTTCAAGTGTCCTGGTATTTTGATGTACACAAGTCGTACACCCAAAGACACGCCGTTCAAGGTTCGTTCCCATTGGAACATTCATTATGTCATGCAAGTATTTTAAGGGTGATTTAAAATTAATAACTCGTGATGGAGTTCGATTCATGATGTAAGCAACAGCCCGGACCGCCTCACCCCAATCATGTCTTGGAACTTGCATATCAAACAAAGAGGCTCGAACGATCTCCAAAATTTGTTTATTTCTTCGTTCCGCTAATCCATTTTATTATGGTGTATTTGCGTATAATTTTGATGCCTAACTAACTTTTCTTTTCAAAATCTTGCCATATCTTGATTTATGTACTCGCCTTTGTTATCGGATTGGAGCACCATAATGTTACTTTTGTATTGCGATTGTACCACCCCATATAGTTCTTGAAAAAAATTATATACCTCTCCTTTGTGTTTTAAAAGTAAAATCCAAAGCATACGATTGCATCCATCAATAAATGTAACAAAGTAACAAAAACCATTAGGTGTGGGTATTTTTTGCGGGGCCCCAAACATTGCTATGTATAACCATGAACGGAACAGTGGCCTTATTTTCACTAGGAAAATATGAAACTTGATGGCTTTTCGCCATCTCACACACATCACAATTAAATTCAAGTTGTTTATTATTCACTAAAAGATCTGGTTTCAGTTTTTGCAAATAAGGAAACGGTAAATGCCCTAATCTTCGATGCCATAACCACTGTAATGATTTCTTTTCCTGATTTGCCTCCGTATTGTGAGCTGTGACGTGCTTTTCTTCTTCAAGATGTAGAATATTGATAATCTTGTTAATCTATGAAGTGGGTTGAAGATTTCTAGAGAGAGAAACTAGTGAGAGAAAGTGAGAGAGAACTATGTGTTTTTCATTAAAATGATAAATGGAATAATCAACAACCAACCCCTTTCCATGGTGGAAAGGGGTATTTATATCCAAGGCCACTATTAGGCTTGGGCCGACCCATGACAAGCCCATGGGTCGGTTTCTTACTTAACTAAATAAGTACTCATTAACTACGAGCTATTACAACATTAATAATATTGTGGAGTGACCGATACTTCTAATATACGTTAAAACGTATTTCTAACAATCTCCCCCTAAGGGAGGTCACTCCACGTTACAAAGTTCTAAACCTAGCATACTATACTAAGTCTTCGTTCTTCAGCTCGTAATCTTTTCTTCTTTCTTTTTGTTGTGAATATGTTGATTTGATCTTTTAGGCTTTGGCTTGAGAGCATTGTTCTTTTGACCAATCACGTGCGATCTTTGCCTTCTTGTGAATCTTGCCTCCTCGTGACTCCATGTTCCACACACTTATGTCTTTTTGTTGAATTCTCGAAAGCTTCAGAGTTTGGTACAGCGGAAGACTTCATTTTGCACTTTCTTGAATTTTGCTGAACTTTGATGCAGAAAAACATAAGCATGTGGGAACGACTTCAGCTGGTACACCGCAACGCCACCGTCTTCGCAGCAACATGATAAGACACGAATGAAATGGCTTAGAACATTTCATTCTAAATCGGTAGCGTTTTACCTCCGTCGGTGAAGACCGTTGGACGATATTAGATATCGTACCTGTGACGGATAGTTTCAATTAAGTAACTTCCTGACAGGATTTCGCGGGTAAACCCGTTCTCTTTATTCGACGATCACTAAGCTTGACTGCGAACATAAAGAGTGAATCACTTGGATAAATTATCCTTGTGATTGAAGCCGTCAATTCATGAAACCTGGAACAAGTGAATTTCAGTTAAGATTTTCACCATCGTTGCTTTCCAGTTATCACGAGCTTAATTCATAAAGAATCTTGCACGTCACCTACCAAGTGCTGTTTGATGTTAACACTAGAAGGATTTCCACTCGTCACTATGATCAATAAAGAATCACTCTGAGTGTTCTGGCAAGATCATATGATAATGCGTAGAGGCCTGGAACGAGTTTAAGTTCGATTAAGAATTAAACTACTATTTCTTTCCAGTTTTTCACAAGATTGGTTCTTAAAGAACCGCACGTGTAACCTACCATGAGCTTGTTTGATGTTGGCTCAAGCAGGATTTCCATCTTCATTGTAATACTTGCGTATTACTCGGATGTTCTGGCAATATTACAAGAATACTGCGTAGGACTCATAAAAATCTCTTACTTTTCACAGTGTGTGAGAAAGCAAGGAATAAATGGAAAGTGTCCTAATGAGACTTTTGATGATCTCGTGGCTCTAGACTCGATAGTGCGTTTTGATTTAGTGAGCGATGGCTGGAGAGGAGTGCCACCTTTTCAATATTAGTCTATTCGGAGTGAATAAACCAATAGATAACGTGTTGATCTCCGTGTGATTAAAACAAATACCTTTTGAGAGATATTTGAGTTAGCTGGGAAGGGTTGTGCATTGCATCACTGGGTCCATGATGTCTTTCTTCAATATCGAGAATCATTAATCAATGATCTCAATAGCATATGTATTGACCCGGTTTCTGCCTAAAGTTGTAAGGAGGGCTTCTTTCTTTACACCCTTTATCTTTACAATTCTTTTTCATTCTTCAACCCCTTCAATGCTTACCAATACGTCATAACTAGCACCTTGTTGTGATTGTTCCAGTGCTAGCTTAAGTACTTGGTCGGCATTCAGCTACGTTCACAATCTTTCTCCAACTTTCCTAGGACTTCTAATTCTATCTAGGGAATTGTCCTTGGGAAGATTCCATCGGCTCTGATTAATCATTGGACTAAACCTATTCCTACCACCCTTTTGTCACCATATTCGTCGTGAATTAAGCGTGTTTTGAGAAAGTATAGCCACCATGAAAATTCCTTGAAAATCACCTAAGGTACTTGTGATATTGAAATCAAAAGTTTTGTACCTTAGGTGTTTTGTTCATCAAAAACGCTCCCCCTTAACACGTGCTGTACACATATTAAGTTGAATTATCGTTAAGTCTTTTTCATCTTTTAGCCAAGTATCATTTAAGTCTCCTTAATCCCCTTTTTCTCCCTTTATCCAAAATGTTAACCATTAATATTTGGGATATTGAATGGATTAACCGGTCTTTGGGTAAAAATGAAATCGAAGTTTGACCATAGAACATGTTAATGCTCCCCCTTAAATTAATAAGGGATAGTTGTAGTGCTTTAGTATGATATATTTTGAAAGATTTAGAATCTCGTGAGAAATTCTTGAAAAGTTATCATACCTTAACACTACATCAAGCCGTAAAAGCACAATATTCACAAATTTACATATTCACAAGTAAAAACCAATATAGAGTAGACCTGAGATGTACGATCCATTAGATGGATCGTTGCAGTAACTTGTGGTGCACACCATATGGTCTACCACCAACGAACCTTTCTAAGCTCCTCATCAATCTACGTTCCCGGAGCTTTTGATCAATATTCTTGATCACATACTTCGCCATTTGCCGATAACCCGAATGCCAGTCCTCAGTCATCTCTGGTAAAGACCCACCAGAATTAAGATGCTCCAATTTTCCTCTGACGTAAATGAGAGTCCCATCACTGTACTTATAAAGCTCACCTACCCTCGTGAACTTCATTATCCCACGACTGTTCAAGTAGAAAATCCCGTAATTCGGAACAGTAATGCCGGTATAGGGACATCTTGTGACATGTTGAGGTAGAACTTGGTTCATTGGACGGGTGAGGTTAAGCTTCCTTTGGTAGCTTTCAACTCCCAGTTGAAGATCTTCAACTCGTTTCTTGATAACAACGCTTCGTGTGAACATACGAAGTGCTGTATTCAAGGCAATGATTTCTTCACGAGTAAGATGGGCCAGTTGATCTCGGGTCATCATAAGCAACATATCTTCGATATCTTCAAGGCGAATGATAGAAAAATCTCCCTGTTGTATGGTGTATTCTCTGTCATCCTCCCTTTTTAGGCGAATCTCCGTCACATGATGATAGCCATTCTTGGCTTCAGTTTTCAGCCCTAAAATACTGGAGATGCGGATATCGGATCTAACGTTACTTCCTGAGTTTTCTAAGCAGCAACCTCTGTACGCCCTTCGGACTCGTTCGTCCCAATGTGATGCACCTATAACAGCATACATATCATAATTACGATTTACCTTTGGGACCCAGAGTCGGTTTACCTTTTCCTCGATCCAGGGTATTGTCCCCCAGTTAGCAGCTTTCAGCAAGGTCAGGGAGGTTGCGTACTTTGATGAACCCTTGAGGAGATAATCAAGATCATAGGTGACGAAGAAATCAAGGGCAATTTGATTATCTTGAGAAGGATCAAGTGGAGGTGGAGCTCTTTCTGACTCATGAAGCCCTGGCCTTTGAACGGTATTAAGAGCTTTCAGGACCTCGTCAGCATAATACTCGTACTCCATGCGGCTTAACCTGGTTTTGGCGTGAATTCTCTTATCCTTTAGCGCTTTCTTCACCAACGACGGAGTGACCGAAGATTTATACTCATGAGCCAGAAATGCACACAAGTCTATCGGACTACGGATACGGAGATATAGAACATCTCTGTCAGCGTCTGTGATTGGATCATATTTACCAGCTGCCGTGATCCAAGCTTGTGGCGGTGCAGTTTCATCAATCTCCAATGTGTCCGCCCAGTCCCATGTGCTTGACTCGGGAACAATAGATTGTGGTTCTTGTTGTAGAGGAGTAGAGACATGAACACGTGCTGGTTCTGATTCAGGCATCTCGGCGGTGTCATGAACAGGCGAGTGTTGTGCAGCTTCAGGTTCAGTTACTGACTCTGCAATCACAGGAGCAACAAAAGAACTAACAGGGTTAGTGGTAACAGGTATAGACACAGCAATAGATGTACCGGGAATCGATGATGCCGTAGTAGCATTCACATCATGGCGCCACTTGGATCGTCTTGATTCCGTTGAAGTGGATTTTTCCTTTTGCGCAACATCTTTCTGTGACTTGGTACCAGACTTAGATGGTTTTTTTGTGCTGACAACCTTGTCCCCCGTTTCAGGCTATTTACCATCATCATCCTCATCGTCATCCTCGTTGCTTCCCTTAGCACTCTCCTCATTTCTATCACCACCATCACTACCATCATCATCATCATCATCATCCTCATCATCATCACCATCATCGTCACCATCATCATCATCTTCTTCTTCTTCTTCACCGTCACCCTCTTCTTGTTCACTATCATCCTTTTCCTCCTCAGGCAGAATGTGGTAAGGTACCACACTTCCAAACATTTTAAATAACCGATCATCCTCCATGATAGCATCATTTAGTGACTTGTAGAGTGTCCGCTGAACTTTGAACTTATCAAAAGATCCAACTTCCCTCATACGAGCTTTGAGGATCTTCTTTAATTCAAAATCCGTTAAATCATAGGCAATTTTGTAGGCGGATTCAGAAGGATTGGATGACTTAATCATCAAGTTATCAGCCGCGAGTGTCTTCAACTCATCACGCAGTTTTGGCATAAGGGACTCAACGGATTCTTTCACTCTCTCTTCAATAGAAGCTTCAAGTGTTTCTTTCTGCTCCTTGTATTTATCCTTCATAGCTTGAAGTCTCGTGATTCGTGCTGCATACTTATCAGCTTCGGCCTTTTTGACCTGAGCAAGTTCTTTTGCATGAGCTTTACGTGTCGACTCCATCTCTGCAGCGAACTTAGCTAGCATCTCTTCTTGGGCTTTCTTTGAGGCTTCTTCACTTTTCACTCGTCTAAGTAGCTCTTGGCGAAGATTATCCATCTCTCTTCTTTGATTATCCGTGTGTTTAAACAACAGTTCTGCCATTACAAATGCAGCCATTGAAGATGATGCAGAGCTACTCTGGGTTGGTTGAAGAGGCTCGGTTGTGACTACAGTACTGAGTATGGAAGTTATTAGAGGTGGAAGGAATGGTGTTGGAACCGGTCGGGTTGGTAAGGGCTGTATTGGTGGAGGTTGAGTTACTAAAGGCTGGGTAGGTACCATGATTGTAGGAGCACCGGACTCCTTTTCAACACTTGCTGAAACAGGGATGGATGTCTCCTTCGAAGTAGAATACCGTTCAGGTGATCCAAACTCATCAGTATAATCTGGCTCCTCGTACTCTTCTTCAATATTCATCTGTGCACCTGAACCACTACCGCCCGTGTCTCTCCTACTCTTTTCAATAGCTATCTTCATTAATTTTCTCTCAGCCTTGTCAAGAGTAGGATCGACATCAACATCTTCTTCGTCGTGGAGAACTAACTCATCAGCCGTGCTCTTTCCCTTCTTAGCCTCAGTCTTCTTCTTCTTGGTTTCGGGTTCAGAGAAAGCAGCTGGTTGCTTTCGTTTACCTTTACTCTTGACCGTAGTAGACGAGTCTTCTCCTGTCTGAAGGCTTGCTTTTAGCTTCTTGATTTCTAGTAGCAGTAGTTTGTAATCAGCAGAAGCTTCAATTTTATCCGTCATAAGATAATCGGGAATAGGACCAGGAATAACAGCACCAGATGGTCCTTCATGCCTTAGATCCACAGTGTGATCAGCCTCTTCAGTGTGATGACGACTTGCTGCACGCTTATCAATAGTAACATCATTCTTCATAAAATAATTAATTATAAGCTTGATAAACCGAGGGTAAGGAAAGAAATTAGTCTTCAGCTTCTTGTTTTGGAAGAGTTGAAAGTTAAATTCTTCCCACAACAATAATGCATAATCTGCATTTGAGCCTTTGTACATTCCATGGAAGATGTTCATAATTGGACCACGCACAGCATCATGCCCAGATGTTTTAGGTGTGAGACATCTACTGAGAATACCAAGGATAGCTCTCCAAGGTTGACCTACTTTAGCGGTGGTAAAATCAGACACAACTCGTATGTCAGGACATCCAAGAGCATCGAACATCTCCATGAGTTCGTCTTTAGTAGGATCCCTGGAAAATGACATACCTTTGGGTGTATCCCGAATTCCAAATATCTTACGGAAGTCTGAAACAGTAAGTGTCTGTTGCTTGTTGTCGAGAGAGAAGGTGATCTTGTTTGAAGTACTTTCCTTGGTAGCCCAGAATTCATACATGTAATCATATGGCACCGAAGCAGTACTCCTTAAGGCATTCTTGAAGTGAGAGTGATCAAGGATTGCTATGGCGACTTTAAATCCATGGTGAGTGGATTTTGAAACTTGCTTCAGCCGGTAATTGTTTGGTATGAACTTGATGGTTCTTGCTTCGGCAATTGCGGCTGCTCTAGAATCTTGGAGTGCTTGTACTGTTGGATTAGTCATCGTATCTGCTTAAGATAAGACATAAAAGGTTGATGCACAAAAAATATATAGATATATATCATTATGACTTCTAAGCATAACACATTTCAACAAGTAATTATAACAAGCAAACAACTATCAATCCAACAACTCTTCATTCAGAACTCTTCATTCGGAACTCTTCATCCGGAACTCTTCATTCGGAACTCTTCATTCGGAACTCTTCATCCGGAACTCTTCATTCGGAACTCTTCATTCGGAACTCTTCATTCGGAACTCCTTCATTCGGAACTCTTCATTCGGAACTCCTTCATTCGGAACTCTTCATTCGGAAGTTCGTTCGGAACTCTTCATTCAGAAGTTCATCCGGAACTTCTTCATTCGGAAGTTCATTCGGAACTTCTTCATTTGGAAGTTCATCCAGAACTTCTTCATTCGGAAGTTCATCCGGAACTTCTTCATTCGGAAGTTCATCCGGAACTTCTTCATTCGGAAGTTCATCCAGAACTTCTTCATTCGGAAGTTCATCTGGAATTTCTTCATTCGGAAGTTCATCCGGAACTTCTTCATTCGGAAGTTCATCCGGAACTTCTTCATTCGGAAGTTCATCCGGAACTTCTTCATTCGGAAGTTCATCCGGAACTTCTTCATTCGGAAGTTCATCCGGAACTTCTTCATTCGGAAGTTCAAAAGCCTTGTACATCCGGAAGTTCTAAACGCACCCTATTAATGATTATTCTAGGCGCGATTGTGAGTTTTAAGGCATTCTAAGGCAACCATAATGTTCTAATCCTAATCCGATCCAAAACCCAGCAAAAACCCCTAATCAATTAACCCTTAATTAAACACAAACCCTAATTGGATTTAATCTAATTAAAATGAGTTAATTAAGTTGATTAGTAACGAATTTAGACAAGATAACACGCGGGTATGTACCTTAGAGATGATAGAGACGGATTGAAATGGATTGAATGATTAAACCACGTTTTTGAGAAAGCTTGTGTGTGTGTTAATGGCGGAGGGAGAAAAGCAGAAGAAAGAAAGAAGAAGAAAGAGACGGGGGGGGGGGGGGGGGGGGGGGTTGGTTTGACTAAGTAAAAATTTTTACAACTTTCACAAATGTCGCCTTTAAGTCCCTATACTTTTCTTACCTTTTCCCTTTTTATTCCTTGTCTTTTTATTTTTCTTTTCTAGTCTCCCTAACCATCGTTAAACTTAGCCAACTTAACCTTTACACAACTTAAGCATCGCATCCTATTAGAAAATCTCTGAGATCTAAAGCAAGTCCTATTCTAAAGCAAGACCACTCATTAACCATTTAGCCAATTAATTTTCCTCAAACACTTTTGAAAATCGTTTTGATGACGAAGATGATTTAATATTTTCTCCCCCTTAAACGATGACCCGTTTTCTATTTAAAGAGCTGTAGTCATTGTTTAAAGAGCCAAATATTGATGAAAACATTTCCAATTAATGTCTTGAAAATATTGATTCGTGGTGGCAATAAGATTTCTCTTATTTTGAAAAATTAATGCACTGAAACGTACACTAACTCGTGTTAGACCAAGTTGTAAAGTAAACTTGATCCCTTTGCATGATTTGGCTTGTAAATCATGCCCGAGAAAATTAATTCCCGTTGTGAGCCAACGTTTTCCAAGGAAATACGTAACTTTAATGCGAAAAACGGGTTGCAGTCAGAAATAACTAAAAGCCATTATGGGCATGTTTTAAAAATGTACAACTTTTATACGGACTCTATTTATGGCGCCGTGTCAATTTTGATCGATATTTCTAAAGCCGTAAATATTAGCGTACTAAAAGACATGCCCGATTTAAAAAAACGAAAAATACTTTTGGTTTTTCTTGATTTTATAATTTTTATGGTTTTTGTAGGTTTTATATTTTTTATGGTTTTTCTTGGTTTTATATTTTTGTATTTTTCTTTTTGTGGTTTATATATATACGATAATATACATGATCACGAACAAAGGATACGCCTGAATAGTTTACCACCACTATTCAGCTGATTCTTCTGCCAATTCTTTGAGAGTCGCTGGAGTGAATGATTTCATGCCAAGCTTGTCGATCAAAAACTCGATTCGTCCTTGATCTAAGGCTTTGGTGAACATATCTGCCAGCTGATACTCAGTGGTGACAAAATACAGCTCGATCACTCCGTTCTCCACCTGCTCTTTAATGAAATGGTAGCGAATGTCTATGTGCTTGGCCCGGGAGTGTTGAACGTAGTTGCAGCAGAGGGCAATGGCGCTCTTGTTGACACAATACATCGGGATTTTGTTGAATCCCAAACCGTAGTCAGTTAGTTGTGATCTCATTCAAAGGACTTGAGCACAGCAACCGGACATGGCGATGTATTCAGCCTCCGTGCTAGAAATTGCAGCGCTTTTCTGCCTTTTTGAAGACCAACTAATCAATCTGTCTCCAAGGAGTTGCACAGACCCAGAAGTGCTACGCCTCGTGTCTTGACACCCAGCATGATCGGCATCTGCGTATGATATTAAAGCAATGGAGGAATCTTTCGGATACCATAGACCACGATGAAGTGTTCCTTTGAGATACCGAAAGATCCTTTTAACAATATGTAGGTGCTTTTCGGTAGGCCGTGCCTGATACCGGGCACACATGCATACGGCAAATTGCAAATCAGGCCTGCTAGCAGTCAGATAGAGAAGGGTGCCGATCATCCCACGGTAAAGTTTTGGATCGACAATAATCCCATTCCTATCTTCATCTAACTTGGATTTCTCCACCATTGGAGTGTCCACGGGGTCACAATTTTCAAAGTTATATTTCTTTAAAGATTCTAGAGCATATTTGGATTGATTAATAAAGATGCCTTTGGGATTCTGAGAAATTTGTAATCCTAAGAAAAATGAAATTTTTCCCATCATTGACATTTGAAAGCGTGTGGACATTATCTTCTCAAAGCGTTTTGACAATTCTATGTTAGAGGCAGCAAATATTATATCATCAACATAAATTTGTACCAGTATCATGTCGTTGTCCTCCTTGAGAGTGAATAGAGTGGGGTCCACCTTGCCTTTGGAGAATCCTTCGGAGATGAGATATGTTGAAAGGAGATCATACCACGCGCGTGGAGCTTGTTTCAACCCATAGAGAGCCTTCTTAAGCTTGTACACATGATTAGGAAACTCCGTGCTAACGAACCCATCCGGCTGACTAACATAGACTTCTTTCCTTAGTTCACCATTCAAAAATGCCGTCTTCACATCCATTTGATAGACGATCATGTTCATATGAGCAGCATACGCAAGGAATAGTCTAATAGCCTCCAATCTTGCAACAGGAGCAAAAGATTCTTCAAAGTCGATACCTAAGGCTTGTTTGTATCCTCTAGCAACCAATCTAGCCTTATTCTTCAAGACTGCACCCATCTCATCGAGTTTAACCTTATAAACCCACAACAAAGTAAGGATGTTAACCTTGTCAGGGAGAGGAACTAATTCCCATACTTCAAGTCTTTGGAATTCATTTAGTTCCTCTTGCATGGCTTTAATCCAAGATGATTGAGTCATAGCCTGTTGCCAATTTTTAGGTTCAACTTCGGAGAGAAATGCATAAAAATAGCAATAGAGTGCACTATCTTGTAATTGATGGCATGTAGAGACTGGTCGATCGAGACTTCCAATGACATTCCTAATTGGGTGATCTTTTGTCCATTTGGTGCTATGTTTTTCAATCCGTGGTGGTCTGGAATGAACAATTGAAGGAGTTTCTTCTGAGGTAGACGCGGCTGAAGGGTTTTCAGGTATCGGTACACCAAAGAAAGGAAGATCTTGTAGATGAGCATATTCCAAATCGTGATCAATAGAATCCTCTTCAACATCATTAGGCACAAGTAAGGGTGACGATTCAGGTGTAGTTTGAGAATCACTTGGTAGAGGTGCATCCGGTTCAATGTTAATTGAAGATGCATTTGATAAAGCCTCATTAGCTTGAGCAACAACTTCAGGGATTGGAGCTCTCACTACAGGTGCTGGAACTTCATCATTTGGGGGATCAAAGAATTCATCAAACAACGGTTGAAATAGTTTATCCCACTCGGGCCTTGTAGGTGGTAAAAATGATGTAGAAGTAGGATTATTGGGAACTAATCCGGAACTAATAGCACCGGTTCCCATCTCGTGAAGCGCGGGTTCAGAGCTGCGTTGCTTAGAAGCCATCGCTGTCAGCTCATCGAAATCTGCGTCCATAGTTTCTACGATCTTACCAAGACGACGGTTGTAAATTCGGTATGCTTTCTTGGAAGGTGAGTAACCAATGAAAATACCTATATCGGCTTTTGGTTGAAGTTTGCCCAAGTTCTCACTATTAATGTTTGGATAACAAAGAGCACCAAACACATGAAAGAATGAAACATCGGGTTTACGATCATGTAGAAGCTCGTAAGGTGTTTTTCCATGGCGTTTCCGAATGATAGAACGGTTTTGGATGAAACATGCAGTAGATATAGCTTCTGCCCACAAGAACAATGGAGCGTTCGCATAAATCAGCATAGTCCTAGCAGCTTCCATAAGCGTACGATTCCGTCTTTCAACGACACCGTTTTGTTGTGGAGTACGTGCAGCGGATGTTTCATGTGAGATACCAACGTCTTCATAGTAATCACGAAGAGTCTGGTTGACGAACTCTGTTCCATTGTCTGTACGAATACGGCGAACAGTAGTATTTAAACGTACCTGAATGAATTTCAGAAAAGTGATGATAGCCTTCGGTGCTTCATCCTTTGTACGTAGAAATCTAACCCATGTAAACCTGGAGAAATCATCCACAATAACAAGGATGAATTTCTTACCGCTCACACTTTCGATTCGCATTGGCCCACAAAGATCCATATACAAAATATGAAGTTTTTCTTGATTGGTGTCTTCACCTTTGGGCTTGTATGATTTCTTGGTACTTTTCCCCCTTGAACACGCGGAACATAAATGGTCCTTGTAAAATTTGAGCTTTGGAAGACCACGAACTAATTCGTTTTTAGCCAGATAATTAATAGCATCAAAGTTGAGATGAGATAATCTGCGATGCCATAACCATGACTTGGTCTTAGATGCTTTAGAGAGAAGACATATTGGAGAGGCGGCCATCATGTCTTGTAAGGACAAAGTATAAAGATTTGCACCACGAGACCCCTTCAACAAATCTTTTCCTTCCAAGTTGCGGATAAAACAAGTATGTTGTCGAAAAGCAACCTCTAGGTTGGAATCACAAAACTGTCCTACTGAAAATAAATTATGACCAAGACCTTCTACATAGTATAACCTTGAAATCGTAACGTTTCCAATCTGATATTCACCATACCCCATTATCTTTGCAATATGATCATTACCGAATTTAACCGTTCCAAGAAACTTGCTGACGAAATTTTGGAGCATCGAGCGATCTCCGGTCATATGCTTTGAACAACCGGAGTCCAAATACCAGAGGATGATTTGGACCACCTGAAAATATCACCAGAAGAGGACAATGTATAGGTTTCGGAATCTGAATGTTCCTTGTCATTAGCAGGTACAGATTTAATAATCTTAGATTTTCTAACTCTAGGTTTCTTAGATTTCCTAGCCTTCTTCCTAGTTGGTGGTGTAGATTCTAGTTGGCTTAAATCCTGAGGTATTTCTTCACTGATGGGCACTATAGTGGGGGCTGACCTAATTAGAGGGCGCGGTTTCCATACTTTAGTGCTAGTGTGCCTAACTAAAGGACGCTGAGACCTAACCTCAATGGATGCATTCCTAGTTAAAGGGCACATTTTTCCATCTAATGTAAAGGTCCTACCAGTGGGACGCCATTGCCAGCCAACTTGTCTATGAGTTCTCCCAGTGGGCTTCCAATCAAGATTATTCCTAATGGCATTCATTTCATTCACATGATCAATAAGACACAAATCATGACGTTGGGGAAACATGCACTCATTACAATTCCAACAATTCAAATTAGAATTCACAAATGGTTTAGGCTTCTGCACAGGCGCAGAGCTTTTAGTCTTAGCAACATGATTCTTTTTATTTAAATCTGACATAACATTCTTATGGTGAGCTTATACTTTCTTCTTGTTGGTACTACTAGTGGAGGGCTTGATCTTATCTTTCTTGAGTGGCGATCTTTTAGCCTTAGTAGACTCTTTTAATCCTGTAGAAGGCAAAGTGGGAACATTAGCAACCGATTTTAAAGGTGCCTTACTTGATGGTGCCAATGACGGTTTTGCTCCTGGGGTCTTATTGAATGGAGTTACAGCAATGGGTCGATTAGTGAGTAGTGCAGAACCCGGTTTACCTATGTATTGTAAATATGCTAAGCAATATTGGACTCGCTTAATATATTCATGAGCTGAATAAAAGTAACTGCTTGAGGGATCTAACGCATATAAATCATCTAAAATATCCCTAACAAGATCTACATGCTTAATTGCATTCCTCATATAATCATCGTAGGTAACCGGGTTTTTCTTATGGAGCGGGTTCTTATAGAGCACTACTGACTTGGTTGTTGGAGCACTAGAGGACGGTGTAGAGTCGGTAGCTAAGTTATCAAAAACTTCTTGTCGGGTGAGAAGAAGTGTCTCCTTTAACTCGGCCAAAACCATGTTTTTGTCAATGAGCTGGATGTTTAAGTCAGAGATTTCCTCACACTTTTGGTTCAGTTGTTCAACATAAGATTGTTGTTGTGCTGCATTAAAAGCTAAGCGTTCTTCTATTGAACCATAAAGAGCGGATAGTCCCTGTCTTGCCCGATCCATCTCCCCTAGAATAGACGAAAGTCTAATTTCTAAGTCCTGGTTTTTAGACTCTGCAGCCTCTAGTTCCAATTTTAGTGTTTCATTTGATGACACATCTCTCTTTAATCTCGTAATCTCTTCCTTTAATGCCTTAACTATGGCAATCATCTTGTCACTCGTCTCAACACTGTTTTCACAACCATTTGTTATCAAAAGATCCTCATTTTGAGTTTGTTGTTTTAATTCTAAAGATATACAATGTTGTTCAAGTTGATTAAAGCGTTTTGAAAGTAAATTGTAAGAATCTTGAAGCTTTAAAAATTCAGCGTTAGATTCGTGACAAGAATGATTATCTACCTCATTTACAGTATCAGCAACATTTACAGAGAGATCACACACATCATCACATATATTTACAGCATCACATTTAATCATAGCGGATGTAAGCTCATTCGAATAATTAACATTCACAGTAGTAAGCACATCACACGAAATTACTTGGGACAAGAATCGGTCATATTCGGATAAAATCTTTTCCTTTTCAATTAATTGTAGTTCGTAAGTGGTGTCCATTTCATAAAACACTTTTTGAACTTCTTCAATTTCAAACTCAAGATTTTCCGAAAGAGATGCAAAACTTCCTTTTAGACTTTCGACAAACGGATTGATCTCATTCTTAAACACCGCGTTCATGTGTTCGAAAGCCCATTCTCCGGCGTTTAGGCCATTTGAAGTCATACATTCCAAAATGACCTTGTCAAAACTAGCAAAGTATTGACTAATCTCTTGCAAGTTTAACCATACAGTGCTAACAGGTGGAAGGTCCTTTGGAATTTCCTTAGGTCCTTCCATTTTGACAAGTGTAGGAAGTGTACTAGGGTTTTCTTCATTTAACATGTAGGTTGGTGTTGTGATGAGATCTTTATCCATATGGAAGCGAATTCTAAAATCCGTTTTTGCAAGCTCCTGATTCATTTTAAAATAATCACACTCGGGATATTTTGCAAAGTTATATGACCGATTCTCATCAACTAGATCCTTATTTGTGCGATCATCGAAAATAACAATCGGGTCTAAGACCAATCCTAATTGGGTTGCATTATAAAGTCTTGGACTATGGATAAAAGCTTGTTTTTCATACCGTGGGTTAGGGGGAAGGCCTTTTTGACGTGATAAGTTAAATTCTCTAAACGAAGCATCAAATAAGTGCACTAGTTGAGAGGTAGCGTATTGTCTTAAAAGAAAATAATCTAAACTTCTAATCTTATTAGCCGCATTAATTTCCATTTCATTCTTCTTAGACTCGAGTAACTCAAAATCCGTTTGAAGTTTGTGAAAATTAGTGACCACTAACTCTTTTTCTTTAAGTTCGTTAGAAAGATCTGCTCTTAAGGTTTCAATTTCTTGCAAATGACTCATTTGTTTGTTTCGAAAATGATCATATTTGGGATTTGTTAGAACAGTGGACGAAGGAACTAATTCCAAAGTTGGAACTTTTTCGTTGCACAAAGCAATCTCAGCAGACAAATTCTTATTCTTAGCTAGGGTTTCTAAGAGTGCAGTATTCATTTGGCTAAGTAATGTAGCAGGAACCATGACCAAATCTTGTTGAGCAGGAATATGCGTATGCGAAATGGCTCCCGGTTGTGATTCACTCAAAGTCTGGGGACTCACATTGATATTACTATCATTGATTGTCTCCTCATTTGAAAGACTCACCACCGAAGACTCATTCGGATCAGCACCCTCTTGCCCAACTTGATGTGGTTGAATACTAGTATCAGTGGTATTATCAGTGGTATTAGTAAGTACCTCAGATATTTTTTCTGGCCCTAAGCTAGAGATAGTTGCCATAAGAGCTGCCTGTGCAGATTGAAGTTCATCACAGTCTGAATCATAAGCATCAAGATCATCTGCTTGGTATGCTGCATTCTGTGTGGTGACAACGTCTTGTTCAGCAATCCCTGGATCAGCAAGAAATGCAAGCTCCTCTTCATCAAGTTCCCTTCCTTGTGCCTGAGCGTTCACTAGATAAATCTTCTCTGCAAACCATTGACCATCCCTTCTCCTCTTGGGTTTTTTACAATCCCTGGACATGTGACCTTCTTCCTTACAGTTGTAGCATGTAATCATTCTCAACTTGCCTGTGGAATTAGCCCGTGGAGGAGTGTTGACCATTGGAGCAGGATTGACCGTGCGTGCATTGGTAGTTGATGTAGTAGGTATCCCCTGATAAGGTTGAATAGGTTGAACCATTACCCTGCCATTCTCAATAGTAGCTTGTTGGCGAGAATTGGATGAATTACTCAGCTGATTGTTAGTAGGATCTGGTCCTCTAAATCCTCGTTTGCTTAAAGTCCTTGTGAGATAAGCAGACATAGTGGCTAACACTTCAACTGGGTCAGTTCCTTGTTTGAATTCAGGAATGGGGACTTCATCATTATCACAATACAGTGCTTGGTCTTGTTGAGCTGCATAAGCACTAGAAGGAATACTCATGTGGTCAGAGTAGCTTGATGGATATGCTGCATTCTCTTGATAAGAAGAATATGAAGACTGAGCATAAGGTGCAATGCTTGCTGGGTGAGGTTGTGAAGCATATTGTGATGAAGGTGCATTAAACCGATATTGTTGCTGATGTGAGGTGGGTGGTTGCGGTAGAATCAAATATCGGGGGAAGCTTAGAGTCAGGTACGGTGATGGATGATAGGCTGGGTGTCCCATGATATAAGGAGTGTTGTTGTATGACAAGCTTGGTTGATTCGCCATCAAAGCTAAAGAATCAGGGTACATACCTCGAGGCGAACGGTGCATGATCACATGTTTTTCATGCTGCTGAAGAAAAGCATAGAGTTGATCCAAATTGCACTTATGCAAATCCCTGGTTAACTTAACATCGGTAATATACTCACCCCATTCAGCTTGAGGTAAAGTATTCAAAAACTTGGTGTTAACCTGGAATGGAGCAATCACGAGATTATATACATTCAGATCATTCATGAGAGTAGTGAATCTGAAGTAGTAGTCGTGAAGCGTTTCCCCTGGGCTGTACGTGAATCTATCAAACAGATCATATAACTGACATTCCCTTTCCTGTCTGGTAAGAGACGTACCTTGTAGCAACACCTTTAGACGTTCCCATAAATCCTTTGCAACCGTATATTGACTGACCATTCGATAGATGTCATGTGGAAGAGCTTGGAGAATGGTTTGAAGAGCCTTTTCGTCTGCATCGGCAACAAGTTGTTGAGCTGGTGTAAGTTCTTCAAACTCCCGTGGTCGAGTCACATTGTTAACCACGATGGTACCATAATCAAGTGGACCATTTAGAATTGACTTGACAATAAGCCTCCCATATGTCGGTTTTCCCTTAATGTATGACATCATACGGCCTTGCCATGCTTCAAAGACTTCTTTAACGAGCATTGGAGGGCGATTATCCGTTCCCGTAATGACGGAAATATCCGTAAGTGATGTCATCTAAGGCATTAATGAATTCGGATTCATTTTGATCACTTCAAAGAGACAAAGATTATCGGTTGATCGAGCAGTGAAGTAAAGTTTGTGAGTTGTGTTGAGTTTTTGTGTAAGAAACCAAGATTAAATCCTCTAAAAAAATCCTTGATCTGGAACAATTGTTGATTCGGAAGATTTTGGCTCGGAACTTTTGGTTCGGAAGATTTGATCCGGAACTTTCCTTGATCCGGAACTTTTGATTAGGAAGAATTGATTCGGAACTTACCTTGATTCGGAACTTTTGGTTCGGAAGATTTGATCTGGAACTTTCCTTGATCCGGAACTTTTGGTTCGGAAGACTTGATCCGGAACTTTCCTTGATCCGGAACTTTCCTTGATCCGGAACTTTTGATTCGGAAGAACTGAGTCGGAACTTTTCTTGATCCGGAACTTTTGGTTCGGAAGATTTGATTCGGAACTTTCCTTGATCCGGAACTTTTTGATCCGGAACTTTTGGTTCGGAACTTTTTGATCCGGAACTTTCCTTGATCCGGAACTTTTTGATCCGGAACTTTTTGATCCGGAACTTTTGGTTCGGAACTTTACTGGGAAACAGAAACTTGTTCGTGTAACAGTCGATCAAATTAATGAAGAAACAAACCCAGATTTTTACCAAATAACCCAAAAAGTTTTGTGATTTCTACTAAAATAAGTAAAACCCAATACTTATATACTAATCCCAATCAATAAAATCACCAAAACTCCAAGAATTAAGATAGATCTTCTTAAAGAACACTAATACAATCAAAAACTAAATAACAACACAAATCATTACCTTAAATCACCCCATAGCTCTTGATACCAAATGTAGAATATTGATAATCTTGTTAATCTATGAAGTGGGTTGAAGATTTCTAGAGAGAGAAACTAGTGAGAGAAAGTGAGAGAGAACTATGTGTTTTTCATTAAAATGATAAATGGAATAATCAACAACCAACCCCTTTCCATGGTGGAAAGGGGTATTTATATCCAAGGCCACTATTGGGCTTGGGCCAACCCATGACAAGCCCATGGGTCGGTTTCTTACTTAACTAAATAAGTACTCATTAACTATGAGCTATTACAACATTAATAATATTGTGGAGTGACCGATACTTCTAATATACGTTAAAACGTATTTCTAACACAAGATAGTACAAGTTCACCTTCCTAATACCATAATCAATTATCCGATTCGTCGTCAAGTCTTGAAATGTACAACTGGTTTTCCAGAATGGTACATAATAATTTAACTGATCTATAATTTGGCTAATAGAAAGGAGATTGGAAGATAATGAGGGAACCACAAGAACAATATCAAGATTTAATGTTTTTGATACTTGAATGGATCCTTCACATGTAACCTCTGCAACTCCCCCATTGGCAGTTTTTATCATGTACTGTTTTTAGGAGACCGAGTTGTGAGTTTGAGCGGATCTTTGGTCATGTGATTCGTCGCCCCCGAGTCAATTATCCAGGAATTATTTGAACTTTGAGAGGTGTTTGATATACCAGAATTGCCGTGTGATTCCATGTGAGTTGCAACCGACGTGTTCTCATCGGTTTTTGTGGTAGCAACAGTGGCTTGACCGAACTTCCATTGTGGTTTCTTTGAGAAATCCCACCAATCCGGGTTGCCTATGATCTCATATCACCTTAGTTTCAAGTGCCCTTCTTCTCCACAATGCGTACACACGAAAGTTGAGGTTTTGTTGTTCTAGTGTTTTCATTTCATTGCTCGATTTCGTGTGTCAAGGTTGACCATGCTATCTGGTTTGAGTTTACCTTCATCCATGGTAGATCTTTGGCTTTGATCCTTTCGTATAAATGCATAACATGCTTCAAGATCAATGGTGAGTTATTCCTAAAAATCTCACCCCTTGCTTGATTGAATTTGATATCAAGACCTGCTAGAAAAATATGCACACGAAGATGTCTGAGAACTTTGTTTAGGGATACTACTTGAGTTGCGTCATCTTCGTGGACCATCTGTAACACCCCCCAATTACCACGGAGCGGAATACCACTTTGGGGCGATACTCATAGCACATCATACACAATCATAGACAACGACCTCAAAGAGACGTTAAAATATTATACAACATTTGTCTAAAAGTTTCCCATCCCACTATATATAAAATCAGAGTAGCGTTTGGTCCCAAAAACCGTTACCAATACATCACATTCATCACAGACTTAAAAGTCATTTATTCATTTAAAAGGATGGAAAAATAAACAAAGTTTTCGACAAGTAAGCACCAACTCCCTCCCTGCATGTTTCGCTGCTATCCATCTTGATTACCTGAAATAAATGCTTAAAATCATCAACACAACGGTAGAATAACTCTATAGGTTTTGCAAATCATCATTTGAACACAAGAATTTTAATCATCTCAAGCTTGTCACACAGACAAGTCATATATAAATATCGATAAATGCCTTAAGCTCATGCAACTGAACGTTAACCAACACGTCAAACCGAGTCACTTACGGCGCCCCTACAACAGGTAATATTGTCATATACCAACGACCTCTTATACATAATATCCCTTTCAGGTGATCACAAGGATACATACTGTAATACCAGTGAAAGTGCCGTATGATGCTAAGTTATTGTCTCAAGAGCTGTTCAATATGAGCATCTCTCTTAAGTTGTGGCTCACTTGTGGATGTGATATCCCGAGCCCAACGTCATTTATTTAATCCTATTTTACGTATATTTTTGAAATTTTTAAGAATTTTTATCGTGGATTTATTTGACGGTTTAAGTTGAAACCAACGTTTACGGTCGTAATTTAACGTTTGACGATAAGAAGAACCGATAACGACTACGATATCGACGAATGCCCAAAACTTACATTTTATTATCGATTGATCGATATTTGAGTTTTTCGAGATTTTTATTTTTATTACGTGTTAAGTCGAGTCGGAACCATATGTATAATCGTTTTGTGTGCGTTTGAACCATTTAAAGGTATTTTGAGGTAGCCGGGACTAAACCCAACTCCCGTAAAATTTTAAAATCGACTACTAGTCATAAACCCGCTCTTTAAATACTTGTTTGCCATTTAAGGCCAAAAGAAAGCCATAATTTCACTTTGGTCCCTCCTAACCTTACAAAATAAACAAACAAACACACACTCTTCATTTTTAATTTAAAAAAAAAATATCTCCTCCTCCCTTCCTCTCTACCTCACGGCCAACCCACCACCATCTAAATCCACCATCAAAAATTCGTTTTTAAGAAATCTAAGCAATGACCCATGTTTGTAACATCATTTTAAGTAAATCCCACCACAAAAATCCACCATGCAACCACTTTAATTTTTCAAGATTAATTTTTGTAAAATGGTTGATTTGATCAAATTAAACACATGTATTGTTGTTCTAATGTTGCTATGATCTTAATTAAGTGATCAATCAAGCTTGGGATTATGTTTTTGGTGTTCCACAGCCCCAAAACCCACGAAATATGTGGGGGATTTGGGTGTTCTTGGTGTTTTTGATCTATTTAATCATTGTAAGGTTCCATCTCCTTGTTATTATTATTTTATTGTGATTATCTTTGAATTGCATGTGTGATTTATGAAATGGGTTTTTCTTGTGATTGTTCATACAAGTGATTAAGGATAGTTAGGATGTTTTGGATTGGTTAATTAATGTTAGAATAGGTCTAGGATGTAAGGAAAAGGGTTGGAATGATGATTTTTACGGTTTTGAAAGAGGTATTTTTAGATCAGAAACTTTAGGGGTATTTTTCGTGGTTTTAAGTCTAAGTCCAGGTTGAGATGATAGGATATTGTGGTAGAGCTTCTTTTTAGCTTCGTTTTGGTATAAGATAGAGCTTTTGACTCCAAACGAGTCAAAAGTTACGCTAGTTTGAATTTTCGTGTACCGGGAGATGAAAGTCGACATATTCCGAAATTATGTTCGATTTTTGGTCAAATCTCGGGGACCATAGATAGAGTTTGGTAAATGATTGAAAGTTGATTTTTGGCCTCAAACCTGCACTTGTGAGTCTATTTTTGGACTTAGGTGTTGTATTGGTCAATGGTTTATTTTAAATGGTTCAAACAAATCTTACATGTTAGAAGTGCAAAATCAGTCCTAAAAACTTATGTTTAGTAATGTGATGTGTAACGGGTCATAAAAGTGAAAACTTTTCATGGGATTAAATATGGATTTTATACAGATCATGAGGCATTTTTGTGAATTTTCTTGAAATTTATATAGTTGCTTAAGTCATATCAAACAGCTCGTACATTTGGTATGTACCGGCAGAATTGTAAAATAAGCAATAGTTCTAATAAAGTATAAAATTGGACGTGTCTAGTAAATATCACTTGTATGGATTTTTGGAGTGAGTTTATATGAACCTTGAGTGTTCTTAATTATGTACATACAGTACTTGAAGGTACTTGAATGTGTTGATTCATTACGTGTTTATTCGTTAGGTGTTGTATTTGATTTCCCGGGACATCCTCATCGTCGGTGATCGATTTCGTTTACGCCGTAGTTACTAATACTACCACTACTACTTAAGGTGAGTCTATAGCCTCGCTCTTTACTTATTTCAAATGTTTTTACCCGCGAGGGGGATACATGTTATTTAAATGAAAATGAACATAAGTCATGAATGATTGTTGGACCCGAATGTTGCCTTGAATTGTGTTGAGTACCTAGTTGCAAAAGTTCCTAAATTCGTGAACTATTAACTATTGTCTTGCCCTTGCGAAGGGGGAAATAGCCGCTTATACAATTGGTAGTACTATGGGGTTGACGACCCTATCCGAGACGAGGGCTAGTGCGTTGAGTACCCCCTGCGGACGGATAACTTGTGATAAGAGATAAGGTATAATTGCAACTGATGCCTTTAGAAGGGGCACTGGTTTCATCTGAATCACGCCGGTAATTATTACGCGGGTGATTGAATTAACAGATTAGTGTCACGAGCTTAAACACAATTATTAGCTATTGCTAAGTATAATATCCTTGAATAATAGATTGTTTGCGCGACAATGCTATTGAATGATCATGATTGGTTTTTAATACTTATGTTCAACTTATGATTTGATAAACCTATAGATTCGCTCAACCTTTGTGTTGACAGTTTTAAGCATGTGTTTCAGGTAACCAAGATTGATAGCAGCGGAGCATGCGAGGATGGAAGTTGTTGTGGCTTGGCGGTCTACTTGTTTTTCCACCCTTATTTAACTTAAAACTCTTTTATTATTCTGTCATGTGAGCAAAAATGTACTTTTGGGTTGAGATTCAGTGGGGACCTAACGCAAACTCTGTTTAGTATTATCTTGGGATTTGGAAAACTGTAGACTTGTATGATTTTAATAATGTTTAAATTTATGTTTAAACTTTTACGTCTCTTTGAGTCGTTTAATATAGCTTATGTGTGATGATAACTACGTAGCACCCAAATGTTGTAGTTCCGCTGCGCATAGCATTTGTTGGGGTTGTTATACATACCCTAGGATAAGGCTGTCAAACCAAATAGATCTATCATATGTATTAGCGTTTACCTCGCAAGGTAATTAACAGTTCATGAAATTCAGGGACTTCATAAGACAATGGTAGTTAGCTATTTATCATCATATTCGGGTCCAACATACCAAAGACAACTTGTGTTCATTTTATAAAACAACATGTATTCCCCCTCGTGGGTTCAAAATCATTTACAAGATAGTATAAATGCGAGGCTATAGACTCACTTGATATAGCTATCACACATTTATCGAGGAACAAACATCCAATAGTCGATACAAGACTTCACGAGATATCTGTCGCTCGTTGCTCGAGAACGAGATGCCCAACGGTCGTCATATGACCGAACGAGACCTATAATGACGAAACGCGTCTTAGGCTCGAGACTATACATAAGTCAAACACGTATGTAAATAGTTCACTTTAGTAGGTTTGGATATTGCATATGTTTTATAAAAATTTTCGTAAGACTTTTGGTAATAATTTACCATGTATTATCCCATTATGACCTATAATCCCATTAGTGGTCCTCCTACCTCGGTATTTATAAAAACAAGAAAGTTTTATGTTATATCCATATGGTTTAATTTTTTCAAATTCCTGATATAACCCGCTAATTAGTCTGTCTCTTAAATCGCGAGTCTTCTAAATGAGTACTTTACATTTAAATGACCATAACCTCATTTAATCTACTGATCATAAGTTTATTCAACCTTAATAATCATTTATCATAGCCTAATTATCCATTTTCTCACTTAGAAACGTTGGCTGTTTTAGGCAGCCGACTTCGTTTCCACCGTTTCGACCACCATTTCCAAACCGTAATGAATTGATAAACTATCCAACTGATTCTAGTTTTTTATGATTTTATTAACAACCCATAGTTTTACCTTTTTCAATGATTCTATACGAATCTGTAAGTTTTAAGTCAATTTATACAGACTGTTCAGATTTTACACTTTTTATTGTTTCGGCCAATACTAATTCATCGGGCATCGTCACGAAACGGGCCACCAGGCTAAATCACCACAAAACTTCTATCTATCCACCAATAAAGTTAATCTAACCTTAAAACCCACTGACCATAGTCGTTTGTAGCATTTTTATACTGACCTTAAAATAGAAATTTGGTTCAACACGTAGGGCTTGTTTAGGCTTGCACTTTCGTGTCAAAAATTCATATACAATGTCCAAATACCTCATATAACTATTACAACTAAATTTTACAGTAAAAAATGATATTTATAATATAAAAATATAATTTAAAATTTAAAATAACAATAAAATAAATTTAGTGAATCTTACAAAAATGGAGAAATCAACAACACCATATTCAATCACTCAAACTCTTGATCAAAACCCATAATCAAACCACCATTATTTACACTCAAACAAGCCTTTTAACCCTCCTATTATCACCTTACTTTAGCCCTATGTTACCATAATAAATCATTGTAAACAGCCCCAAAACCTTCTCAAAGGTTAATGTAAATGTGGTGATTTGTAGAGAAATTAACTCAAAAATATATAAGACCACCAAGACCTTCAATCTTAACTATATATAATAGTAACTCACTGATGAAAATAGTATGATAATTTCTGTTTGTGGTTCGGCAAAACCAAAGCCAAAGAGAATAGAATGAGTTTCTTATTTGTTAAATGAGAATTGAGGATTGTAAGGATTGTCAAGTTAATGTGTTCATGTAACACATAATGAACACGTGTTCATACTTAGAACATGAACTTGTAATAAGTAGACACCTCACATTTGATGATAATATATGGCGTGTCAGGTGGATGGGTAAGATTATATATTAATCTTGTCCCGCAATTTGTTAAAGCGGGTATTATTGAAGTTCGATATTTTAAAAGTTACGCGATTTAAAAGATATGCATTAAACACGAAAAATAAACGCTCGATATAAAAAAACATTAACATTCGGAGAACATTTATATTTTAATATATAAATGAGGGCTTATGATTTAAAATATGTTAACGCGTTATATAAACGAATGTCGCCTAAAGGCTTCACGTAAATTACGAATAATGCTCGTAAAAAAAAATTAAAACGACGACAATAAAAATATTTCCACGTCATAACGAAAATATTCACGGTCGATGACGGACATAAACTTGTCGTTAAATAATAAATGACACGTATTCACACGTTAAAGACTTAACCTTGACGGTTAGCCGAGAATTAATATTATTCTCAATAACGATCATGATAAATAAAGGTCGATTAATAAATATTGATCCGACTACTAGGAATAAGATTAGATCTCAGTCTAAATGTTGATTTTAAATTTCGGGTTATTACATCATCTAACCCTTTAGGAAGCGACGTCCCGGCGCTTAATTCGTCTCAATAGTCTTCAGTCTAACAGTGAAGAGTGAAAAACAAGCAAGTCACGTCTAGGTTTCCAAGGAAGGTCAAAATATATTATATGGTACATGTTCTCCATGATCGGACGTCACTGGACAATGCCGTCTCAAGTTCGCACAACTTACGATCATTCGACTGGATCACATACCATATAAGTACCTAAAAAGCAAAGGTCGAACATAAATATCGAATATAAATCTCCACGGTTGATCATCGAGAAAACCTTGAATGAACCCTTCGATAATAGCAAGTAAAATTACAAAATCTTCACATCCACGATAAGTCGACGTTAATAACTTGATCCTCAGTCAATCCACAAGTACACACATAAATTCTGGTGATGCTTAAACAAGTCTCCTATTCTCGGAACGGTCAACGGTTCTTAACGATTAGCTTATAAAGCTCGCGATCATCGAGACACATTAGAAATGGTACATCGAAATAAATCTCAACTCGAGAGAAGTCCAACGGGTTACTCATACATAGATGATAATCGACGATCATCATAATGACATCGGCACGGAACGATTCACACCAACAAAACATGATTCGAAGGAAGACGTACGCACACCAAACATCCAGAAATTGAGCCAGACATACTTGGGCCCACTCATTTATAACTCCTTGTCTACATCAAAAGGCGTCCCTTTCCATGTATACACGGATTTATAAATTTACGGTTCAGGATCTTATAACTTTCTTGTTCAAATGAAAAGGCGTCCCAATCTATTTCAACAAGACGATTATAAGTCATCCTACTCAAGTATTACTACCTCTCAACATGATGTCAAATCCAAATTACATAACATAGTAACTACAAGGTGTTAATAAACTTACATCATGATTTCCGTATTCAAACGTCCCATTCTATTTGAATAAGGAAAACACGGCAATCTAAGGTCTAGTGGTTTAAAATTTTCTTATTCAAATTTCCCAACCCATTTCAATAAGACAACCTTAAACGACTCATAGTTGGACGAGTTAAAATCTCTATATCTAAATGTCCCTTTCCATTTAGATACAAGGTATTAAGTCACTCAACCGAATGACTACTATGAGCATATCATTGTTGTACCCAACTATATAGTTGGTTTTGTCACATATATAATTTGGGTCCAACATTAGCATCCTCCTTTTCGCCAATAAAACATAGTCATATAAAATCAAATCACACGTCGCATTACATAGAAGATGTCGCCTCGGGTGAATGATTCTTAAAAATCAGAAGAAGTACTCGGAACACGAATATCACATCAATCAATTACGTTTCGAAAACTTAAAGTGGCACATCACGATACGATGATAACAATCGAACTTAAAAAAGTCGATATGCGATAGCTTACGAAAAAAATATACATACTCAAAGTATCAAATGAGTTTCATACTCGTATTCAGATAATACATAATCATCAAGATCGCTGATTTGCGGTGAGGCCAAATCCAATACAAAACCGTATTATAAAATGTACGACCATCATTCAAAGACCATTGCTTCACGCGCAATGCCTTTAAATACCACAGTATATTCATACATATGCATATTACCATTCCTACATACACATAGGTTCACATAATCACAATCAATCATAAAGTAATGCAAGAATAGCCTTACCGAAGCCATGCGGAGTAGTTGCGTGCTTAAAACTTTTTAGAACACACCAAAGTTATAGTTTAGGTTTTTCAAAATCGACCTAGTTCTCTATAACTTGTGGCTCTGATTACCATTTTGTAACACCCCCAAATTACCACGCAGCGGAATACCACTTTGGGGCGATACTCATAGCACATCACACACAATCATAGACAACGACCTCAAAGCGACGTTAAAATATTATACAACATTTGTCTAAAAGTTTCCCATCCCAATATATATAAAATCAGAGTAGCGTTTGGTCTCAAAAACCGTTACCAATACATCACATTCATCAAAGACTTAAAAGTTATTTATTCATTTAAAAGGATGGAAAAATAAAAAAAGTTTTAGACAAGTAAGCACCAACTCCCTCCCTGCATGCTCTGCTGCTATCCATCTTGATTACATGAAATGCATTCTTAAAATCATCAACACAAAGGTTGAGCAAGTCTATAGGTTTTGCAAATCATCATTTGAACACAAGAATTTTAATCATCTCAAGCTTGTCACACAGACAAGTCATATATATATATATATATCGATAAATGCCTTAAGCTCATGCAACTGAACGTTAACCAACACATCAAACCGAGTCACTTACGGCGCCCCTACAACAGGTAATATTGTCATATACCAGCGACCTCTTATACATAATATCCCTTTCAGGTGATCACAAGGATACATACCCTAGGATAAGGCTGTCAAACCAAATAGATCTATCATATGTATTAGCGTTTACCTCACAAGGTATTTAACAGTTCAAGAAATTTAGGGACTTCATAAGACAATGGTACTTAGGCATTTATCATCATATTCGGGTCCAACATACCAAAAACAACTTGTATTCACTTTATAAAACAACATGTATTCCCCCTCGCGGGTTAAAAATCATTTACAAGATAGTATAAATGCGAGGCTATAGACTCACCTGATATAGCTATCACACATTTATCGAGGAACAAACATCCAATAGTCGATACAAGACTTCACGAGATATCAACCGCTCATTGCTCGAGAACGAGATGCCCAACGGTCGTCATATGACCGAACGAGACCTATAATGACGAGACGCGTCTTAGGCTCGAGACTATACATAAGTCAAACACATATGTAAATAGTTCACTTTAGTAGGTTTGGACATTGCATACGTTTTATAAAACTTTTCGTAAGACTTTTGATAATAATTACCATGTATTATCCCATTATGACCTATAAGCCCATTAGTGGTCCTCCTACCTCGGTATTTATAAAAACAAGAAACTTTTATGTTATATCCATATGGTTTAATTTTGTCAAATTCCCGATATAACCCGCTAATTAGTCTGTCTTTCTTAAATCGTGAGTCTTCTAAATGAGTACTTTACATTTAAATGACCATAACCTCATTTAATCTACTGATCATAAGTTTATTCAACCTTAATAATCATTTATCATAGCCTAATTATCCATTTTCTCACTTAGAAACGTTGGCTGTTTTAGGCAGCCGACTTTGTTTCCACCGTTTCGGCCGCCATTTCCAAACCATAATGAATTGATAAACTATCCAACTGATTCTAGTTGTTTATGATTTTATCTACAACCCATAGTTTTACCTTTTTCAATAATTCTATACGAATCTATAAGTTTTAAGTCAATTTATACAGACTGTTCAGATTTTACACTTTTTATTGTTTCGGCCAATACTAATTCATCGGACGTCGTCACGAGACGGGCCACCCGGCTAAATCACCACAAAACTTCTATCTATCCACCAATAAAGTTAATCTAACCTTAAAATCCACTGACCATATTCGTTTGTAGCATTTTGATACTGACCTTAAAATAGAAATTTGGTTCAACACGTAGGGCTTGTTTAGGCTTGCACTTTCGTGTCAAAAATTCATATACAATATCCAAATACCTCATATAACTATTACAACTAAATTTACAGTAAAAAAATGATATTTATAATATAAAAATATAATTTAAAATTTAAAATAACAATAAATAAATTTAGTGAATCTTACAAAAATGGAGAAATCAACAACTCCATATTCAATCACTCAAACTCTTGATCAAAACCCATATTCAAACCACCATTTTTTACACTCAAACAAGCCTTTTAACCCTCCTATTAACACCTTACTTCAGCCCTATGTTACCATAATAAATCCTTGTAAACAGCCTCAAAACCTTCTCAAAGGTTAATGTAAATGTGGTGATTTGTAGAGAAATTAACTCAAAAATATATAAGACCACCAAGACCTTCAATCTTAACTATATATAATAGTAACTCACTGATAAAAATAGTATGATAATTTATGTTTGTGGTTCGGCAAAACCAAAGCCAAAGAGAACAGAATGAGTTTCTTATTTGTTAAATGAGAATTGAGGATTGTAAGGATTGTCAAGTTAATGTGTTCATGTAACACATAATGAACACGTGTTCATACTTAGAACATGAACTTGTAATAAGTAGACACCTCACATTTGATGATAATATATGACGTGTCAGGTGGATGGGTAAGATTATATATTAATCTTGCCCCGCAATTTGTTAAGGCGGGTATTATTGAAGTCCGATATTTTAAAAGTTACGCGATTTAAAAGATATGCATTAAACACGAAAAATAAACGCTCGATATAAAATAAAAACATTGTCATTCGAAGAACATTTATATTTTAATATATAAATGAGGGCTTATGATTTAAAATATGTTAACACGTTATATAAACGAATGTCGCCTAAAGGCTTCACGTAAATTATGAATAATGCTCGTAAAAAAATAAAATTAAAACGACGACAATAAAAATATTTCTACGTCATAACGAAAATATTCACGGTCGATGACGGATATAAACTTGTCGTTAAATAATAAATGACACATATTCGACACGTTAAAGACTTAACCTTGACGGTTAGCCGAGAATTAATATTATTCTCAATAACGATCACGATAAATAAAAGTCGATTTATAAATATTGATCCGACTACTAGGAATAAGATTAGATCTCAGTCTAAATGTTGATTTTCAATTTCGGGTTATTACACCATCAAACGTGTATCGATCTCCTGGAAGATACTAACCAGTTCGTTGTAGTATGCAACAAATGGCCGATCGTTCTGTCAGGTGTTAAACGATCTTCGATTCAGTTCAAATAGTTGGGTTTCGTCAGTGCCGTAATAGAAGTTTTCTCGACTACATCATATATCTCCTTGCAGTCTTCAATCGAATGAACCGAGGAATCAACGTGGGGTTCATTGAATCGATGATCCAACTCTTGACTTTGTTATTATCCATGAGCCAGTTCTCGATTTTCTTCTTGCTAGTCGTAGGTTTCGTGGAGGATCCGGTGAGGAACCCTAGTTTGTTACGGGCTGCGGTTTACATTTCCATCAACTGTGACCATAAATGATAGTTCGAGTCATCCAAGATAATCCCAGTTGGGAACGGAGTATCCTGGACGATCAAGCGTGTTTCGGGGGTAGGAACCTCTTTGTCGAGCATGGTGGTTGTCGGTTTTCGAGTAAGAGATTAGAGAATCAGAGAGTTTCGATAGTATGGCGCTCTAATACCATGTAAACAAGAACTCCAATAGGAAGATATGTTTTCGTATCTCATTTACCACTGTAATTACATCTATATATAGAACTATACAACATAAATTATGGAGCTATATAAGGAATGATTACACAATATATTCAATTATATCCTATCAATAGTTTCTATAGATAGTTTATTTCCTTTAATTGCTCTCGTTCACAGTACCATATGAATGGGTATCTCCAAAATCGAGTTCTTGTACTTTATATTAAAAAAACTGGGTTACCCACAACATTATTACTCACGATTCAACTATCTCACAATATTTACTTCTACCGTAGGCTTACCCATAAGTTACTTGTGTAGTAGGCTTACCCATAACTTACTTGTTTTGTAGGCTTACCTAGAACATTCTTACTCACGCTTCTTTGAGAATTAGCACGTGCGGTGGCATAAGTCACATATCAAGAACGGCCACAATTTTGTGCTCTATTGCATTTATGTTTCAACATACAAGCCTAAAAATGCATTACTTATTCAAAAGGCAATTTCAACTATCTCACGGTATTTAAACCTCAAACTATTTCACATGTCCTAAGCACGACTTAAATCTGCAACCATTTAGTTAGGGAGCTTTACACACTACATGAGATATCACTGGGACACGGGCACTTCGTTAATAAGAAAAAAGACAGATTTGGTCACCATCACTCAAAATATGACAAGTGTCTAAAAAACTACTTTTTAAATGATCAACCGACGGTGCTCAACCATTAAATGCTCAACTTGTCAGTGTACTTTTTTTATTGGAAATTGAAAAAATACTGACAAGTTGATCATTTGGTGGTTGAGCACCATCAGTTGATTATTTGGTAACATAATATGACAAATATTGTTGTTGTTAGGAGGGACATGTGTGTGACGGAACATTGTTTAAAAAGTGTACTTGCAGATGACACATGACAACCATGTAGTGGAGTTTAGCAGTTGTGCAATTGTCTATGACTAAATCCGTCAAATTGTTTCCACGTGACCATGAAATGAATTGAGAGGATGGATTTTAACCAAATCCGTCTTTTTATTTTTGGTTTATTTGGCTTACGCTAATCCAAAGGTCTAAGTATTATGAGGAATAGATACAACCAAAACTCTTTTTTTCACATTTGTTAATAACATTCGTACTAATAAAATTTCCGAATTCAGTTCTTTGTCATTTCTCTTTGATGGGAGTTTTGCATTTGAAAAACTATTAGGTTTAAAGGGGTTTACTTTCCTGCATTGCATATGGCACCAAAAACTACGAGACGGCCTTATCGGCTATCCGCACATGTATGTAACGGATCATGTGCCATGGATACTTCATAACCGTTCTAGAGGCTCTTAAATATGAATCTTATGTAACTATCTTACAGTTACATACTCCGTATTTATTTTGTTAGATGAAATTTTGAGAGTTTTTTAAGCTTTCGCATTGGTTAATTGAAAATTCGATTTCTGCAATTTGTATATAAATAAGAGATCTATGATAATATGTTGTATCATTATCATTCTATAACATGTAGCTGATGCCTAATATGTTACTAGTGTGTTATTTTTCTAAAACCAGGGACGGAGCTACTCTTTATTTGGGGTTGACCAAAACCCATCCTAATATTTTAATAGTTGCTATATATTTGTTCTATTAATTTGAAATTGGTCATTTAAAAGATAATGTGGCCCACCTAAAATTCTAAGCTTGTGTATGAAGACAAAAGTTCCCTAAGGAACACACACAAAAAATAATCAAAGGAAGCCATCTTGACCCTTCATTCCAAAATGATCACCACCATCCAATAATTTAGATATAAAAAAAATCACTCTCCCTGTTACAATACACACACTAAAAGCATGAACAAAAAACACACACTAATACCCTTCGCCACCATTATCGCCATCGCACCACCTACGCAACACCGCCATCACAACCACCACCGTCATCACGCCCACCCCACCTGTTACAAAGACACACTCCATTAAAACCCCAATCAAACTGCCGTCGCAGCACCATCGTGTTTAACGGTTGTGATCCACCACTCTTCGCTACGGTCGACCACATATGCCATGTGAATACAACATCGATCTGGTATGCATCAACATCACATCACTATCAAATCGTCATCCGTCACACCCACCCACCAACTGTTTGATGTAATGACTCAATTGTTAAATGTTTGTTTAGATGTCATAAGAGCAAAGAAAAACATCATTAAAATTGTTATATTCAAATCGACTAGATATGTTGTTGAATCTGAGGAGAAAATAGATGAGTGAAAGCTGAAGTTGAAGAGAAACTTGAAGACTTTGAGTCCAACAAACCACAACATATACACTTTAGTATGGATATTGTTGTTTTCTCTTGAAGAAAATATTGTTCGATATTATTGAGATTCCAATGTGTTTATATTTGCACTAGACTGTTTGTTATTTTGATAGTAGCCTGTCGGGTTGTAACAAAGATTCATGTGGTATTGTTGTTTGCATATTTTTCTATAGGTTATAAAATTACATGTGATTTGCACTAAATCACATGTAATACGTACTAAATCACATATGTGATTCGTACTAAATCACATGTGATTTTGTTTGAATCACATGTAATTCTGTCAATATATTAAATATTTTGTTGTCATTCATGTAAAAAATATATAAAACAAATTGACTTTTGAAGTACATGTGATTTTGTATAATTTTACTTGAATTACATGTGATTTTGCTTGCATTACATGTGATTAAAACATTTCGAAACTTTAACTTCTTTTAACAAACACAATTTAGATGAATCACATGAAATTTTGCTTAAATCACATGTAATTATGTCAATATATTAAATTGTCTATAGTCATTCATGTAAAATATATAAACAAATTCGCTTCTGAATTACATGTGATTTTGTTTGAATCACATGTAATTTTGCTTAAATTACTACATGTGATTCGATGATAATTACATGTGATTCAAGCATTTCGAAACCTTAACATTTTCTAACAAAACCACTTTAGATGAATCACATGTGATTTTGTTTGAATCACATGGAATTTTGGTTGAATTGCATGTGATTCGATGATAATTACTTGTGATTTTGCTTGCATAACATTTGATCCAAACATTTCGAAACCTTAACTTCTTCTAACAAACCCACTTTAAATGAATGACATGTGATTTTCTTTGATCACATGTAATTTTGTCCTTATATTAAAATGTCTTTTGTCATTCATGTAAAATATAAAAAAAAAGTTGGCTTGTGAATTACATGTGATTTTGTTTGAATCACATGTAATTATGCTTGAATTGCATGTGATTCAGTGATATTTACATGTAATTTTGCTCGCATTATATGTGATTCAAGCATTTCTAAACCTTGACTTCTCCAAACAAACCCACTTTAGATGAATCACATGTGACTTTGTTTGAATCACATGTAATTCTGTCAATATATGAAAATGTCTGTCACCATTCACGTAAAATATATAAAACAAATGGCTTCTGAATTACATGTGATTTTGTTTTAATTACATGTAATTAAGCTTGAATTACATGTAATTCAGTGATAATTACATGTGATTTTTCTTGAATTTCATGTTATTCATGTACTTATAGTAAAATAAAATCTAGTCAAGTAACTACTCGATAATACATATATTTAAAAAACAAATTTTTTTTAAACATTCATAACTGGTGTCGCCTTCTTCTTTCTCCTTGCTTTTCGATTATTTGGCCAAGTTGCTTTGGTATTCTCGTCCGTCTTCACTTTTTAGTATCCGCAAACTTTCTTATTTTCTCAACTTTCTCTTCGTCCAATATATTGATTTTACAAGGTGTTTCTTTATGCTCATATACAGTTGCTCTTGGTGTTTTTATACTTGTACATCAAAAAATAGAATCACATTAAACTTATCACAAAATAGAAATAACATGCGATTATGTTAGACAATCACATGTGATTTCTATTTAATAATAACAAAACAAGTTCGGACCAACATCACAAGTACTTCACCAAAACCACATATGATTTTCATTTCTTTATGACGATACTACTTGATATCAAAATCACTAAATAACTTACCAAAATCACATGTAACTTTCATACAAATTACATGTGATTTTTTCAAAATCACATGTGATTTTTACATATTAATAACCGAACAGATACAGAGCAAAATCACATGTGATTCACCATAATCACATTTGATTTACGTCTGTACTTTCAACTTCTTTCATAACATCATCTTTCTCAGATTCAACATCATAAGATCTAAAAAATTTAACCTTTATCAAAATTTGCCACTAACCCTTTTAACATAACCATCTTTTACAATCACCTATGTGATCAAAACTCATAATTCATCATTATTTCACTAAAAAGATCAAATTTTTTTAAACTTAAACAAAATTTAACAATAACCCATTTGATTATAACCACATTTAAACAAAACCTGGGTGGCAAATTGACTGATAATCATTTTTTGTAAACACCCATTTCATTTTTTGTTGAATTATATCTATTTGGTGGTGGTGGAGGTAGTGGTGCATCGATTTCCAGCGAAAAGGATGCGGTGGTGGTGGTGCGATGGTCGGGGGTGGTAGCTGTCAGGGTGGTGGCGGCGGTCGGAATGGTGGTGGTTGGGTGGTTGTAGAGAGAGAAAAATATCAAAGCGGGGTGAGTGTTTTAGAGAGAGAAATAAATTTGATCAAATGAGGTAATATTAGTGTTTTTTAGGTTTTTATAGGGTTAATTCCATATATTACCAATGTACTTTCAAACTTTTACACATATAGGTAACCAACGTATTATATTACTAATATAACCAAGAAACTTTATTTTTTTCAAATATAGGTAGTATGACCGTTTAGGTGTCGGTTGCAACTTAAAAATGACCGACACGTCATTATTATTATTTTTTTTTATTTAGACATGCCACGTCACGTTTGACTTTATTTGACTGGTGATTATCTGGATCTATTCTCTCTTTCATTTTCAACAAATTGGCATCTGTACGTATGTGTTCATTTCATTACACCACAAATACAAGAATATTTTTGTAGATCTATATTCAAAGAAACCTCAAATTCATATTAACAAAACCCATCTTTACCACTCATAACTTACTGCCTCTGCTTGCATCGTCAGTCTGCCGGCTCAACCTGCGCATTCACTACCATTTTTCATCATTTTCCACAACACATATTAATCAGAAGTTCACAACCTACTAACATCAACAAAAACCTATTTATGACCTTTAAACCCATATCAAACCGGCTCATCCTACTTATAACAAGCTTTATAATTTTTCCAAATCTAAGAAGGAGTTGATGAAGAATTCAGTTTATGATAGTTTTGAGAAGATAAGATAGAAAGGACGAATTATGTTTATGATTGTTCCAAGATCTTGTTGTATAGATTAGTTATATACTTGAAGTTCATTCATGGAAGGTCCATCAAGCTTAATTTAGTAGACACAGAGTGGAAAAATCCGACCCACTTAGATATAAGTGAAAATAAAAAAAATAGATGGAAACAAAAAATATCCACGTGAAATAAATAAATAATTATTTATTTTGTTAGATAATTAGCAGGTCATCTTATTTATATTTTAAAATATTAGCCGGTATTGATGGTCATATTAGTAATATATTGATTTGATTACCTAGATATGTAAATGATAAAGAGTGCGTTACTAATATATGGACTTAACCCTTTTTTATATGGGTGTAAGATTTGTTTCTAACTGTTGGATGAAGAAAGGATTGAAGGGTTCAGATTTGTTCCTTTAATCTTGGTGCATAATTTCCATTGATCTTATCTCTATGTATGAATTGTGATTTAAACGTATATTTTAAGATCAAAATTTTATTACCTAAAATATTGAAGTTTAGTTGTGCAAATCTTTTGTCCAATGCATGGAAATTATAGTATTTTATTACGACGAAACATTCATGGACGCATAAAAATGGATAGTATAGGGCAATTTTTTTTAAAAATAAATTTAAATAAAAATCTGAGTATTATAATTTAAAATGTTGAATTTTAGGTTTTAGAATATTAAATATTAGATTTTATTGTGTGAGTGGGGTTAATTTAACTTTCGAGTAGGGCATTTAAAAAACACTCAAAATTGATAAAAAAAATATACTGCAATCTCGTCTTTTTAGTCTAATCATGAGCCGTCTCCCTCCCGAACACAATGAATAGGTTCGCCCCGACATCGTATTAGTTAATCGCTACGTATATATTTGGCCCACCCCATATATCAAATTATGGCTTCACCGGCTGGTGCATAAAAGTTCATTGGTATCTGCTTACTTTAAATTCTTTTCGATGCATTTATCTATATCTGTACTACTATATAAAGCATTTGGAACCTTCTTAAAATAGTAAGACTAAAAATTTAGACTTTTTTACCTACTAAATAAAGGAAATTGTTGATATTTTTATCAACATTACTATAGAGTTAACATCTATATTGACACTTAAATTAGCATAGACATATCCAACCAATCATAATCACCCATTTTTTAAAAAACCAACTTCCCACCACTTTTTTAAAAATTAAATATCTCACAAACGGTAAATCGTCAAACGAAAAAAAATACACAATTGTGACGAGAATTAAATCATCTATCTATCGAGGGGACATGTATATACATTCGACGAAGTTTTTTTCTTAAGTCACGTCTAGAGAGAATTATATATGATTCGTCACAAATCATATATGATTCGTCACGAATCATATATGATTTTCAGAAAATCATATATGATTCGTGATATGAATCATATATGATTTTCTGAGAATCATATATGTTTCGTGACGAATCATATATGATTCTCTCTAGACGTGAATTAAGAAAAAAAAGTCGAAAAAAAGTTCGTCAAAAGTATATACATGTGCCTCTCGATAGATAGATGATTTAATTCTCGTCGCGATGGTATGTTTTGTTTTACATAACGATCAACGGTTTGTGAGATATTTAATTTTTAAAAAAATGAGTTTTTTCTTGTTACATGATAAAAATGGATGGTTGTGATTGTTTGGTTGAGTCTATGCTAAACTAAGGGTCTATGGGATCTTTTTCTTTATAACATTTTCTAACAACATTTTGTAACAACTTTTTGTAACAACATTTTTTAAATTGAAATTTCTTTTTATTTATTTATTATTTTGATAATCTAATTTCACTATATTTTTTAAAATTTTATGCTTTTTAATTCGATATCTATTTTGATATATTTTTATTAATTTTTAGTCTTCTTCAATTTTAATGTGTTTTTTAATTCGATTTTTTTAGAACTTTACGATGAGTAAAAGACTAATATTTGTTAGTCTCAAAATTCGTTATTAGATACTCGCCGCCGTATTACGCGGTACCGTTCTAGTATTACGAAAGACGAGGCCATTGGCGTTCTCATCGATACTAAATGAATTTCTAAGCATTGTCTCTATCTTCGATGTCTCTGTAAGTTATCGTCAAGTTTGCATTTTGGGTATTTCGATATGTGTCAATCGGTTTATACTCTGAATAGGTTTCTTATGTTAGTCCACTACTCAAGTTACATGACCATATATCCTTACAAATAGATATTCTGATATCAACATTCTTGACATGTTCCATATAATTTCTTTTAGGGTCAATTCTTGAAATGCCCCATGGTGTTACCATGTTTCTCTTTTTGCACCCACCAAATGAGATTTTCCCTAAATGTCCTATGCAACCTATGCAACCTATGCAACCTATGCGACTTGGATTAAAATACAAAAAGTGTACTTTTAACTTTATGACACATGTCAGAATGTGTCATAAAAAGTACATATGTGTAAGAACTTGTCTCTTATACAACTTACTTTGTTTTTTATGCGACTTGTATTAAAATATAGTATTTTAATAAAAAGTAATTTTTAACAAATTCTTTTAAATTACTTATTTTATATTTTATTTTTATGCAACTTGTACCTTTATGTAGACAATGAAGTGACATATGAGTAACCTACTTTTTGATAAAATCTATAAAGTCTTTTTATGCGACTTGTATGTATTAAAAAATAATAGAAAGTACCATGTAAATATGTGTAAAAGTAGGTAGGGTGTAAGTCTTTTCTTATGCAACTTTTATTTAAATTTTTATGCAACTTTTAATTAATAATTTAAAAATATAAAAAAATAAAAAATTTAATTAATATTTTTTAAAAACTAAAAAACTTAAATAATATTTTTTAAAATCTTTTTGAATAAAAGCTATAAATTAAATTTTTTTAATATTTAATAAAAATAAAAAATTTAAATAATTTTTTTATAAAATTAAATTGAATATAATTTATAAATTAATTTTTTTTAAATTAAAGTTTTTAAAAAATTAATTTTTTTTAAAAACTTTTAAAAAATATTTAATATTAAAATAAATATTTAAAAATTAAATTTTGTACAAAAGATAAATAATATAATTTAATATAAAATTTAATTGTTTTTAAAAGTTTTATTTATGCAACTTTTTTTACAGTAAATCAAACTTTTATTTGAAAACAAAAAAAGAACATAGCCCATTAAAAGTATTTGAAACCCAAAAAACAAAGGCCCAACAAAAACACACACACAACGTAAATTATTCTTCAATCTATCATTTTTCAAAAAAAAATAGTTTCGATTAAACTGTTAACAGTTTTTCATTTTTCAAACTATAGTTTTCGAGTAAACCCAGTGAGCTTTGGTGTTGATGGTGGATTAGGAATTCTGTGTTATTGCGGTGGATTAGGCATCTTACATAATTCAATCATGTCCTCCTTGATGTTGGCTAAGGTAAATTATCCTTCAATCTTATTCTTTGAATCTCATAACTTTTTTTCATGATTGATTGTTTTGAAATATTATATGTTGCACTTAGGTCGTGATATTGCACTTTAGTTGGGTTTTAGGTGGTGTTTGGGGTTGCGTTTGCAGCCGAGTTATCTGCTTATGTTTGGATATCAAAGCTGGTGTTTTGATATCAATGTCTCAAAAGTGCTTTTCTCATAACTTTTAATCTCATAACTTTTAATCTCATAACTTTTTTTCATGATTGATTGTTTTAAAATATTATATGTTGCACTTTGGTCGTGATATTGCACTTTATTTGGGTTTTAGGTGGTGTTTGGGGTTGCGTTTGCAGCCGAGTTATCTGCTTATGTTTGGATATCAAAGCTGGTGTTTTGATATCAATGTCTCAAAAGTGCTTTTCTCATAACTTTTAATCTCATAACTTTTAATCTCATAACTTTTTTTCATGATTGATTGTTTTAAAATATTATATGTTGCACTTTGGTCGTGATATTGCACTTTATTTGGGTTTTAGGTGGTGTTTGGGGTTGCGTTTGCAGCCGAGTTATCTGCTTATGTTTGGATATCAAAGCTTGTGTTTGGATATCAATGTCTCAAAAGTGTTTTTCTCCATTTGCATAGCTTCAAAATCACCAAATTACCAAATTACAAAACGTTAATTACTAAAAAGCAAACGTTAATTACTAGAATAATTATCTGATGATCACGATATGTCGTTTATGTTAGCAAACATTTATGAGTTCTTATATAAGAAGCAAACTGTAGACCTCGTGCGACAACTAGATGCCCCTGCTTACATAGTATATGTATTATAAACATATTTTGTATCTTATACTTGTTTCATGCAAAATTTACAAACTTAAAGTACAAGGTATAGTCTTTCATGGTGAACATTATGAGAACGAGCCCAATTTTTAGCAAGCGCAAAGAAGGATGAGTAGACGACTACTTAGAATTTAGAGCTATATAGTCCCAATCAATATAATAGGCCTAATACCCCCCATTAGATGGCCCACTTAGGATCATTAAGATTGACACTTCCAAGTCATAATCATAAAAATTGATTTTTTTTTTATAAAAGATTCATGCATATTTGCTCCTCTCCATTCTTATCATCGTTTTGAGTTTTTTTTAAAGTGATTTTTATAACTTGAGCTTGATTGCAAAGGATGCGTTGAAGGATGTGTAAGAAGTGCAATAGCACAAAGTCTTCATTTAAAACGAGTCACATTTTTACTAATCTGCAAATAAATAATATAATATTAAATATATATGAGTAAAATACGTGTGTCTGTTCGAGCACGAATACATTTGACCCATGGCCTGAGAATGCACCCCCACTTGTTACCTCATTTGATTCTATTGTTGACTGAAACTTTCACTGTTTGGAAAACGGTGCACACTTAATAGAGTTTGTTGAAAATGAAATATGTCACAATTCCTTCATAGTTTGTTTCATATTAGTTTGCCAAACACTATAATAATTATCTGATTATCACGATATGTCGTTTATGTTAGCAAACATTGATGAGTTGTTTAATTTCTTTTAGGAATACGAGGCCAAAGTTATTATAAGAAGCAAATTGAACTACTTGAGGTTGATCAAAGACAAACTGGATGACAAAAGAAGGAAGTTGTTTAGGAAAACTTGTTTCGGCAGTTGGTTAGATCTTATTTATTTTGATCAAGAACCACACTTGATTGATTATATGCTAAAAAAACAATGTCGTGTAGATGATTCTCGCTATGATACGCCGTTAACGTATTATGTCAATGGGCGCGGGCTACATTTTGGCCGGCGGGAGTTTTCTCTTATCACTGGTTTTAGGTTTGGCGCAGTAAATTTTTCTTTGTATGATTCGGGTGAAATGGAATTTAGAAACAGGGTGTTCCCAAATAAGGTTGGCGTTCCAATTACAAGTTTAGATCTGTTTGGGGTAATTGAGAATGAAGAGTACTTTAACAAACTAATTGACTTAGACGCTGTTAGACTCAGCCTATTATTGTGTTTAGAGGTTGTATTTATGGGTCAGTTGTTGGTTAAAGAAATTGACGACCACCTTATGAGGCTGGTTGATTGTTTAGAATCATGGAATGCCTTTCCATGGGGAGAGCATATTTGGATGCATTTGTACGCTGAAATTATGAACGTAGTATCTAAGCATAAGGATGAACACCTTGAAGGATTGCATAAATCGCGCCACTATGTTCCTACGTATACAATCTCTGGTTTTGTTTGGGCATTCAAGGTAAGTGTTATGTTCATTATATTCATATAATGATGGTAACTGTTATGAAGGTTATTTTTAATTAATCATTTGACTTAATCGAAGGTTTGGATTCTGGAGTCGTTTGAGAGGAGCAACGAATGGTGGAATAAAGATACCGGAGTTATACCCAGAGGTATACGATGGTCTAGGAAGGCATTATTTAAAAGATCAGATTATTCCAGCCTATTTGCCAAGGTAACGTGTATTGCAATAACTTAATTTATATTTAATTTATACTCATGTTAGGTATAGTTTTATCAAATACTTTATATTCATATATTACCATGTTGCAGGATTCGAAGATAATTTTTAATCTTATACCAACATTAGACGAGTACCATACTGACTGGTGGACGAGTAACATAGATTTTATTCAACAATACGTGCCAAGGATTCCTACTAGACAGCCGGATATTTATGATGCTTATCTACAAAAGCTTTCTGCTAGGCGCACACGTAATACGTTTTGTGAAATACTGAGTACTCCGACTAATAACGTTGTTAGGAGCAAGATAAGCACGGTTAAAGATCGCGTTATTAAAGAGTTAAATTCTCGTACATTCAAACTTGAGGCAATTATTCAGGTAAGTAATACGTTTTGTGAAATACTTAGTACTCCGACTAATAAGTATATTTTTTTTAAAAATACCAATATAACATACGAGGATATCAACTTTGCAGGTTATCGGTCGAGAAAGAAATGTTGGTATAGATTTTCAAAAACTTGAGTTCAGTGAGGCATTTCGTCATCTTGGGGATGATTTTTATGAAGAACTTAATCAAATATACATGGAGTTGTTTGAATCCCCAGTAGGTTATACCTTAGGTACCCCGTTAGATGTTGATATCGAAGACAAGATTGATGAGGTAACTCATACATACTATACTATTCCTAGTTATGTGAATCAATTTGTAGGTTTATAAATTCTTTTGCGTTCCTCAGGAGTATCTTCTTTTAGAGGAATTTAGGATGCGGGTGGAAGATGATGAAAGATTATTGTTAGAAGAGGAAAGAAGAATTATTGAGGAGAAAAGGTTTCGGACTGAACAGGAAAGAAAATTAAAGATAGAAGAAGAAAGGGCGTGTGAACAGCAGAAAAGGTTTGACGCTGATAGAAGGAAAAGGTCATACGCCCTTATGAACTCAGATCATATGAAACTAGCTATGTCTCGTTGCTTACCTAAAAAGAGATCACAAATGTCAGCTGTTAGAACCGGTAGTTGGTTGCAAGTATGTGATAAGTTTCAAAAGAAACAAGGCGCATTCTGTTTGGGTGATCCGGATAGGACAGAATTCCTAAAAGATGTTACACCTTGGTCTGAGGTATAAATATATTTCTCATTACCAAAAATATTTATTCTTTCCTAAAAACCTATATTTCTAATACTGTTTCACCTTTAATTAGGATCTTACCAGAATCTCCAGATCCATAGATCATATTTGGATATGTGATGAATTGGATGAGTTTCTTGGTCGTCCCGGTAATCTTTGATGTAAATTTCCTTGGTCTAAAGTTGTGAGTGTGGATCGTCGGTTTTGGGAGTCTTTAGTTTGTTTAGACCCTCCAAGACAGGGATATCTATTGGATGAAGTAAGTTAAACAGTTATAATCAAAAAATAAAGTTCATTTAAAATTTTTCTGGTTATTAAAATATGTCTTCGTTTTTTGGTCTTTTGTAGCACATTGACTTGTGGGTAGAGTACATGTGGCATGTGCGTCCACAGGATGCTAATTGGGCAATGGTTAGCGCTTATTTTGTTCAACTCCTGCTACAAAATACAATGCCATTATGGTACGCTAATGGAGAGAGCTATCCTATTACATGGACTGAAGTTGATAAGGTAGACTTTAAAACACGTAAATGATTTATATGTAAATGATTGGCATTAAACATGGTAGTATATATAGAGGTTTTCTATATATAAGCTGCTTGTTTGATTAATATTTTCTCCAATGCAGGTATTTATGCCTATCAATGAACCTGGAGCACATTGGTGTCTAGCAGTTTTTGATATCGTGTCCGGTGTGGTTACTTTCTATGATAGTGGGAACAGTTATGAGGTTGAATGTCGCCCTTGGTATATCGGGATGAGGACTTGCTTAAAGGTTAGATTATCTTAACCATTGTTTTTAATTTTCAGTTAATACTTGTTAGGGATAATCTGTTAAGACTTTTGACCACCATATGTTTAGGACCGACTGCCTGAAGTTTTAGAGCTACTAGATGTATTTGATAAGAAAGGGATTGACAAAACTGCTTACAACATTACATTTGAAATTGCCAAAAACGTGCCAAAGCAGGGGGGGTGTTTGGTGACTGTGGTGTTTGGGTGTGTATTTTTCTATATCGTTTGGCACACGGCATATCATTGGATGTGGAGGATCCTATCCAGACTGCCCTTGCTTATCGTGAGCGTATGTCACGCTTTTATTTTAATCACAAGTATTAGAATTAGTTTCTAGCTCATCAGTAGACTTAATGCGTGTAATAATTGAATACTTGTTGTTTAGCACTTAAATTTTTGTAATGAAATCATGGGATTTGACTAATCCATCAAGTTTACTGGTTACATAAAATTCCAAAGAAGTTGCATAGTTAAAAGGAAAGGAAATATTACATGCTAATATCATCTAAGTGCATCCTGTGTGAAGCGAATGGTGTTTCCCCATAAACTTGTTCTTGTTTGCTTGAATTAACATGATCTTCTTGAGTATTTTCCTGCAAAGTTTAAGCAAGTTATCTACATTTGTTATAATATAAATCAAATAATCTTCATAATGCGTATAAAAACTTACACAAAATTGTGATTGCAATGGTACATGACAAGCGTCCCGATTGTGTCCCTTTGTACCACACCTAGAACAACGGTTATATTTGGGCTCCTCTCCTTGTGATCTTATTCTATCGTTAGCTTTTGGCCTACCAGGTTGTGGTTTCACCAACGCAGGTGGTAAAACAACTTGTAAATCGTTAGGAATTTCCCACACGGACTGATCAGGTATAGGATTCACCAACTCTTGGTATATACCTTTAAGAGTTCTTTTAGAAAACCATGCTTTTGCCCATCTGTTACAACTACTCAGACCTAGAAACTTAGACATTGCACATACGTGGCCGCAAGGTAATCCCGAAAGTTGCCATTTTAAACAAGTGCATTCACCCTTGACCAAGTCAACAGTGTGTACTGTTTTGTTATCTTTCACTTGGTAAACCTTGAACCGTTCAACACCAAAGACGGTCCATGTTGCACTTTTTAGCATTCTGGTGTTTACCTTTGCTGTTGCCCATCTTGATAATTCATGTGCTTCTGGTTCATCTAAAACAAAAGATTTAATAATGTATCAGTAAAACATAATGGATCAAATTGTGTTTATAAAGGAATAGCCTGCTTCTGGTTCATCTTTAAAACAAAAGATAAACTAAAAACCATTAAATATAATATATTTATAAATAATTACCTTCACCAACGTATCGACGCTCATAATACCACTTTTGTAATAGGTCTCTATACCAGTCCATTAGCATTGTGATTGGAAGTTTCCTCACTGTCTTCGTTAAAGCATTTATAGATTCCACGCAGTTTGAGGTCATGTAGTTATATCTCTTAGCAGGGCAATGTGCTCTTGACCATTTATCAAACCCGGCTTCCTCTAGTTTTTTGTATGCTTCAGGTTTGACCGCTCTTATATCAGCTATTGCTTTTTCAAAGTCTGAAACCAAATAAGCTTTGCATGTTTTCCAGAAAAAAGCGTTATGCTTTTTTGATTTCAGTTTGCAGTTCATCAACAGATGACGGCAACAAAAACCATGAAAAGCATTTGGGAAAACATTTTTACATGCAACGCCTATAGAGTAGTGTCTGTCGGATATGATTGCCATGTTACGTGGCTCACCGATGCACTCTTTCAACTTTGTCAAAAACCATGTCCACGTTTCAACTGTCTCACCCTGCGAAACACCCGTAGCTATTGGTATTATTTGATTGTTACCATCCATGGCAACTGCAACCAAATTAGTACCAAGGTAGGTGCCTTTTAGATGTGCTCCGTCAATTTTTATTAACGGCCGCATGAATGACAAGAAACTACGAACCTGTACATTTAATTTAATTTAATTTATCTCTCTCTTTCATAGATACAAATAAAAAATTAAATGAATGGAAATTTACTTACAGCTACACCAAAGGCTACAAAGCACATCTTAAAACATCCCGCGTCATCTGTCTCCATATGCGTAACTGTCCCCTCGTTTGCCAGCTTTAAGTTATGGAAGTAGAATGGTAGTTGCTGGAACGAACTCTCTTGGGTCCCGTTCAACAAAGTTAGGGCTACGTTTTTACCCCCCCAAGCTCGTTTGTAAGAAATGTCTATTTTCCAATTCATGTTGAAATCTTTTTGTATGTCATGTGGTTTATAAATCCTTTTATGATCTCTCATTTTTTCTACAATCATTTGACCAATTACATTTTTTGTAGCATTACGATGAATTGGTATTATTTTTGTTTGGGAGCATGTGTGATTGTTATCGAAGTTAGAAATGGCGAATGATTCATTGTTTTTAATCCTGCGTGCATAAACACACCAAGTACACCCTTCTTGTACACAACGGACACTATACCTTATAGGACAAGACTTGATTACCCGAAACTCAAACCCTTCCATTATTGCTTTTAAGGCAATTGCATACATACATGCGTGCTTATCATCAAATTTTTGCCCCTCATTAAACGTAAATCGAACTAAATCGTTGTGTCTAGGTGTGTCTTTGATTAAAAGTTCTGGTGCAGGTGGTGGACTAGGCATGTTTGTAAAAGTGTTGTTTTCCCAGTTATGTAAATGATTGTTGTTTTCAAGTTTTTGTTTTTTAAAATAAGTTGGAACATTAAGATCAAAATCAGTAACTTTTTTAAACAAAGCAGCGGTGTTTACCTCGGTGTAACCAATGAACAATTTAGGCACAACCACGTTTCCAGTAACCACATCATTCACAAAGCATTCTACATCATCATCATCCTCTACGTCTATCTTTTCTGAACTATCTTCATACCACAAACAAATGTTGTCCTCTCCAGGGATCGAAAACTTCTTCTTGCAATACTTGACTAGGTTTTTGTATTTGATTTGTCTAGGAAGTAAAACTGATCGAGTTGATGTTTGAAAGACAAGGCGAGTTTTAAATTTTGACGAGTTGCTCATGTTATTTTGTTATGGATACACAAACATGGATACACAAGCCTTTATATAGCTAAGTATTAAATACGATCAGGTTCCATGAAGATACATGTTGTATAAAACAGTACTAATTCATAAATGAAATAAGTATTCAATACTACACCTATGATTTAACTAAACATAAAAAGGTAGAGGTTGCATAAGAAAGTACAAAATGCTAAATGTTTTCACAGTTCACAATACAAAAGTGAAACACCATTTAACACGTATAGGTAAGAGTTGCATAAGAAAGTACACTATAATAAATAAATCAACCTTTATACATGTATAATAATGCAGTTTATAAAGCCATGACTAATGAAGCAAATGAGGTACGTCATTAGGATGATTTCAGCTTTTGGTTTTTGGGATTTCCAAATTACATGAAAACTAGACAATGAGCTCAGCATGCTTAACCTTCTGATATCAAACAACATTCTTAATTCCATTTCAAATGTAAAACACAATTCTTTGACAATACAACTTTTAGATAATTAAAAACTAAAACTATCATAAAACACTCCGACAATACAACATACTATTTTGATAAGACGGTTAATTAATTAAATCATCAGGACGTTCCCGCTGCGATATTAGGCTCTGCTGAGAAATCATTCTTCTTTGATATTCTGCAATTCTTCTTTCAATAGGCTCAGGATATGGTTCTTGTAACACCACGGGTTCGGGTCTTTCAGCGTGAATCCTACAATCTTCTGGTGTAATATCTAGAGGCCAAGCTGGTCTAGGTAACCCCATAGTATTCTGCTATTTGTAATTGATTAATAACAATTATGAAACAAATACATGATATACAAGATTAGTGATGTAGAAAACTTACTCCTAACATGGCCTCTCCGTCAACCGGGTCCCAAGATACACCAAATCCTATGGGTCTAATTCCAAATGGATATCTATAAGATCTTGAACCGTCTCCTTTGCCTCTCATTCTAACTACTTTGCCATTGATCGTCCGGAGTCTAGTACTAATAGTGCTTCCAGATTCATTCAGAACACTTGCCCCCCTCCCAGTTCCACCCACGCGCCTCATCATGCCGACATTCGTCTCTATAACATCAGCTTCATTCTCAACACTTTCCGTTGACTCAAACACTAATTTACGTTTAACTTTTAACAGATTATTCATTCTAGTTGTATGCTACACCATCAGAACAGATCTATATATAGTAGATCCTATTATAACTAGAAGTCGCATAAAAGGACTGAAAATTTACTTTGCTTTCTGGAGTTGGTTGAAGTCGCATAAAAAGGTACGTAATAATAAATACACACTAAACAACCAAAATTAATAGGTGACCTAAAGTCTTTCAAATTTATATATATATAGTCCTATACATCTATTTTGTTTTTCACATAAAACTAAAGTATGTCTTCCTCGAGACGATACTATAGGAGCTGTGACCAAGACATTGCCACAAAAACACATTGTAACTGTAAACCCCCACATCCCTTGTTTGTCCAAGTATCATGGACAAGAAAAAATCCAGGTAGAAGGTTTAAAGGTTGCCCAGTTTACGTAAGTATATACAGATATCTAAAATGCTTTTTGGTTGGAGATTTGTTTTTAAAATTTTTCACTTAATAATTTTCAGGATAAGGATGCACAATGCGGAGTTTATGGTTTTCTAGATCACGAACTACCTAACCAATACTACAAGGAATTGCTTTACAAGATGTATGTTGAGAATAGAAGTTTGAAGCAGAGTTTGAGGAACATACCACATATTGAAGATTCAGCGCCTAATCCAGCTTGCTTTGGAACCGCCTTAAAACTTTTCATAGTGTTTGTACTATTAGGTTCATTCGCTATTGTAATATCGCTAATGTAATAGTTACCTTGAAACAGCTAATAAATTGTTTTCCTAAAAATACAATATATTACAATACCATATGTCTGTCTTACACAGTAGCATACAAATAACTAAACATAAATAGAAGTAGTACGGTTATAGTTTACAAAAGCATACAAATAAATAACTAAACAACCACCATATTATCCTGGTGATTGGAACTGGTGTCATTGGAACTGGTGTCATTGGAACTGTTTTCATCATCACAGGAGCTTAAAGCGTAAGTTACCTTGTATTTCCAAAAGAACAAAGCCATTTGTTCACGGAAAGCTAGCGCTACCTGAAGTGGGTTACCAAATACCAAGGGAATGTTGTTAACCAAACGATGGAGCAATAGACAGACCCATATGCCACAGTCTCCGTAGTGCTCTCCTTGGTGTGGGACTTTCTCGCAGAACTCAAAGGTAATCTTATAATCTTCAACATTTAAACCTCTTTTCTTTAACAATCCCAAAGTATCTAGGAATTTAGGTAACTGCTGCGACAATATTTCACGCATCTGGCGCCACCACAACCTATTCTCTGCAATTGGCTCATTTTTTTGTCTTTTACGTGGGGTCATAGAATCATACACTGTTATAACACCAGATTGGAAATGAAGTTCTGCAAGAGCCCAATGAGTGTCTGGTTCGTTCAAAGGAAAAAATACCTAGAAATCAATTTTAATAGAGAGAGTTAGTATAAAGTTTATTAAACGGGTTTCTAATTTAAGTTTATTAACTTACCCTTTCCACATCAAGCCAAGCGGTACTGTATTTTTTTTCTATCGCATACTGACAAGGCATGCTACCGCCAAGGATAGTAGGACAGAAATAAGGGCCTGCTACCGACCAATCTGCATCCTCTGGCCTAAATAGCCACAACAACTCGACCCAAAGCTCCAAATGCTGTTCAATAAGTGTACATAACAACTACTCAATGGAAATAATAATTAAACTTATGCTGTTCAATAAGTGTACATAACAACTACTCACGAGTCACGATTAACCACATATATATTGTATACACTAAACGGACCATCACAGGGCGTTAGCAAAGTACCTAATATGCAAAACATTTGAACGAATGCTTATGTAACACCTAAGTATCTTTTTCTAGTATCGATCAAATCTACTCATAAACATTTAAAAATACATCTAATATATCTCTACAAATTATATATATGATGGTTTCCTTTTCTCAGGTATAATATTCGCTAGACTTATAAACATATATACTCATTGTTACCAGTCAGACTAACGTACTTTCTATCTTAACTAAGTAGTTTAAGGTTCCTACGATTTCCATCTCCATCTACCACTTTTACAAATTCCGGTTCTAGCAACATTTACATTTACGTAAACATAAATACATACTCATTTTTCCTACCAATCAGTTACTAAAATCAACCTTGGAAAATCACGTATGTAACATATAGCAATAATAATCAAAATTAACAAACTTACACTGGAAGATAACCATCCCCTCCTTTCAAAACTCAAACCCAACAATGCAATAAAGAAACGGTCGTCAACCACAATGCCGTATGGATCCCATAAAAATTTGAACATCTTCTCACTAGTAGTACGACTTTTGACTTTTTCCAACCAATCTTTAATAGGGGGAGGTACTGTTACTCTGCTGCCTTTTTTGGGACGCCTTAGATCCTGAAAAGGCAAACAAAATTATTGATCATACCGAAAACTATCTTTATAAATGAAAAACTATTTAAAAAAATTGATAATATACCTCTACAAACGGTAAAACTAGTTTCCGTCTTAATGCGATATCATTCAAGTTCTTTTCATCTACACCATCAAAACAGGTTGTCAACGGCGGGAATTGAACAGGATTCAAATCTTGAGTTAAAGTCCTCTGCTTTTTGGCAGGAAGCGGTGTTGTTGGATCTTGTTCAACATAAGGTGACTGTTTCTGGGGACCAGGTTTTTTCTTTCTACAACCAACTAGTTTTTTGGAATTACGCTTAATTCTAACCCCTCTGCTTTGTGACGAAATTTTTTTATCAACCTACATTAGACAGATTAATGATTTCAAACCACAAGCATCGATTTATTCTAACAAGATATGTAAAGACGCATACCAATTCTTCTAACTCAGCATGAATGGGACAATCCATAATTCCGTCACTCTCCAAATCACCAATGAAAACGTCAAGATCCACAATTGCATTCTACAGAAAAAGTTATGGATATAAAATCAAGTTAACAAACGCGTTTTTCAATTAAAAATGTTGATAACAGAAATAAAAATGTGAAAGATAACCATACCGATTTAACAGGTGTAAGAACTTCATCCGCAACAATGGTTGGATCTTCTTGACCGTTGAACTTATCTTCATCCTCAACAATGACTGGCTCTTCTTGACCGTTGATCTTATTTTCATCCGGTACAATTATTGGTTCTTCCCCCACAGATGTAGTAACTTCGACCGGTTCAAAGTTTGTATCGGGAAAATCTAGATTCTCTTCTTCATGAAGACTAACATTTATATCCCCATTGAACTTATCTTCTTCATAATCAACTGTAATATCGTCTAAACAATAATTGACTTGATTCTCATAATCCATTAGGTCTTCCATCACATCATTTTCCTGACAACAGTGTTTTGGAATCTCAGGTTAGTTATAAGGGTGTGCATGGTATAAGCCAATGGGAATCGAACAATGATTCCTAGAATGATAGCTATGTTTGGTATGTTAATATGATATCTAAAAATTGAAATCATATAACAATATTTGGACATTCTAAAAGAAGGCTAATCAAAACGTAATTCATATTTGAAATGTTTAAACCATGTTAATCATATAACATTGTACTTACTTTAACTTCATCCAGATTATCCATATGTCCCTCTGTTTCTGTTTGCAGGCTGTTTAAATCAACATTCTCCTATACATTTTGAAACACATGTATTACTTTTTTCGGCGTAAACGTTGAAACAAAATAAATAAAAGACTACATGTGTATTTTGGCCTTACTTTATTTGTAGTCGTGAAATCATGTTGTTCCTCTCTATCGCTTTGAATGCAAGAAATCTCAGGTGCAAACTCAGGTTCCAAGATTTTAACCAAATCTTGCAATGAGCCTTGTGTGTCATGATAACCATTCTCTGTAACAAATTCTTCATAATTTGTTTGCCGAGATGTCTGTAAAAAACAGATCAGAAATATTTTAGCAACTTAATAATTCCTAAAATGTAATTTATAAGTTTTTAAATAGGAACTTACGCTAGCTCCATCTATCTTTTGAGTGCTCGGTTGTACACAAATCTCTTCCACAAGTTTATTTCTCAAATCCACAACCCTACCAGTAAAATCTGGCCGTACTAAAACAATTTCTTTAAAAAGAGAATCGTAAGCATTCAATAAGTCACGTGATCCGCTTGAGCGTACATTAGGCCTGGGGCTAACTGGTATTGAGTTTATATCTACCACCGGCCTAATTTCTTGGATAAACGGGGCTTCCTCTCCTTTAATATATAAAAAGCTACGCCTAAACCATGGTTCCTTCAATTCTTTTTCTGTTGGCTATAGTTCAAGTATTGGAATGGAAGCCTGTGACATAAATGTTTCACTTTTAGTATTGGATCACATTATGTTAAATTTCACTTCATATACATTTTATAGTTAAATATAAAAAAACACACAAATAAGCCCAAGAAAGGCTGTATAAGCCCACAGCTTATCACAAACCTACATATGGTTTCTTTTGCTTATGTTTTAGGTTTTTCTTACTTTTCTTTTTGCTGTGTTTAGCTTTTTGTGGATAAAAAGGCACCCCCAATAAGCTTTTGCTTATTGGGGAGTCACAATAAACATGAAATCAGGAAATTAAGCCAGCAAGATACCACATAAGCAAATAGTGTTCACCCTTATTCCAAGTTAGTCAGAACATTGCCTCGTGCATATTAATTGCTTTTAGGTGGTGTTTAGGGTAAACGCGTAAATGGGTGAGGTTTTCCTGTTTAGGTTTTACGGGGAGGGTGTCTTTTACTCTCATGTATGCGACCTAACCGATGTATCTTGTGACTATTTACAACGCTTTCCCTGACCATTCCCAATTGTGTAGCTAGCGAGATTTGAACCTTAAAGCTATTCTGGGGAGATAAGGTGTCTTAATACTGGTCCATTTTTTATCTTAGGTGGGTGTATAAAACAAGCATTTCAGAGATAGTGTTTGGATTAGCTTGGGGTGTGTTTGGGATTGCCTATTCTTCTTGCTTATGCTTATAAAAAAGTACTTGTAAGTAGTATTAAAATAACTACTTTTAAGTTCCGTAAAATAAGTACATATAAGCTGCATACAAATAAGTACATCATTTACTAGTGTTTACTGAATAGCGTTTAACTCCGAAACACCCCCAAACTGTGTGTTTGCTTAAAACTTGGTAGATAAGCAGAAAAGTAAAGCAATCAAGGAGACCCTGTTAGTAACTCAGCTTGTTGTTCACATTATATACCATTATTCATGTAATAAAAAACTTTTTTAGATTGGGATGAAACTTAACCATTTTTATCGAGGCCAACAGTTATGTTTTCCTGCTTATCACAAACCTACATATGGTTTCTTTTGCTTATGCTTTAGGTTTTTCTTACTTTTCTTTTTGCTGTGTTTAGCTTTTTGTGGATAAAAAGGCACCCCCAATAAGCTTTTGCTTATTGGGGAGTCACAATAAACATGAAATCAGGAAATTAAGCCAGCAAGATACCACATAAGCAAATGTGAGCACATATGTGAGCAGACTCAATAGTTAGATTATTTTACATTTTACATTATAGTTACATTATAAGGTTTTCAAAAAGTTGCACATGTTTGTGTACACATTTTACATTATACGTATTACAGAAAATATGTATAATTCTAGCAGAGCACTTCTAAGTTCTTTAGGTGTTTTGCAGTCCCTCACAATATGTTTTTTTTTTTATTCTTCAAAACTATTTCAGACAGATAAGACAACTTTGCATGAGTGCTGAAAAGCACAAAAGGACCACTACAAATTATTCACTTGAATACGTCAAAATTGTAAAAAAAATCAAGTCAAACCCACATGGGTTTTTCCTTTTTTAAAGTCAGGACCACATGGCCACTTATCATAAAAAATAACAAGTTGAGCATAACAATTTGTTTTAATTAAAGGATTTAACACAATTGCTTCATAAATCAGTGGCGGCTAAATAATTATGCATAATGAACAAACAATAAAATTTATACCTGCCCAAACAAAAGAGGGTAATCACTTTTTCTAAAAGTTATAGTGTTTTTCCAAGCTTGACTTCGAGGAATAATGTCACGTTCCTTGGTCCACCAAGTACTGCTGTTTGGGTAGCTTTCTAAAATCCACGTCTACATTTAAAAAATAAAAATTTAGCGGACTAACCAATAAATTTAGGCAGACAAACTTTATACAAAATAAGGACTAACCTTGAATGCCAACACAAAACCATTCAGATTGTATGTCCCCATGTTTTTTACTTCCGGACCATTTTCAGCAATGTGGGCTTTCACATGATTGGGGACATGATTAACTGTTCTTTTATAAAAATTGACCCACATCAATTCTCCCCAGGGATATGTATTCCATAAATACAGATCCTCAACTAGGGTCAATATCTGAGAAGGTATATTTAAAAACTCTTCCCGACCCATAAATACAACCTCTTCCACAAACAATAAGCATACCCTAACAGCGTCTAAATCATCTAATTTTGCCCAAATCTTCTCATTGAGAATCACAGAATATAGCTCTTTGCTTTTGATATGATTATTTTTTTTCTGAGGGAATACACGCTTACAGAAGGGGCTAACTTTTTTATCTTCGGTTTTTAAACTGCCAAATCTAAATCCAGTAACTAAACAGAACTCATAACGACCAAACTGTAACTCGTGATCACCTATTTTGAACCTCAATGGAGGACAATCAGGACTAGGGTTATCAACAACAACTTGATGTTGAAGAACAAAATTTAACACATGATTATCATTTGGGCTGTTTTCATAATCTAACCACCTACCAAACACACTATTCCTAAACAATGATAAACGATTGGGAAAAGGAAGCAACTTATCTTTAATCGTCTTCAACATTTTAATCTTACACCTTAGACTAACCTTGACATCATATATCATTTGGGGATTCTCCATTTTTTGGGTTTTTGTTTTTGATTGGGGTTTTTGGTTTAAAAAATATAAAGATTAAAGAAAATCAAGATTAGATTCACATCATGAATCAAATGGGCATTCTGAATTGGGGTTTTTGGTTTGAATTGATATTCTGTTAAACAACATCACGATTGGGGTTAGGGGTTTGATTGATTGGTTTGATTGTTGTTATTGATAAGATTGGGGTAAGGGTTAGTTGCATTATACTGGTACAAGTTGCATAAGGTAAAGATAAGATGAATATCAAATCACACAGTACAAAAGAAGAAGATCACGTTTGATATAAGTTGCATAAGGTACATTTAAATAATATATAAAACTTAAAGGCTGTTTTTACAAAAAGAATAGAAAAAGTTAACAGTGATTTGCACAGTGTAAAGTCAAAAGGAAAAATAGTACTAAAAGTCAAATTTAATATTTTGAAGAAATTTTTAAAAAGATTTAAAATTTAGTTTTAAAACATATGTTAAATTTTAAAAAAGACAAAGTTTTTCAAAATGAAAATGTAAAAATAAAAATAGTTGATTTAAAAATTTAATATGAAAAAATTAAAATTTTAAATTATATTAAAAATTTAAATATTTATTTTAATATTAATTTTTTTAAAAGTTTATAAAAAATGTAATTTTTATAAATTTAATTTTTTTAAAAATTTATTTTTAAAAAAAAATTTAATTTATAAATTATACTCAATTTAAATTTTTAAAAATTTTATTTTAAATTTTTATTTTTTTAAAATATATAAAAAATTTAATTTATAACTTTTATTCAAATTTTTTTTTAAAATATTACTTAAGTTTTTTAGTTTTTAAAAAATATTAATTAAATTTTTTATTTTTATCTATTTTTAAATTATTAATTAAAAGTTTAAATTAAAAGTTGCATAAGTAAAGACTTACACCCTACCTACCTTTACACATATTCACATGGTACTTTATATTATTTTTTAATACATACAAGTCGCATAAGTAAAGACTTACACCCTACCTACCTTTACACATATTCACATGGTACTTTATATTATTTTTTAATACATATGTAAAAATAAAAATAGTAAAAATAAAAATAGTAAAAATAAAAATAGTTGATTTACAAATTTACAAATATAAAAAATAATAAATTTATTATTAAATTATATTATTTTTTTGTTTACAAAATTTAATTTTTAAATTATATTAAAAATTTAAATATTTATTTTAATATTAAATATTTTTTAAAAGTTTATAAAAAATTTAATTTTTTTAAATTTAATTTTTTAAAAACTTTAATTTAAAAAAAAATTAATTTATAAAAATTATATTCAAAAAGATTTTAAAAAATATTATTTAAGTTTTTTAGTTTTTAAAAAATATTAATAAAATTTTTTATTTTTTTATATTTTTAAATTATTAATTAAAAGTTGCATAAAAATTTAAATAACAGTTGCATAAGTAAAGACTTACACCTTACCTACCTTTACATATTCACATGGTACTTTATATTATTTTTTAATACATACAAGTCGCATAAAAAGACTTTATAGATTTTATCAAAAAGTAAGTTAGTCATATGTCACTTCATTGTCTACATAAAGGTACAAGTTGCATAAAATTAAAATATAAAATAAGTAATTTAAAAGAATTTGTTAAAAATTACTTTTTATTAAAATACTATATTTTAATACAAGTCGCATAAAAAACAAAGTAAGTTGCATAAGAGACAAGTTCTTACATATATGTACTTTTTATGACACATTCTGACATGTGTCATAAAGTTAAAAGTACACTTTTTGTATTTTAATCCAAGTCGCATAGGTTGCATAGGTTGCATAGGTTGCATAGGACATTTAGGGAAAATCTCATTTGGTGGGTGCAAAAAGGGAAAAATGGTAACACCATGGGGCATTTCAAGAATTAACCCTTTCTTTTATACCTTTTGAAAGAAAATATTAAATTGTTTTTTTAATTAGTCTTGGAAGCTGCATGCTTCTGACCTTGCTTAACATAATGCAAGCAATGAGTTGAATGCTTCACACAATCTACCAATGTTCAAAGTTGCAACTTGCCACGCCCAGTGGCACCCAATTTGCCCCATGTAACTTAAATCCCACTAGTCAACTGGCTATGCTATTAAGTTTTATCAAAATAATGTAGAACTGTCACGAGTCCCACATAATTCCTATATAAAACATCATAAGCTTTTACGACATAAAGTACAAATTACAATAATAATGCTTTAAAAAATAATGACCTCGATAAAAAAGCAGCAGCTTGAAAACACATCAGCATCTCCAACATTATCTGTTCCCCCACTTACAAAAAGCTACTGTATTTATGTTCATGCTTTGAGTCACTCTTGCAACAATACCTCAACAACTGGGATTTTATAGACCCCTTCATGAATCATGATTCCACAGTCCACACATTTTGTGTTGTATGTAGCATATCATTATTTGTTCCATAAGATGGGGTAGCAGAGAAGGGAAATATAGATATATAGGCTGTGTTTGGTAACAGCTTTTCTAAGAGCATTTTTTACTATTAGCATTAGCATTTACTATTATTGATAAATAATCTTGTTTGGGTAAAACCATTAGCATTAGCATTTATCATGAAAATGCTAATTTCTCTTATGCTCTTTCAATGAGCATTTTTGGAAGAGCATAATTAGTTAAAGAGTATAAACATACTAAATTACATAAATATCCTCATTAATATAACACATTAAATTTAAAAATAGTTTTCTATTTATATATGTATGTCTATTTATGTCTTTTTAGACATTCAAATTACAGTTTGCTAATCTACCAAATACTTCTTTAAATTAACTGCTACTGCTAATTGCTCTTGCTAATGCTTACTGCTAACTGCTACTGTTAGTTTCACCAAACACACCCATAACAGAGTGGGCTAATAAGTCATAAGTGAGTTTTCATTCCGGTGACAACAAGTCACTAATGAGTTTCCATTCCAGTAGCAACAAGTCGCGCTAACAAGTCACGAGTGAGTTTTCGTTCCGATGACAACAAGTCACGAATGAGTTTCCATTTCAGTAGCAACTGTTGAGATATGCGATCGTTTAGTCATCGGAAATGCGTGAGTCTATCGGGGACACACACTCAATACGGAGAACACACTTTTATTTACGTTTATTTATTTATTAATTAAACGTTTAATAAAAACTTCCCTATTATTTATTTAACGGTAGTTAAATTAATTAACGGGTTTTAATTAATTTATCGTGAGTGCGTTAGTTAAATTTAAGGGACTAAAAAACCGGTTCTTGTAATCCTATAGGCCTAGTCGGCCGAAAATACCCTAGGGTATTCTAGATGGTTTTTGTTTTGCTAATTAAGCTAAGTTATTACCTTAATTAGGTTTGCTTGGATTGGGCCTTAAGTTTTGAGGAGGTGGAGATTAGTATAAATACACATCTCCATACCTCATAATTTCTGTCTCTCCCTCTCCTTGGTTTCCGTCCGATCGCAATAAACCAAACACCAAACCCTTAAAATTTTTCCCTTAACCCTAAAATCACATAAAGGTTAAACCTTTACAAGATCAATTATCTTTTGGTACTTACTTGTGAAGTTTTAAGCTTTTAACTAAACCATAGATCCTCGTATCTAGGTTTTTTGTTCCCTTGTGGTTCGTCCAAACGCAAACCCTAATTTAAGGTTTCGGGTGATTTTTCCAAGTATCTTGTAACGTTCTATAAACCGATCTTTACGTAATCCCACTTAGGGTTTTAGATCTAGGGTTTCTAATTACAAGATACTATATACACAAGTTGTTTGAGAAGTGAAGTTACCACTAGCATCGTGGTGTATTCATTTGACGTGTCGTGTGAGCAAACGATGGAGACGGTAATTTAACCGTTAAGTTTGAGATCAACATAAAGACGCATTAATTGATTTAATCAATTAATTAAAGGTTGGTTTTAAATTGTTTTTCTTATGTGCTTAATTATGTATGTCATACTAGATCTATTCCGTTCCGTACTCGTAGTTAATGGTTTAAATAGTTTCAAAATCCCAACAATGGCATCACGAGTCAATTTGTATGGCATTCATGGGTTACACATAGAATAAAACACGCTTGCTTCGCTTTAAAAACTCTTTTATTTATGTTTCTATGGCAATTACATGCATACTTGCCATAAAGTTTTAATCTTGATCTAGATAATGGTTAAAATTCGGTAGGTTAAAATTGAACCGGTTGATAATTACGATTGTTTTTTTTATCCGTCAAAGATCTTTGCATCTCACTTTGTGATTCATGCACGCCATCAAGTACATTGCTCGAAAACTTGATGAGGGTCTTTGGTCCTCAATTTTGGGAAGACTCGTTCGAGACTTGGATTTTATATGTTCTTGCTTTCATATAGAGTTTGTCTTCTGCTTCAACCCCTTCTAGTGTGTTTTTATGTGCTTATTTGTTTTCCATTATGAATTTCAAAACATAATAATTCAATATTCTAGGAATCATAAAAACGGATCTCTACTTATATCGAAACTAGCTTTAAAATTATGTCATATTAATACATTTTTTTTCCTTGCGAATCGGCTATGTGTTATTTGTTAACACTTGTTTTTTGAACAAATATTAATATGGACATAAGATCTATGAAACTTTTTTTATTATAATCTAATTGTTTTTTGAAATCATATTGTCACTCGAGTTGGGCTTACATACCGTAATAATGGCTCATAAACCATCTTCTCAACGACGTGATTTGCAAAATTAATTATCTTATAATACTTAAAAAAACTTGTTTTGTGATTTACTAATGATAGACTTGCTATTGCACTACGTGTTCTAGTCAAGCTATCTAGGGTTTGAACGACCTTTAATGTTTTCTCGTGTCATATAGATGTTTCAGCATTTATATAATAATTATCCCAAGCACTTGTGCATTCGGGCGCATGAAGAGTAGGATATAGGGTTTGATCTTTCTTTAATCTTTTCCCGCGTTAAACACACCTAAACTAAAAGTTAATATAAGGTTTTCTTAACTTGTGCTAAAAGATGATTGCATGCATCTTTTACACGTTTTTTGACATTTTTTTTTAAAACTTATGTGATACGTATTTGAATTTTAAGTCTATGTCATCCAATTCAAAAGCACTTGTAGTGATTTTTCGTCATCTATTCAGACCTAGGGCGAATTATACACCCAAGGCGATTTTGGTCATAGGTCAGATCTATGCCAATTATTGCATGCTTTAAATTGGTACGACTTAAGTCGAGTTCCCGGTCAGATTCGAAACCCGAGGCATAAGATGAGATGAAACATACTCATGATTTTATTACATATAGAACAAGTTTGTTTGAGATGTTCATTGGTACTCGGAAGAGTTATGAGAACATCCCATGCAAACACTCTACAACAATAAACTTCATGAATCGTCTCATAAATTTTAAGAGTTGCACTTGTAATGAAATTAACGCTCGACGCTTACCTCTTGCCCTACTTATTATTATATATTAAGTGCGAGTGCAAGTAAGGATCTTAGTCTTATTAGTAATTAATTGGGTAGTTAATTCTATTAAGAATTTATTTTCGAAAATACTAAATTGAACTTTCTATGTTCCGATTAATTGTGTTATTGCGGCATAATTCGTAAACTAAAGTTGTTTTCTTATAGAAAACAAACATAGTCTCTTTTCCTGGTAAGAAAAGCGAGACTTACTCCTATCTCTTCTCATTAGTTGACAAGAATAAAATAGGATCATAATCGAATAATTATCGAATGTAATTAAACTCACTTTTAATATTTCATTATCCTAATCCGGTTCTGAAATCATTGAAAGATAACATATTTTGTGTATCTAGGGTACTTTTGTTTATAGCTACCAAAATAAATGACATCTTGCACTTGTCATGATGTATGAGTTTAAACCACAGAGAGTAAAGAATTTACTAGCACTTCGCTAGGTATCTTTCTTGGACTCATGTTATTCCTTAAAGTGCTAAATACCCTTGTGGCTATGTAGACGATAAAGGAAGAATTGCATGCTAAATAGTCAAATTAATTGAAAGCATGAACGGCTAGTCCCTCATCTACACAAGTAGAATTTTATATACTTTGCTCAAATACCTAAGTACATGTATACTTGTAGTCATTTTTCAGAGATAAGGAAGTCAATAAAATTATCATTTGCTTTCTACTAGTGATGTAACATCTCTTTGTTGACAAATCCAGTGGGAGCGTTGCAGTTTATTACTGAAATAATATCCATGTAATATTGTTAATTTCAGTAGGAGCTACAAGATTTATTTTCTTGATTAGTCACTCATGTTATTTCGAACTTGCTTTGAAATAATTTATCACTTCCAAATATGAACGACCATTGCTTAAAAAATGCATTTTATTTTAAGAGATAACACGTTGCCCTTCTGATGACACCTTCAGAAACGTTATCTATAGAATAATAATCCACAGTTCCTTGCTAAAACGTTATGGTTCTAAATCTACTTATAATATCCATGACATTATCATATTGTTTACACAATCAACCACATGTTTTTTTGCTTGTCTTCATAATATGATGTTGTGCCTTACACAAGTGGGAAAAACCTTAAAGTGTGTGCAAGGAACAACATATAATTGGTTTCACTTGCCCTCAAGGTAAGAAAGCTAATAATGATACTAGGACTTAACACACAAGATGTTTGTTGTCCTACTACATTCAATGTCATGATATAGTAAAAATATACTTTGACATTTTTACTACATGGTTAGTAAATATAATTATGGTTGCGATATAATAATCATAATTTTGAAGTATAAAAATTAACTTGAAATTTCTATTGAACTCAAGAGTTTGCGTTCATAATTAATTTAGTTTGTATAATTATGTTTTCTTGATAAACACATAATTATTAAGTCATTGTATTACTCACTGACTTATAACATAAAGTATGTGGTAAAATAGTTATGTCTTCTTGTTAACACATAAACATAAGATCTTTGAATTATTCAAAAACTTATAATGTATACTTGATATGGTCTGTTTTCTTGTAAACACATGAACATATAATTCTTGAACTACTATGTCTTCTTGTAAACACATGGTTCTCGCATTGTTCATGAAAAATACATTATAGCATGCACTTGGATTTTAAAATACTGATATTGTAATTTGGTACGTGATCTAATTGACAAAGTATTTAATCCAAAGAGAATTAAGTTATCTTTGGAATTCTGATGTAGTCTCACAATTCCAATTCTCATAGAATACCAAAATATTATGGCATGTCTAAAGAGTTGAAACGAACTATATTTGTATAGTTTGATTTATGATAGCTTTAATTATTCTACCTCTATGGTCTATCAAGGTTATAAAATTGTGTGTGTTATTGATACACTCAATATAGTTCAAACCTAGAAGGTATTTAAGACAACCCATAACTGGAAACCCTAAACCATTAGGGATTTTCGGTTGTTCCACTCAAACCAATCTAATCTTAAAACCTCTTGGGTTTTTTTTCTACACATCCTAGCTTGACGATTGTAGTTTTGGTGTTCCTCCTAGCTTGACGTAACACAAACCTTTCCTAATGTTATTGGTTAAAAGGAGATCCAATTAGGGTTCTTGGGAGAAATCCTAATATGTCTTGATTAAAGTTCTTTAATTTGTTAATAGCTTTTGAAGCATAGTATTAACAAACTTGAGATAAGAATTTAAAATGTGTTTTTGTAGTCTCTTTATTAAGAACAATTTATTGTTGCTTAAATACTTAGTATTTAGAGAATTATCTCTACTTACAAAAGTAAGTGGGAGTTATAATAAATCTTGAAGATATTCAAGAACAAAATACATTGCCTTCTAAAAACCACTTGTTGATGTCATATTTTGGTTAAGCACGGAAATGTCAAACCAGTGTAATTGTTACTCTCATTCATAATCCACAAGGATACCTCATCACTTGATTGATAATTTTATATCAATGATGGGGAGTATAAGTTAGGAGATTTTTGTAATCCACTAACTGCTAAGTTTAAGTATCATATATTGAATCTTATGAATGTCTTAGAACTATGAGTGATAAGATGCAGTCCTTAAAGAGAAAATCAACCATTTAAACTTGATTAGTATTTCGCCTAATTATAAACCTATGAGGATGGAATAAGTTTCTTTTAAAGAAAGACTCACAAGGACAATATAGTATACATAATTAAGGCATGGCTAATAATAGGAAGCTTTTAATTATACTCAATCAATTAACTATGATTAAATCATTCTTCTCTACACGCATTGTTTAAAAAAAGATAATTAATTGTCATACATGTTTCCATATATATGGAATATGAAAAGTTAAGTTTTATAGCATTTTCCTATATGATTCCTTTTAGCGAGGCTGGTGTGCAATCAAAAGGTTTATGAGTCTATAAAATCTTTATTGTGTATGCAAGATAAAATAATCCAAGTATGGATTAAATCATGCATCTAGAAACTAAATCTAGAATTTAATTCAATATGTTTTTGGTTAGATTTAGATAGCTTGGAGTACACTTGACATTAAGTGGGGCCACTATGTTTTTATTTTAAATTCATATGTTTTATAATGATGACGTATAGTCCCTATTCGGGTTGTATAACCCGACCCACGGGTACTACCCGTATCCATTAGGTATGGATTGTCACTGCGCAGCGCGCGCAAGGCTCAGGAGGCCCAGTAAGCCGCTGTCGCACAGGGGTTGATTACTTAACCAAGTCCTCGTCGCCCTGCGACAAGATAAAACAGAATATAATATATTCTATGATTATATTCGCCTAAGGAAAAGGAGATACACACTTACCATAGCTACGCGATAAGGATCACTCTATTTCTAGCCATTATCTCTTCCTTAGGCCGCAAGAGTAGGAGAGCCCAGTCAGGACTCTCTCGGGTATAAAAGGAACCCCCGAAGTTTCACAAAGGTACGATACACACAATACTCTAAAACCCTCACATATACTCAAATCGGTTACTTACTCTCACGCCAGAGTCTAATTGTGGGACAAGCGCCCACGGTAAGCCTAGCGGTGTCTGTTCTTTAGTGTGCAGGGTCTTCAAACAAGATTCCCTTGGTGCAAGAGCCAGAACCCACAAGACCCCGAATTAAGCCTAAGTCGGGTTCAACTCGGTCCATCCAACTTTTGTATCAACAAGTTGGCGCTATCCTTGGGACCCTACACTAAACTCTAAGCATGACAAGAAAAGGAACGGATGGAGGTGGCCGAAGGTTGTTGACAATAGACGAAAAAATCACATCCATGGGGAACACCCCTAGGTCGGCCAGCGATGCAAATAGTCGCGATGTGATAAAGCCACCTCCCCGAGGAGCGAGCTCGCCATTTTCAACTCCCTTATCCGCCATAGAGGAAAGCGACGTAGAACGGAGATCAACTTAGCCTTCTCCCAACAAAGATAAATGAAATCTACCCCTCACATCCGAGGAAAACGAGCAAGTAATTGCTACAGATGCACGCACAATGGAGGAATATGTAGCAAACAACTAACAAGCTCTGCTCCCACTCGCCACTAAATACATGAAGGACCAGCAGGTCATAAAAGAAAAAAGGCGCACAGGACGCTATCAATCCTCAGACAATAACTCATCAAATTCAGATTCAAACAACAGTCACCATACAGAACATGGGCGTAGATACTCCTCCCCAGAAAGCTCAGAAGGAAAAGAGCGAGCTTTCCATTCACGTAAAAGAAAATATCGAGACTTCTCGCAACCATGGATAAGGGCAAGAAAAAATGCTTTCACAAGGAATATACAATATTATCCTGATCCAACAAAGCGTCGCATGCCAACGAACGTCAAAACATATGATGGCACCACAGACACAGAATACCACCTAAAAGTCTTCGAATCACAAGTAGGAAATGAGCAATGGTCCGAACCTGTATGGTGTAATATGCTCAACTCTACACTTGTAGGAAATGCGCAGAACTGGTTTGACAGACTCCCACCGCGAACAATAAATGGATTCAAAGTATTATGGAAAGCGTTCAAAATAAAATATGTCCAACAAACAAGGCACGACAAGAGCGTTGTATCACTAGCAAGAGTCAAACAAAACCAGGGTGAATACCTAGAAGACTTGTTATAGCGCTTCAAAAACAAATGCCTCTAGATAAAAGAATGCCCAGAGATCTTGAAGGTATCTTGCTTTATGACATGAATAACTAACAAAGATTTAATATGAAAATTGAACGAGAGAACACCAAAGACGTTCAATAGAGTAATGTGAAAGGTGAGATCCTTCATACAGGGAGAATCAGCTGCCACGGAAGCCATGTAAAATACTTCCAGCTATATATCCCGTGATATTCCCAATAAGCAAACTAATATGCGAGGTGGACCCCGGGATCCTAATTATCAAGGAAACCAAAAAGAAGGGCGTAGCGGCAACTTTCAATTCACGACATTGAAGCTAACCCCAAGAGAGGTCCTTGCATCAGAAGGAGCGAACTTCCCAAGACCACTACCAATGGTCACCCCAGTGGAAAGACGTATAGGCAATAGATACTGCGAATACCATGAAGAAAAGGGAAACGCCACCAACGAGTGTATTCAGCTACAAAAGCACATTGAAAGCTTAGTGTATGCAGGAAAACTGAAGCACCTCGTAAAAAAGGCATCAGAAGGCGGGAAACAAAATCCAAATGATACAGTCGCAACTGTCTACATGGTACAAACGTGGCAAAGAAGAACTAAGCAAAAGGTAAGCCAAAGATTCTTCAGAGGAAGAGACATCTCTTTCCCCCACCCCCAGTGCGAACACCGTAGCAGAGGGCCCATTAGTAATAAAAGTAAACATTGGCGATCATAGCATTCACCGCATGTACGTAGACGGTGGTTCACCGACGGAAATCATGTATGAGCATTGTTTTTTAAAACTAAGCCCGGAGATAAAGAACCAAACGGTACATGCGACGTCACCACTCATTGGCTTCAACGGAGAAGCATTATGGCCTTTGGGCCAGTTAAAGCTAGTAGTAAAGATAGGAACTGACGAGTACTTGGCGAAAGTCTCAATGAATTTCCTGATAATACGATCCCCATCGCAGTACAATGGGAGCATTGGGTGACCCGCCATCTTAGCAATGCGAGCAGTACCTTCTACGGCCCATGGCATGATGAAGTTCCCAGTGGAGGGAGGAATAGTGACGATCTTCAATACAGTCGTACCACTCATAGGATGTAACATAATTACAGAACCACCGTGAGTGATGGCAGAGCCAAAAGTAAGTTCACCACAAAATTTAATGGCGGCAATTCACCCAGAGTACCCAGATCAAGAGATAACAATTGGGGGAACATTATCCAACAAAGGAAAGTCAGACATGTGCCAACTTTTAAAGGGTAACCTGGACATTTTTGCATGGGAACCAAAAGATATGACGGGCGTACCCCGATCAATACCGAGCACAGTTTACATATCCACGAAGGATATACACCGGTTAGGCAAAAGAAAAGGGGACAAGCTCCAGAACGCAGTAAAGCAATACTAGATGAAGTAAAAAAACTGGTAGACGCAGGTATCATACGAGAAGTCTACTACCATGACTGGCTTTCTAATCCAGTGATGGTCAAGAAGCACGATGGTAGCTGGCACATGTGTGTTGATTTCATAGATCTTAATAAAGCTTGTCCTTAGGATTGCTACCCGCTCCCGGAAATAGACTGGAAAGTTGAATCACTGTGCGGATATCCCTTCAAATGCTTTTTGGACGCGTATAAGGGATACCACCAGATACAAATGGCAGAACAAGACGAGGAGAAAACAACATTCCACACTAGCCATGGTGTATACTGCTACAAAAAAATGCCATTCGGACTCAAGAACGCGAGTGCTACGTACCAACGACTGGTGGATAAGGCGTTCGACAGTCAGATTGGGCGTAACTTGGAGGTGTACGTTGATGACCTGGTCATAAAAAGTCACACTGAGGAGGAACTCATCCGTGATATAGAGGAAACCTTCTCTACACTTAGCAAAATAAACATGAAGTTAAATCCGAAAAAATGCACTTTCGGAGCCACAGAAGGCATGTTCCTAGGATACATGATAGAGCCCAATGGTATCAAACCTTGTCCAGATAATACAGACGGGGTCATACAAATCCAAAGCCCAAGGACAAAAAAGGAAGTACAATCGCGAAACAGAAAGCTAGTTGGACTAAACAGATTTCTGGTCCAAATCAGCAGAGAAGTCACTCCCCTTATTCAAAACACTTAAGAAGTGCATAAAAAATGGAGACTTCAATTGGACAAAGGAAGCAGACAAAGCCTTCGAAGAGCTAAAGAGACATCTAACTTCGCTACCCACGTTGGTAGCACCTAGGTCGAAAGAAGAATTAACAGCGCACCTTTCGGCTACCCAAGGAGCAATCAGTGTAGTGCTAATGACGGATAGGGAGTGATAGTTGTATTTTTACGTCTTTTAGGAAAAAGAGCGTAAATAGGGTAAGTACGACGATTTAGGAAAATCGTACACTAATGACCCTTGTTGTGAGTTCGTTCTCAAGGAGGCTTGGTGTGTGCGTTAAGACTTGATTAACTTTGAGATTAATATTGATGAGAAAATGGAAAAAGAAAAATGATGACGGATACGAATAAAATTAACCTACGACGAATGACGTAAACGTAAAACCGTAAAACGTGACAAAATTTAAAAATTACCCTAAAAACTCCTAGAAAATCACAATAAATCCCTAAAAATGAAAATAGAGTTTACCAAAAATCAAAACATACTTAAACCTTTTATTTAATTAAATAATAATTTTTAATGCTAATTAAAGCCCTAAAAATCAGTTTAATTAAAAAAAGCCCAAAATAAGATTTTTCAATTTGTAAACCTCTAAAATAACTTAATTAAACTAAAAAGTATTTTTGAAAAATCTAAAACTAATTAAAACTATTTAAAATGATTAAAAATTAAAATTAAATAATAAAATAATATTAAAAATTCAAAATTTAAAAAAAAATTCTAAAAACTTGCAAACTAATTTATTTTAACTTAATAAAACTAGATATGAAAGTAAAATGACCTAAATACCCCTATTGGGCCTCCAAATGGGCCAAAACAGTAAATAAATGGGCTTTTAAGGCCCAATAAGAAAAATGTTAACCAAATGAGCCCAAAATTTCCAAATAAGCTTAAAATCAAGTTTTAAACAAAAAAACTCTAAAGGCCCAAAAGTTGAATCAGTGCTTATCACAGCTTAATGGAATTCAGCTTATTCTTAGTGGCCTTTTTGGCCCATTAAGCCATAAGCTGAAATTTGACACACATCCTTCTTTTGAGATTATAAAGCTGTTTGTAAAAAGAGTTTTTGAAAAAGCTCAAGAAATAAGCCTGAAATAAGCCAAAGCTCTCTATAGAAAACGACAAAATAGTCGTTTTTGAGTTCTAGACCACTTCAAGAGCTGATTCAAGTTGCAAAAGGTTTTAAATGACCAAACTAAGCTTAATCAACAAAAAGATTTCAAATAAGCACACTCAATAAGCTGGAAAAAGCAATAAGCTGTTTTGGAAAAAGAAAAGTAGTCGTTTTCTAGTCAAAAGCTAAAACTAAAAGCTATAAACCTCAAAACTGAATAATAAGCTGAAAATAATAAGTTCTATCTCAAAAAACAAGTTGTTGCACAATAGAATAAGCCAGAATAGCTTATTAATAAGTTGATGAACAAATAACACTATCAGTGGGAACTTTCAGTGGGAAAGGGTTCCCACTGCTTGACTTTTTTGACTTGCTTTTTTAGAGAGTTTCACTTGGTTTTTTGGACAAAAAGGGCACCTCCTACAACCAGTGAGTTGTAGGGAGTCACAATCAAGTAAATAAACACAAAATCACCCAACTAATTGATACAGTTTAATCAAACAGTGCACAGATATGATACATACATGAAATAAGCAGATCTGGTGATTAAAAAGCTGTTTGAGCAAAAATAAGCCAACCAAAGTCCACCAAATGCATACACAAGTTATAACAGACTTAGTGAGGCATAAATAAACTAGTTTCAAGAAATGGTTCAATGATTAGATCTTGTTATAAGCCTATGTGACTGACTGATGAACAAAGATGAACACAAAGTGACCTTTGCTGATGTACTTGACCATAAATCCAATTTCAAAGCCCTAAATCTACTTATCAGGTTACAAGAACTTTGTTTTAATACTTGTTAACCCTAGTTTAACAGGCAATCTAGGTGTTCACAAGTTTTTAGTTCAAAATAAACCAGATATAGCAAAGATTCAGGTTTTATGTTTCAAAGCACAAGTTAAGCAAATATCAGCATACAACCACCTCAATATTCAATACAAACACAAACAAACCCTAACACCTACTCAATCTCATGCAGACTTGAAATAAGTAGTAATCCCAAACAACCCTTTAACTTTTTAAATCAAAATTTAACAAATCAGATGTGTTTTTCAGGTTTAACCAAACTCAAACATGCATCATAGCAACATCATAAAGCATAAAGAACAAGATTCATGCATAAGATCACAACTTATAGTAGACAACACCCAAATCACTTATCACCAAAATTTTAACAGATTTTGGACAAGGAAAGTGACAAACCTAATGAATGTACATCCACACTCACGTATGATAGAGCTTAAGTTCTAGCTAAATAAGAACTAGCTTCTAACAAAACACCCTGCTAAGATCAAACAAGGTCAAGAATAACAGTTATATAAAAAATGAAAATGGAAACAGATTCCTTCCAACTTGTACCCCACTTCTTGAACCTTCCCAAACCACAAGCCTCACCTCACCTTGATAAGTACCTTATCAGGGTGCTATGATCAACTTATGTTCCAAGAACTTCAAGTGTTTGTACACAAACTTGGAAAAAAATTAGATTTTTGAAACACTTTGCATAAACTTTAAATCAAACTTTTGGAATCTCAAATCACAAACTTAAAACAACAAACATGAAATGTAAATGATTGGAACTTGGAATTCGTCACAAAATCAAACACTTTTTTCATTCACTAGAAACAAAGGCTTTACAGATTTTTGACCAAAGAAAACCAAGAACAGAGTGAAAGGTAAAACCCTAATGCCTTTATATAGGCTACAAGATATCTAGAATACTGAATAAAAACTAGAAACCCTGGTTGGTGAAGTCCCAATTATTCCCTTGAAAGTTTGAATATCCTTGACTTAAATTTGTAGTAGGAGCTGATACATGTGACGTTTCTTTGTTGTTTTGTGATCTTATACGTCTAAGTATGCTTAGAAATGAAGCATGGGTTGTGGGGCGTTGATTCCCTGACGTAGCTTTTGTCTTCGTCCATAAAGTAGCAGGGGAACCCTGATGTAACCAAGTGAGTGATGTGGCATCCAATGTATGGGTTGGGTTATGTTTATAAGTCCCTTAATCTTAAATCTGGACAAGATTAGGGCTTAATTTACAAAGGTGAAGAAAAACCCAAATGTGTTCTTGAGGTGAATACTTGGCTGTTTGATCTTGGTTTATGTTTAAATATGTGTTAGGCGCCATATTTAAATACTAACTAAGAATTAGTATTAAACCGGGTGTGAGCGGGATAGTGTGGTGGCAGTTTGGTGGGTTTTGATTGGGTGAGAGGAGTGAGTGGGGCACATGTCAACATAGGAGTGATCTAGGTATCTTTGGTTGTCTCCCATATTTGGTCCCTTGTCTTCTTTTCTTGTTTCGTTTTTAGTTTAACAGCCCTAAACCTCATTTCCTTTGTTAGTGAAGTTTTGGTTTTTGTATTTTGGCCTCAAAAACTTTCCAAAGGGTTGAATAAGGACTTGTTTTGTAATTTGATAATATTTGAAGGGCTGTTTTTTGCATGTTGATAGGTGTGAAAACACCCATCTTTTTACCACTTAATTATAATAATAACCAAGCCAAAACGTGTATTTTATGTCGTAAATGTCAGAATTATGCGTGGTTTGTGTTTTTATTGTGTTTTAGGACCAAAAGATGAAAAAGGAAGAAAACACGGGCTTTCACGGGCTATTATCGAAGAAAACAAGAAAAGACGAAGTCAAAAGATCAAGAGTGCAAAAAGAACGAAAGTCCAAGGCCTATTCTGAAGATTTATCGAAGAAAAAATCTAAAGACGGAAGTTTAATGAAGTCGAAGAACTCAAGTCTAATTATTGAAGAAATTATAAGACAAGTTCAATTTATATCGACAAATCCTGAGACGACGTCGAGAAAGACAAAGAATTAAAAGACGAGAACGAGAAAGAGAAAGAAAGAAGGAAGCAACACATGCACTCCTCACTTCCTATATATACCCTCCTAATGACACATTAGGAGGGTGTTAGTCATTTAGGGTTAGTTATTTTAGAATAGGAGTAGTGTAGTTTTACTTTCTCTCTCTAGTTTTTACTTTCTCTCTCTAGATTTATTTCATGTTTTAAAGTTTTAATCTTTAATCTTTAATCTTGTAAACTTAAATCTTTAATCTTTGTCTTTAATTTCTAGCTTTTTATTAATTTCAATCTACTTTTCTTAATGGTTTAATCTTAATCTTAATCTTTTTCATCATATTTTTATATAAAGTTTAAATCTTTTTAAGTTTCGTGGTTTGTTTTAAAGTTTTTATAAGTTTTATCATTTATCTATTAGTTTTGGTTAGCTTATTGGTGTTTTTCTTGGTTATTGTCTTTTAAAATTTGAGTTTTAAGTGCTTATTTTCGTCCTTTTTTGATTTCCTATTTTTTAGGAAATCTGATTCGATTTTGCAATTATTGCGACATTGTGCATTATTGCGACATTGTGCAATTATTGCGACATTGTGCATTATTGCGACATTGTGCAATTATTGCGACATTGTGCACTATTGCGACATTGTGCATTTATTGCGACATTGTGCACTATTGCGACATTGTGCAATTATTACGACATTGTGCACTATTGCGACATTGTGCAATTATTGCGACATTATGCACTATTGCGACATTGTGCATTATTGCGACATTGTGCAATTATTGCGACATTGAATATTTTCTGCATTGCGAAATCTTGGCTTTTCAGTGATTGCGAAATCTTGGTTTTCACTATTGCGAATTTGTGTCTTTTTCAAGCATTGCGAAATCTTTGATTTCGTAACATTGCGAAATCTTTGATTTTCTAGCAATTGCGAAATTATTTCTTTTGCTAATTGCGGAATTATGTCAATTTTGACATAATTGCGAAATCTTGGGTTTTAATGGCAAAATTATTTCATATTTTTCTAGAATTGCGAAATTAATTAGTTTTTATTCAAATTTATTTTTCCCGCCATTTTTACTTAGCTTAATTTTTACTTGTTCATCTTAGCTTATTTTCAAAGTTATTTTATTTTAAAGTTTTTAAATTTACATTTTGTTAGACTTTAATTTCTCGTCATTTATTTTTAAAGCTTTTATATTTTTGTCATTTACTTAATTTCTTTTAAAGTCTTATTTTTAGTTTAATCTTTTCAAGCTTTTATCTTAATTTTGTTTTTACTTTATTTTTACCATTTACGCAACGACATTTTCATTCATTTTAGTTTAAAAATAGATAACATTTTTCCTTTATATTCCACCAAGAACGACTGAGTCACACTTTCAACCGGAGATCAATTCGATTAGACGCCGAGAACAACGAACTTTTAACCTAGCAAAATCCAAATATTAAATGGCGCCGCTGCCGGCTCTTTTCGTGAAGATTAACGGTTTTTTGTGAGAGACGCGTTGGATTTTGGGATCCGTTCACTCGTGAACGTTATTTTTCGTGTCAAAAATTTTCAAAAATCCATAAAAATAAAAAATTTCAAAAATCCAAAAACATTTGAAAAATCATAAAAGCATTTCTTTTTCGAAAGTTTTGCACCAAAAATAATCTTCTTGCTTATCTATTGTTCTTCATGGATTCTTATGTCCATTGCGTAGGGTGTGGGAGACGATTATATGGGTGCGAATCATGTCAATGGTATTCATGCGAGCAATGCGGAAAAGACCTTCCTCCTATTTCAATCGATTCACAATTGAGATTTTGTCCATCGTGCAACTCGACTAATTCGTCCTTTTCTAATCCACCTCCTATTCCCCCTTGCATATATTGTGGAAGCGATTCTCATTGGCATGTTTCGTGTTCAATTCGATACCCGCCTCATGGCGAGCAAGAACTGGGTTACAATTATGACAATGGTAATAGCTATCTACAAGAAGCACCGGGTTTTTCTCCATACCCATGTTGCCAAAATTGTGGGGATGACAATCTGCTTACTTTTAAGAAGAACCGTTAATCGACATTCTCTCAATACCTCCGGGGATTGATGATGATGACACGGAGGGGGATATTATTTTTGATAATTTGCTGCAGGAAGGTATTGTCCCAGGTCCCCCTCCCGAGCACCTTTCATCCACTCCTTTAGAGACCATTACGGAGGATGAGTGCTTTGACCCGGGAGGTGCCATTGATTATTTTATGATTGATAACCTTACGGCTTTGCCGCTTTCTGAGCATCATTTGTCTTTGGGGGATGACAATCTGCTTACTTTACCCACCCACCTCCCATGGATCATGATTTCACATACTTTTCGTATGTTGAAAGGACTTTTCTACCCTTCAAGACTTATCCTCCAGCCTCCCCTGTTGTATTTTCCTCCGGGAACGAGGACAAGGTCTTTGATCCCGGTATTACATTTGAGGCTTCCCCATGGACCATTTAATTCGGGGACGAGTCAGGCTCGCGACTCGGTTAACAAAAACAAGCGCTTCTCGGGAGGCAACCCGCAGTATCTATCCTTTTATTCCATTTTTATAATAAATGTAGGGGGAGACCCTAGTATGTGTTTGTTGTTTTCTTTCTTATCATGTGCAGGGATTCGAGCTTTCAAAGATCCATTCTTGATGAATTTTTGACGAACCGTGATCCCGTGTTCCCGTCTTCCCGGTTCTATCCTAAACTCTTTTGATTCACTATTTTATATTTTCAATATTAAAATAGGAATCACTTTTGTTGTCTCTTCCTTAGCAAGATTTAAACAACGTGCACAATGTCCTAAGTGTAGGGGAGTTACTCCCACATGCTTAAACATTAAGGACAATGTTTATATTAAGTGTAGGGGGACTTCTATCGAAGTTAAGTGGCCTTATCCTTGTATATGTCCTCATTTTAACCAAAAAATTGATTTTTCGACATTTTTCAAAATTTTTGATCTATTTTGGCCTTGTAGTTTTTTCTTTGTTATAGTTGTTTTATTTCGTTGCTAGAATAAATTTTAATAAAGTGGTTTTAATTTTTCAACGTTGTGAATCTTTTGACTCAACCCAAGTTTACTTATCTAAGTTTACTCTAGCTAGTATCCTTAACGTGTTTAAGTTAAGTTTTGCTAGGCTTTTATATAGGGAACTTTAAAACGCGAAAGTCTTAACTCTCACGGGTTAAGAACGAGAACTTTTCGCAAGTTCCTATAATTGATCCTAGAGAGTCGTTTATCAAAGGAACTTTAAAATGCGATTTCTAAACTTGAAAAAGTCTAAGAATTTGCAAGATCCTATAGATGACTCGCAAACCCAAAACTTTGATTTAATTGGCTAAGCATCCACGAGTCTCATTCCTTGGGATTTTAAATTGTGGAGAACGAGAGATGAAAGAGTCAATTATAAGTTTGGTATTCTTTCTTGAATTTATGTGAGTTGATTATAGGCCTATTCTCCCATCGCTTGCTAATAAATTTATCTGCAATAAATAAGGTTGTACGATTTGAAAAGTTACTTAGCTTCTAGCCCAAGATCGTTTAAAAGTTGCTCGGTATTAATTAGAGTTTATAGCCAAGGCATAACTTATTGAAGCGGGATGCGAAGATTGGCGAGTCCGAAAAGGCCCTAACAAGGCATGAGGGCTACATTTTGTTGCTAAAGATCCAAAAGTGATGTGAAGAATCATTTATCGAAAATCAATATGAAGGATTGAGACATACGACGAAAAGCAAATACTCCCCTAAAGATCATGGAGAAGTCTATCCGAAAAGACCCTAGCAAGGTATGAGGATAAATAGATCCAAGTCCTAAAAGGAGGCGGATCGTTGTATATCAAAGTCCAAAATAAAGATTGGAGAAAAATGAAGAAATCGTGGTCCAAAGATGAAGAATCTCTCAAAACTTCAAGTGAAGAAATCCCTATTATGAAGAGAAGACCATAATTTCAAGAACGTCTCTCAAAGATTTGAAGTATGAAGTCGCTGCCAAATATCGGTCCGAGAAAGGTCTCAAATCGTGAAGCGAGTTATGCCAAGATATGAACTTTATGAGGTCCCGAGAAGCAGTTTTAAAAGATTTTGTCCTTTAGCTAACTATTGATTAAATCGCCCCACTTTATTTTCAGCCTAAATAACTATCAAAATAAGTCAAACAATGCATCCTCGTGATCATTCAAGACAAAATTAAAATATAAGAGATACACCTAGGAATAAGGGAGTCTAAGTAAATAATTGGCCCACATGAATTCGTGTTAGTTTGCTAACTTATAATAACAATGATCTCGTTTTTAAGCTTGGTTTGGGGAACGTGAAACTTGAGGATGATAAACATTTATGACTGCCAAAACCCCAATGTAAGTCTTTGAATTCTTTACTTGTTTCTATCTTTTTATTTTCCTTAATGTTTAGTATTTAAGAAAGGCCAAGGTGGATTGATTATGATGGAAAATGTAAAACTTGCTTTGTAACTAATGCATTGCATGAGGACATGGCAATGGTCAAGTGTAGGGGATTTGATAGGTGTGAAAACACCCATCTTTTTACCATTTAATTATAATAATAACCAAGCCAAAACGTGTATTTTATATCGTGAATGTCGGAATTATGCGTGGTTTGTGTTTTTATTGTGTTTTAGGACCAAAAGATGAAAAATGAAGAAAACACGGGCTTTCACGGGCTTTTATCGAAGAAAACAAGAAAAGACGAAGTCAAAAGATCAAGAGTGCAAAAAGAACGAAAGTCCAAGGCCTATTCTGAAGATTTATCGAAAAAAAATCTAAAGACGGAAGTTTAATGAAGTCGAAGAACTCAAGTCTAATTATTGAAGAAATTATAAGACAGGTTCAATTTATATCGACAAATCCCGAGACGACGTCGAGAAAGACAAAGAATTAAAAGACGAGAACGAGAAAGAGAAAGAAAGAATGAAGCAACACATGCACTCCTCACTTCCTATATATACCCTCCTAATGACACATTAGGATGGTGTTAGTCATTTAGGGTTATTTATTTTAGAATAGGAGTAGTGTAGTTTTACTTTTACTCTCTAGTTTTTACTTTCTCTCTCTAGATTTATTTCATGTTTTAAAGTTTTAATCTTTAATCTTTAATCTTGTAAACTTAAATCTTTAATCTTTGTCTTTAATTTCTAGCTTTTTATTAATCTCAATCTACTTTTCTTAATGGTTTAATCTTAATCTTAATCTTTTTCATCATATTTTTATATAAAGTTTAAATCTTTTTAAGTTTCGTGGTTTGTTTTAAAGTTTTTATAAGTTTTATCATTTATCTATTAGTTTTGGTTAGCTTATTGGTGTTTTTCTTGGCTTATTGTCCTTTAAAATTTGAGTTTTAAGTGCTTATTTTCGTCCCTTTTTTATTTCCTATTTTTTAGGAAATCTGATTCGATTTTGTAATTATTGCGACATTGTGCATTATTGCGACATTGTGCAATTATTGCGACATTGGACATTATTGCGACATTGTGCAATTATTGCGACATTGTGCACTATTGCGACATTGTGCAATTATTGCGACATTGTGCACTATTGCGACATTGTGCATTATTGCGACATTGTGCAATTATTGCGACATTGTGCAACTATTGCGACATTGAATATTTTCTGCATTGCGAAATCTTGGCTTTTCAGTGATTGCGAAATCTTGGTTTTCACTATTGCGAATTTGTGTCTTTTTCAAGCATTGCAAAATCTTTGATTTCGCAACATTGCGAAATCTTTGATATTCTAGCAATTGCGAAATTATTTCTTTTGCTAATTGCGGAATTTTGTCAATTTTGACATAATTGCGAAATCTTCGGTTTTAATGGCAAAATTATTTCATATTTTTCTAGAATTGCGAAATTAATTAGTTTCTATTCAAATTTATTTTTTAAATTATTTTTCCCGCCATTTTTATTTAGCTTAATTTTTACTTGTTCATCTTAGCTTATTTTCAGAGTTATTTTATTTTAAAGTTTTTAAATTTACATTTTGTTAAACTTTAATTTCTCGTCATCTATTTTTAAAGCTTTTATATTTTCGTCATTTACTTAATTTCTTTTAAAGTCTTATTTTTAGTTTAATCTTTTCAAGCTTTTATCTTAATTTCTTTTAAAGTCTTTTATTTAAGTTTTAATTAGTTTATCGCTTTTGTTTTTACTTTATTTTTACCATTTACGCAACAACATTTTCATTCATTTTAGTTTAAAAATAGATAACCTTCTTCCTTTATATTCCACCAAGAACGACTGAGTCACACTTTCAACCGGAGATCAATTCGATTAGACGCCGAGAACAACGAACTTTTAACCTAGCAAAATCCAAATATTACATGTCTTCATTCTTCAAGGTCTTCACTTGTATTCCTGTCTTCATGGAGGACTAAAAGTGACAAGTCTTCAATTTTGAGGGACCATTCTTGCCAATTCTTTAAAGTTGAGGGTCCTTTTTGTAAATATGACAAACTTTAGGGACCAAACTTGTAATTATGAATAAATAAGGGTTTAAAGTGTCAATTATTCAATATTGAAGGACCCTTCTTGTACAATCTTCTATTCTTCAGGGGCTTTTCTTGGAAAATCAACTCTAGGGTCCGATTCATTATGCGGCTTCTTTTCCCGTGTTCGTTTTTGATGGTTTCTTGTGATCTTTGTCATTTTCTCAATATCCGTACCTAAAATACACATTGAACAAACACAAGCATATATATGGCACTTTTTATGATATTTTAACCATTTTAAGCCCGTTTTGGACGATGAGACTATGTATAAAAGCAGTCTCATCACTCCCCTATACTAAACCATTGTCGTGCCCTCACGCAATGCTAGAATAAAGTATCTTAGCACCTCCAAAATTCATTTTTATGGACTTTTATTGAATTATAAACTTACTACACTACTACTACTTGCTACTACTTGCGTTTTAGACACAATGTATGATTTTCATCGCAAAATGGGACGTTTAGGTTCATAGAACAAGAACACGTGAATGCTTCGTTAGAAATAATTTCGTCGTCCTCGATTTTCACCCAACTCCATGCCAAGCGTGTAACGATATCATTGTCATTATAAGTTAGTAATGCTAACACTACTCATATGCCCTAATCACGTACTTAGACTCCCTTAATCCTAAGTGGTATCTCTTTTTTGAAAGTAACTATTTTCTAATAAATGATCATATAACTTAAACAATGGTTTAGAAGCTGATTAAGATTCTAATATTATGATACACAAATTGATCAAATATTAGATTTACATACTAGGAGAAGGCAAACGGGCAATAAGCTGCGCCGCTAGCCATTTTTGTAAGTATCTCTTATATTTTATTTTTGTCTTGAATGATCATGATGATACATTGTTTAACTTATGCGATGATAGAGATTAAGGTCCAAAAATAGAGTCATAACGGTGTAACCAAGACCATCGAATTAATAACCTCCCCTAATAGACAACGATGTCAAAAAATTAAGTCAACAAGAAGGATTGATAAACACGGTTTTATAAAGGTTTTGAACATGAGACTTATTACCAAGACTTTTATATGCCCCCTAATGGATGGGCCTTATTATCATAGGTTTACCTCCATCTTTTATTTAACTCCGCCATGGAGCTTTTATTATGACTTCGGTCTTGCCTTGCCTTTTATTTAACCTCTCCATGAGGTGTTTATTATGGCTAAAGATGTATATCCTCACGCTAAAGCGAATTTGGATCTTTAAATCTTCAAAGATTAAGGCTTAATCACTTTCAATTTTGCATAGATTTTTCGGCCTTGTGAGCTTCGAATTTTTTCTTGATTTAGGTGAGCACTTGAAATCTTATTACTGGGTGAAGCTTTCGATTATTCGGGTTGCCAATACTTCAAAACCGTGACGCTGGCGATACCTTAATGTTAGAAAAGACTAGAAACCAACAATCAAGCCTAAACCGCTAAGCCAATACTTATTAGCAAAATATATATACAAGCGAAGGGAGAATAAGCAAACAACTAGAACACGTGAGATTTTGAAAAAATACGTGTACTCTACGTTTAGCATAGTAACTTATAATTAACTCTATAATTTCTCGTGCTCATTTAAGAGACTTAGCCTAATGTAAAGTTAAGGAATCGAAGCTAAGTGCTCAACACGCACGGTTGAGTAAAAAATTACTCTTATTCTCGCCATCGGAAAATCTACATTCGTGTCTTTAAACACTTATCGATCTCTCCAAGATTCTCTTCAAAGCTCGGTTTGAGACCTCGACTTGCCCACTCGTTTGCGGGTGATAAGCCGTAGAAAGCAGATGTATAACCCCATATTTCTTTAGAACCCTTTCGAATTGGTCATTACAAAAATAGGTTCCACGATCACTTATGATTGCACGAGGGGTTCCAAACCGAGAGAATAATTGCTTCAAAAACTTGACTACCACACGAGCATCGTCCGTGGGCAAAGCCATAGCTTCCACCCACTTAAATAGGTAGTCAACGGTGACAAGGATTTACTTATTACCACAAGATGATGGGAATGGCCCCATAAAATCAATTCCCCAAACGTTAAAGATCTCACACAATTGGATGATATATTGTGGCATTTCATCGTTTTGTGAGGCTTTTCCTTGACGTTGGCATGAGTCACACGACTTGAAAAGTGCGTGCGCATCTCGGTAAATAGGAGGCTAAAAGAATCTGGCATCAAAGACCTTCTTCGCCGTGAGATTAGCACCATGGTGACCACCCGTGGGTCCTTCGTGACAAGCTCTAAGGATATTAGAAGCTTCGGTGCCAAAAACACAACGTCGAATAATTTGATCCGCACAAGTCCGAAATCGGTAAGGGTCGTTCCAAAAGTAGAAGTTGACGTCACGAAAGAATTTTCGTTTTTGTTGAGTCGTCATACCCTTAATGATGAAGTTGCCCGCATGGTAATTTGCAATGTCCGCAAACCATGGGGTGGAAGAATCTTTCTTTGAATTCACTACACCAAGTGTCTCGAGAGGAAATGTTTCGGTTGATTTCCTTGTTCTCATACACACTTTGGTGAGGATCTTCCAAACGAGAGAGATGATTGACCGCTAGATTCTCGGCTCCTTTTTTGTCAAGTATCGTGACATCAAATTCTTGTAGGAGGAGAATCCAACGAAGCAATCTTCGCTTAGCATCTTGCTTAGCCAAGAGGTACTTGATTTCCGAATGATCCGTATACACTATGCTTTTGGTCAAGACAAGATAAAGTCGGAATTTCTTAAATGCATACACCACGGCAAGGAATTCCTTTTCCGTTGTGGTATACTTAAGTTGAGCCTCGGTCATCGTCTTGCTAGCATAGTGAATAGGAAAGAAGTGTTTTTCATGACGTTGCCCCAAAACGGCCCCAATAGCGTAATCACTTGCATCACACATAAGCTCAAAGGAGAGGTTCCAATTGGGAGCAACAAGAATGGGAGCTTCGGTAAGTTTACTCTTAAGGATTTTAAAGGCTCGTACACAATATTCGTTAAAGACAAAAGGAGCATCTTTTTCGAGGAGGTGTGTAATGGGTCGAGATATCTTTGAAAAATCCTTGATGAATCGACGATAAAAGCCCAAGTGGCCTAGGAAACTCCTAATTCCCATAACGGTTTTGGGATGAGGTAATTTGGAGATGACGTCTATCTTAGCTTTGTCTACCTCAATCCCCGCTTTCGAGACCTTGTGCCCTAAGACGATTCCTTCTTTAACCATAAAATGACATTTTTTCCAATTGAGCACAAGCTTGGTTTCCTCACAACGTTTTAACATATGTTTCAAATTTTTTAAGCACGAAGTGAACGAATCACCAAACATGGAAAAGTCATCCATAAAGACTTCCATCGTCTTCTCGATCATGTCATGAAAAATAGCCATCATACACCGTTGAAAAGTTCCCAGTGCATTGCAAAGTCCGAATGGCATTCTACGATAGGCAAACGTTCCATATGGATACGTAAACATAGTTTTTTCTTGATCTCGAGGATCGATGGGGATTTGGAAGTAACCGGAAAAACCATCTAAAAAGCAATAGAAATCGTTTCCCGCAAGACGCTCCAACATTTGATCCATGAAGGGAAAGGGAAAATGGTCTTTACGAGTGGCGTCATTTAACTTATGATAGTCAATACACACCCTCCAACCGGTCACGAGTCGAGTTGGAATTAACTCGTTGTCATCGTTTGGCACAACGGTCATTCCTCCTTTTTAGGGACACAATGAATGGGGCTCACCCAAGGGCTATCGGAAATAGGGTAAATCATTCCCGCGTCAAGGAGTTTAAGGACTTCCTTTTTGATGACGTCGTGAATTTAGGGTTCACCCTTCTTTGACATTGATTTACGGGTTTGTAGTCTTCCTCCATTAAAATTTTGTGGGTACAAAACTTTCGGTCGATACCCTTAATGTCGGATAATTTCCACGCAATTGCCCCTTCGTGATCCTTCAAGACATCGATAAGTGCGGTTTTTTCATCATCCGAATGATCCTTCGCAATAATAACCGGCAACTTATCGTCTCCTTCCAAGAATACGTATTCAAGATGAGGAGGAAGATCTTTCAACTCGAGGATTGGTGGTTCCTCGATTGAAAAATTGGGTTCGATACTCATAACCTCCACCGGCGGAGGAAATGGGAAATCGTTAAGAAAATCCTTGAGAATCAAAGAGTCCTCATCATTGTCGAGGTCTTCGTTAGAAGTTCGAGGTACATCAAACTCTTTCAAAGTAAAACCACCTTCTTCAAATGGAGTGAAGGATGGTGTTGAGTTATCAAGAATAGGATCGAGCATAGTGGGATTGCCACAATTTTCTTCATCACCAAAACCTAAAAATTATTGTGAAAATTCCTCGCAGACGACATCGATCATATCAATATAGTTTATGGCCGCGATAGAATAAACATGAGAAAGTTTGGAGTTTTGCGTTGCGTTTATAACAAGTTCCTCGTCGTTGAAGTGTAAGGTGATTTTCCTTGCATGCACATCAATCAACGCTCTCGACGTATCTAAAAACGAACGACCTAAAATAAGAGGAACTTAAGGATCCGTGGGAATATCAGGTACGATAGAGTCTACCGGATATTAGAACTTTCCCACTTTCACAAAAACGTCCTCGGCTAATCCACATGCGGGAATTGTAGAATGATCGGCCATCTCGATAGACATTCTTGAAGGAGTAAGATTAGGAAGATTGAGCGACTTGAATATGTCAAGAGGCATCAAATTAATACTAGCACCAAGATCGGCCAAGGCATAGCATTCTTCCATATCTTGAATACCAATTGGAATTAAGAACTTACCGGGGTCACCGACTTTTTGAGGTATGCGGTTAAGATAAACCGATGAACAACTAGACAATTTTTGCAATTTCTCCTTGTTTTTTAACATACTCTTAAATTTGGTGTCAAGTTGAGGCATCATGATTAAAGTGTCGGTAAAACTTATGTTAAAATGCCTATCACGAAACATCTTGATAAAAAGCTCAAATTGGTAATTGTCACGCTCTTGCAGTTTTTCCTTACGAAGTCTTGATGGGTAAGGTAAGGGTGGTGTTGGGTGGGGCATATGCATAGCCTTTGGAATCTTGGGTTCCAATGTTGGTAAAGGGTCAACCGTACGTGTGGTTTGAGCGGTACTTTGTGGGATTGGGATATGCTCCTTTTCGACCACCACCTCGGGTTCTTACTCAATTTACTCCACTGTAGGAGTAATTGGTTGAGGAGTCGGTTCCTTAAAGGTCTTACCACTACGTGTGGTAATCACTTTCATCTCTTCCTTCGGGTTTGACACGGTGTTACTAGGAAGACCACCCGAAGAAGCCGGTTTACACATTATAGCCTCAAAAATGCTTGATATTCTATCTTCAAACTTAGATTGCCTTTTATCCGCCTTAAGCATCTCTTGTGTAATCTCATGTTGCCTTGCTCCATTTTTTGTTGATTTTGTTGTAACCTTTGCACGTTACTCTCTATTTTGTTTGTATGAGTCTTAAGTTCATTTGCAAGCTCGTTTTTCAACTCATTTTTTAAATCATTCTTAAACTCGTATCTTAGGCTAACTATCTCCCTTTGTATATTATCAAATCTAGCATCATTAGCCGTTGAATAATAAACAAATTCATTTGGAAGATCTTTCACGTTTTGCAAACCTTTGTTGTTGTTTTGAAAATCACGGTTTTGATTTTTGTTTTACACTTGATTATTAGTCCCTTGATTCCCATAGTTTTTACCCTTATAATTGTTCCTTTGATTTCCTTGGTAACCAACTTGATTGTTTCGATAATTGTTAGCATTTTGATTTGGTGGAAAACCCGGTGGAGTCAATTGATTAGTGTGGGTAACTTGACCGTTTTGGTTATAAGTTCTCGTGGCCGCGTAGGCACTCGAAGTGTTACCACCGGCGATAATGCACTCGGAGAAATCATGACCTCCACCACAATACATACAAGAAACCTCAACCGCTTTAGCCATAGCGAGAGTGGGTTGTTCACCAACTTTAAACTCAATCAAAAGCCCCTTAAGCTTATCAAATATCTTGTTCTCCAAATTAGCCTCTATTTGACAAGCATCGATGGTATGTGACAATGAAGGAGAAGATGAAGCCTTGTGAACACTCGATGTGTTACGAGGGATATAGACCTTGGACCTATTCTCAATGATCAATAATGCTTCCTCGATCGTTTTACACAAAAAATTACCACCCGCGGCGGCATTGAGATAGTCTCGTTCATGATCGTCCAAGCCATTGTAAAAGTGTCGATTTGATGTAAGTCGGAAAAACCGTGATGAGGACATTCATGCTACATTTCCTTAAACCTATTCAAAGCCGTTGAAAAACTCTCATTATACTCTTGTGAAAACTTTGAAATCTCGTTTTTCAAGTGCGTAGTCTTAGAGGGCGGGAAAAATTGGTTCACGAACTTAGAAACGAGATCCTTCCACGTCAATATAGAATTGGGTGGTTCTTTCTCTAACCAAATTTTAGCGGGCCCCGCTAAGGAATATGGAAAAAGCATCATCTTAATCGAGTTGTTCGAGACGTCCTTAAACTTGCATGTGGCCGTAAGACGATTGAATTGGCGAATGTGGTTATGAGGGTTGTCCTTTTCGTCACCACGAAACTTGTTGTTTTGGATCATGGACAACAAACCCGTCTTAACTTCAAAATTATCTGAAAGGATTACGGGAATAACAATCGCTTCTCCATAACCCTCGGTGGGTGCTTGAAGCAACTCCATCATAGTACGATTAGCCATGGGTGCTTCTTATTTTACGATGGGTTCGTCAATAGGAGATTCTTCACTACAAGGTGTTCCTTCCTTTCGGTTTCTATGTTTACGTGCATGTCTTGCTTGTCCATAGGAGATTCTTCACTACAAGGTGTTCCTTCCTTTCGCTTCTCCATAACCCTCGGTGGGTGCTTGAAGCAACTCCATCATAGTACGATTAGCCATGGGTGCTTCTTGTTCTACAATGGGTTCGTCAATAGAAGATTCTTCACTACAAGGTGTTCCTTCCTTTCGGTTTCTACGTTTATGTACACGTCTTTCTTGGTTACGAGTTTGCATAAACGTCACGTACAACGTGGGGATGGGCAAAGAAGATTCTTTTGGGTGTTTTTACTTTTTCCATTTTTTTTGTGCTTTTGATTTTTACTTTTTTGGATTTTTGTTGATGAATTACGTAGACACAAATCTACAAATCTCTCCTCAAATCAAATCTCTCGATTAAAGGAGCCTCAAGGAATGAAAACGATCACGTGAAGTGAACGCCTTTGATGACTTTAGAACGTTGGTGGAACACCAAAACGTTCAAGAGGGTTTAATCTTTGAAACCAAGAAAATATATATGATATGTAGATAATACTTTGGGCGGCAAACCCTTGATTAGCCCTTTTTCTCAAAACACGCACAAGCAAGCGGAGAAAACGAGGCGACTCTAAGCACTTAAGAGCCTTTTTCCTTTAGGTCGTGAAATACAACCGCCTTATACCCACCTTATAGTTTGTGTTTATCAAAATCAAGCTTCACGAAAGTATTTATCTATTTTGCCTTTTTTTTCTTTGTTTGAGCTTCGAATACAATAATTGAGTGATGAAATCCCGATTAAGGTTGCGTTTTCACGCTTTTAGAGTACTTGTAAATTTATTATGATACGTATACAATATAGTAATAATATTTTATAAAAAACGAAAACCGATAATAGGTATGATTAGAGTGCTAATCACACAATTAATTTATTATGGATAATATCAAAACAAAATTGTTCAAATCTAACACAACACGCCTCCCCGGCAGCGGCGCCAAAATGATAGTTGTGTTTTTACGTCTTTTAGGAAAAAGAGAGTAAATAGGGTAAGTACGACGATTTGGGAAAATCGTACACTAATGACCCTTGTTGTGAGTTCGTTCTCAAGGAGGCTTGGTGTGTGTGTTAAGACTTGATTAACTTTGAGATTAATATTGATGAGAAAAGGGAAAAATAAAAAAGATGACGGATACGAATAAAATTAAACTACGACGAATGACGTAAACGTAAAACCGTAAAACGTGACGAAATTTAAAAATTACCCTAAAAATTCCTAGAAAATCACAATAAATCTAAGTCCCTTATAAAAGAGATTAGTATCTCTCTCCTATTAATGCAAAAAAAAATTAAGTAGTACCACTAAATTAACATGATGTACCTCATTTTAAAGCACAAACTAAAATATTGTTTAAGGAATACAATTTAATAAGCCAAATGTACAAGTGTTTCACCATACAATAATTACAAACTTTTTAATGAGTAATTAATACTCTTAATAAAACACCCCATTATAATAATATACAATACTATATGCACATTGTACAAACATTAAATAGCATTTATAGTATATACTAATGCATCAAATAAAAAATCTAATTGAAAATTGGTTTATTGCATTTAGTTTTTTTCCCTTTAATCTTTTACTTAACTTTACTTGAATTTTCATCTATATGTTACATATAATGCTAAAGTAATAAAATCACTCGATTGAAATCACGTTTTTAGATGTAAACTGTTGATTCATAACTTATAATTGAAAAAATACGAATTATAACACCGAAGAATTTAGTCACAGGGTACCCGCCGTCGTATCGCGCGGGTACCCTGCTAGTCCCTAAAAATGCAAATAGAGTTTACCAAAAATCAAAACTTACTTAAACTTTTTACTTAATTAAATAATAATTTTTAATGCTAATTAAAGCCCTAAAAATCAATTTAATTAATAAAAAGCCCAAAATAAGATTTTCAATTTGTAAACCTCTAAATTAACTTAATTAAACTAAAAGGTATTTTTGAAAAATCTAAAACTAATTAAAACTATTTAAAATGATTAAAAATTAAAATTAAATAACAAAATAATATTAAAAATTCAAAATTTATAAAAAAATTCTAAAAACTTGCAAACTAATTTATTTTAACTTAATAAAACCAGAAATGAAAGTAAAATGACCTAAATACCACTATTGGGCCTCCAAATGAGTCAAAACAGTAAACAGTTTGCTAAATGGGCTTTTTAAGGCCCAATAAGAAAAATGTTAACCAAATGAGCCCAAAATTTCTAGATAAGCTTAAAATCAAGTTTTAAACAAAAAACTCTAAAGGCCCAAAAGCTTAATCAATGCTTATCACAGCTTAATAGAATTCAGCTTATTCTTAATGGGCTTTTTGGCCCAATAAGCCATAAGCTGAAATTCAACACACATCCTTCTTTTGAGATTATAAAGCTGTTTGTAAAAAGAATTTTTGAAAAAGCTCAAGAAATAAGCCTGAAATAAACCAAAGCTCTCTACATAAAACGACAAAATAGTCGCTTTTTAGTTCTAGACCACTTCAAGAGCTGATTCAAGTTGAAAAAGGTTTTAAATGACCAAACTAAGCTTAATAAACAAAAAGATTTCAAATAAGCACACTCAATAAGCTGGAAAAAGCAATAAGCTGTTTTGGAAAAAGACAAAGTAGTTGTTTTCTAGTCAAAAGCTAAAACCAAAAGCTGTAAACCTCAAAACTGACTTATAAGCTGAATATAATAAGTTCTATCACAAAAAACAAGTTGTTGCACAATAGAATAAGCCATAATAGCTTATTAATAAGCTGATGAACAAATAACACTATCAGTGGGAAAGGGTTCCCACTGCTTGACTTTTTGACTTGCTTTTTTAGAGAGTTTCACTTGGTTTCTTTGAACAAAAAGGGCACCCCCTACAACCAGTGAGTTGTAGGGAGTCACAATCAAGCAAATAAACACAAAATCACCCAGCCAATTGATACAGTTTAATCAAACAGTGCACAAATATGATACATACATGAAATAAGAAGATCTGGTGATTAAAAAGTTGTTTGAACAAAAATAAGCCAACCAAAGTCCACCAAATGCATACATAAGTTATAACAGACGTAATGAAGCACAAGTAAACTAGTTTCAAGCAATGGTTCAATGATTAGATCTAGTTATAAGCCTATGTGACTGACTGATGAACAAAGATGAACACAAAATGACCTTTGCTGATTTACTTGACCACAAATCCAATTTCAAAGCCCTAAATCTACTTATCAGGTTGCAAGAACTTTGTTTTAATACTTGTTAACCCTAGTTTAACAGGCAATCTAGTTGTTCACAAGTTTTCAGTTCAAAATAAACTAGATATAGCAAAGAGTCAGATTTTATGTTTCAAAGTACAAGTTAAGCAAATATCAGCATACAACCATCTCATATTCAATACAAACACAAACAAACCCTAACACCTACTCAATATCATGCAGACTTGAAATAAGCAGTAATCCCAAACACCCTTTAACTTTTTAATCAAAATAACAAATCAAATGTGTTTTTCAGGTTTAACCAAACTAAAACATGCATCATAACAACATCATAAAGCATAAAGAACAAGATTCATGCATAAGATCACAACTTATAGCAGACAACACCCAAATCACTTATCACCAAAATTTTAACAAATTTTGTACAAGGAAAGTGACAAACCTAATGAATGTACATCCACACTCACGTATGATAGAGCTTAAGTTCTAGCTAAACAAGAACTAGCTTCCAACAAAACACCCTGCTAAGATCAAACAAGGTCAAGAATGATAGTTATATAAAAAATGAAAATGGAAACAGATTCCTTCCAACTTGTACCCCACTCCTTGAACCTTCCCAAACCACAAGCCTCACCTCACCTTGATAAGTACCTTATCAGGGTGCTATGATCAACTTATGATCCAAGAACTTCAAGTGTTTGTACACAAACTTGGAAAAAAATCAGATTTTTGAAAACTTTTGAAACACTTTGCATAAACTTCAAACTAAACTTTTGGAATCTCAAATCACAAACTTAAAACAACAAACATGAAATGTAAATGATTGGAACTTGGAATTCGTCACAAAATCAAACACTTTTTTCATTCACTAGAAACAAAGGCTTTACAGATTTTTGACCAAAGAAAACCAAGAACATATTGAAAGGTAAAACCCTAATGCCTTTATATAGGCTACAAGTTATCTAGAATACAGAATAAAAACTAGAAACCCTAGTTGGTGAAGTCCCAATTATGCCCTTAAAAGCTTGAATATCCTTGATTTAAATTTGTAGTTGGAGCTGATACATGTGACATTTCTTTGTTGTTTTGTGATCTTATACATCCAAGTATGCTTAGAAATGAAGCATGGGTTATGGGGTGTTGATTCCCTGACATAGCTTTTGTCTTCGTCCATATAGTAGCATGGGAACCCTCATGTGACCAAGTGAGTGATGTGGCATGCAATGTATGTGTTGGGTTATGTCTATAAGTCCCTTAATCTTAAATCTTGACAAGATTAGGGCTTAATTTACAAAGGTGAAGAAAAACCCAAATGTGTTCTTGAGGTGAATAGTTGGCTGTTTGATCTTGGTTTATGTTTAAATATGTGTTAGGCGCCATATTTAAATACTAATTAAGAATTAGTATTAAACCGGGTGTGAGTGGGATAGTGAGGTGGCAGTTTGGTGGGTTTTGATTGGGTGAGAGGAGTGAGTGGGGCACGTGTCAACATGGGAGTGGTATATGTATCTTTGGTTGTCTCCCATATTTGGTCCCTTGTCTTCTTTTCTTGTTTCATTTGTAGTTTAACAGCCCTAAACCCCATTTCCTTTGTTAGTGAAGTTTTGGTTTTTGTATTTTGGCCACAAAAACTTTCCAAAGGGTTAAATAAGGACTTGTTTTGTAATTTGATGGGATTTGAAGGGCTGTTTTTCGCATGTATTCATTCTTCAAGGTCTTCACTTGTATTCTTGTCTTCATGGAGGACTAAAATTGACAAGTCTTCAATTTTGAGGGACCATTCTTGCCAATTCTTCAAGGTTGAGAGTCCTTTTTGTATATTTGACAAACTTTAGGGACCAAAATTGTAATTATGAATAAACAAGGGTTTAAAGTGTCAATTCTTCAATAATGAAGGACCCTTCTTGTACAATCTTCAATTCTTCAAGGACTTTTCTTGGAAAATCAACTCTAGGGTCCGGTTCATAGTGCGGCTTCTTTTCCCGTGTTCGTTTTTTATTGTTTCTTGTGATCTTTTAGCATTTTCTCAATATCCATACCTAAAATACACATTGAACAAATACAAGCATATATATGGAACTTTTTATGATATTTTAACCATTTTAGGCCCGTTTTTGACGATGAGACTATGTATAAAAGCCGTCTCATCAGGGAGAACGTACAGACACCAGTATATTTCATAAGCAGAGCTTTACAAAGCTCAGAACTCAATTATACACCAATGGAGAAATTGGTACTAGCACTGGTATTTGCAGCAAAAAGGCTACAATAATATTTTCAAGCTCATCGAATAGCGGTCATTACGGACCAGCCAATAAAGCAAATAATATCAAAGCTAGACGTCGCAGGCAGATTACAGAAGTGAAGCGTTCTACTAGGATAACATAACATCACGTACAGACCGCGTAACTCTGTCAAAGGACAAATCCTAGCAGACTTCATCATTGAAAAGCCAGAAAAAGGTGAACATACATCTATACAGGAGGAGGGTGACCAAGATCCATGGATCTTATTCACAGATGGATCATCCTGCACAGACGGATCTGGCGCAGACCTTATTCTCACCAACCCCGAAGGTATGGAATTCACATACGCACTACGTTATGAGTTCACAACTACGAGAAATGAAGCAGAATACAAGGCACTCATAGCGGGTTTACGGATTGCAGCCTGTATGGGTGTACACAATCTGGAGGCAAATGTGAACTCCCGCTTAGTGGCGAATCACATACTAGGCGAGTACGAAGCCAAGGAGAAAAATATGATACAGTACTTACAGAAAGCTAAGTCATTATTCAATAGCTTTAATAAGTTCCTAATACGCCAAATACCAAGGTGGAGAACAAAAAGGCTGACGCCCTCAGTAAGATAGCATCCACCAGCTTCGCACACCTATCCAAATAGGTGTTGGTAGAAATCCTCAAAGAAAAATCCATAAAAGAGGAGGAAGTCGCATCGATCGTAGAAGAAGTAGGTCCTACGTGGATGACACCGATCATGGAATACTCGAAAAATGGATTACTCCCACCTGATGAAACTGAAGCGCGGCGAATACGGAGGTGCTTGAGATAGTTTGAGGTTAGGAACGGGATCCTTTACAAGCGATCTTTCCTTCAACCATGGTTACGATGTGTAGGACTGCAGCATGCGCAATATGTCATCAGCGAGATACACGGGGGATCCTGCGGCATGCATGCAGGACCCATGTCAGTGGTGGCCAAAGCGCTCTACAACGGATATTACTGGCCAACAATGCATTCAGATGCGCGAACACTCATTTAAAAATGCAACGACTGCCAAGTGCACATACGAGTACCGCGTCAGCCCCAGCAAGAACTAACACCTATTACCTCTCCTTGGCCATTTTACAAATGGGGAATCGATATCGTGGGACCTTTCCCTGTGGCAGCCGGAGGTATTAAGTTGCTAATAGTCACAATGGACTACTTCACGAGGTGGATTGATGCCAAAGCGGTAGCAACAATCACTGGAAACCAAGTGAAAAGGTTCGCTTGGGATAATATAGTATGCCGCTTTGGACTACCTGGTGAAATAGTCTCCGATAATGGAAAACAATTCGCGGAAAACCCATTTAAAGACTGGTGCATAAAAAATAACATAAAGCAGTGATTCGCATCCGTATCCCATCCATAATCTAATGAGCTAGTTGAAAGAGCGAATAGGAACCTGGGGGACGGCATCAAAGCACGACTGGGGGAGGAGAACAAAAAATGGGTTGATGAATTATCACACGTGTGATGGGCGCACCGCACCATGATAAAAACCACAACCGGAGATACCCCCTTTGCCCTAACATACGGGAGGGAGGCGGTTATTCCAGCGGAAATAGGATTGCCAACACTCCGCACAGCGGAATTCGACATGATTACGAATGACGACGAATTAAGGTTGAACTTGGACATAATTGATGAGAGACGAGAGTTGGCAGCGATCAATGAAGCTAAGGCAAAAACTAAGATGAAGGCTTACTACGACGCTAGGGTGCGAAAGACTTCGTTCATACCAGGAAACTTTGTATACCGCGCTAATAACTGATTTTTACTAGTTAAAAAGTTCGTGTTTATCGGTGTCTGATCGAATTGATCTCCGGTTAAAAGTGTGACTCAGTCGTTCTTGGTTAACAAAAAGAAGGGTTTGGTTTTCTATTTCTACTTAAAAGGTAAAAGCTAAACGTAAAAAAAATAAATAAAAAACAAATAACTAATAATAAAGGAGCAAAACAAATAATAAAACGTAAATTAAAACAAAACAATTAATAAAAATAAATTTAAACGAAGAAATTAACTTTCGACTGAAAAATAAAATTTACCTAATGAAAAAGGAGGAAATAAAACTAAAAGGGTACTTTAAAACTAAATGAGACAAAAGCTAAAGCGGGCACTAAATAAAAGATAAAACTTAAACTTTTGGAAAAAATACTAATACTAAAAATTGACGAAAAATTCAACTAAAAATACGTGACTTTCAGAACTAAAATCGGAACAACTTTCAGATTAAACTAATGATTACGGAACAATACTAATTAAAAAAACAAGCTAGCAGGAAAGTTGCTCAAGCAGCCAAGCAAGTAGGACAAAATGGCGCCAAAAAGTAGAAAGCTGGCAAGCAGGTAGGTCAAATCCTTTATGTTGTTCGGAATCCACTTGTTGATACTTAGTTCGGAATATTGAGCTGCTTGACCTAGTTCGGGATATGACCAATTTAATAGTTCGGAATGTTGACTGAAAATTGGCGGGAAAGTAAAGCAAGCACACAACCAGGTAGCTCAAATCCTATTAGTAGTACGGAATATGTCAGTTTTGACTTAGTTCGGAATACCAAAAATCTGATGTAATCCGAAATGGAGATTTGGACGTAGTTCGGAATGTACTTGTTCTACACATAGTTCGGAATAAACGAATCCATAACCTAACTTAGAATGTGATGAAGGATCTAATTCGGGAAAAACAATACTGGACCTAGTTAGGGAAACTAGGGTTTTAAAAATATTCCGAACTAAAACAAAATTAAGCAAAAATAAAAATAAGCAAAACTAAAAATAAGCAAAACCAAATAAGCACTTATCTAAAAACTTAACCAAAATAATTTTAAGAAAAAGCTAATAAGCCAAAATTTAAAAACTTTTAAAAACACTAAATAATAAAAATATTTAAAATCAACTTTTTATAAAATAACTTTTAAAAACACTTAATTAAAATTAAGAAAAGCACACAATAAGCTATAAGAACAATTAGCTAACACGATAAAAAACATAAAATCATAACAAACAATCAAATAAGCATGACAATAAGAAAATAAGCATAAAGATTAAGCAAAACAAGAAAGGTAGAATGAGAGATTAATTAAAAACTTGACTAAAATTAAAGATTCAACAACACAAAATTAAACTTACTTCAAATTTAAGACAAGAAACTAAGATGACAATATGAAAGTGCATGAAAGTAAAATGGAAACACTAAATTGTCAGTTTAGCCAACACCTCCTAATGACACATTAGGAGGGTATTTATAGGGAGATTAGCATGTGTTGATTCTTTCTTCTTCTTCACGTCTTTTCGTCTTCTAAATTCTTCGACTTTTTCGACTTTGTCTCTGGATTTGTCGATGGATAAATTGAACTTGTCTTGCAATTTCTTGATTAATTAGACTTGAGTTCTTCGACTTTATCAAACTTCCGTCTTTAGACTTTTTCTTCGATAAATCTTCATAATAGGCCTTGGACTTCCGTTCTTTTTGCACTCTTGATCTTTTAACTTCGTCTTTTGTCTTTTTCTTTGATAAAAGCCCGTGTTTTCTTCTTGATGAGACTGTATTTATACATAGTCTCATCGTCCAAATCGGGTTTAAAACGCTTAAAATATCATCAAAATACCCAAAATATGCCTGTGTTTGTTCATTGTGTATTTCAGGTACGGATATCGTGAATTCACCAAAAGATCAAAGGAATCAAGCAAAAACGAACACGGGAAACGAAGCCGCACAAAGAACCAAGCCCGAATCATGAATTTCCTTTGAAGTCCTTGAAGTTTGAAGATTTGGCAAGAATGGTCCCTCAACTTTTGAAGACTTGTCACTTTTGACCCTTGTAAATCTCTAATATTACAAGTGGGTCCTTTAAGTTTCAAGAGATGTCATTATTAGCCCTTGAAGAATGCAAAATGTGCATAAAATATCCTTGGAACTCCTTTGATAAAACTTTTGTGGCCAAAATAGAAGTTTTATAACTTCTTTTATAAAGGGAAATTGATGAAATGCTGTTGGGAACTTTATATGAAGACTTTTTCAAAATCTAGGGGCCAAAGCTGTGTAAACCAAACCCAAACCCACTCCAAACCCGGCTGAAACCCAAACAGACTCACCTTAAGCCCAAAACCGGCCCAAGTCAAACGCCCAGTCAACTCCACTTAAACTTTTTTAAACCGGGATTAATTATTTTAAAAACAGGGGGGAAACATGGACTGTTTATCACCTACACCCCTAATCACTCTAATCCCAGCCAAGAACCCTAATTGGGGTTTTTATAACCACTCCATAATTAAATCCCACCTTATCCAGTTTGTTAATTAACCCACTTCTGAACCCAACCCACCAATTAAATCACCCAACCCGTGACTCCTGGACCCTACTCGTACTCCCCTGTATGCCCAAGAATAGCAACAAAGGCATCTTCACAGTCAATCTACGGTTCCTAGCATTTTTCTTGTTGCCAAAGTCTCATTCAAGGGCTATGATCACTCCAACAGCTGTACATCACCAAAATCAGTCACATGCCAATCTTTGACCAAGATTTCAAACATGGACTCAAGGGCAGCAGTGGAATTTCGTAGCTAGGGTTTTGCACATGTAATCACTAGCCTAGAATGTTCCTAGTTCATCTATAAAAGGACCACTCAAGATGTGAGATGGCCTGGTTCCAGTCTTTGTATTTTTTTTTAAATTAATGAAAATGAAACAAATTTAAATACAATAATGAGTTCCCTTTTTTCTGTTCTTTAGTATAATTTTTATTTATTGCAAATTAGTTAAAAGTTTCCAAGGGTTTCATTTTATAAAACGCTTTTCAGAAAAAGGTCATTTTCTTGAAGATTAATTAAAGATTTCTAGCTCTAATCCAACTAGCAGCTGAAGTGATAGTGGATGTTGGCAGTTGGAATAAAGCATTTAGCTTTTGATAAGTTTTCATTTGGTCTCAAAATTTCAGATTTTTCAAAGATTTTCATAAAATCTTATTTTCTTCTTTTTTTTAACATTTTACTCTAGCAAAAGCTACAAGCCAAAAGCTTGTAGCCTTTGCTACTTGTACTTCTCTCTTGGTTGGTTGTTTGTGTGCAGGCAACAAGAAGCAACAAGACTCCCTTATCCATCATTTTTTTCATTTTGAAGATATTTGGGGTGTGTTTGGGACTGCTGTGGTCCCCACACTGTTTCTCTACATCAAACTCTTACATCCAGCTTCTCATAAGCTCAATAAGCCCAAAAGGATTGGACCAGTGGAAGGCATCAGCTTGTAAGTAGCTTTGACCCCACTTGCCTTGATTTTTTAAGGTTTTTATGTGTTTGTGTGTTAGTTTGTGAATCTGTTTTGAATGTTGATTTATCTGTTTTAATTTGATTAAATATATCTCATATGCATGTTATGATAGTCCTTAATCAGTATTGAATTGATTTGAGTGATTGTGTTTTGAAAATTTCCATTTCTGTATTTAAGGTAGTGTTTGGATTTGCATTTTAGTATCAATTAATGTTAGCTTTAGGCTTATAACCAGCTTAATCACACTCTCTAAGGTTATGGTATCATATTTCAGTAGGGTTCTTTATGTTTTGTAGTAGAAAGCATAGCTGCTTGTTTCAAGTTTGGTAAAAAAACTAGCTTAAAAATAATCAGTAGATCATATAGGTTGTTTTAGTGGATTTTGTAACTTGAAAATTGATAATCAGTTAGAGTTATGTTAGAGTTAGGAGTGTGTGTTAGTTAGTTGTGATTTGGTAACATTTTGAACAACTTTTGGCAGATTGAATCTCACCAAAAGACCATTTGCATCAGCAAACTGCCCCCACAGCCCCCTATTTCATAACAGTGACTGAAATTTGCTTTGTGTGAGAGATTTTTGTACTGTACTTGCTGATTTTAGAATTTTTGTGACTCCCCACAACCCAACTGGTTGTGGGGGTGCCAATCTTGTCCAACAAAATCAACCATAGCTCAAGTTACAAGCATATCTTTCCACATACCCGTTTTTTATACAAGCAGTGGGAACTCCTTTCCCACTGCTAGCTTTGCTGTTCCCACTGCCTAGCTAAAAGACAGAAACAAGTTCAAGTGTCACTATCACAACTTTGATTTTTTGTCTTTTGTGGGTTTATTTAGGACTTAGGACTTGATTTTAATTTTGTAATTTTTCTTATTTTATTCTTTATTTTTCAGTTTAATTAGTTTTTATATTACTGTTCATTTTATATTTTTTGGATTATTTTGCATTTTTAATCACTTTTTAATTAATCTAATTTTGTCTTTTAGTGTAAAAAGTTTGTATTTTTCAGTTTTAAAATTTTTCTTAGACTTAGAATAATATTTTAAGATTTTTGGTTTTAAAAATATTCACTGTTCACTTTTTAATTATTTTCTATAATTAAATTAGTTTAATTAGGGTTTAAGTATTATTCTGTTTTGTCTTTTAGTGCAAGATTTTACATTTTTCAAATTTTTTCAATTTTCTACTGTTCATTAGGGTAATTTAGGATTTTTAAAATTATCAAATTAATTTTGTCATTATTTTATTATTTTTTAGGATTATTTTAATTTAAAAATAGTTTTTAGTGATTTAAAAATAGAAAAATAGTTTTAAAAATTTAGGAAAAATACTTTTTAGTCATTAAATAATATAAAGTTAGTTATTAGTTCAATAAATTAATATTTTGGGCATTTTGTTAATTATATTTAATTTTTGGGCTTTAATTAGCATTAAAAATTGAATATTTAATTAATAAAAGGTTTAAAAATATATTTGTTGGATTTTTATTCTTATTTATATTATTTAAGACTTAGTTTAATATTTTAATTAATTTTTAGGTTTAATTTTTAATTTCGTCACGTTTTACGTATTTACGTTCGCGTTTTACGTCAACGTCGTAGTTTAATCGTAGTCGTAGCTCGTCTTTAATTTTTCTCTTCTCAACCAAAAACGTCACTAATCCAAACATTGTTATTTTACATATTGGTACACTAATCCACACACCTCCTTCGAGAACGAACTTGGAATTTATTCGTCTTCACAGTTTTCCTAAATCGTGTCGATTAATACTTGCCGCACTTATACGTTGTTTTCCTAAACACGTATATTATTTTCTACATCAATTTTTGGCGCCGCTGCCGGGGAGGTGTTTTTGTGCCACTATTATTAGTATCGTGTTTGTGTGAGTAGTGCGTTATTGCTTTTCATTTTTTGGAAAGCGTGAATATCGTACATACTCATTTTTGTTATTTTTCTCTATTATATTATAGTATCCAAATAAATCGTGTTTAGTTTTCCTAAACCAAACACACATCAATCTTTACTATATTGTAGATATATTGGTTTTCGTTTTTCTTGTGAATATATTATTACTATATTGTACTACGTAAGAACAAATAAATATACAAGTACTCCAAAAGCGTGAAAACGCAACCTTGATTCGGGATTTCATCACTCGATCATTGTATTCGAATCTAAAGCAAAAGTTTAAAGGCAAAATAGATAAATACTTTCGTGAGGCTTAATTTCAATTAACACAAACTATAAGGTGGGTATAAGGCGGTTGTATTTCACGACCTAAGGGAAAAAGGCTCTTAAGTGCTTAGCGCCGCCTCGTTTCCCCCGCTTGCTTGTGCGTGTTTTGAGAAAGAGAGCTAATCGAGGGTTTGCCGCCCAAGTATTATCTACGTATACTATATTTGCTTGTGTTTTCAAGATTAAACCCTCTTGAACGTTTTGGTGTTCCACCAACGTTCTAAAGTCATCGAGAACGTTCACTCCACGTGATCGTTTTCATTCTTTGAGGCTCCTTTAATCGAGAAAGTCGATTCGAGGGGAGATTTGTAGATTTGTGTCTACGTAATACATTCAAAAATCCAAAAAAATTAAAAAACAATCAAAAACCAAAAAAAATTGAAAAAATCGATAAACCGCAAAAAGAATCTTCTTTGCTACCACCCATTCTACGCTTAGTGCATGCGCACTCGATGGAAGGATTATTCCAATTCTAGTGAAGCTTCGAATCGACGCAATCGTAATCGAAGGAATCGACGACGTAGACGAGAATTAGAAACCGACGTTCCTAATATCGTTGTTGAAGAAACGTAGAGGAGATGGCCGACAATCGTTCTATGATGGAATTGCTCCAAGCGCCCACCGAGGGTTATGGAGACGCGATCGTAATTCCCGCTATCGAGGCGGAGAATTTTGAGATTAAGAGCGGAATGCTTTCGTTAATCCAAGCTACGAAGTTTCGAGGTCGTGAAGCCGATAATCCTCACGACCATATTCGGAATTTTGATCGTCTTTTAGCCACGAGCATGTTTAAGAACGTCGACACCGATGTCGTCAAGATTATGCTTTTTCCGTACTCGCTCGATGGTGCCGCCAAGGATTGGTACGAGAAAGAGCCACCTAATTCCATTACTACGTGGAAGGATCTCGTTTCCAAGTTCGTTAATTATTTTTTCCCACCGTCTAAGACGACGTTTTTCAAGAATGAAATTACGAAATTTGAGCAAAAATCGAATGAATCTTTTAGAGACGCGTGGGATCGCTTTAAGGAATTGCTTAGGCAATGTCCTCACCATGGTTTTTCCGAGTTGCACCAAATCGATACGTTTTACAACGGTCTTAATTTTCACGAACAAGACTCGTTGAATTCCGCCGCCGGTGGCAACTTTTTGTGTAAAACTCCGAGAGAAGCTTTGATAATTATCGAGAACCGATCCAAGGTTTACCAACTCCGCAATGCACCGAGTGTTGCCAATGTCGCCAATGTTAGTAGTTCTAATCGCGACATTGAGAGAGTTGATGCAAAATTAGACAAGTTGACGAATGTGTTTACGTCTTATCTCATTGAGATGCAAAAGAAAGACGCTCCCGCTACGGTGAAAGCGGTTGAGGTTTCGTGTACGTTTTGTGGTGGACCTCATAATTATTACGAGTGTGCGGCTACGGATGGCCAAATGTCGAATGTGAGTGCGTTAAATGGAAACAACAATTTTTCTAATCAAAATCAAAATAACGCGGGTCCATCACAACAAGGAAATTATAACCAAGGCAACAATTTTCAAAATCGAAACAATTTTCATGGAAACAATCAACAAGGAAATTTTTCGAATCAAAATCAAGGAGGTTATAATCAAGGTCGTAATATAACTTGGCAAAATCGAGACAACAATCAAAACTCGAATTTTTCAAACAACAACAATCAAGGTAACAATTTTTCAAGTGGTAATCAAGGAAATTTTCAAAGAAACAATCAAAACCAAGGGAACTTTAATTCAAATCAAAATAGTTCGTCAAACGATTTTCAAAATTACATGAAAACGAATGAGGCTAATATGAGACGATTAGAGGGAGAAATTGGTACTTTAAAAAACGACTTTACAAATACTTTGAAATTGCAAAACACGAAGATTGAGCAAGGGCAAATTGATATAAAAAAGATGTTTTCGGCCATAATGAACAAAGCCTCGGGTTCGTCATCGAGTTCGTTACCCAGTGACACCGTTGCTAATCCGAAAGAACAATGTAAAGCTGCCTCGTCTCGTGAGAAAGGTCGTGTGATTACCCCTAACCTTGAAGGATTCCGTGTTGTTTATCCCTCTCAACCCTCGACTTCTAAGACGCCTTCTTGTTCTAAAGTCGATGGGGTAAACGTGGCGACCAAGGAAAAGAGTGCACACCCTCGTGTACCTCAAATTCCATCCACGGTTCAAAAAGAGAGCTTTGTCGACCTTTCCAAAGTAACCCTTGAAGAAACTTGTGCATCGATCCTTCTTAAAAAACCCAAAAGGCGTATGCCGAGAAAGGAAAAGGATCCGGGCCAATTTCTACTACCTTGTGATTTTTCCGAGATTGAGGGATGTTTAGCCCTTGCCGATTTAGGTGCTAGCATCAATCTCATGCCTCATTCTCTTTGGAAATTGATGAGATTGCCTTCGCTTACCCCCACGAACATGACAATCGAGCTTGCAAATTGTACTCCACTTATACCAATTGGAATAGCCGAGGATGTCTATGTTAGGATTGGAAAGTTTGTTTTTCCCGCGGATTTCGTTATATCCGATTACGAGTGTGACCCTAAATGTCCCATTATTTTAGGCCGACCATTCTTATCGACGGCTCGAACCGTAATCGACGTTCACGAGGGGAGACTTACTATGAGATATGGGGATGAGAAAATAGACTTTTTCGCTAGAAAATCCCAAGGGTTTAATGAGAATGAAAAAACCGAGGTTTCAAAACCTAATGATTCAAATCCTAATAATTTCAAAATGTTTACTTTAGCGGAAAGAATGAAGCTTGATGCATGTTTTGAAAGAATTAAGAAAAATGGTTTTAAAGATGATGATTTTAATGACAAAGAATACGTGTACCTAATTCAAAAGGGTATGTGTAAATTTATGGATGAAAACTCACTTTGGGATGTTTTTAGCGAAACAAGTGAAACACCAATTCCGAAGGGCGACGTTAGTGCCATCACGACAATGACCAAAATGGGCTCGTCTTCACCACCTTCGAAGGACCACGTCTTTGAGGCTTCAACTTCTAACTCCATCGAAGTGCCTCCTTTGCCTAACCCAACACCCTTTGAGGCTAAAGGGTTTATCGACATCGATCCTCTCGTCTTAGAAAAGTCACCTAAGCATAGTCATTTGACTTGTAAGTCCATGGTTGTGAGTGCTCACATCGACTCTTTCTTTGACGATGACGATGGCGATTTTGCCGAGATTGATCACGTACTTCGAAATCCACATGATATTTTTGATTCTCCTAAGAAGAAACATGTGAAGTACGATGATTATGAGTTCGATCCCGAGATTGAGGAAATCATTGAACGAGAGCTAGCTCTTATGCCTTCACTTCCACCTACGAGTGAGGTCGATCTTTCCAAAATCGAGGATGAACTCAATGAGTTGGAACGTCTTATTTTCGATGACGAACCAACTCATGTGACCACAAATCCCATTCTCGAGGAGTTACCTAATCAACACTCCTCATTTGAGAATGACGTTTACCACATTCGTGAGGATCTAACTTATCAACGATCCCCACAAAAGAATGATGGTTTCGTGCTTGATCGTGATCTTTTCGAGAGAGTTTCTAAGATACTCAAGGAGGGGAATGACAAACCGTGGTTTGACAAGCCTATCTTTGATGAAGAAATCGATGAGATCGACGTTCATGAGGATGACGAGTATGTAGACCCCGAGGGGGCGGTGTTCTTTATTGACAAACGTTTTGAGAACTTATATAATCCGCCACCCCCTCCCGCCAAAGACTTAAATGTGAGAATTTTTAGCGCGACTAATTTTCAATTTGACACGCCAAATATTTTCGACATTATCAAATCGGTTTTTCATAAAGAGTTTTTGAACGATGAAAAAGGAAAAGATTTTAAAAATGTTTTAAATGATTTTTCTACATGTTTAACTCCGTCATCACATCGTGTTATGAGTACTACCACCTCGTCTACTCCTTTTGACGATGGTTGGTGTGGTCTTAGTATGGGGGAAGCCCCAAATGTTCCTTCACACTTTACCACCGAGGACGAGATTTACGATCCCGGAATTGCTTGTAAAGGGAAATCTCGGTTTTCCACCGATGCAATAAATGGAAAACTTATCTATTTGCTTGGTGTGAGTCTACCTCGAGTAGCTCATGATTTTGACTTACCCATTGCCCCACCTTTCTACTTCTCATCTCTTTTCTTCTACCCCTTTGGGGTTTCGGCTTCGGTTGAAGTAGCGTTGTTTCGTCTTTCATCCGAAAACGAAGACGCTATCTTTGACCCCGGTATTCGTATATCGGGTTTTTAAAGTACTCCACGTACTTTTGGGCCTTGTTTATCATGTAAGCCCCACCAAAAATGACCATACCAAGATTATCCCTAAATGATCACATTTATGGGGATTCGAGTCGAGATTTTGACTCGGTTATCAAAAACAAGGTGCCTCGTGGGAGATTCTCATGCTTATCCTTGTACATATTATCGCTTTCTTAGTTAATGTAACGAGGGGACTTGTGCTCTTCCTACCTTTGTTCCGTGGTTGTTTGTGATTGTGATTCATTAGGTTCATCGACATCATTGAAGCCTCTCGTGTTCGTTTTACGGATCACTCGAGCTTCGATCGTTGCCTTTGGAGATTCCGATATCCGATGATATCCTTTTATGTTCTAACGTTTATCTTATTAGCATAATTCATAAACGGCTTTTAGGTTATTCGTTTTACCCTTTCCATGCTCGAGATTAAGCATTCGACTTCGTCTCTAGTATGGGGGTGTTTACACCCCTAGACTCGAAACATTGAGGACAATGTTTAGTTTTAGTATGGGGGGGGTGAGTAGATACTTCACCTTGCTTACGTCAACACGCAATCCAATATTCATCTTTTTGCTATCTTTTTGTTGCAAAATAAGGCTAAAAATGGACAAATTTTAAAAATTTTCTTGTTTTTCATAAGTGTTTAAGACACGAATGTAGGTTTTCCGATGGTGAGAACGAGAGTAATTTTTGACTCGGCCGTGCGTGTTGAGCACTTAGCTTCGATTCCTTAGCTTTTTAGGCTAAGTCTCTTAAATGAGGACGAGAAATGATAGAGTTATTTATAAGTCTCGTAATCGTCACGATCTCATGTGTAGTAATTATTAGCTTATTCTCCCAACGCTTTTGCATAATAAATTGTTAATAAATATTGATTTGGCGGTTTAGTCACTATTGTTGGGTTTCTAATTTGTTTTGGTAGCTTCCATGTAATTAAATTGGGAAAACATTAAGGTATCGCCAGCGTCACGGTTTTGAAGTATTGGCACCCGAATAATCGAAAGCTTCACCTAATAATAAGATTTCAAGTGCTCACCTAAATTATGCAAAAATTTGAAGCTCACAAGGCCGAAAAATCTATGCCCAAATTGAAAGTGAATCAAGCCTTAATATTCGAAGCTTTAAAGATCCAAAATTCGCTTTAGCGTGAGGATATACGTCTTTGGCTAATAAAACCACCGATGAGGCGGATAATAAAAGGCAAGGCAAGACCGAAGTCATAATAAAAGCTTCATGGCGAAGTTGAATAAAAGATGGAGGTAAACCAAAGATAATAAGGCCCTTCCGTTAGGGGGCATATAAAAGTCTTGGTAATAAGTCTCATGTTCAAAACCGTTATAAAACTGTGTTTATCGATCCTTCTTGTTGACTTAATTTTTTGACATCGTTGCCTATTAGGATGAATTATTGATTTGATGATTTTGGCTACACCGTTAAAACTCTATTTTTAGACTTAATCTCTATTCACGCATAAGTTAATGATGTATCCTCGTGATCATTAAGACATAATAAAATATAAGAGATACCAAGTAGGAATAAGGGAGTTTAGGTTCGTAATTAACACTCATGAGATGTGTTCGTGTTGCTAACTTATAATAACAATGATCTCGTTACACGCTTAGCATGGAATTGGGTGAAAATCGAGGACGACGAAATTATTTCTAACGAAGCATTCACGTGTTCTTGTTCTATGATCCCAAAAGTCACATTCTCGTGATGAAAACAATACATTATGTCTAAAACACGTGTAGTAGTTTATTTAAATTTATGTCTTGAATAAATGTCATCATAAAATGAATTTTGGAAGTGCTATGATACTTAATTCTAGCATTGCATGGGGACACGGCAATGGTTTAGTATGGGGGAGTGATGAGAATGTATTTATACATAGTCTCATCGTCCAAATCGGGTTTAAAACGCTTAAAATGTCATCAAAATACCCAAAATATGCCTGTGTTTGTTCATTGTGTATTTCAGGTACGGATATCGTGAATTCACCAAAAGATCAAAGGAATCAAGCAAAAACGTACACGGGAAACGAAGCCGCACAAAGAACCAAGCCCGAATCATGAATTTCCTTTGAAGTCCTTGAAGTTTGAAGATTTGGCAAGAATGGTCCCTCAACTTTTGAAGACTTGTCACTTTTGACCCTTGTAAATCTCTAATATTACAAGTGGGTCCTTTAAGTTTCAAGAGATGTCATTATTAGCCCTTGAAGAATGCAAAATGTGCATAAAATATCCTTGGAACTCCTTTGATAAAACTTTTGTGGCCAAAATAGAAGTTTTATAACTTCTTTTATAAAGGGAAATTGATGAAATGCTGTTGGGAACTTTATATGAAGACTTTTTCAAAATCTAGGGGCCAAAGCTGTGTAAACCAAACCCAAACCCACTCCAAACCCGGCTGAAACCCAAACAGACTCACCTTAAGCCCAAAACCGGCCCAAGTCAAACGCCCAGTCAACTCCACTTAAACTTTTTTAAACCGGGATTAATTATTTTAAAAACAGGGGGGAAACATGGACTGTTTATCACCTACACCCCTAATCACTCTAATCCCAGCCAAGAACCCTAATTGGGGTTTTTATAACCACTCCATAATTAAATCCCACCTTATCCAGTTTGTTAATTAACCCACTTCTGAACCCAACCCACCAATTAAATCACCCAACCCGTGACTCCTGGACCCTACTCGTACTTCCCTGTATGCCCAAGAATAGCAACAAAGGCATCTTCACAGTCAATCTACGGTTCCTAGCATTTTTCTTGTTGCCAAAGTCTCATTCAAGGGCTATGATCACTCCAACAGCTGTACATCACCAAAATCAGTCACATGCCAATCTTTGACCAAGATTTCAAACATGGACTCAAGGGCAGCAGTGGAATTTCGTAGCTAGGGTTTTGCACATGTAATCACTAGCCTAGAATGTTCCTAGTTCATCTATAAAAGGACCACTCAAGATGTGAGATGGCCTGGTTCCAGTCTTTGTATTTTTTTTTAAATTAATGAAAATGAAACAAATTTAAATACAATACTGAGTTCCCTTTTTTCTGTTCTTTAGTATAATTTTTATTTATTGCAAATTAGTTAAAAGTTTCCAAGGGTTTCATTTTATAAAACGTTTTTCAGAAAAAGGTCATTTTCTTGAAGATTAATTAAAGATTTCTAGCTCTAATCCAACTAGCAGCTGAAGTGATAGTGGATGTTGGCAGTTGGAATAAAGCATTGAGCTTTTGATAAGTTTTCATTTGGTCTCAAAATTTCAGATTTTTCAAAGATTTTCATAAAATCTTATTTTCTTCCTTTTTTTTAACATTTTACTGTAGCAAAAGCTACAAGCCAAAAGCTTGTAGCCTTTGCTACTTGTACTTCTCTCTTGGTTGGTTGTTTGTGTGCAGGCAACAAGAAGCAACAAGACTCCCTTATCCATCATTTTTTTCATTTTGAAGATATTTGGGGTGTGTTTGGGACTGCTGTGGTCCCCACACTGTTTCTCTACATCAAACTCTTACATCCAGCTTCTCATAAGGTCAATAAGCCCAAAAGGATTGGACCAGTGGAAGGCATCAGCTTGTAAGTAGCTTTGAACCCCACTTGCCTTGATTTTTTAAGGTTTTTATGTGTTTGTGTGTTAGTTTGTAGGAATCTGTTTTGAATGTTGATTTATCTGTTTTAATTTGATTAAATATATCTCATATGCATGTTATGATAGTCCTTAATCAGTATTGAATTGATTTGAGTGATTGTGTTTTGAAAATTTCCATTTCTGTATTTAAGGTAGTGTTTGGATTTGCATTTTAGTATAAATTAATGTTAGCTTTAGGCTTATAACCAGCTTAATCACACTCTCTAAGGTTATGGTATCATATTTCAGTAGGGTTCTTTATGTTTTGTAGTAGAAAGCATAGCTGCTTGTTTCAAGTTTGGTAAAAAAACTAGCTTAAAAATAATCAGTAGATCATATAGGTTGTTTTAGTGGATTTTGTAACTTGAAAATTGATAATCAGTTAGAGTTATGTTAGAGTTAGGAGTGTGTGTTAGTTAGTTGTGATTTGGTAACATTTTGAACAACTTTTGGCAGATTGAATCTCACCAAAAGACCATTTGCATCAGCAAACTGCCCCCACAGCCCCCTATTTCATAACAGTGACTGAAATTTGCTTTGTGTGAGAGATTTTTGTACTGTACTTGTTGATTTTAGAATTTTTGTGACTCCCCACAACCCAACTGGTTGTGGGGGTGCCAATCTTGTCCAACAAAATCAACCATAGCTCAAGTTACAAGCATATCTTTCCACAGACCCGTTTTTTTATACAAGCAGTGGGAACTCCTTTCCCACTGCTAGCTTTGCTGTTCCCACTGCCTAGCTAAAAGATAGAAACAAGTTCAAGTGTCACTATCACAGCTTTGATTTTTTGTCTTTTGTGGGTTTATTTAGGACTTAGGACTTGATTCCAATTTTGTAATTTTTCTTATTTTATTCTTTATTTTTCAGTTTAATTAGTTTTTATATTACTGTTCATTTTATATTTTTTGGATTATTTTGCATTTTTAATCACTTTTTAATTAATCTGATTTTGTCTTTTAGTGTAAAAACTTTGTATTTTTCAGTTTTAAAATTTTTCTTAGACTTAGAATAATATTTTAAGATTTTTGGTTTTAAAAATATTCACTGTTCACTTTTTAATTATTTTTTATAATTAAATTAGTTTAATTAGGGTTTAAGTATTATTCTGTTTTGTCTTTTAGTGCAAGATTTTACATTTTTCAAATTTTTTCAATTTTCTACTGTTCATTAGGGTAATTTAGGATTTTTAAAATTATCAAATTAATTTTGGCATTATTTTATTATTTTTAGGATTATTTTAATTTAAAAATAGTTTTTAGTGATTTAAAAATAGAAAAATAGTTTTATAAATTTAGGAAAAATACTTTTTAGTCATTAAATAATATAAAGTTAGTTATTAGTTCAATAAATTAATATTTTGGGCATTTTGTTAATTATATTTAATTTTTGGGCTTTAATTAGCATTAAAAATTGAATATTTAATTAATAAAAGGTTTAAAAATATATTTGTTGGATTTTTATTCTTATTTATATTATTTAAGACTTAGTTTAATATTTTAATTAATTTTTAGGTTTAATTTTTAATTTCGTCACGTTTTACGTATTTACGTTCGCGTTTTACGTCAACGTCGTAGTTTAATCGTAGTCGTAGCTCGTCTTTAATTTTTCTCTTCTCAACCAAAAACGTCACTAATCCAAACATTGTTATTTTACATATTGGTACATTAATCCACACACCTCCTTCGAGAACGAACTTGGAATTTATTCGTCTTCACGGTTTTCCTAAATCGTGTCGATTAATACTTGCCGCACTTATACGTTGTTTTCCTAAACACGTATATTATTTTCTACATCACTTCTCATTTCACATTATAGTCCTAAATCACAACAAAAACACAAACCACGCATAATTCCGACATTTACGACATAAAATACACGTTTTGGCTTGGTTATTATTATAATTAAGTGGTAATAGGATAAATGTTTTCACACTTATTAGATCCCCTACACTTGACCATTGCAATGCCCTCATGCAATGCATTAGTTACAAAGCAAGATTTATATTTTCCATCATAATTAACCTACCTTGGCCTTTATTAAACACAAGACATTAAGGAAACTAAAAGAGATAGAAAATTATAAAATATTCGAAGGAAGAAAACAAGTAAAAAGATCAGATACTTACCTTAGGGATTTGGAATGTCATGAATGTTTATCACCCTCAAGTTTCACGTTCCCCAAACCAAGCTTAAAAACGAGATCATTGTTATTATAAGTTAGCAAACTAACACAAATACATGTGGCCTAATTATTCACTTAGAATCCCTTATTCCTAGGTGTATCTCTTATATTTTATTGTTGTCTTGAATGATCACGAGGATGCATTATTGACTTATTTCTATAGTTATCTAGACCGAAAATAAAGTAGGACGATTTAATCAATAGTTAGCTAAAGGACAAAATCTTTTAAAACTGCTTCTCGGGACCTTATAAAGTTCATATCTTGGCATAACTCGCTTCACGATTTGAGACCTTTCTCGGATCGATATTTGGCATTGAATTCATACTTCGAATCTTGAGAGACGTTCATGAAATAATGGTCTTCTCTTCATAATAGGAATTTCTTCACTTGAAGTTTTGAGAGATTCTTCATACTTGGACCATGACTTCTTCATTTTTCTCCAATCTTTATTTGGGATTTTGATATACAACGATCCGCCTCCTTTTAGGACTTGGATCTATTTATCCTCATACCTTGTTAGGGCCTTTTTGGATAGACTTCTCCATGATCTTTACGGGAGTATTTGCTTTTCGTTGTGTGTCTCGATCCTTCATATTGATTTTTGATAAATGATTCTTCACATCACTTTTGGATCTTTAGCAACAAAATGTAGCCCTCATGTCTTGTTAGGACCTTTTCGGACTCGCCAATCTTCGCATCCCGCTTCAATAAGTTATGCCTTGGCTATGAACTCTAATTAATACCGAGAAACTTTTAAACGATCTTGTGCTAGAAGCTAAGTAACATTTCAAATCGTACAACCTTATTTATTGCAAATAAATTTATTAGCAAGAGATGGGAGGAAAAGCTTATAATCAACTCACATAAGTTCATGAAAGAAAACAAAACTTATAATTGACTCTATCATCTCTCGTTCTCCACAGTTTAAAATCTCAAAGAATGAGACTCGTGGATGCTTAGCCTATTAAATCAAAGTTTTGGGTTTTCAAGTCATCTATAGGATCTTGCAACTTCTTAGCCTTTTTCAAGTTTAGAATTCGCATTTTAAAGTTCCCTTGATAAACGACTCTCTAGGATCAATTATAGTAACTTGCGAAAAGTTCTTGTTCTTAACCCGTAAGAGTTAAGACTTTCGCATTTTAAAGTTCCCTATATAAAAGCCTAGCAAAACTTGACTTAAACACATTAAGGATACTAGCTAGAGTAAACTTGGATAAGTAAACTCGGGTTGAGTCAAAAGATTCACAACGTTTAAAAATTAAAACCACTTTATTAAAATTTATTCTAGCAAAGAAAGAAAATGACTATAACAAAGGTAAAAACTAATAGGCCAAAATAGATTAAAAATTTTGAAAAATGTCGAAAAATCAATTTTTCGATTAAAATGAGGACAAATACAAGGAAAAGCCCACTTAACTTCGATAGAAGTCCCCCTACACTTAACATAAACATTGTCCTCAATGTTTAAGCATGTGAAAGTAACCTCCCCTACACTTAGGACATTGTGCACTTTGTTTAAATCTTGCTAAGGAAATGACAACTAAAGTGATTCCTATTTCAATCATAATTGATAAAATAATGAATCAAAAGAGTTTAGGATAGAACCGGAAAGATGGGTACACGGAATCACGGGTAGTCAAAAGTCATCCAGAATAGATCTTTGAAAGCTCGAATCCCTGCACATCATAAGAAGAAAACAGCAAACACATACTAGGGTCTCCCCCTACACTTATTATAAAAATGGATAAAAAGGATAGATAATGCGGGTTGCCTCCCGAGAAGCGCTTGTTTTTGTTAACCGAGTCATGAGCCTGACTCGTCCCCGAATTAAATGGTCCATGGGGACGCCTCGAATGTAATACCGGGATCAAATACCTTGTCTTCGTTCCCGGAGGAAAATAATAAAGGAGAGGCCGGAGGATAAGTCTTGAAGGGTAAAAAAAGTCCTCTCAACATACGAAAAGTATGTGAGGTCGTGATCCACGGGAGGTGGGGTGGGTAAAGTAAGAAAATTGTCATCCCCCAAAGATAATTGATGCTCAGAAAGCGGCAAAGTCGTAAGGTTATCAATCATAAAATAGTCAATGTCACCTCCCAGGTCAAAGCACTCATCCTCCGTAACGGTCTCTAAAGGAATGGATGAAAGGTGCTCGGGAGGGGGACTTGGGACAATATCTTCATGCAGCAAATTATCAAAAAGAATATCCCCCTCCGTGTCATCATCATCCATACCCGAAGGTATTGAGAGATTGTCAATTTCTTCCATAAATGGGTCATTATTCTCAACGGGTGTAAAAGACGGAGGTAAAGATTCATTGATAGGAGTGGAATTCAACGCTTCAATTTGAGAGATAATAATATGAACTTTCAACAATCGATCGTGAAGAATAACGTCTTCCACCTCATCTACAAGACCAAGTTCAGTGGTGAAATTCTCGTAAGTCGGAGAGAATAAATCAACATCGCCCTCATCGCTCGGAGGAGATTGAGAAATTTCAAAGGTGAAATTCTCATAGCATGGAGAAAAATCATCATTAAGAGCAACCTCGTCCGTAGGCTCCACAAAATTCGGTGCATCACAAACCTCATCAAAGAATTTATCAAGACCAAAATCACTAATCTCACTCGATGTATCACTATCCTTAGACGCATTAGGGATATCAAGAGTAGGAGTAGTAATCTCAAAAGATGGGTTGAGATCATAGATATCATACTCTTCATCATCATAATAGTAGTATGGACGCACAAGAGGAGGAGTATAAGCACTAAGATTAGCTACTTGCTCTTGTCGCTGATCCTCTTGACATTTTTCGATGTATTTATTGAAAGCTGCTTGAAGTCTTTGAAATTGGTCAAAAAGAGTGGCTAGTTGCTCAGCAGGAATTGCAAAAGAGAGTTGATGATCGTGTTGGGGGCTCAAAATTTTGAAAATCGGAATTATACCACCGATGTGGCTCATAATAATTCATCGGTTGAGAAGAATTAGAACACTGATTTGGCTCATAATAATTCATCGGCTGACAATAAGAAGTATCGTGAGGGCCCCCACAGTTATTGCAACACGGGTATTGAGAAAAACCCGGTGCATGTGGCAGATAGGTATGACCATTGTCATAATTGTGACCCGGTTGTTGCTCGTCCTGCGACGGGTATCGAATAGGACACACAATATGCCAATGAGAATCGCTTCCACGATATATGCAAGGGGGGGAAGTAGGTGGATTAGAAGAAAAGGATGAATTAGTCGAATTGCACGATGGACAAAATCCAAAATGGGAAAATTGAAAATCAGAAACGGTTGGGAAGATCTTTTCCACATTGCTCGCAATAACACCAATCACATGATTCGACATCATATAATCGTCCCCTACACCTTCCGCAATACAAATCAATGAAGAATTAAAAATAAGAGGTGTTGAGAAAAAGAATTAAATACAATAGAGGATTAAGAAGAATATTTTTGGTGCAAAACTTTGAAAAAGAAATGATTTTTATGACTTTTTAAATGTTTTTGTATTTTTAAAATTTTTTATTTCTATGGATTTTTGAAAAAAATTGAGCAAGAAAAATAACGTTCAAAAGTGAACGGATCCCAAAATCCAACGGCGTCTCTCACAAAAACCGTTAATCTTCACGAAAAGAGCCGGCAGCGGCGCCATTTTAATAACTAATTTTTACTAGTTAAAAAGTTCGTGTTTCTCGGTGTCTGATCGAATTGATCTCCGGTTAAAAGTGTGACTCAATCGTTTTTGGTTAACAAAAAGAAGGGTTTGGTTTTCTATTTCTACTTAAAAGGTAAAAGCGAAACGTATAAAAAATAAATAAAAAACAAATAACTAATAATAAAAGAGCAAAACAAATAATAAAACGTAAAGTAAAACAAAACAATTAATAAAAATAAAACGAATAAATTAACTTTCGCCTGAAAAATAAAATTTACCTAATGAAAAAGGAGGAAATAAAACTAAAAGGGTACTTTAAAACTATACGAGACAAAAGCTAAAGCGGGCGCTAAATAAAAGATAAAACTTAAACTTTTGGAAAAAATACTAATATTAAAAATTGACGAAAAATTCAACTAAAAAATACGTGACTTTCAGAATTAAAATCGGAACAACTTTCAGATTAAACTAACGATTACGGAACAATACTAATTAAAAAAACAAGCTAGCAGGCAAGCTACTCAAGCAGCCAAGCAAGTAGGACAAAATGGCGCCAAGAAGTAGAAAGCTGGCAAGCAGTAGGTCAAATCCTTTATGTTGTTCGGAATCCACTTGTTGAGACTTAGTTCGGAATATTGAGCTGCTTGACCTAGTTCGGGATATGACCAATTTAATAGTTCGGAATGTTGACTGAAAATTGGCAGGAAAGTAAAGCAAGCACACAACCAGGTAGCTCAAATCCTATTAGTAGTTCGGAATATGTCATTTTTGACTTAGTTTGGAATACCAAAAACCTGATGTAATTCGGAATGGAGATTTGGACGTAGTTCGAATGTACTTGTTCTACACATAGTTCGGAATAAACGAAGCCATAACCTAACTCGAATGTGCTGAAGGATCTAATTCGGGAAAAACAATACTGGACCTAGTTAGGGAAACTGGGGTTTTAAAAATATTCCGAACTAAAACAAAATTAAGCAAAACTAAAAATAAGCAAAACCAAATAAGCACTTATCTAAAAACTTAACCAAAATAATTTTAAGAAAAAGCAAATAAGCCAAAATTTAAAAACTTTTAAAAAACACTAAATAATAAAAATATTTAAAATCAACTTTTTATAAAATAACTTTTAAAAACACTTAATTAAAAATAAGAAAAGCATACAATAAGCTATAAGAATAATAAGCTAACACAATCAAAAACATAAAATCATAGCAAACAATCAAATAAGCATGACAATAAGAAAATAAGCATAAAGATTAAGCAAAACAAGAAAGGTAGAATGAGAGATTAATTAAAAACTTGATTAAAATTAAAGATTCAACAACACAAAATTAAACTTACTTCAAATTTAAGACAAGAAATTAAGATGACAATATGAAAGTGCATGAAAATAAAATGGAAAGACTAAATTGTCAATTTAGCTAACACCTCCTAATGACACATTAGGAGGGTATTTATAGGGGAGATTAGCATGTGTTGATTCTTTCTTCTTCTTCACGTCTTTTCGTCTTCTAAATTCTTCGACTTTTTCGACTTTGTCTCAGGATTTTCGATGGATAAATTGAACTTTTCTTGTAATTTCTTCATTAATTAGACTTGAGTTCTTCGACTTTATTAAACTTCCGTCTTTAGACTTTTTCTTCGATAAATCTTCAGGAATAGGCCTTGGACTTCCGTTCTTTTTGCACTCTTGATCTTTTGACTTCGTCTTTTGTCTTTTTCTTCGATAAAGCCCGTGAAAGCCCGTGTTTTCTTCCCTTTTCACATTTTATTCCTAAATCACAACAAAAACACAAACCACGCATAATTCTGACATTTACGACATAAAATACACGTTTTGGCTTGGTTATTATTATAATTAAGTGGTAAAAGGATAAGTGTTTTCACACTTATTACGCGCGAACGCAGCTAGCCGCGCATAAAATAAAGGAAATCTTGGACCCCAAGTGGGAGGGGGCCTTACATGGTGACAGAAGCTTTGGGGGATGGTGCGTACCGGCAGCGTGACATAGAAGGACGTGACTTGCGAAGGACTTGGAATATTTTCCATCTAAAAAAGTGCTACCTTTAACACATGTATTATTTTATTTTCTCATCGTGTACTCAAAATCTTGCAAGTATTAATAAAAGTAGTGGTCCCTAGCTAGTTCCACGACACATTCTCAACCATTTTTTACATATATAAATTGTATATCATATCATGCTACTGGCGTACGCGTACCCAATGTTTCCAGGGAGAAATAAGAGGAAAGGGTCTAACCTACTAATTAGACTCGTCGTGTAAGAGGATGCAACCCCAACAGCCATGGATCATGTATCCTTGTTCGGGCCCCTTGCTATTAATGACGTCGTAGCAAGTTTTTTTTTACAGCCAGTATATTCATGTTGAGCCTGAATGAAGACACACTTGTGCACACCTAACAACGGGTCGGCCTCCCTGGCCATCCCTATGGTACTAGCGGTATACCGCACGTAATTAGTTTGCATCACCAATAGGGACCATTTATGCAATTACACTAATTCATAAAACAAACAATACCGCGTTACAAACCTGAAACGTGGAAAAAAACTAAGTCATAAACGCAAAATATCTAAGTTATTACATACTAGGGTGCGAACACACACACCTAAAAGTTTAGATAACAAATTGTTCAAATATTACATCACATGTTCAACAATAGATCAAAATCAAATGAGGACCTCTTAAGCTTCAGTACGAGAGGACGGTAGGAGGATTCCCGATGCGCCTTCATATTCTTCTCCATCAGATCAAGTAGCCGCGCATCCCTCTCTAGCAAGGGTGCTGGAAGCACAGGGACCGCAGCAAAAAGGTGGGCAGCACCAGATGAAGATGCCTCTAGACCCATCGCCTCTCTCTTGCTACGACACGACTAGCATGCGCCACGAGCACATCAGACAGTAAAACCTCCTTCGCAATATGGAAGGGGTTGTGCGCATCACGTGGGTTAGTAAAAACTGGTACCAGTAAGTTGTTCCTTGGAGGGCTTTAGATGGTAATCTGGTTGGGTCTCCGGCGCCTTGGAGCTCATGGCGGGGCTAATGTTAATCCCACCATCACAATCTCTAGGGGAAGCTCCACGTCGTCGCTACCTAGACCAAAAGAGGGGCACGAGACATACCTTCATTTTTTTCCATGGCTGTGGTGGTTTGGACTTCGCAGAGGGATCATAAAACACCACATCCTTTAGGTCCTTCTTTAGCAAATCAGCTTTATGGGATTTCTCCAAACTGGTAGAGGTACCATCATTGATGGCGGCTATGACGGATTGGGTAAAGGTCGCCGGCAAAGTTGATCCTCAAGAGCACCCATAGCCGCCAATCGCAAACCTCGACGCACCAACCAGCGCTTTTCAGCAACCTCACGCAAAAGGTGTGGTACAAGTCTTCATCGTACTCAATACTCAGACGCTTCAGTTGGCCCGCGAGGTACCCTACGCTCTCTTTCACTTACGCACCCAAAGAATCCGCGACATTGAATAACTGGTCTCTATAAACCTCAAAGGACTTCATTGCATCCTCGTTGGAAGCCCTTAGTTGGTTCAACTGGGGGCGCTCATCTAATAGAGCGGCAACAAGACCATTCCTTTCTTCGGCCAACATGAAAATTGTGGCAGCATCCTGTTTACCCTTCTCAACCTCATGGGCAATTTTTCTTGCAAATCATGAAGAGCTTTAGCCTTTTCTTCGCTGGCTTGGGCAAGTCTTTCTTCTGAAGCTCTGACCTGTGTCGATAGCTCCATGAACCTCCTCCTCACTCGTGACATCAGGGTCACACTCTGTGATGCCACATAGCTCACCTCATCAGCAAGGGCAGTGTCGCTAAACCCATGTAGCACGCTCGCCCGCCCAGGGGGCACAATATGGTCAAGGAAGCTGCGTAGTCAAACGCGCCAGTCAAGTCGGAAGACCCTGGGAAGGTTCCACTCTGGATCAAATATGGGATCCTCCACATGCACGCTTCCCCCTGTTGTAGAAGTATCCTTTGGGGGGGGAAGTCGCGCCAGCATCTGCGGGAGTTGGATTCTCCTGTCAATACTATATGAAGACATCAAGAGTATTAGCAATATATAAACGAAGTGATGACCAGTTACATATGGGGATACACTTCATAACATTCACCTTAGGTTGACGCTGGGTGGAGGAGTCTGTGGAGGAGTTCATCAAAGTTGCCACCTGTATCCTCCTCGCGAGGAGTGCTCTGCGGGGGTTTCTTCTTTCTTGGGCCTTTTGAGTGGCTGCGAGGGAAGACCCGACCTCTGTGCGAGTAGATTTTCAAGAGGTGGTAGGGGGATCCTTTGTCTTTTTCAGGAAAAACTTATGGCAACTTCTTCTTCCTTCTCAAACTATTCCGCACAAATTTCATCTGACAATGAGGGACTTCCCTCTTGGTGCAGGGGTTGTTGTTGCTGGGGCGGTTGTTGTTGTTGTTGTCCCGCACCCATATCCTCTTGCGCATGGGAAGCTGATGCTTCTCTAACGTCAAGCTCCATAGTGTTTCTCTCAGATCGTGTGCGCAATGACTCCTCATTTTCCCTCAGTAGGTGCGAGTAGACAAGCAGATCTTCTGGAAAAGTTTCACGGACAAGATCAAGAATATCCATAGTTGCATGATACATAGTAAACAAACAAGAATTTTCTTAGATAATACGAGAGGCAACATACTTACACAATGGTACGAAGAACATTGAGGAGACCACTAACCCTGGACACGCTGAGTAGGAAGTAAGGAACTTCGCGCTCGCCGCAGATGATGGTGCGGCTGAGACCTAGAATACACAATAGAGCTTCAGGATAGGCCTGAGTGGAATGCGGTTGTTGTTTGATATGTGCATCAACGGCGCTGTACATGGTGGGGCCAGGCAGGGGGTCCTTCCTCAACGTACCATTGGTTAGGAATGGGTATTGAAAGGGGTAGGCGGCCTCGTCAATCCAAAAGAAAGAGTCGTTACAATTCCATAAAGAATCTACTTTTTCCACGTAGAATTGGAAACCCCTTTTTCGTTTGGCAAATGACACCCACCCATTGGATAAAAGGTGCTGGTAGAAGACACGAAACAGGTTAACGGTGGGTTCTATGGCAAGCGTACGACAGTTGATTTCGAAATTTGAAATCTTAGCCACTCATATACAGTGTAGTTGTGACACATGAATTTCATAATGAGTCAACACGCTTATGAGGAAGCCCGACATAGGGATTCGGTGGTTGACATAGTCAAAGAATCTGGTGTACATTCCTATTTTCCCCGCAGGCGTCTGTCTAATGTTTCGGTAGGGATTCGGTACTTCAGGGTGCAAGTAGTTGGGGATATGGTAGTCCGTCGTGAACTGGTCAAGTTCTTCGACGGTGATCTTAGAAGTGATTGCGGATAATTTTCTGACCATGATTGGAAGCGAGCATCAAAACTATGGAGCTTTGTAGATGATTACCTTAGGCGTATCTTGCTTCGGATGCAGGAAAAAGAAGCTTGGCAATGGAAGTTTTTTACCGTTGAAGATGAGCAGTCAAAAATTGGCGGTGATATATATATAGGCATCTGATTTACTGTTCCTTTTTTTGGATCTGTGCCATGTGTATTCCACTATCGTCATCATACGGTGGAAGATCAATGGGTGAAGTGACGCGGCATGTGTTTTCCCGACTTTCAAGGGGATTAGGTAAAAGGGGGGATGTATGTGACCTTGGCGGGAGAATTTGAAACTTCTGGAGCACTAAACACTACGATGGCCCACTTGACAGGCTGGTAGTCTAGTAGTCACGGTTAGCACCTGCGACCACTAGACTGGGGGGGACATGATGACGTATAGTCTCTATTCGGGTTGTATAACCCGACCCACGGGTACTACCCGTATCCATTGGGTATGGATTGTCACTGCGTAGCGCGCGCAAGGCCTAGGAGGCCTAGTAAGCCGATGTCACACAGGGGTTGATTACTTAACCAAGTCCTCGTCGCCCTGCGACAGGATAAAACATAATATAATCTATTCTATGATTATATTCGCCTAAGGAAAAGGAGATATACACTTATCATAGCTACGCGATAAGGATCACTCTATTTCTAGCCATTATCTCTTCCTTATCCCGCAAGAGTAGGAGAGCCCAGCCAGGACTCTCTCGGGTATAAAAGGAACCCCCGAGGTTCCACAAAGGTACGATACATACAATACTCTAAAACCCTCACATATACTCAAACTGATTACTTACTCTCACGTCGGAGTCTAATCGTGGACAAGCGCCCACGGTAAGCCTAACGGTGTATGTTCTTTAGTGTGCAGGGTCTTCAAACAAGATTCACTTGGTGCAAGAGCCAGAACCCACAAGACCCCGAATTAAGCCTAATTCGGGTTCAACTCGGTCCATCCAACTTTTGTATCAACATTAATATATTGAAGACAACATTCCATTTAAGCTAGATGATAATACTTAAGATTGGAATGAAACTTCATTTAATAATTTGTGGAATAAAACTAATGACTATGGAATATATATTTATAGGAATAAACATATGCGGTAATTAAGTCCAACACAATACAATACATCATTAAAGCAAGTCTTGAATGATATATTTCACTTGACATAATTTATTACATGAATGGAAACCTTATGTTTTTTAACTAAGGATTCATTATGTATATATTATATTGTGTATATAACTTGTTATCACTTTTGTACAAGAGCAAAGTGAGATGACAAGAACAATATCTAATTGAGAGTATTTAGATTGTTGTTAAAACAAATGTTTACGAATTATAAAGATAGTGTTGTATGTGTACACTGATGCTAGAGGATAATCAATTCTAGTAAAGTGAGATTTTTTTATTGATGATAAATCTACTAAACTAGATGTGCTCACAATGAGCATTGTTGCATTACACATTAAGGAATAAGAATACTTTATATTTTAAGAAACTGTAAAGATGACTGTCAGTATATCGTTGATTTTAAATATCTTATACAAGGTATGACGATATCCTCATACTATGACACTAGCAATAGTATGATCATGTAGTATAAGACACTCATCTTGTTTTTCAAATCTTTTATAATTTGTGAAATTTGAAACAAGTATTCGGTAAGTTTACTTAGAAGACTATTTAGCTTTCTTGTAAAGAAAGTTGAGAATGTTGGAAACATTGGAATTCAACTTGCTAAATTAGTTTCATTCATATCTATTTTAGTATTTGGATAATTGGTATTGTAATAGAGTTATTATTTTCTAATGAATAAAGATACTCGATATTTTCTTTCATTCATATAATTATTGTTGTCCTATATTTGTATGTTTAATCCTTGAATATTTGATTATTCTAAATATGTCCATTGTCGGTTCGCGATATGGGAATATTGTCTACATTGAGACAAATGTGAGTGTTGGTTATATTCTTTGAATATATGGACGATTCCCACAAAATTCATGTGTTATTCATAAAGGATGCATATTGGACACCCTGAACTTTCAAACCGTTACTTTTGAATCCTTGTCATGAGTAAGATTTTGAAAAATGGTAATTAAGTCATATTTAGACTTGAGATGCAAACAAGTTTGTGCATGTGTGAATATCACTTCTTGATTATAAGTTAAACGCTATCTCGCAAGCGTTAGTTATAAAGGCTATAGTTGGAAGTGTTGTGAAGCGGCGATCCACAAACACTTGTAGTCAATATAGATGTTGTTCCTCCACTTGATATAGTGCAGATTGATACCACTGGTCCCTCTCTAGAATTAATCAGATAATTGTGTGGCTGCACCCAAAGAGTAAATCAAGATGATACTTGTTTACATTTGGTATGTGATATGAGTGTAAATACTCATATCATTTGTATCTTAAAACAATGAAATTATGCATGAAATGTATCATATATGCCTTGGATATGCTTGTTTCTTGTTTGAATGTGTGTAGGTACCAAGTTCACGAAAACCGACTAAAACCGACACGAGAATGAAGAAAAAGATCATAGAAGCCAAAATCTAGCTCGACTCTAGAGGATTTAATCATTTGTCAATAAAACGGGCCAAGTGGGACCCACAAATGCTTATTGGGCCTGAAAAGCCCAATATTGATTAGACATGGTTATATTGTTGGGACTAGTCCAAAAGGCCCAAAAAGGGGTATTATTAACGGATGGACAATTGGTATTGGGCTTCAAGCCCATTAACTGAAATAAAATGAAACGAATGGAATGTTGAATGGGCCTTAGGGTTTTGATAATCATTGTAACGTGTATTTAACACGTTTCACACAATAACTTTACCTCACACAAATAAAACCGAATCCTCCCACCCACTCGTTTCTTTCCATAATAAATAAATCCAATCGATGTTACCTATGTATCATCTTCCCCATCACCCATAACCAGTAACTTTATGTTACTGTGTACAAACCCTAGGTCAATAAAAAGCCAAAATAATAAAGGGCTTTTTAATTAAACAAGTAATTCACATCAAAGGGAATAAAACCCCCATAGTTATAGGAAGAGAAAGGTTGGAAGAGAAGAGATACGTGGCGTTTTTCTACTGGCTTTGACACCTCAATCCTCCAATCCCACCAATCAGATGCCTTAGAAGAAACACAACTAGTACACGGATGCCACGTTGGCAATCCGTGTGCTAGATTGTGTATTATCCACCATCCGATTCAACAAGAGAGAGAAGAATGAAGATCAAGTGCCAAGAATAGAAATGGATATTCCCAAGAATATCCGAATATTCGTCATCAACAAGCCCTTGGGGAGGCTATAAATACCCCCAATTTATCTTGTAAAATCATCTTTTCTTTACTTTAAAGTTACTCTGTAGAATTAGTGGTAGGAACTAAATCTTGTATTTTCTTTTTAAATCTTGTATTATTTTCTTGAATTTAATAAAAGTTATTCGTTTGATTCAATTGGTGTCTCGTTTCTTTTATTTCCTGTTTAAATTGATATAATAATTAATTTCTATAAACTTTTTCAACTCAGTAATGTTTATTATGTTAAACATGAGCTAATTGATAGCTCAGATTTAATATAAGAAGTAAAATAGGATAGAATACTCTCCCTACTGGAAAGTATTCACAAAAAGTTGTTGGTTCGATTGTCACTTGCTGATACTACTCGGTGGTTCGAGTAACGGTGGATGATGGTGGTGGTCCGGTTCGTTTAGACTGCTCAGCGCAGTTCTACGTCTCAAAGGTTTCGAGAAAAGGTGCTATTTCATTTTATTTTACATGTTTATTAGGTTAAACTTTATTAGAATAATAATATGCTTTAGATGTCCAGGTGTTTCAAATGTGTCTGTTATAATATTTGATTTGCTTTTGAAGATTGTTGTATAAATCTGTTACTCACTTGTGATTGATTTTCGGTTGATTATTGATAAGTATGTTCTATTAGAATGATTTAAATGACACTTTTTATTGGTTAAGAAAATATGATTTGAGTTTTATGCTGCTAGGAGATTGTTGTGTTCGTGAGTGGTATGCATCTATGTTAGTATCTGATGAATAAGTTGGTTTTGTTGAATCTGATATGTTATTTGTATTTAATCATCTGGAATTGCTTTTAAAATAACTTTTATAAGCATAAGTTTGAGTAACTGAGATCAGAGTATATAGGATTTGTTTTTCTGCTTAACTTGGCTCGAGTTGGGTTATTGTGTAATAATAGTTGGGAATGTATTGGTTGGTTGTAGTTTAATCTGTTAATTTGGTAAATGTATATGGATCTGCTAGTGAATTTTGCTTGATTTTATCATTAGTTGGTTAATAGAAATTGTGGTAAAGGGAATGGCGTGTAGTTTTGTGTTACTGTTTAATGTTCAGTAATATCTGATTTTAGCTGAATATAGATCTTGTTTAATTCAGTTTGAATTTGGAATTGTTTTGTTGAATAATCTGCTTAACTGGAACATTGATTTTGACTGCTGAATCTTGTTTTTTTATTTGATTGTTGTGTTGATTTTTCTGCATTATTGTTCATGTTAAATGCTTATCAGATCCAACTGATCTGATAAGTCTCATAAGCTGTTTTCCTGACAGCTTTTATCAATAAGCTATTAAGCTGTCCAAAAAGTTCTCTCCTTAGACTTTTCTTTTATTCATCTGTCAAAAGAAATAATTCCAAAAATATGTCTCTTCCAAGATTCGAACCTGTGACCTCCTGGTCACAGGTATAGCGTGTTTACCATTGAGCTCTCATGCTCCTTTGAGTAATCTTTCAGTTGTTTAATTAATATAGTGAGACTTAACTGGTATGTATTTGTTTACTTGATATTGTTAGTTTTACTCACGTTTTAATTTTTAATATAACTTTTAATTAAAGTTTTAATTAAAGTAAATTCTTAATAAAAAGTAGTTTAAAAATAAAATAAAATATAATAAAAAATGTTTTTATTAATTTTTAAAGTTTAAATAATTTTCAATTAAGTAGATTTTTATAATTTTAGATTTAAATAAAATAGTTGTTTATTTTAAAATAGAAAATGTTTTAAGTAATTTTTGAATAAAGTTAATTAGTTAAATAGATTTCTTTAAATAGTTTAAAAGTTTTTTTTAATTAAATTAGATTATTAAATAGATTATTAAATTAGTTTAATTTTAAATTAGTTTTATTTTTAAATAATTAATTGTTTGTAGATTTTTAAAAAATAGTGGGGTTAACGATTCATGCACTTTAGGTTTATTTTAAATAGTTTAAAATTGGTAGATTTAATTTGTAGTTTAAAAACCGAAAACCAATTCAAATCGATTGTCCAAATCAAAACAAAACGTCTCAAATTCATAAGATCTTCGTGTACAACGAACTCGACTCACTCACGTGTTTAATTGAATTCGTCATTGGTATTATTAGTCTATTACTTTTTCCTAAAGGTAATTTTTTAATTTACCCTATAACGTAATATCAAATAAATCACTATACACAGCACGACACATCAAAAATTTTGGCGCCGCTGCCGGGGATCTTGTGTACGATTCGCTTTTGTGGAGATTTGTTGATCGTTGATTTGAAGACCCTTTCCGTCCTCGGAAAGTTTTGTTATTTTTCTATTATATAGTATGTATCGTTTTTCTCGTTTTTTTGTGAATAATATATTGTATTACGTAGCACAATAAATTTAAATACTTTTCAAATAAGCCTTAGTTGGGATTTCATCACCTAGCTATTGTAGTCGAATCCAAAACACAAATAAAAGGCAAAATAGATAAATACTAATAAGAAGTTTGAACTCGATTTATACAAACTATAAGGTGGGTATAAGGCGACGTGCTATAAAAGGTCGTCTAAGGAAAAAGGTTTTTAAGTGCTTTGTGCCACCTCGTTTCCCCGCTTGCTTGTGCGTATATTGAGAGGGACAACCTATTATTGGTTTGCCGACTCAAGTAGTAATAAATCTTATTTTTTGTTGTTTACTTATTGAACCTCGAGACGTTTAGGTTTTCACCTATCGTTTCAAAGTCGACCGAGGGTAATTTACTTCCATAGTAGTTATCCTTATTCCTTGTTTTTTATCGATCATTATTGATTGAGCAATACCAAATAAAATACCAAAAATAATCTTCTTCTTCTTGTCTAATTTCTTTTCTTCAATCCTCTAAATTCTCGTCTTTGTAGTGTATGCAATTACGTTCTTCTCGTCTTGTGATTGATTTTAATAGGCTTGAAAATATTCCTCGTAGAAATAGAAATCGTCAACAACGAATAGTGGAACCCGAGCTTCCACCTATTGTTGTAGAGATGGCCGATAACCGAACAATGGAGGAATTGCTCCGTGCACCCACCGAAGGGTATGGGGAAGAAATCGTTGTGCTGGCTATTTTGGCAGATCATTATGAGATTAAGACGGGTCTTTTATCGCTCATTCGTGCCAACCAATTTCGTGGCAATGAGACCGATAACCCGCACTCTCACATTCGGAATTTTCTTCGAATTACCTCGACTCTCAAGTTTAGAGATGTGCCGAATGACGCGATTAAGCTTATGCTTTTTCCGTACTCGCTCGAGGGTAATGCTAAGATTTGGTATGAGAAAGAACCACCGGGTTCGATGTTAACATGGGATGATTTAGTGTCAAAGTTCATGAATTATTTCTTTCCACCGTCCAAAACAACACACTTTAAGAATGAGATCACTAGATTTAAACAAAAAGTGCATGAATCGTTTGGGGTTGCTTGGGAAAGATTTAAAGATTTGTTGAGACAATGTCCACACCACGGTTTCTCGGAATTGCATCAAATAAATACTTTCTATAATGGGCTTAATATGATTGAACAAGATTCTTTAAATGCCGCTGCGGGTGGTAATCTTTTAAGAAAAACTCCGAGAGACGCGTGGGGAATAATTGAGAATAAATCTAGAGCACAATATTCACGAAACACACCGGGTGTTTCCAATGTGAATTCATTTAATCCCGAGATTGCTAGATTGGACTCTAAGATTGACATGATTTTGAGTGAAATTAGGAAGAATCCTCATGGATCCATTAATATGGTTGAGAATGTTTGTGTATCGTATGGTGGAGCACATCATAATTATGCTTGTTTAAACACGGGTTTTGATCAAGCTAGTGCTTTTGCCGCGACGGGAACTTATGGCTCCAACGGTCAAGTTCCTCGTCAAAATCATGTTGCTCCACCGGGTTTTCCACCAGTTTAAAATAGGTACAACAATGGAAACAATGGGAATAATTTTAACCGTGGTAACCAAGGGAATTTTAATCAAGGGAATGGATTTAATGCTAATCAAAACAATCAAGGTTTTCAAGGGAATAATCAAAATGATTTGTCAACTTACATTAAATCAAATGAGGCAAATATGAAGGCTTTGCAAAATAACATCCAAGGGCAAATTAATACTTTGAAACTTGATTTTCAAAATACGATTAAAGGGCAAAATAACAAGATTGAGCTTAATCAAAAAAGGCTAGAGCAAAACCAAAATCGTATGCACCAAAGTTTGGAACAAAGTCAAAATAAATTGCTTTCGATGTTTGAGGGATTCATGTCTAAACCGTCATCTTCTTCGGGTTGTTTACCTAGTAATACCATTCCTAACCTGAAGGGAGAGCTTAAGGCCATAACCGTTTATGATGATTGTGAGAATTTAGATGAAGTTGAAGTGATTGAGTTTAAGCCTCCACCTAAGGAAACTTTTCTAGAAGTCACTAGGGCTACTTTGAATGTGATTAGTACCTCGGTTTTCTTTGATTACTTTCCCGAGAAGTATAAAGATCCGGGTCAATTCTTGATACCTTGTGTTTTAAATGAGCTTGGGGTTTGCAAAGGCCTAGCCGATCTAGGAGCTAGCATTAACATCATGCCCCTAGCCCTTTGGAAGACCATTGATTATGCACCACTTAGTTCCACTCGTATGATCATTGAGCTTGCTAATGGAACTACCACTCGACCGGTTGGTATAGCGGAAAATGTCATTATGAAAGTGGGGAATTTCTTGTACTTAGCCGATTTTGCTATAGTCGATTATGAGACCAATCCTCGTGTGCCAATTATTTTAGGACGACCATTTTTGTGCATGGCTCAAATTCAAGTTGATATGAGGAAAGAGGAGATTAAATTGTTTTATGGAGATAAAAGCATTGTTTTTAAACCGGAAAAGATTCCAAGATTTGCTCCTAAGAAAGTTGAAAGTGTTAAGCTTGTTGAAACAATTGAAAGTGATAAAAAAGCTCTTTTCGATAAAGGTGTTTTTCCAATTTTGGAAACTTATAATTGTGATAAAGGAAAGTTAAAATCAAATGAAGAAGCTTGCTTTGTTAAAACATGTTGTAACCTTTCCTCATCTACACTCACTCCACATGAGGATGACAGTGCTTAGATTGAAAAACAAATAGATGATTACTTGAGTGAGCCATTTGATGCTAGTGAGTTTGTTAGTGAGAATTTTGATCCCGAGAGTGATATTGCTTTAATTGAACAATCTTTGAAAATGGACTCATTTTCACTCTCTTCTAAGGATCATGTTGATGTTCCTAAGGCACAATCTTCTATTGAAGAGCCTTTGATTCCTAGCTTCACACCAAGTGAGGTTAGTGACTATTCATGTGATAAGTTCATCGATGAACTTTTTGCTATCATTGATCCACTTCCACGGGGAAGTGAAGACGTTTCTGATCTCCAGATCGAACGTGATTCTTGTGTTTTACCTACAATTCTCGAGGAATTCGCCGATGAATTGCCTTCAAATGAGAATGATTATCTTGTATCCGAGTGTGACACACTCGATACTTTGTCGGATATTTCTTGTGATGACAAGGATGACGACACTTTCGTGACTTACTCAAATCCTCTCTTTGAAGTTTCATTGAACAATAATCCGTTGTTTCAAGAGGATTTTGAGAGAATCATACCTCATACATCTCACAACCTTTGTGATGATGATCTTCTTATGAAGGAGGTTGATGAGTTTCTTTATATAGACATTCCTTCGGAATTTGAGGAAGAGTCTAATGACGATGATGAAGACTCTTGGTTGGATCACCCGATTTATGATGAGGACAATGTTGACCCGGAGGGAGAAATTACTTTTGCTCCTATTATCCTTCCCACTCGTTTTGATCTTAATGTGCGGGTTTTTCATGCGACTCATTTCGAGTACCATGACCCCTTTATTCACATTCATAAGAGTGATAAGGTCAACAAAGTCATGCAAGTTGAAACCACTTTGGTTGAGACTTTTGTACCACCATTACCATGTGCTTCATATGACTTAGGATTAGCATGGGGGACGACACCTTGTTGTCTATTCCTTTCTCCACCGAGGACGAGGTATTTGACCCCGGAATCATTGATTTAGGGAAATCTCGGCCTTTCACCGATGCAATAATTGAAAGACTTTTTAATCATATTGGTGTGAGTTTATCTCGGGGAGCATGCTACATCCATACCATTGTTTGTGACTACTATCTCTTTTTAGAGATTTGTGTTGGAGTTTTATCCTTTCGTTTGTCATCCGACAACGAGGATGAGATCTTTGACCCCGGCATCGTGCTTAATCATGGATTTTATTCCAATATGCCGGTTTTCACCACTTTCCCTAAGGACCAATGAATGCGGGGATCGAGTCGAGCTCATGACTCGGTTAACAAAAATGAGTACTTTCTATCTTCTTTCTATTTTCTAACATCTAATAAGGCTTGATCTTTCAAGCTCGTGCTCGTGTTTTTGTTGTGTTGTGATCTTAGGTATGACCCTAATATTTGAAGACTCTCGTGTTCGGTTTTTGCCGGTCCACTTGATCTTCCATTCTTTGAATGCCAAAAAGGGGCACACTTTTTACCCTTGATTTTTATCGACTAACGTTTTATCTTGAGGCATAATTAATAAACGGCTTATAGATTTGCGTGCTCTTTCCATGCTAGGATGTTGCATTAGACTCTTCGTGTCTTAGCAAGGGGGTGTTACTCTTGAGCTAAGAAACATTAAGGACAATGTTTGGTTTTAACATGGGGGAGTCAATCGATATAATCGCTTGCAATTGCTTTTGTCGTGTCCAAACGTATTGTTTTTCTCATTTTTCAATAAAATTTTAAATTTTTTGTGTTATTTTTAAGTTTTAATTAATAAAATAAGTGCTTTTGACACGAATGTAGGCTTTCCGTTGGTGAAAATAAGAATAGTTTTTGACTCGACTTGGTTTATAACCTTAGCTTTTCCTTAACGTATTTGAATTAAGTTTTGCTAGGCTATTATGTAGGGAGCTTTAAAACGCGAAAGTCTTAATTCATACGAGTTAAGAATAAGAACTTTTCGCAAGCTCCTATAATTGATCCTAGAAAGTCGTCTATCAAGGGAACTTTAAAACGCAAATTCTAAAAGTTGCAAAATTATAAGAAGATGCAAGATCCTATAGATGATTTGAAAACCCAAAACTTTAATTTGATAGGCTAAGTATCCATTGATTTCACATTTTTGAAATTTTACAATATGGAGAACAAGAGATGATAGAGCCAATTATAAGTTTGGTATTCTTTTGGGAATTTATGTGAGTTAATTATAAGCCTATTCTCCCATCGCTTGTTAATAAAATTATTTGCAATAAATAAGGTTGAACGATTTGAAAAGTTACTTAGCTTCTAGCCCAAGATCGTTTAGAAGTTGCTCGGTATGGATTAGAGTTTATAGCCAAGGCATAACTTATTGAAGCGGGATGCGAAGATTGGCGAGTCCAAAAAGGTCCTAACAAGACATGAGGGCTATGTTTTATTGCTAAAGATCTCAAGTGATGTGAAGAATCATTTATCGAAAATCAATATGAAAGATCGACACACACGACGAAAAGCAAATACTCCGAAAAAGTCATGGAGAAGTCTATCCAAAAAGACCATAATAAGGTATGAGGATAAATGAAGCCAAGTCCAAAAAGGAGGCGGATCGTTGTATATCAAAATCCCAAATAAAGATTGGAGAAAAATGAAGAAGTCGTGGTCCAAGTATGAATCTCTCAAAACTTCAAGTGAAGAAATTCCTATATGAAGAGAAGACCATTATTTCATGAACGTCTCTCAAGGTTGGAAGTATAAAGTCACTGCCAAATATCGATCCGAGAAAGGTCCCAAATCGCGAAGCAAGTTATGCTAAGATATGAACTTTATGAAGTCCCGAGAAGCAGTTTTAAAAGATTTTGTCCTTTAGCTAACTATTGATTCAATCGTTCACTTTGTTTTCGGCCTAATAAATTATCGAAATAAGTCAACAATGTATCCTCGTGATCATTCATGACAACAATAAAATATAAGAGAAACACCTAGGAATAAGGGAGTCTAAGTGAGTAATTGGCCCACATGAGTTCGTGTTAGTCTACCAACTTATAATAACAATGATCTTGTTTTTGCACTTGGCATGGAAAAGTGAAAAGTCAAGGACGATGAATCTATTTGAGTTTTATGATCCTTAAAGTTAATTTTTCAATAATAAAAGCAAAATGTCTTTACAAAATAAAGTGTCATAAGTTGAATAATGGTGTAGTTATAGTTTTATTTTATCATTGCGTGAGGACACGGCAATTGCTTAGCATGGGGGAATTTGATATGAGTGTAAATACTCATATCATTTGTATCTTAAAACAATGAAATTATGCATGAAATGTATCATATATGCCTTGGATATGGTTGTTTCTTGTTTGAATGTGTGTAGGTACCAAGTTCACGAAAACCGACGAAAACCGACACGAGAATGAAGAAAAAGATCATAGAAGCCAAAATCGAGCTCGACTCTAGAGGATTTAATCATTTGTCAATAAAACGGGCCAAGTGGGACCCACAAATGCTTATTGGGCCTGAAAAGCCCAATATTGATTAGACATGGTTATATTGTTGGGACTAGTCCAAAAGGCCCAAAAAGGGGTATTATTAACGGATGGACAATTGGTATTAGGCTTCAAGCCCATTAACTGAAATAAAATGAAACGAATGGAATGTTGAATGGGCCTTAGGGTTTTGATAATCATTGTAACGTGTATTTAACACGTTTTCACACAATAACTTTACCTCACACAAATAAAACCGAATCCTCTCACCCACTCGTTTCTTTCCATAATAAATAAATCCAATCGATGTTACCTATGTATCATCTTCCCCATCACCCATAACCAGTAACTTTATGTTACTGTGTACAAACCCTAGGTCAATAAAAAGCCAAAATAATAAAGGGATTTTTAATTAAACAAGTAATTCACATCAAAGGGAATAAAACCCCCATAGTTATAGGAAGAGAAAGGTTGGAAGAGAAGAGATACGTGGCGTTTTTCTACTGGATTTGACACCTCAATCCTCCAATCCCACCAATCAGATGCCTTAGAAGAAACACAACTAGCACACGGATGCCACGTTGGCAATCCGTGTGCTAGATTGTGTATTATCCACCATCCGATTCAACAAGAGAGAGAAGAATGAAGATTAAGGGCCAAGAATAGAAATGGATATTCCCAAGAATATCCGAATATTCGTCATCAACAAGCCCTTGGGGAGGCTATAAATACCCCCAATTTATCTTGTAAAATCATCTTTTCTTTACTTTAAAGTTACTCTGTAGAATTAGTGGTAGGAACTAAATCTTGTATTTTCTTTTTAAATCTTGTATTATTTTCTTGAATTTAATAAAAGTTATTCGTTTGATTCAATTGGTGTCTCGTTTCTTTTATTTCCTGTTTAAATTGATATAATAATTAATTTCTATAAACTTTTTCAACTCAGTAATGTTTATTATGTTAAACATGAGCTAATTGATAGCTCAGATTTAATATAAGAAGTAAAATAGGATAGAATACTCTCCCTACTGGAAAGTATTCACAAAAAGTTGTTGGTTCGATTGTCACTTGCTGATACTACTCGGTGGTTCGAGTAACGGTGGATGATGGTGGTGGTCCAGTTCGTTTAGACTGCTCAGCGCAGTTCTACGTCTCAAAGGTTTCGACAAAAGGTGCTATTTCATTTTATTTTACATGTTTATTAGGTTAAGCTTTATTAGAATAATAATATGCTTTAGATGTCCAGGTGTTTCAAATGTGTCTGTTATAATATTTGATTTGCTTTTGAAGATTGTTGTATGAATCTGTTACTCAGTTGTGATTGATTTTCGGTTGACTATTGATAAGTCTGTTCTATTAGAATGATTTAAATGACACTTTTTATTGGTTAAGAAAATATGATTTGAGTTTTATGCTGCTAGGAGATTGTTGTGTTCGTGAGTGGTATGCATCTATGTTAGTATCTGATGAATAAGTTGGTTTTGTTGAATCTGATATGTTATTTGTATTTAATCATCTGGAATTGCTTTTAAAATAACTTTTATAAGCATAAGTTTGAGTAACTGAGATCAGAGTATATAGGATTTGTTTTTCTGCTTAACTTGGCTCGAGTTGGGTTATTGCGTAATAATAGTTGGGAATGTATTGGTTGGTTGTAGTTTAATCTGTTAATTTGGTAAATGTATATGGATCTACTAGTGAATTTTGCTTGATTTTATCATTAGTTGGTTAATAGAAATTGTGGTAAAGGGAATAGCGTGTAGTTTTGTGTTACTGTTTAATGTTCAGTAATATCGGATTTTAGCTGAATATAGATTTTGTTTAATTCAGTTTGAATTTGGAATTGTTTTGTTGAATAATCTGCTTAACTGGAATATTGATTTTGACCGCTGAATCTTGTTTTTTTTTATTTGATTGTTGTGTTGATTTTTCTGCATTATTGTTCATGTTAAATGCTTATTAGATCCAACTGATCTGATAAGTCTCATAAGCTGTTTTCCTGACAGCTTTTATCAATAAGCTATTAAGCTGTCCAAAAAGTTCTCTCCTGAGACTTTTCTTTTATTCATCTGTCAAAATAAATAATTCCAAAAATATGTCTCTTCCAAGATTCGAACCTGTGACCTCCTGGTCATAGGTATAGCGTGTTTACCACTGAGCTCTCATGCTCCTTTGAGTAATCTTTCAGTTGTTTAATTAATATAGTGAGACTTAACTGGTATGTATTTGTTTACTTGATATTGTTAGTTTTACTCACGTTTTAATTTTTAATATAACTTTTAATTAAATTTTTAATTAAAGTAAATTCTTAATAAAAAGTAGTTTAAAAATAAAATAAAATAAAATAAAAAAATGTTTTTATTAATTTTTAAAGTTTAAATAATTTTCAATTAATTAGATTTTTATAATTTTAGATTTAAATAAAATAGTTGTTTATTTTAAAATAGAAAATGTTTTAAGTAATTTTTGAATAAAGTTAATTAGTTAAATAGATTTCTTTAAATAGTTTAAATTTTTTTTTAATTAAATTAGATTATTAAATAGATTATTAAATTAGTTTAATTTTTAATTAGTTTTATTTTTAAATAATTAATTGTTTGTAGATTTTTAAAAAATAGCGGGGTTAACGATTCATGCACTTTAGGTTTATTTTAAATAGTTTAAAATTGGTAGATTTAATTTGTAGTTTAAAAACCGAAAACCAATTCAAATCGATTGTCCAAATCAAAACAAAACGTCTCAAATTCATAAGATCTTCGTGTACAACGAACTCGACTCACTCACGTGTTTAATTGAATTCGTCATTGGTATTATTAGTCTATTACTTTTTCCTAAAGGTAATTTTCTAATTTACCCTATAACGTAATATCAATAAAATCACTATAACGAAGCAAGTTATGCCAAGATATGAACTTTATGAAGTTCCGAGAAGCAGTTTTAAAATATTTTGTCCTTTAGCTAACTAATGATTAAATCGTTCACTTTATTTTTGGCCCTAATAAATTATCGAAATAAGTCAACAATGCATCCTCGTGATCATTCAAGACAACAATAAAATATAAGAGATACATTTAGGAATAAGGGAGTCTAAGTGAATAATTGACCCACATGAGTTCGTGTTAGTCTACCAACTTATAATAACAATGATCTTGTTTTTGCACTTGGCATGGAAAAGTGAAAAGTCGAGGACGATGAATCTATTTGAGTTTTATGATCCTTAAAGTTATTTTTCAATAATGAAAATAATACATTATGACTTTGCAAAATAAAATGTCAAAAGTTGAATAATGGTGTAGCTATAGTTTTATTTTATCATTGCGTGAGGACACGGCAATTGCTTAGCATGGGGGAATTTGCTTAAATAATCATATCATTTGTATCAAATAACAATGAAATATTGCATGAAATGTATCAAATTTGCCTTGGATATGTTGTTTTCTTGTTTGAATGTGTGTAGGTACCAAGTTTGCAAAAACCGACAAAAATCGACACGAGATTGAAGAAAAAGATCAAAGAAGCCAAAATCAAGATCGACTTTAGCGGATTTTATCATTTGTCAAGTATTTTGGCCAAGTGGGTCCCACATTGGAGCAATTGGGCTTACAAACCCAATATTGGATAAACATGTTATTACTTTTGACAAATGGGTCCAAATTTACAAATAGCCCAAGTGAATAATGTATATATGTCGGATGGAAATGAGGAGATATGGGCCTCAAGCCCAAATAGAAGAAACGAATGGAATGTTGAATGGGCTTTTAGGGTTTTTATGGTTCCACAACTTTGCACGTTTGTTGAAAACGTGTTCAATAAATAAACCCAAGTCGTTTTTTTTTATTCCCCTCACACACTCACCCATCCCATAAATAAATAAAAACGTCCCATTCACCCCACTCATTCTCTCACACAATTAAATAATCTCGATGATATCTATGTATCATCTTCCCCAATTTTTCCTTCACAAAACCAGTAAATAAACTACTGTTTATCAAACCCTAGATGGGTAAATATTCCAATTTACATGGGGCTTTTTATTTTATCAGTTAATTAACTCTATTGGGAATAAAATCCCCAATCTTTAAGGAAGAGAAGGAATGGTGAGGTTGTGCTACGTGGCCAATCCTTATTTGAAGATACACCTCAATCCTCCATTTCCACCAATCAAAAGCTTCAAAAGAAGCACAACTAGCACACACGGATGCCACGTTGACAATCCGTGTGTGCTATGCGAGATATCCACCATCCGATCAAGTGCAAACATGAGAGAGAAAAGAAGAATAAAGATCAAAGGCTGAAATCAGAGAGGAATATCCCATGAAATATTCGAAGATACCCTTCATCAACAGCCTGGGGAGGCTATAAATACCCCCCATTTTTACTTGTAATGGATCCTTTACTTTTTCTTTAATATTATGCTGTAGAAATAGATTTAGGTTAATTTGTATTTCCTTTATAAAGTATTGTACAATTTCTGAATATTAATGAAAGATTAGCCGTTTTAATTTACACTCTTGTCTGATTTAATTTCCTTTACTGCTTAAAATTGATTTATGAATTAAACTTTTCTACTGTTTCAACAAAATAATATTTGTAATGTTGGATTTAAGCTAATTAATAGCTTGTATTTTAACATTGAAAGTAAAAAGGATCTAATTAATTTTTCCCTACTGGAAAAATTAAATGAAAAATGTTTGAATGTCGTTGATGATGCTACTGGGTGACGGTTATGGTGGTTGATGATTGTTTCGGGTTCATTTAGGCAGCACAGCGCTGACCTACTTCCCAAAGGTTTCATCAAAAGGTGCTATTATCCTTTATTTTCTTGTTTAAGTTTTTATGCTATATGATTTTTTTTTATCTGCTTAATAATAAATGTTTGGATTCGAGAGTTTGATTGAATGTGATATTCCGATTAGATTAAGCTGCTGAAATTGCATTAGATTGTTATATGTTGATTATTTAGAGTCTAGTTAAGGTTTAGTTTACGTGATAGTATATCTGATTTGTTGACTACTGCTTTATATAGTTGATATAATTTGGTGTAATCAGTAAGTGGATGATTTGGGTGATACTGCATCTTGCGAGTGTTTCGTATGTGTTTGTATTTATTAGATTTATGTTATATTGAGATTTACTAAATGAATCTGATATGATTGATAGTAGAAGTGTGATATATGAATCTGATAATATAGATTGAATTGTAGGTTAACTATGCTGCGTGAGTTGATCTAACTGCTAAACGAATCTGTTTAGTTAACTTATGCTTCATATAGTTTGATATTATTTTCCTAAATAATTGAAGTTGAGTTGCCTTTGATCTGTTCTCTCTATAGATCAGTTTAATAACTTGTATGATTTGCTGAGTAAGTGGATAAATCTGTCTTGATTTAACTTTTAGGATTAAGTTTTTCTTTTCTTAACAGCTTTTACAATGCTCATATGGAAATTGTAAGTTTAGATTGAATGTTGATTTGTGGTTTCATTTGATTGCTTAGTATCATTTATCCGTTTTCTTTTAGTTTAGTTTACTTATTTAAATGTTCAGATAAATGTTCAGATAATTCTGAGTTTTGCTGAATGTAGATTGAGTTTATATCAGGTTGATTTTGGTTATGCTTTGCTGAATTTTCTGCTTAGTTAAGATTTTATTCGTGTCTGCTATATCATTGGTTTATTTTTTATTGATCTGCTTAATGTCTATGTTGGTTAGTTTTCAGCTTATCAGTTCCATTGACTGATAAGCTCAAAAGCTGAGTCCTATCAGCTTATTCAAATAAGCTTACCAAAAAGTCTTTCCTAAGACTTCTTTTTGTTCATCTGTCAAAAAAAATTAATAATTCCAGAAATTTGTCCCGTTTGGGAATCGAACACGTGACCTCACGGGTGTATGCCATACGTGATAACCATCTGGGCTAACCGGCCTCTTTGGTTTTATTATTCTTTGATTGATTAATATACTACGATTGTAGCTTAGCAGATTTCCTTCTATTAAACTTTGATTCGTTTAAATTTCATTTTAAATAAACTTTTAAAAAAAAAGTTTTTATTAAAATATTGTATTTTAGTTAAATAAAAATAAATCAAAATAAATAAATAAATTAAAAAAAATTGTTTTTATTGAATTAAAATAATAATTAGATTTTAATAATTAAAATAAATTAGTTTTTAAGTAGATTTGTTTTAAAGTATTTTTAAATAGAGTAAATTAGTTTTAAAAGTTTAATTAGATTTTTAAATAGATTAAAAGTTATAGTTTTTAAATAGATTAAATTTTTTATAGAATTTGTTAAATAGATTAATTTTTAAATAATATTAATTTTTAAGTAGTTGATTGATTGTAGATTTTAAAAATTGCGGGGTGTAACGATTCATGCACTATAGGATAATATTAAATAGTTTAAAATTTGTAGATTTTAATCGTAGTATAAAAACCGAAAACCAATTCAAATCGATTGTCCAAATCAAAGCAAAACGTCTCAAATTCATAAGATCTTCGTGTACAATGAACTCGACTCACTCACATGTTTAATTGAATTCGTCATTGGTATTATTAGTCTATTACTTTTTCCTAAAGGTAATTTTATAATTTACCCTATAACGTAAATCAAATAAATCACTATACTATCTACGACACATCAGTATGTCTAAATTAACTTCTATAACGAGAAACTAAAAGTTAAACTATATGGAATGAGTTAGGATCCATATCCATGGTTTAACGGTACTAGTAACAAAGGGATGATTATTAGCAAGTCAGATAATCGTATGCCATTTATGCTTTTGAGATATTATTCTTGAACCTATACATCAATCTTTATGATTATAATAAAGTGTTGCTAGATACTTTATTATAGACGTACTATGTCTTAAACTCTCACAAGTGGGAGCTGTAGGGATATGCGATCGTTTAGCCATCAAAAAATGCATGAGCCTATCGGGGGTACACACTCAATACGGAGAACACACTTTTATTTACTTTTATTTATTAATTAATTAAACGTTTAATAAAAACTTCACTATTATTTAATTAACGGTAGTTAAATTCATTAACGGGTTTTAAATAATTTATCGTGAGTGCGTTAGTTAAATTTAAGGGACTAAAAAACCGGTTCTTGGAATCCTATAGGCCTAGTCGGCCGAAAATACCCTAGGGTATTCTAGATGGTTTTTGTTTTGCTAATTAAGCTAAGTTATTACCTTAATTAGGTTTGCTTGGAGTTGGGCGTTAAGTTTTGAGGAGGTGGATATTAGTATAAATACACATCTCCATACCTCATAATTTTTTTCTCTTCCTCTCCTTGGTCTCCGTCCGATCGCAACAAACCAAACACCAAACCCCTACAATTTTTCCCTTAACCCTAAAATCACATAAAGGTTAAACCTTTATAAGATCAATTACCTTTTGGTACTTACTTGTGAGGTTTTAAGCTTTTAACTAAACCCTGTGTCCTCGTATCTAGCTTTTTGGTTCCCCTTGTAGTTCGTCCAAACGCAAACCCTAATTTAGGGTTCCGGGTGATTTTTCCAAGTATCTGGTAACATTCTATAAACTGATCTATAGAAACTAGAAGGGGGGTTGAAAAGTTTCTCATCGGTTTATCTCCTAATTAAAATTCCTTTCAATTAGGTGAGTGCAAAAACTATCTTTTACTTGAAAGCTAGCTGCATAATGATTAGGTTCAATTCTAATGCATTAACAATGTGTAGTAAGTATAATGATAATGATTGTAAGTAATGAGTAAGGAAAGAAACAACCTAGTAGGAAGACACCAAGATTTACAGTGGTTCGGCAACGAGGCTCTATCCTCGTTCCTACTCCACTCCTCGAGTACACCTTACTCGAGATTTCCACTATATCCACAAGCTCCCTTCTTGGCGGAGAAAACCTTACAACGTCGCTTACATTATTTTCTGACACTAAGCTAAATGTCGAGAACTTATCTTAGCAAGGACTAATCTACACAACGTCGCCCACTGCACCAATTTACGACACAAGGCTAGATGTCGAGTTCTAATCCAAAGCTAGAACCAATCTTCACAACTTGCCTATTTCACCATTTTCCGACCCAAGGCTAGATGTCTAGTTCTAATCCAAAGCTAGAACCAATCTTCACGACTCTTCACTTTGAAGCTAAGTGAGAACTTCACACAACACAACTACACATCACTTTATAGTTTAGTGAGAACTCACAAGACACAGCCACATCACTTTATAATTTAGTGAGAACTAACATAACTAGTTACAAATCAACTAAACATATCCAAGTACACACATGTAGCTTGGATCTACAAAACACAAATCCAAGCACACACATGTGCAAAGGATTTACACAACTTTAATCCTAGTATTCACAAATAGCTTGGATGAACACAACTAGTCCAAGTATTCACAAATACATTGGATTTACAAAAGACACAAATAAACAAATGATGAACATGACTAGATATTTAGGAGAAGGTGATCTTCATCAAAGCTTCATCTTTAATCACATCACAAGTGTGTGAGTGATCTTCTCTTTGGACAAGGTAAAGAAGGAGATCAAGAGGATAATCATAAGTAAACATACTTAACACATTAAGTGATCATTTACAAATGACTAGGATTAGATAAGAGAAAGAAGACTGAAAGAGATGTCCAAAAAGGGTTAATGAAAATGCAGATTTGATCCACTATTTATAGAATACAAATGCCAACGGCTATCTGGGGGCGGTTCCTTAGCTACCCAGGTGGTTCCTTATCGATAGGGAACCGCGTAGGCACTTAAGGAACCGCGAAGAGTAGACTCTGCTCCTTTTTGTCTTTTAGTAAATTTCAAATATCCGAGGCTGTTTAAACCTTCAAAGGATATGCTTATGGCATTTGGAATATGCCATATTCAAATTTACATTTTCATTTTAATTAAACATTTTCTTAAAAATAAAGTTTATTAAAAATCTTTTGTTACATTTGACAAAAGTGAGTTTTAAGGCTAATCACTTTTATGATCACTAAACATGATTAAGATATGTTAGTGTAATGATTATTACCTTGATGATAGTGTTTGTTAGATAATTCATTTTATGATCGTGTTTGACAATAGATGTCTTTGTAATTTGTCGTGATCAAAACTAAGAAAGATTAATTAATACTAACAATGTTTTTAGGCATTGCTTTGCATTAACAATCTCCCCCCTTTTTATTACGACAAACTATAAACTCATTTACGTAAAATACAAGTTTATTCGAATTATTAACGAGTTTATCACTATCATTTCTCCCCCTTTGTCGAAGCAAAAAGGTTAGCACAAGTCTTTGAAGAATAAAAGAGCCAGACTTTGCTAGTAGCTCCCCCTTGGTGCTTACTCCCCTTTGCTTGGGGCACCAAGTAAATGAGCTAAGGTGACATGCTACACAAAGGTTAGAAGAAAGAAAAGAAACACCAATGTATGTATGTGCACTACCTACTAACTAACTTGAGAGGGGGAAGGAAAAGAAATCTCAAATTAGAAGCAAGCATTTGCTAAGTATGTCCAAAGAGTGTGTATTGACAATATCATAGTTCAATTGGTGGAATAAAGGAAGAAACGAAACATCCAAACCAATCAAAGATGATTTAAAATGTCAAGGGGTTAAAATTTAGAATTTAAGGAATCACCCATAATTAATTTTAAGTTTTAACCATGATCAACTCTTTAACAAATGTATGAAATAGAATTAGTGGGAAAGATAACACACATAACATTTATATTACACAAATATGAAATAACATACAAGAGAAATATTCATACACACAATATAAATATTTAAAGCAAAAAATATGGAAAATAAACCACAAAGCATAAACTAAACTAATAGTGATAATTTTCCAAGATTGCTTAAGTTTTATTGACTCAAACAACTAAAGTACAAAGTGTGCCTTAGTTGGAAAAGAAAGACGATGAAGCATCATTCGAAGTTTTGTTCACGGGAACAAAAACTTTGAGAAGAGGTCGAGTGAGGAGGAATTCAAGGAAATTTAGCTTGTCAGAGATATGAGCAAGTTCAATTTGTTGAAAACGACAACAAGCACACGAGGAACCATGATGCAAAACAAAGTCGTTAGATGGGGGAGGTCCATCAAAATTAGAGGATGGTGGAGAGGGAGATAATGGATAAGAGATGTTTTCACAATGCCTAATGAGATTAGGGAAAGAAGATAGGTCATTGAGTTGAGGAGAGTTGAAAGGTTTTGGTAGTGGTGGAAGAATTTCCTTTTCTCCGGTAATTGGATTTATAAAGTAAGTCTCATTTCAATACTGAATCAGAGAGAAAGAAGAATTCGTGGAGGATTTTGGAGAAGAAGAATCACGAGGATTCTTGTCCTTTTTGATCCTAATGGGTCGAACCGAGATTTTCGGTTTCTTTGAAAGCTTAGAAGAATAAGCTTTAGGTTGAGAAGATTGTGACAAAGAAATGTCAAGGTTAGGAAAGGAAGAATTAAGAATTATGAGGGATGAAGAGAATAACTCCCAAGAGAGAAGAATTTAAAGAAAATAGACAAGGCGAAGATTTGAAATGAAAATAAAAGGTTTTAGGGAATGTTTAGCCAAACTGGGTAAACAAAGAATCTTAACCAAGACAGTGGTCAAAGAAGGAAGACCAAAAGTAATCCAAGAACAGCTTTCCTGTACGTGGTTCCTTAATATAGCCCACGGTTCCATATCGATATGGAGCCGCCTGGGGGCTAAGGAGCCGCGTCTAGAGGACAACAAACCTTGGTTTACAAAAGTTTTGAAGAAAAATAAGACTTTTTCAAAATTTTGCAAATCTTGGATTTTTACCTCTTTTAGCACTAGAGTATGCTAGGGTTGCATGAAAGCAACACATTCACAAAGAATGTCTTGACAAAGGGTGACAAAATATTTACATAACATTTTGATCCAATTTTATGTCAAGTTTTTAGAGGTTGTGATAGATTTAGGTTCAATTTTAGATAAATTGAAGTTAATAAATGCAATCACATAGGTTAAAACACATAAAACTAAATCCATAGATCATCCACATGAGAAAATCATGAGGGAAAAGAAAAGAAATACAATAATTAAAAAGACAATTAACTACTACAAAGATAGCTAAAACTAGGTCTTGAATCATAGTCCTCTTTGGCTTGACCTTCTTTAAAAAGCATGTTATTTTGAAAACCATCATTCATCTCCTAGGAGGAGGCATGGAGAACAAGGCAAGTAAGAAATAATGCAACCTTCTATGAATACCAAGCATCTCCAACCTTAGGTTTTGAATGATGTAGTTATTATAGAGATAGCATGAGCAATTTGCACCATGAGCTTCTAGGAACCCAAAGAAGTAAGGATTACCCATGAAGTAAGGAATAGGAATGCACAAAATAGGAGCATTAGTGTTTGAGGGTGGAGGCATAGTGTCCAAGGGTGAGATAGGAGAATTTGGTGGAGTAAAATGAGAGGTAACCAAAGGCTCAAGTACAAAAGGAATGCTTTGTAGAGGTTGAGGTTGAGAAATCCCATCCAAAGGAAGACTAGGAGTGAAGGGTGAAGAAAGATCATTCATTCTTGATTGGAATGAAGAGGATGTAGAACCATGTGAATGGTTAGTACCATGGGTTGAGTTTGTCTTGCATGGAGCAAGATGTGGTAAAGGTGAAGAGGAAATAAGAATAGGAGAAATCTCATTTTTGGGAGTGTGAAAAGATGAAGAAACAATGTTAGGTAACTTAATCTTAATTTTAAGGCTTCTTTTAGAAGAGGAAGTTTTGAAAGAAGTGGATGTTCTAGTGGACACCATGGTTGTGTGTTAAGGTTTAGAGAAGATTTGAAGGGATGAAGAACACAATCAACAAGATAGGGTTTAAGAAGAGAAGGGAATGATCCAAACTAGTAATGGGTTAAAATCATTTTAGGTGAATAATGAAATTAGGTAGCCTAGTTTAGAAAAGTGCAGGTTTTTGCAAAAATGTTATCAAAGCTTTGCGCAGATTAAGGAAAATAGTGTAAAGCAAAGACTCTGTCAAAACAGGGACAGGCGGTTCCTTATGTAGGTCCGCGGTTCTTTATCGCTAAGGAACCTCGGACTCGATATGGAACCGCGACCAGTGGTGTCAAAAATTTGCACTTCCTCAAACTTTGGTTAGCCCAGATTTCACACAAGTAAATAGCAAGCCAAAGTTAACTATAAATCAAAATCTAGGAAGCTAACAAACACATAATATGCACAAAGCTATGTAAATCGAAAGATCGATTACATAGTTAATTAAGGATTAAAATAGTTAGTAATCCAAACAGGTAGTAATAGTTAATACACATAAAATAAATAAATAAAAATTCAACACCACAAAATATGTCCAACAACATGTTCATCATGAATCAAATCCAATTCATCATCTCTTCTTCTTGCCAAGTCCTTTCATCAATTTTCCCAAGTACTTGAATCCACCTCTTGACTCAACTCAATGATCATGTAACTCACCTTGTGTTCTAAGATTTGACCGATAGACATCCTCAAGACTAAGGTTCTCCAGAATTTCACTAGTAGCATGGTGAGGAGGAGGAGATAGGTCTTCTAACCCGTCCATGAATGAGTTAGTGGATGGGTGGGAGTTACTCGAAGAGCCGAAATGAGCACTTGTACCTATGCCATCACCATCACTTGTTGGCATAAAAGTGTCCGCGTCATCGGACTCTTGTTGGTCGGCTTTTCTTGAACCTCTATCACTTCTAGGCTTTCTTTCATATACCTCTTGAATAGGTTGAACCGGTTGAAAGCGAGAAAGATTGAGATTAGGAAAGTCACGAACAACCCTTTTTAAGTGGCGGGTAAGGAGTATGGCATAAGGGAGGTTTGTTTTTGGCTTAGAGATAGCATAATTGATCCGTCGAGCGATAAAATATGCTAAATTGTACTTGGTTTCGGTAAAGATGCAAAATATCATATGCACTAAACATGCCGGAACATGATCCCGGTTACCACCAAGACAAAACACATTTTCCCCAAGGATGTTGGCCCATTGGACGATATCATCATTAAGGTCGCTTAAGAGAACCTCATGACGTTTCACTGAACGTCTTTTAGTATGAAGGCTTCTTACAACGATTTCATTACGCTCTTTGGAAATGATGTCAAGGATGAAGTCAAGGTCAACTTCCAAGTGGTCATTTGGAGGACAATCGTTGGACTCAAGAAGAGCCTCAAGATTCCATTTATCCGTGAAACTACAAGTGCCCTCAAATGGCACACCAAGAATTTTACCAAAGGCTTCGAGAGAGTATTGAATGAGTTGACCATTCAAGATGAACCTAACAAATATTCTACCATTTTCCATAATGAGAGATTAAGTGCTAAAAAACTCCAAGAGGAATTGGGGGTAAATGTCTTCTTCTATGTATAACAAACAATCGAACCCAGTTTGTTCAAACATAGACTTTATGTAAGCATAATTCCTAATGTCCTCTTGGACAACTCTACCCTCGTGGAAACAACGAGTTTGAAGGTAACGATAGGTGTTGGCAAGTTGAGTTGAGTGACAAAAGTCGGCAAGGTTAGGCATATATTGTCTAGTGTCTTGGTGATCTTTTTGATATCTTGAAGGCATGATTTGTACCTAAATACAAAACAAATATTTGTCCAATCACTCATACGTTATATATAGGCTAAGAATCAAGAATATGAGAATGTATTTCATCAATATCTTGACAAACAACGTTTAATCGTTATCATTTTCATACTCACAATGTACCTAGTTCATTATTGACAATAACATATTAATCATGTAAGATCAACAATGAACTTTGAACATTGGTTTTTCAAAACAAGGTTTTTAGGTAAGCATTCAACAATGTCATTATCAACTTGTTCATGGGTTCATATCAATTCCAACAATCAACCGGAATATTTAGTTAAAATTTGGATTTGTTCTACAAGTGGGTTTTAGTGAAATCTTAATGAATATGAACCTAAGGAATCATAGCAACAATACTATGTCAACTCTTATTCCTAGTAAGGTTCAAATTCAATGTCAATTAAAAAATCCCCAATTATGAATGTATGAACCCTAGAACAAATTAGATGAAATTGAAAGAAATAACTTACACTTAATTGATCTTGGATGATGGATGAGTGAAACCCACGAACTTGAATCAATTAATTTGAGTGATTGAAGGTTTTTTAAGAAATCACAATAGTGGAAAACCAAGAACATGTCGCTGTGTGTGTGAAGGAGAGAGAAGGTTATGTTTGAAAAGGTGTATTTTAATAAAACTGGCAATTTGGCGAAGATTCTGGCCGCGGTTCCTTATCGATAAGGAACCGCGCTTGAACCGCCTATAGTGGCCGGTTTTTATCAAAGAGAAACAAAGAATTTTTAAAAACCAAAATTTTTAAATTACTTAAAAATATATCTTAAACCTTTTAGGATATCATTAGACCACCACAACACTAGGTAATAATGCTTTATTGAAGGATTACGAGTTGAATCGAGATAGGAAAAGACCGAAACGTACAAATGACTACTCGTAGCAAATAAGCAAAAGGGAGAGGAGTCAAGGGAAGTGAATCAAGACCAAGAACATTGCTCAAAAGACAAATGACATTCTTCAAATTGAGGAGACGAAGAGCTTGTGTCATATATAGTGGTTTAAGACGTGCCTTTCCGGCGAAAGTCTAAACGGCTTTGGTAATGAATTATACCAAGCAATTTTGATGCATAGGATAAGATCATTTTCAAGAGTAGTCTTATTCTATTTCAAAACATGAGCAATGTATAAATTCACTTTCTCTCCCACATGATCGGATAATTATTGCTAGGATTAACAATAACAATATCCTTGGAATATTTCAATTCCAAATGTGTAAAATCCACCTACAACTTAATGAAGTAGTTTGGTATCTCAAGGGATTCACTAATCATCCTAGAGATGAGCTTAATTGCACAAGTTACACATGATATTGGGCCTACTAACCTTAAGGATGCAAACCATGGAAATCATGCTTGATACTTTAAGCTTCTACTAACTCACCCTACATCTCCATAGTGAGTCAAGTATCCAAGCAATGAAGGTTTAAGAGGGAAAAATGAAAGAATCACAAACAACAAATAAATGTCAATGCAAGGATGCCAAGAACAAGCATATAGTCAATTAATGATCAAAATAATGATCAATAGGGCATGTAGAAGAACGAAAGCGTATCATGGCCACATATTGCATTTCAAGCTTTCAAGGAACCAATGCAAAGCCCAACTATGACTAACAGTGACTACTAAGTCTTCAAGGACTAGTATCACTCCTACCCATCTTGATATCATCATTCAATGATGTTGGAAATCAAAGAAGATGAGTCTTCTACAAGTGTAAGTAACTCAATCCACAATCAATAGAATGATTTATCTTCATGAGTACCTACACATAATAAGATGCAAACTAGTAGATACATTTAAAGAGTAAATCTAAAATGTATTAATACTACTAATCTAAATGAGATGCAATATTAACAACTTAAAAGGCTTATTTTTAACAACAAATAAATAGTTTTGACCAAAGAAAAACTTTAGTACAACTTAACCTTCTAATTTGAGGAGACAATGGATCGATCCAAGTTTTAAAGTATAATATACTTCAAAGATCTTGTGTCACCATCGCTCTGATACCAATTGTAGAAACTAGAAGGGGGGGTTGAATAGTTTCTCATCGGTGTATCTCCTAATTAAAATTCCTTTCAATTAGGTGAGTGCAAAAACTATCTTTTACTTGAAAGCTAGTTGCATAATGATTAGGTTCAATTCTAATGCATTAACAATGTGCAGTAAGTATAATGATAATGAATGTAAGTAATGAGTAAGGAAAGAAACAACCTAGTAGGAAGATACCAAGATTTATAGTGGTTCGGCAACGAGGCTCTATCCGCGTTCCAACTCCACTCCTCGAGTACACCTTACTCGAGATTTCCACTATATCCAAAGCTCCCTTCTTGGCGGAGAAAACCTTACAACGTCGCATACATTATTTTCTGACATTAAGCTAAATGTCGAGACCTAATCTTAGCTAGGACCAATCTACACAACGTCGCCCACTTCACCATTTTGAGACACAAGGCTAGATGCCGAGTTCTAATCCAGAGCTACAACCAATCTTCACAACGTTGCCTACTTCACCATTTTCCGACACAAGGCTAGATGTCGAGTTCTAATCCAAAGCTAGAACTAATCTTCACGACTCTTCACTTTGAAGCTAAGTGAGAACTTCACACAACACAACTACACATCACTTTATAGTTTAATGAGAACTCACAAGACACAACCACATCACTTTATAGTTTAGTGAGAACTAACACAACAATTACAACTTAACTAAACATATCCAAGTACACACATGTAGCTTGGATCTACACAACACAAATCCAAGCACACACATGTGCAAAGGATTTACACAACTTTAATCCAAGTATTCACAAATAGCTTGGATGAACACAACTAGTCCAAGTATTCACAAATACATTGGATCTACATAAGACACAAATAAACAAATGATGAACATGACTAGATCTTTAGGAGAAGGTAATCTTCATCAAATCTTCATCTTTAATCACATCACAAGTGTGTGAGTGATCTTCTCTTTGGACAAGGTAAAGAGGGAGATCAAGAGGATAATCATGAGTAAACATACTTAACACATTAAGTGATCATTTACAGATGACTAGGATTAGATAAGAGAAAGAAGACTGAAAGAGATGTCCAAAAAGGGTTAATGAAAATGCATATTTGATCCACTATTTATAGAAGACAAATGCCAACAGATATCTGGGGGCGGTTCCTTAGCTACCCAGGCGGTTCCTTATCGATAGGGAACCGCGTAGGCACTTAAGGAACCGTAGAGAGTAGACTCCGCTCCTTTTTGTCTTTTACTAAATTTGAAATATCTAAGGTTGTTTAAACTTTCAAAGGAATTCTTATGGCATTTAGAATATGCCATATTCAAATTTACATTTTCATTTTAATAAAACATTTTCTTAAAAATAAAGTTTATTAAAAATCTTTTGTTACATTTGACAAAAGTGAGTTTTAAGGCTAATCACTTTTATGATCACTAAGCATGATTAAGATATGTTAGTGTAATGATTATTACCTTGATGATAGTATTTGTTAGATAATTCGTTTTATGATTGTGTTTGACAATAAATGTCTTTGTAATTTATCGTGATCAAAACTAAGAAAGATTAATTAATACTAACAATTTTTTTAGGCATTGCTTTGCATTAACACGATCTTTACGTAATCCCACTTAGGTTTTTGGATCTAGGGTTTCTAGTTATAAGATATATACACAAGTTGTTTGAGAAGTGAAGTTACTAGCATCGTGGTGTGTTCGTTTGACGTGTCGTGTGAGCAAACAATGGAGACGGTAATTTAACCGTTAAGTTTAAGATCAAGATAAAGACACATTAATTGATTTAATCAATTAATTAAAGGTTGGTTTTAAATTGTTTTTCTTATGTGCTTAATTATATATGTCATATTAGATCCATTCCGCTGCGTACTCGTAGTTAATGGTTTAACTACTTTCAAAATCCCAACAGCGACAAGTCGCGCATCAATATAACTGTATAAGCATAGAAACTGGCAAACGGTGTAAATCACCATCGTGAGTTTGTATATTATGGTCCCCTCGTTTTTGATTTAATATATTTTACTTGGTTTATGAGTTAGTAGATATTTAAATATATATTTTTTGTATAAAATGAGTATATTTTTAAATGTGTTTGAGTACGTTCGCGTTTGAGTGAGTTGAGATGTGACTCAAAAGTGACAATGACGGAGCCAGGATTACTCACTCGGGTAGGCTAACAAAAAACTTAAAAAAAGATACCAAAAACAACAATAAAATTCAAGTCATACAACAGGTGTTTTTCATTTTAACCGTACACAACGTTTTTAGCTCTAAAATCATTTAAAATGATATATAAACTAAAGGTTTTCGCAATATCCTTTTCAATATACTCTACAGAATCATTCAAAAAAGATCTCACTCACGATTTTCGGTAAGTAGGCTATTTAATTTATTTATTTTTGTTGAGGTTAATTTTGACCCACTCTCTGTATATATAGTGCCTTTGTCCCTAAGACTAGGGGTGGGTGCAAACACACTTACCTCTACGTCAGTGCCACATCAGCTTTTTAACATACTCACTCAAACTCACTTTTGAAGGTAATGACACTCACTACAACTCACTACACATCACTTCCACTTTTTTATTAAATATTTTTTATTCATAAAATAAAATCTTTTATTCATACATATTATTCAAACACGATACACGCGGATAAATAAAAACGATCACAGGTAAACAAAAACGATACACGAGTAAATAAAAACATTACAATGATATTAAAAACAACACATGGATAAATAAAAAAGATATACGAATAATTTAAAAAGGAAAAAACCATGGATAAGTTTTCAAAACCTCCCAACAATAAAGATACTTAAACCGGCACATATAATCAGCTTCTTAGTCACGAAGGGCGGTATTCATTACATCCTCGTCAGTTGCTCCAATTATCCGTGTATGATTTGCATTTTCGTAACATCCAACAAATCTACGCACGCCCAACATTAGGGACTTCCATTTCCCGTTTAGGCTATCACACGTTCGTTTCCTTGGATCATCTAAACGGCCCTTCATCATTTGCAAAATCTCAGCCCAAAAACTACGAGAATCTCTTGTGTTACCTGGCACGGCGTGTTCAGCAACAAAGAACCAAGCGCGACACAACGCTATTTCTTCCTCGGGTGTTTATACTGGCGGCGCCATTTAGAGATGTTAAAAAAAAGATGATGTTTTAGTGTTTGATGAAGAAGATGATATTTTTGTGTTTGAGGAAGAAGATTAAAAAAAATGAGAAGTTAAAAGGGAATTTTATAAGAAAAAGTGGGAATAAAAGTTAAGTAAAAATAATAAGTATATAAAGAAAAAACAAAGTGCCGCGGGTGAGTTTGCTCATGGTTTTTGAGCAGTGCAACTAAGTCGCGCGTGACTTACTTGTGGAGGGGTTGGAAGTCGCGCGACAGTTACTTCCACCCACAAGTGGGTTTGCCTCCACTCTGTTCAACCTAAAGGATGGTGAGTCTAATATCTCCACTATCGCTAGCCTAAGTATATAGAGTGACATAAAATGAAACAAACCTAATCAACAAAGTAAGTTAATCTTGCTCAAATATAAGCCAAAAATATCATGGTTCTAAGTAGCTCGTTAAGGTACATCGTAAGACGCGATAAAGTTTGAGGCACGGCCTTCACGTTATGCAATAAGTCAAGGCGTTACGACATGAGGTGTGGTAATGTTTTGAATTCAACTTCATAAAATGATTAGTATTACATGTAATGAGAGTTTTCTAACTTTAGTAATTATGTACAACACTTATTGTAAACTAAATATAAATATAATATTAAAATATGATAAAATACATAAATATTTTTATATGTTGTGCCGCCATAAGTCACACTTTAAAAACGTTATAGTTTCGCCTTAGCCGCTAAAGCGTGTAGCTTGAAAATACCGTTACGCCACGCTTTACGCTATTTATAACCATGAAAAATAAAGATGATTTGCTACATAGGTTATTGGTTTGAACACTCTAGGACACAAGGAGTTAAAACAAACTGTATGTACAATACAACAGTTTAATTCATAATTTTTTGTGTTTCAATAAAAAAAAAGTTTAATTTGCGCATCATTTTTTTTAAAGTTGGACAGAGTGACTAAAAAGTCATGTGAGAGTTAACCGAATTTACAAGTGAGTATCGTCAAGGCTGTTCAGATCGAAATGTTACCTAAGATCGTTTTGCATATACAAGATCAGGATTGTAAGATCGAACCAAGATTGTAAGATCTCACCAACTCAAATTAATTTTTTACTCCTTTTAGAGTATCATAGCGCCTTTATATGTCAGAAAATATAATCTTGTAAAAGACTTTAAAACTAAAATAAATTACTCCCTCCGTCCCATAATAAGTGTCCACTATGGAATATTCCAAGTTTTTGTTACTAAACTTTGACCATAAATATTTGTATTTGTGTTATATAATACTCCAAGGAAATTATATCAATAAAAATAATTTTTAAAACCGAATCTAATCACATGACTTTTGTCAAATATTATATAACACAAATACAAATATTTATGGTCAAAGTTTAGTAATAAAGACTTTGAATATTCAATAGTGGACACTTAATATGGGACGGAGGGAGTAATATATAGTAATATAATAATAAAGAAAGGAAATACACGTCTTATATAAGATTCTGATATGAACAACAACGTAGCTCATTGAATTGGTAGAATTGCGTCGAGAGCCGATCCTATGATCTTACGTCCGATCCTACGATCTTACTTACAATCCTACATCACATACGATCTTACACGATTTTAGCTGGTAAAGACGTAAGATCGTACGATCTTACGAGCTTACTCGTGATCTTAACAGCCTTAAATACCGCTCCGCTTAAGGATAGAATTTGACAAGTGTTGTCGGAGGGGTCAAAATACAATCTATTTCTTCTAGAGGGCCAATTTACATTTCTTTTAACACTTGTACTAGTAATGTTAGGCACTGCAAAGTAAAAACGTTAAAAATGTACTTACGTCCGAAAATTTTGAGAAGACCGAAACCCCTCTCTATCCCTACTAAATTACTTCCCTGACCCGCCATTTCAACTCATGCGCGAGATAGTAGAGTGAAAGGTGAGTGTTTTTACCCGAATTATACAAAAGTGGGTTTACTTTTTTTTTAATCTATGTTATTAGTTTATAAATGTATAAGGTATATTATATACAAAGTGTGTATTAATTTAAGGTTTTTTGTTTTTTACAACATTACATTGGAAAAATAAATTTTTTGAGTGGAGAGAAAAATCTATAATGACGTGCACATGGAGATTGGTTTATCATGGTTTTAAATAGCCTGTCTTAAGGCGCGTTAAAGTTTGAGGTATGACTTTCACGTTACGCAATAAGTTAAAGCGCGCTACGACATAAGGTACGGTGATTTTTTTTAATCTAACTCAAAAAATGAATATTATTACATATAAATAGAGTATTCTTAACTTTAATTATTATGTATCACTCATTGTGAGCTAAATATTAATATAATATTAAAATATATTAAAACAAATAAATATTTTTATATGTTGTGTTGAATAAGACACGTTTTAAAAACGTTAAATTTTGTATTAACCGTTAAAACGTGTAACTTAAACATACCGTCACGGCACGCTATTTATAACCATGAGTTTACCACCACCGCCACTTTTACCTTACAGAAATAAGTCCCATCGGTTAATCTATTTCTAAACACGCTATTTATAACCATGAGTTTACCACCACCGCCACTTTTACCTTACAGAAATGAGTCCCATCGGTTAATCTATTTCTAAACATGAATTCCTCAGACTAAATGTATGCCATGTTAAGTTTATCTATAAGAAGTTTATTTTTGCTTTGTCTTTTTTTTAAAAGTAATTGATAGTGATTGATGACTCTTGTGTTGTGATCAGATCAATAGACCCGGCAAGTTAACAAAAATCTAGCCAATATGAGAATCTCGTAACTTAAATAATCTAATGAATCTAAGAATACCATTCTTGATGTTTTGTCTGATATTCTTATCATTTAGCCAAAGACGCTTTCAAACATGGTTAGATCACCCTGACCACCTGATACATGCCGCAAACTAAAACAAATCCTCATCAACATAAAAAGTTGTAACAAGAGACTAACAGCCAAAACCTACTACACTTTTACAGTCATAAATCAAATGGTGGATATTTTTATATAGCACTCCTACTTGAGATAAAAATGACATCACTGACTAAACTGATATGCATCAAGAAAAAATGGTCGGGAGAAGGCGTGCTCTCCTATCTTTTGATTAGGAAAGCGGCACATACCAGGTGTAGTGTTACGGCCATCTAATAAACAAACAGATATTGTAACGTTCCCAACAGAATCCTGTCCCATCAGCAAAATACTAACACGACCGCAAGTATATCCAAATGTTTGAACAAATCATCCTCGTCACCATAACTATACTAAACATAGCCGGTTGCATCGTTTTCATCAACCATTCTAAATGTAGCAGTGAAAATCGATAGAGCCAAGTTCTAGTATCATAAGTAAAATTGCTATTACTTATAAGTGTAAATGTATTACTGAGATAATAAGAATTAAGAACACATAACACCGATATTGTGTGGTACAAGTGCAAAACAATAAAATAGATCATAGTTCAAGACATAGTGCAAAGAAGATGTATGTGCAACTTGGAACAAGTTTTGAGCAGATTGTCTGTCCTGCTAAACCAATCATTCTTTGTCAAATACAACAAATACAACATACTAAACAGAACCAACGCTATAGTGAACCATGGATACAGTGATCACTTGGTGGATGACAAACATTGGTGCATGTCGAGTTCAATAAGCCACAACAAATAAATTAAACCAAATAGACTACAGTGTAACATAACAGAAAAAAAGTGTGGATCAATTCAAGCGCTGTTTAGAAAGAGATAAAGTTCACAAGCTACCACTGGAACTGCTATTACCAATTGGCCACCTCCTGAAAGTACTAGACACAAGACTCCTGCCTCCAAAAAGCCCAAACCTTGTCCTAAACATGGATCCTCGACCACTAGAGCTAGTAGCGAGAGGCTCAGGTTGTGCAACAGCCACATCACTCGTTGTGGTGGGCAGGTCTGTCACATCCTCTTGTGCACCATCACTAGCACTTGCATCAACGTTCTCAACCTCAACTGCACACACATCCAAATTAACAACCAATGATCCCCTTCTGGCCCTTAGCCAATCGCCAACTTCACCCGTCACATTTCTACACTTTTTAACCTTAATCTTTATCAAGTTAGGACAACCCCAAGCAAAAGCCTCTATCCCTTCATCAGAAACAGGACATCCCTTAATACAAAGCTTCTTTAAAGCAACACATTTGGAAGCAATACATGAAATCTCACTATCAGCTATTGTCTCACTTCCACATAAAGCTAATCTTTCCAACTTCTGACACTTTGAAGCAATAGCTTCCAAACTAATCGCGCTTGGATTAACCCCTATCAAAACAAGCTCCTGAAGGTTTACACTATGTTTAGCAATAGAAATCAACGCCTCATTTCCAATCCTATTCGTCTTCCATCCATCGATATGAAGCTTTCTCAAATACTTACAACGCTCAGCAATGGCAACAACACCAACGTTAGTACAATCAGGAGTCTTAACAATATGCAATATTTCCAAATTCAAACAATTAGACAAAGCGGATAAACCAACGTCACTAACTTGAAGGCGCTCCAAATGAACCTCACTTAACAAACTATCTGAAACAGCAACCATTTCCAACAAACTATCCCAATCACCCAAACACCGCAACAATTTCAATGTTTTCAAATTCTTAGCACCGGAAATCAAAGGACCGAAAAACTGACCATTATAAAGCTCTTTTAGAAAAACGGATTTCAAAGACAAAGCAGCCGCACCAGGGCCAATAGGTTCGGAAGCAGCGCCATCACTAACGCCCCCACGTAAGCGTTTAACAGAAAGCTCCTCAAGAGAGAAACAATTATCCAAAAAAGCATTCATTCCTTTGGCGCCAAACAAACAAGATCCACACGAAAACTTTTTCAATTTGGAACAATTCTTACCCAAGGCAGCCATCCCTACATCCGTAACCTCACGACACCCACGCAGCTTCAAGCGCGTGAGATTGACGCACCTCATCGATATCAAAACCAATCCATTATCATCAATACTAACAGATCTACGATCACATCTCAACGAAAGCTTCGTAACTGAATCAAACCGTGAGAAAATCACCGGAATCAACGGAACTATTTCCGATTGAGCGTTCAAAGCCAAACGGTGACGGCTTTGACCTTCAACCAAAAGCCACCGTCGAGAAACAAGAGAACATCGTTTCCGGTCACCAGAGCTTAAAAACTGAAAAACAAAAGCTAAACAATCATCAGGTATCTCAGATGTATAGTCAATATAAGAAGATGTGTTTGTAATAACGGGATATTCAATTGACACGTCATCTTTGAAATGAAGAATAGAAGTGGATCGAAAAGAGGATGAGTTTGACCGGTGCGTTGACCACGGTGGTGAAGGTGAATGGGAGGATGAAGATTGGCCCATGAATATATCTATCTAGTTGGGAAGTAGTTTAGTTTTTGTTTGGTTGGGTTTATTTATTGAGAGTTTAAATGAAATGAAATGAAATGAAATGAAAAAGAGTAGTTCGTGGAAAACGGGTAGGAGGGGATGACCCGTCAAATGGGTTAACTTAAATACTTAAACTGGGTTTGAATAGAGAGAGAGGATATTGTAGTGGATTGACTGGAATTCGTTTTCGATGTGTGATATGATAGTATGATAGTTTGAACACTTCAATTATTTGTTTGGACTTGTATACGTTGTAGGGATGAATGGTCTTGTGTTTGAAGTATTACTAGGATTGATGCCCGCGCGTTGCCGCGGGTTAGACATAGAAGTTCTTGATATAATAAGAATGGGTAAAAGTAAAGAGGCGATACATAATGAACATTTCTCAGGCCAAACACTTCCATTTAACTTTATATGAAGATTAAATAATAGATCACAGGTTTAATATCATACATCGTAGATTCAAAATACATAAATCGTAGTACCATGTTCTAGATGCATAATGGTGATCTTAAGGTTAAACCAAAAGAACCATACAGTGAACGTTACCGAAAATCCCTAATCAGTATGTGTGTGAGCGAACGACGTTTGTTGTCTCTGTCTTAGATTATAGCCCAACTACATCTGTAAAATCATTAGCCAGTTAAGTTATATGTCCATAAAAACATGTCACAAAATTTTAAAACCTTGTTATATAAGTGGATAGATCAGTGTTACCTGATACGCATGCCCAATAACAATCCCAGTCGGCTTAACCTCATCATCAAGTGGCTTGTTCTCTTCAACTTCAACTTTTCATCGTCTGAGAAGCGCAAATCCTCATTAACCCACTTCCACAAATCTTTCACATTTTGGCAGGTATTGCCAAAGTTGCAATCAGGAGCATATATGTGTAATTTAAAATACTCCCACCTGTGCGTATAATATATCATAGCATTGAATTCGTTTTAGACCCAACCCACCGAACCCGAGTCGAACCATTTATAAATAACGTGTTAGAATCTAGACCAAAGAATTACATGATTACCTGGCGTGCTAATGCCAGTAGTACCGCCATGTGATATTTCACAACAGTCCATACCATGACGTTCTTTTGCAACATTTGCAACTTTCGATGGAGGAACTATTCCTTCAACTGGCATCCAATAGCAGGTGATTTAATGTAAAGAAGTTTGAACATGTAGGCCTATTATTTACCTGTAACGTGTAGGAACAGCTCCTAGTTGTGTGTTCGCACCTAAAACCACAACAATAGAAGGTTAAGTAAATAATTGATGCATATTATATGAACGGGGTATGTAAAATAATTGTGAGAACGCTTTGCTGTCCGCGTTTAGTTGCTGCAACCTGCGTTAGCCAATCGAACCCGAGTCGGCCCATTTATAAATAACGTGTTAAAATTAAAACCTTTTTTTTTTGCTGGTGTGACTTGCCCGTTTAGTTGCTGCAATAAGCAGGTAGTGTAATCTAGGTACCAGCATAAAGGCAACCGGAAAACTCCATGTAGATATATTTGGCGAGAGCTTATTTTATAAGCTCGTACTCTCACCAACTCCTATAACCTACACGCCAAGCATTCCCGTATACACAAATATGAAATGGCTATGAATCTCAAGCAGGTTTTATTAAAAATATATTGATAGCTTATCAAATCATCCATGCAAACAAAGCAATTACATTCCAATTAGCGTACGTTATTTGGCCCATTTCCTTAGACTGTAATCTTTTTTAACTTACCATTTGACTTGTCAAAAATAAAAAGTTATACATATTGCAAGTTAAAGGGGTGTTTAGATTAGCTTATTTTTAACAGCTTTAGGAGCTTCATGACTGACGAATTTTAACTTACCATTTGACTTGTCAAAAATAAAAAGTTACACGTATTGCAAGTTAAAGGGGTATTTGGATTAGCTTATTTGTAACAACTTTAGGGGTTTCATGACTGACGAAAAAAAATCCCTGTAAATAGACATGTGCAACAAATAAGACACATATTTATAGGCTCTTACTGTCATCTTAATTATTGATACTAATTATTCATCCCGACTAAGAAAAAAAATATTGCTACTTTGAACTTTGAATAACGTGAAACTCAAAGAGTAGCACCACGAAAGATGCGTTCACTCACGGACCAATAGCTTCATCTAATAGAATAACATGAAGTAGAGAAATATACCGTAGTTTGGGCTGGTTTTTAAGAAAAAAGGCACATCAGTTCCTATTTTTCTTGTCAATTCCTTCCAAACTTCTATCTCCCAAAACCTTGAAGATAAATGCAACTTGAATCTGCCAAAAAGATACAGAACTATTAGGTAACTTTAAAGAGAGTCGCTCCTTAGTGTATATGTGCTACTAAAATAAGCATAAAAACAGAGTTAAATGAACTACAGACATAAACATAATTACAAAACATGTAACAAACCCCCCTTTTTTTAAATAGTTTTCCATTGTTGACCAAAATCCTAGCTCACCAACTTTCCTATTTCGCAGGCGCATTAACCGGATCGCCGCTCCATTTTGCTCTTTCAAGTACATCCTTACCGCTAATCCTGCACCCGTTACGCATTAACCGGATCGCCGCTCCATTTGTGCGTTTCTTGAAACAAATTCATCAATTATCTTATCGTAGCCAACATTTGATAAAAAAAACTTACTTTCTATACTCAATATTGCTAAGCCGTTCACCCTGTCTTGACTCATCATACACATTACATAAGACATCAATATATATAGTTTCGAAAAACTTCTTTCTACAAATGCTAGCTTGACCGGTATGGTTAATAAAATTCTGCACGCAAGTAAAACACTCGGAAACATATCCATCTTTTTTGTAAATTCCATGATTTCAATAATTGACCGAGGCTTTTCTTTTTCTATTTTGGACACTCGATGGTTGTGAACAACGCAACATATAGTGTAAATTATCTATTAATCTATAATAGTAAGATAAAAAAAATTACAATGAGTTTTGGAAAAGTATCACCTTAATTCGTGTAACCACGTTACTAAAGATCAGAAGGATCACTTCTTGTTTGCCACTTTGCCCACAATTCCAAAATGGCACCAACCGAATGCTAACTCAGTAACTCCTAATACTCCGTATCTCTAACGTTTTCTTTTCTCTTTTTTTTTCCTATGATCGTTGTCTTGATTGACTTTGTCAATATGTATTACGTAGTATTTAATATATCATTCATAAGTGGCCTATATAATTGCACTGGGCTTTATGGCGTTTAAATTTCAAACAGACGAATTTAAGACTTTCTGTTTTACTTCCTAAAAATACTTCATTTGTGAGAGAAAGTACAAAAGATATTGAAACTGAACCTAGTCTAGTAACACACGGGCTTACAGAAATGATGCCCCCTCCAAGTTGCTGCCTAGGGTCGTCGCCCACCTGGCCCAACACAAAGGCCAGCCCTGTTAATCACGCACAAACCGCGGGCCATTTCCACCGTTCCCGGTCAATATTCCAATATCCGCATTCATTTTATTTGGTCTGCTATTTGTCTTCTCTTTTCCAATTTCTATATACAACGCCTCTATGCAGTTTTAGAACAAAATCTAGTTGTTTAGGCCGAAAGAGCAGGTGACTTTAGCACTGTCCTAAACTTGAAAGTTCAGACTTTAGCGTTTCATTTCCTACTACTCCAGTCTAGTACGACACAAATATCGACATAAGTGGTTTAACTAATATTATACCAATAGGCCAATATACTAAAAAGGAGGCATCAGGTTATAGATGCAGAGCTTATTTGGTAGCTAAAATGAAAGCGCGATCATATAGCATAAATTAGCAAAGTATTCATTCAGAAATTATATACTCTCCAATGAGTTGTAACCCATTAGTTCAATATAAACACAAAATATATGATGATCATTGAAGGTATTATTACGATCTTTAAAACAATATGCATAGTAAACCAATCCAAACACCTTCTTAGCACATCAAAAGCAACTTACATACCATAATTATTGGGAAAAAAATTCATTCTCCTCATCATCCTGCAAAAAAAATATCAACAAAATTCAAATTAAAGGAAGGCAAAACAAAACAAAAAAAAATATTCAAATTTACGATGTTTGTATATGCTTATAGGTTTATCAGCTTATTAAAAAATAAATCAACAACGATTAAGAAAAGGGGTGTTTAGATTAGCTTATTTTTAACAGCTTTAGGAGCTTCATGACTGACGAATTTTAACTTACCATTTGACTTGTCAAAAATAAAAAGTTACACGTATTGCAAGTTAAAGGGGTATTTGGATTAGCTTATTTGTAACAACTTTAGGGGTTTCATGACTGACGAAAAAAAATCCCTGTAAATAGACATGTGCAACAAATAAGACACATATTTATAGGCTCTTACTGTCATCTTAATTATTGATACTAATTATTCATCCCGACTAAGAAAAAAAATATTGCTACTTTGAACTTTGAATAACGTGAAACTCAAAGAGTAGCACCACGAAAGATGCGTTCACTCACGGACCAATAGCTTCATCTAATAGAATAACATGAAGTAGAGAAATATACCGTAGTTTGGGCTGGTTTTTAAGAAAAAAGGCACATCAGTTCCTATTTTTCTTGTCAATTCCTTCCAAACTTCTATCTCCCAAAACCTTGAAGATAAATGCAACTTGAATCTGCCAAAAAGATACAGAACTATTAGGTAACTTTAAAGAGAGTCGCTCCTTAGTGTATATGTGCTACTAAAATAAGCATAAAAACAGAGTTAAATGAACTACAGACATAAACATAATTACAAAACATGTAACAAACCCCCCTTTTTTTAAATAGTTTTCCATTGTTGACCAAAATCCTAGCTCACCAACTTTCCTATTTCGCAGGCGCATTAACCGGATCGCCGCTCCATTTTGCTCTTTCAAGTACATCCTTACCGCTAATCCTGCACCCGTTACGCATTAACCGGATCGCCGCTCCATTTGTGCGTTTCTTGAAACAAATTCATCAATTATCTTATCGTAGCCAACATTTGATAAAAAAAACTTACTTTCTATACTCAATATTGCTAAGCCGTTCACCCTGTCTTGACTCATCATACACATTACATAAGACATCAATATATATAGTTTCGAAAAACTTCTTTCTACAAATGCTAGCTTGACCGGTATGGTTAATAAAATTCTGCACGCAAGTAAAACACTCGGAAACATATCCATCTTTTTTGTAAACTCCATGATTTCAATAATTGACCGAGGCTTTTCTTTTTCTATTTTGGACACTCGATGGTTGTGAACAACGCAACATATAGTGTAAATTATCTATTAATCTATAATAGTAAGATAAAAAAAAATTACAATGAGTTTTGGAAAAGTATCACCTTAATTCGTGTAACCACGTTACTAAAGATCAGAAGGATCACTTCTTGTTTGCCACTTTGCCCACAATTCCAAAATGGCACCAACCGAATGCTAACTCAGTAACTCCTAATACTCCGTATCTCTAACGTTTTCTTTTCTCTTTTTTTTTCCTATGATCGTTGTCTTGATTGACTTTGTCAATATGTATTACGTAGTATTTAATATATCATTCATAAGTGGCCTATATAATTGCACTGGGCTTTATGGCGTTTAAATTTCAAACAGACGAATTTAAGACTTTCTGTTTTACTTCCTAAAAATACTTCATTTGTGAGAGAAAGTACAAAAGATATTGAAACTGAACCTAGTCTAGTAACACACGGGCTTACAGAAATGATGCCCCCTCCAAGTTGCTGCCTAGGGTCGTCGCCCACCTGGCCCAACACAAAGGCCAGCCCTGTTAATCACGCACAAACCGCGGGCCATTTCCACCGTTCCCGGTCGATATTCCAATATCCGCATTCATTTTATTTGGTCTGCTATTTGTCTTCTCTTTTCCAATTTCTATATACAACGCCTCTATGCAGTTTTAGAACAAAATCTAGTTGTTTAGGCCGAAAGAGCAGGTGACTTTAGCACTGTCCTAAACTTGAAAGTTCAGACTTTAGCGTTTCATTTCCTACTACTCCAGTCTAGTACGACACAAATATCGACATAAGTGGTTTAACTAATATTATACCAATAGGCCAATATACTAAAAAGGAGGCATCAGGTTATAGATGCAGAGCTTATTTGGTAGCTAAAATGAAAGCGCGATCATATAGCATAAATTAGCAAAGTATTCATTCAGAAATTATATACTCTCCAATGAGTTGTAACCCATTAGTTCAATATAAACACAAAATATATGATGATCATTGAAGGTATTATTACGATCTTTAAAACAATATGCATAGTAAACCAATCCAAACACCTTCTTAGCACATCAAAAGCAACTTACATACCATAATTATTGGGAAAAAAATTCATTCTCCTCATCATCCTGCAAAAAAAATATCAACAAAATTCAAATTAAAGGAAGGCAAAACAAAACAAAAAAAAATATTCAAATTTACGATGTTTGTATATGCTTATAGGTTTATCAGCTTATTAAAAAATAAATCAACAACGATTAAGAAAACCCAAATCCAATGTAAAAATAAGTGGGGACAACTGAAAAAAGAGACACAACTGAAAATACCTTCCATTGCACAGTGATCTTAACCCAAAACGAAACTGAAAATCGAAAGAAAAAAACATGAAAATATAAGAACACTCAAAAAAGATTATTTAATTAGAGCATACCTTTCATTTTCAATCTCGTGTTAGTGAAACTGCCTCTTTTCTGGTGAATAACAGGTGGAGCCGGAAAAAGAAACCCCAAAATCTTCAAATCGGATCAGGGATTGGGTTTTGAGAGACATCTGCTTTTAGAGAGAGATATTGAGAGAGGTGAGATGTGGGATGGGATGAGTAATTTTGTGGAGGAGGAAGTGAGATGTGGGATGAGATGAGGTCACTGTTAATTTGAAAAGAACAGAGAAAGGTATGGGCAAGAAAGGTATGGGCAAGGGTATTTTGAACGGTGAGATTTGGTGTTGGTGGTATTGAAGGTATGGGCAGGGACGATTTTGAACGGCTGACATCGATTTTGTCTCACACTGGTATTATTTTATTATATCATTTTTTGGTTCTGCCTAATGAATAAAGGGGGTAATGTCGATCAAGATCAAAACACCCCCATAGGTTGGGAAATATTTCTAAACACGTGATTTTTACGTTGTGTTCTCGAGATCTTTTATTAAATAAAATAAAAAGAAATATAAGTAAAGTAACACTTGAATTTACTTTCATTGTTTTTTCTTTTCCTTAATGAAAAACTCAAGCACACAATATTTTTTCACTTTACTTTCATTTCATTTCTTTGCATTTAATGAAAAATCTCAAGAACAAAACGTTAAAGTTGCAAAAATAGACATAAATTTGGATCAACTGCTTGCTATGATTCAATACAACCACTCTATGGGGACATATAGTTCAATTGTAGAAGGCAGCAACAACACTTACCTGCCAAAATTAACTTGTCTAAAAGAGCGGAGCGAGGGGGTGTTGTTCGTCCGCCATTGGTAAAAATGGAGACAAATGATATCTCAGTAGTTTTCGGTCATTAGCGTGTCATAGGTCACTCAACCATCTCATTCACTCTCGTTTTTTTGTAATATAATAACCAGAGTAAATTGCATAGTTTGTCATCTAGTTAAACCAAATCCTTACCACAGTCTTTAATCTTTTTTTGCTTCGTTGATCCTTATGATTTAAATATTACACACTATCGATTCATGTCACAAACAATCGTTATCTTTCTCCGTTAAATCCCCCTATGCGACAGGCACATGAGGGTACAATTGTCATTTATCTACATTTTTTCTCACTTGTAGACATCAACGTCGATTATCAACTCTCTATTTAACTTCTTTCTTTTCTTTATATTTTCTTAGAGTACCCACCTATAAAACCACTAGTCACCCCCCGTTAAACCACCCGTTAAAAACAACCATCTTCATTATTATAGTTAAAAGACCAAGATCTCTCAAATCCCAAACAGAACACCGCTACTTACTCTATTAATACAAAAAAAACATTATACCCTATCACGTCTCTTCCCATAACTCATCATCACAATCGGTTGTCATCCTTCACCATCTCATATCTACTCCACCCCTTGATATGAACCGCACCCACAACCTAAAACCACTCACCATATCTGAATTATCTTGCGAGTGGTTCGTGTATTGCATCTACATCGTTTTTGGATAAGACGAGGATGTGTTATTTGAAGGCTACGAGTTTTGTTAGTAGGTATGAGTTGTTTGCGCTTCCACGTACTTAAAGTTTGTTGACCCGTTGACACCAAATTCGTCGGCGGCTTCTTCTTATTAAGGTAGACAATGGAAGCTAAAGTCATAAATAGTGGTGGTCGTTGTGGTGGGAACACTTTTAGGTTTGGTTGTCTTTGAATTTAGTAGTTTTGGTGCAGTTTATAAAAGGGTTTTAGCAAAACGATTAGTTGCAACAGTGTCTTCTTTCCCAAGGAGATATGATGATGGTTGAAGATGAGAGTAAAGTGAAGAAGAAGAATATGATGGTTTTAATTGAGGTTTTGAGAGAATAACCGTGTTAAAGATGGGTTGGATTTTAAAGGGTTACATTCATGTTAGCATTTATACATCTAGGGTTTTTTGAAAATTTTTTTTCAATTAACTATGTTTAATACCACATTAAAAGGTTGAGATAGTTATCTAAAAATTTATTTTTTTATATGATAGAAATGCCTCTTAACAACATTTTAATCTGATTCATTCAGACGTGATTAGACATTTGGGTTATTAAGACTATTTGTTGTTTATGTCATTTAGAGGCGGTAAGAGGCAAGCAGTGTTAAAAACGTTTGCTTTTTTCGGATCATTAAGAAGCAATAAGAGGAATAAAACTCTTATTGAACTAGATGTAGAAGGTATTGATATTAATGATTGCATGCAATTATATAAGCATAACATCATGAGTAAACGCAATAGAAGATAGATCAAGTATGCACATAATAGTTAACTGATGTTCGTTTGCAAGTCTTAAATTTATATTACAAGGTTTAGACAAAACAAGGGACTAGAAGACAAACACGGACAAGTATACGATTTCGTTTGTAATATAGCTTTGTAGTGGTAAGCCAGGATCGTTCGCTGAGACTTAGTTTCGTTTTGGTAATCAAGATAACAATTGAAGAAATAAATGGTTGAAGTAATATCAATAATAACAAATATGACTAAGATGGGATAGTTCCTAAAAGTTCGTGATGATGATAATAATGATCGAGATATGTTTATGTAGGTAAAGTGTGATAATCCTTTTTCGTCAAAACGGCGTTTACACAATTTACTTGGGTTGATTCAAGACTTATGTTTATTTAAGCGGCTAAGCTCAAACAAGTTGCCAACAAGTTCAATATTTTATCAAGTTTCTAAGCGGATTTCTCCAACCAAAGATTCATGACCATAGACAAGTTCTAGAAAACTTATTATAACAATTTGTGTTTCTCAACGCCCAAAATAACGTAACAAATCAACTTAGATAAAATATGGTTTGTAGAATTAGGAGGTAAAATGGTTCTACAACATTAGCTTGAAATCATTTATAAAGGATCACATCATAGCATCATCACTAATTATAGTCACATACCCATATAGTGACAATAGCTTAACCTAACATAGTAATCAAAGTAACCATTGGAAAAGAGTAAGAGAACATCATACTTAGATTGGATTGAATAAACGAGTACACAAGTGTCACGATTGTATCATTCCTCCAAGAATTGAAGAGTGGAATACTCTCGTTACAAGTATCTCCCAAAAGTGGATAATACTGAAAATTTACTAAAAGGACTAAAATACTCGAGCTATGGAGTATTGAGAGAGAGAGGTGTGTGTAAAATGAGTGGAAATGGCCTCTATTTATAGTGTTGTCTGGGGTCAAATGTGCGCCGCACTTCTCCTCAAGTGCGCCGCACTTTGGAGATGCGAATGTGCGCCGCACTTACGTCTTTGTGCGCCGCACTTCTGGGCGATTCAGAATCTTCTTTTAATAACTTTAGCTTTATTGCATATTGAGGCCCCTTCTTTGTATATCTTCACTTTGCTCCTTCATACTTTACATCTGCATATAAAACACAACATATTAAGTATCGGAAGCTCTTATTTATACTACAAAGTGGCATTATAATGATAGGTTGAATATGTATAATTAGGTCGTTATCAAATTCCTCGACACTTAGCTATTGCTTGCCCTCAAGCAATCAAAGCGAGAAAATAATTTCAATCTTAAAAATTCTTTTAAGTGTTGTGAAGTATGATAGGAAAATGATTTAACTTTTATGAATAGCAAAAGCAAATGACAAAATAACTTTAGCACCTCACATGGATAGTGTTTGGATTTTAAGTTCACACAAGTGTCACTCACAAAAGGGTAAATGTAAGGCAACACTCAATTAGCTCGGTCATAAAATAGATAGCTACCATAGATTTGTACAAGACACATAAACATAATCGATGCGGCGTGAGCACCAGATAAATTTTCAAAGAAGCAAAACGTGATAAATGATGTGGGTGTAGGATCAAAAAGTATATGCCTTTGTCAAAGTTATAGAACAAACTATACTAGAATACTTGACTATTTTTTCTTTCTTTTTTCATACTTTTTTTTAAGAGAACATCATAAACTTTATAACTTGACAAGTGGTTAGGCATAACATATAAGGATATTGGCACAATAGATAATATAACATATGCGTATGAGTGCCACATATTTTAGTAAGCCAGTGTAGCTTAACTAAAATGATATAAGGGTGATTTTATTTTGCTTCCTTTCAAAAATATCTATAAATTAACCTCACTGCGGTTTAGTAAATGATAATCAAGCACAAATTCTGAAGCATACTAGATTATCGGCTTTCACACAAAATAGAGAAATATAAGGCTAAGTTTTTGTCACATATTTGGGAAATGGGTTTTGTGCTAAATTTATAATGTCAATCAGTGAGATTTTTGCTTTGCTAAAAACTTATTTATTTACAAAACATATATATTTTTATTGTTTTTCAAAAAGATTTTCATGTGGAGAAATTTTATTATATTTTTTTTATTATTTCATTTTTCTATTTGTCACCTCCTCCACACTTAAGTTGAACATCGTCCTCGAGGTAATAACTTATAAAATATTAAAAATAGGAAAAATGCAAAGGGAAACGAGAACCTCCCGGGGCTTAGTAGAAAATTGCGGGATTTCGAGAGATGAATCCAGCTAGACCTCCAATTTGCTATTTGCTTGCATGCTATAAAACAAAACAAAACACATGCAATATATACAAGGACGGTTTTATTTATTTACAGGTCCTCCTCTACACTTAAGTTAAAAGGTGGGGATAAAATACGGATTGCCTTCCGAATAGCGCTAAGTTTAGAGTCTTCAGCCAGACTCGGCTACTCGGATCTGTTTTAAGAAGAAAGGAATTTCTTCTCCTTCGATTTCGTTATAGTGTTCTTCTTTATGGTAGAGCTTAAGTCTATGCCCATTGACTATAAAGGTGCTATTGTTTTGACCGTATAATTCAACATATCCAGATGGATATTGGTGTTTCACTAGATAAGCTCCAGTCTATCTTGAAGTAAGCTTAGGTTGCTTGAATTTATATTTCGAGATAAAGAGAAGTACTTTGTCTCCTTTTTTGAATTCTTTTCTTTGTCGTAATTTACGATCATGCCAAACTTTGGTTCGTTCTTTATATAATCGTGAACTTTCATAAGCGTGATGTCGAAATTCATCTAACTCGTGAAGTTGAAAGTTACGTTTTTCTCTGGCTGCAATAAGATCTGGGTTGCAGTTTTTAAGTGCCCAATATGCACGGTGTTCAATTTCTATTGGCAGATGGCATGTCTTTCCATACAACAGTTTGTACGGTGTGGTTCCAGTTGGTGTTTTGAATGTGGTACGAAAGGCCCATATAACATCTTCTAATTTTTTAGACCAACAAGCAGGGTTGTTTTGAACGGTCTTTTCAAGTATACGTTTGAGAGCTCTATTAGTGTTTTCAACTTGGCCACTCGTTTGAGGGTGGTAAGATGTGGAAAATCGGTGGTTCACTCCATATCTTTTCATAACATTTTCCATGAGTTTGTTACAGAAATGAGTTCCTCTATCGCTTATTAGTGCTTTTGGCATTCCAAAACGACAGAATAATTTCTTTAAGAACGCGATAACAACTCTGGCATCGTACGTTTGTAAAGCTTGAGCTTCAGCCCATTTCGATACATAGTCGACGGCGACTAAAATGTATTCACATTTGTAAGATTTAGGAAATGGTCCTATGAAGTCGATACCCCACACGTCAAAGATTTCGCAGACTTGGATGTTGTTTAGAGGCATTTCATCTCTTTTAGAAATATTTCCAGTCCTTTGACATGATTCGCATAGTCGTACTAAGGTATGAGCTTCACGCATAATTGTTGGCCAATAAAAGCCAGCGTCGAACACTTTTTTAGTGGTGGTGTTCGCGGCGTAATGTCCTCCGGTCGGTCCGTAGTGACATTCATCGAGAATTTTTCTAGATTCAAATCCGGAAATACAACGTCGGATTATTCCATCAGGACAGATTCTAAATAAGTAAAGATCGTCCCAAAAGTATTTTTTTAGTTCAGAGAAAAATCTTTTCTTTTGTTGGTGCGTCATTCCCTTTCGTAAAATACCTACAGCCAAATAGTTTGCAAAGTCTGCGAACCATGGTGTTTTGTCAGTACTTACTTGCATTATATGCTCATCGGGAAAATCGTCGATTTCAATCATTGCTAGAATCATCATTCACTATGCGAGATAAATCATCGACAGCAACATTTTCAGCTCCTTTTTTATCTTTAATTTCCAAATCAAATTCTTGTAAAAGCAATATCCATTGTATTAGACGAGGTTTGGCGTCTTGCTTTTTGAACAAGTATTTTAAAGCTGAATATCGGTGTAAACTATCGTTTTTGACAACACGAGGTAGGAACGAAATTTGTCAAACGCGTAAACTACATCCATGAGTTCTTTTTCCGTAATTGTATAATTTTGTTGGGCTACGTTAAGAGTTCTACTTGCAAAATAGATGGGATGAAATTTTTTACCATCTTTTTGTCCAAGGACGGCTCCAAGGGCATGTTCACTAGCATCGCACATAAGCACAAATGGAAGGTTCTAATTGGGGCTTGTAATAATTGGTGTGCATGTAAGTTTTTCTTTAAGTATTTTGAATGCTGAATAACATTCGTCGGTAAAATCGAACGTTCTTTATTTTTCTAGAAGTTGAGTTAAAGGTCTTGCGATTTTCGCAAAGTCTTTGATAAATCGTCGGTAAAAACCGGCATGACCTAAGAAACTTCTAATGCCTCTAACATTAGTAGGTGGTGGGAGTTTTGCGATCACGTCTATGTTTGCTTTGTCAACTTCAAGGCCGGCTCCAGACACTTTGTGTCCAAGCACAATTCCTTCTTTAACCATAAAGTGACATTTTTCCCAGTTTAGCACAAGATTTGATTCTTCGCATCATGCTAACATTTTATCGAGATTGTTTAGACATGTGCCGAAAGAATTTCCAAAGACGGAGAAATCGTCCATGAAGACTTCGACTGATTCTTCAATCATATCGTGAAAGATTGCAATCATACACCTCTGAAAAGTAGCAGGTGCATTGCATAGGCCAAAAGGCATGCGCCTATAAACGTAAGTTCCAAATGGACAAGTAAACGTAGTTTTCTCTTGATCCATAGGGTCGATTGGGATTTGAAAGTATCCAGAAAAACCATCGAGGAAACAAAAGTATTCATTTCCTGCGAGTCTTTCTAACATTTGATCCATAAAGGGTAGAGGAAAATGATCTTTCGCGGTTGCATCATTTAGTTTTCGATAATCAATACAAACTCGCCATCTGGTGATGGTTCGTGTTGGTACTAATTCGTTGTTTTTGTTAGTTACTACAGTGATACCTCCTTTTTTAGGTACACAATGAATAGGACTAACCCATGGGCTATCGACGATTGGGTAGATTATTCCAGAGTCTAGGAGTTTAAGGATTTCTTTATTAACAACATCCTTCATGTTAGGATTTAATCTTCGTTGTTTTTCAACAATTGGTTTCTTGTTATCCGAAAGTTGGATTTTGTGTTTGTAGAACGATGGACATATGCCAGGAATGTCAGAAGTTTTCTAAGCAAAAGCTTGCCTGTGCTTCTTGAGAATGTCAATTAGATCGTCTTTGTGTTCTTCCGAAAGTTGGGATGAGATAATTACAGGGATTAATTTTTCTTCGTGAAGAAACGCATATTCCAGATGTTCAAGAAGAGGTTTAAGTTCTAAATCAGTAGGAGGTTCTTCAACAGATTTCTTAACTTTGAAATCGGTTTCGAAAGTTATGGTTTCAAATGGGGTTTTGATTTCTTCTTTAATTTTTATGATTGGTTCATCATCGGTATGGTCGGCTATGAAGGCATCAAACTCAGCAAAAAGATCTTCTTCGATTATAGTTCCTTCGAGACAATGCAAAATTTCGCATCCTTCGTCAAGAAGATCGTCGAAATCGGCTTCAACGATTTCTTCAACGACATCGATACTAAAACAAGTATCGTCATTAGAGTACGAGTGTTTCATAGCTTCGTCGATAAAGAAGGAAATTCTATCTTCTCCAACTCCAAGGTTGAGTTGTTTTTGCTTTACTTTAATTATAGCATCAGCTGTGTATAGGAAAGGTCTACCAAGGATAAGGGGTACCTTGCTATCTTCTTCCATTTCTGAGATTACAAAGTCAACAGGAAAAAAAAAATTCCAACTTCTATGAGCATGTTCTCAGCTATCCCCATTGGGTATTGGAAAGAATGGTCCGCGAGTCGAACGCTCATTTTTGTAGGTTTTAAAACGTTTTTAGAGAGTTTAGCATACAAAGTGTATGGCATGAGGTTGATACTTGCGCCAAGATCGGCCAAGGCGTTGCAAGAGTATGAGTAAGGAAAAGTACATGGGATTAGTAAACTTCCAGGATCTCCCATTTATGGTGATACTTTGTTTTGGATAATGGCAGAACATTCATCGTTTAGAAAAGTTGAAGAGACTTCTTTAAACTTATGCTTGCTCTTGATAAGTTCTTTGATAAATTTTCCATAATTTGGCATTCCAGCCAGAACATCGACTAAGGGCATGTTAATTCGAACCTCTTGTATTATGTAGAGAAATTTACCATACTTAGCTTGCATCTTTTGCTTGCGTAAGCGTTGTGGATATGGCACTTTTGGTTTATATGGTTTGGGTGTTGAGTTTTCAGTTGGTTTGGTATGGGTTGGTTGGGCTTCATCCTCATTATCACTATCGAATGGAATTTCGATTGGTGTATCTTGAGTAGGTTTGGTAGGTGATTCGTAAGATACACCGCTCCGCGTGAATACACCATTCACTTGCTCGTTACGAGCTTGTGGGGGTTGATATTTGTTGTTGTTCTTGGGATTTGGGTTGGTATTGCTTGGTAAAGAACCAGAAGCGCGACTCGATTGTTTATCGGCCAAACGATCAAATTTAGCTTCAAGGTTTTGAATGGAAGCTTGGTGGTTTTTGGTTGTGGTTTCGAACTTGGTTTTGAAGTCAGTGAATGTCTCTCGAACAAAAATGTTGGTTTTTCTTTGAGATTCTATAAAGTTGTCGATTTTGCTTTCGAGGTTGTTTTTATCTTCGGTTTGAGTGGGTTTCTTGTCGTCTCGATCATAACTTGGTTTATCATTTGATCTCCAATTATCGCGTTTGCGATTACGATAATCGTTATAAAATCGAGTTCGAAGAAAGGTATTCATAAATTTGGCTTCTTCTTCCTTCGTCATGGGTGTGTCATCGTCATCACATTCACTAAAAGGATGGTTTCCTCCACAGTGTTTGCAGGTTTTGTGTTTAATGTCTTCAATCTTAAGAGACATGGCACCCATTCGAGCCATAATTTTCTCGGTGTTAGTTGGGTTGTTGCTTCCTTCGGCAAAAGCTACGATTTTTCGCGAGTTTTTGTTTTTGTGATTTTTAGACCAATCAAGCTTAAGTAGGACTTTGTCATCCAATAATTGGTAAGCTTGGTTAGGGGTTTTGTAAAGGAAAATTCCACCCACTGCGACGTTTAATGCATCTTGGGTAACATCGTCAAGACCATGATAGAAAATTTTGATTATTCCTTCTTTCTTAAGTCCATGACCATGGCAATTTCTGAGTAGTTCTTTCATTCTTTACCATGCGTCAGTGAGAGTTTCTCGTTCTTGTTGAGAAAAGCTTCGGATTTCTCCAAGGACTTTTTCAAATAGGGAAAGAGGAAATAATCGTCTAATGAAAGCAGTTCTAAGACCTTCCCATGTTCGAATGGTTCCTTCGTTAAGTTCATCGAGCCACGACTTGGCTTCTCCAGTCAGGGATGATGGAAACATCATGAGTTGGACGGCTTCGGCTTGTCCTTCTCCATAGTTGAACATTTTACCAATTCCGCTGAATTCGTGGATGTGTTTGTGAGGATCGGTTTTGATTCGACCATCAAATTGGTTATTTTTTACAAGGGTTAAGTGGTTCCCTTTGATTGCAAAATCGTTTACAATTTCAGGTAAAACGATTGCAGAGCCAGGAGTTGGTGCGACAACTTTATCGGCTGACCACATAGGTTCATCATCAGTGTCCGACATTGGATCGTAACGGTTGATGAGTTTGGTGAGAAATAGGATTTGTGAAATATTGTCAAAAGGTTGGTTAATTATGCGAGGTTGAGTTTGTTCGTGTCTCCTAGATAAAGGTACACGACGATGAAGTCTACGTAGCCTTCGGTTAAGGGTACGTTCAGGTTCAGGTAATAGTGATTTTGGTGGTGTTCCGAATGAACGGGTGTGCATCCAATAAGGCTTTTGGTGTTTTCAGTAGAAATGTGCGGCGCACTTCTGGTTTTGTGCGGCGCACTTGGGTTCGCTACAGGAAGTGCGACGCACTTTTTGGTTTGTGCGGCGTACTTTCTGTACTGCAGAAAAAAATTTTGGTTTGAAATGAGTAGCAATGGTTCAATTTCTTCAAGGATTATACTAATTTGGTTACAAAACAGGATTATAAGTCCCCGGCAACGGCGCCAAAAACTTGATGTTCGTTTGCAAGTCTTAACTTTATATTACAAGGTTTAGACATAACAAGAGACTAGAAGACAAACACGGGCAAGTATACCCTTTCGTTTGTAATATAGCTTTGTAGTGGTAAGCCAAGATTGTTCGCTGAGACTTAGTTTCGCTTTGGTAATCAAGATAACAATTGAAGAAATAAATGGTTGAAGTAATATCAATAATAACAAATATGACTAATATGTGATAGTTCATATAAGTTCGTCTTGATGATAATAATGATCGAGATATGTTTATGTAGGTAAAGTGTGATAATCCTTTTTCGTCAAAACGATGTTTACACAATTTACTTGGGTTGATTCAAGACTTATGTTTATTTAAGCGGCTAAGCTCAAAACAAGTTGCCAACAAGTTTAATATTTTATCAAGTTTCTAAGCGGATTTCTATAACCAAAGATTCATGAAGGTCTACGATTTCTTAGGATTTGGCAATGGTTGATTTAATCTATTGAAAAGATAGAAGAATGGGATGAATAAAGATGATTAACTAGAAAGAGAAAGAGGAGAGGAGAAGGAGGTAGAGAGAGAAAGAGTAATTTGATAAAATGAAAGTATGAAAATGAAAGAACCACCCCTCCTAACATGCTAGGAGGGGTATATATAGCCCACCCTACATGTGGGCTATAAGGGCTATACTGTTTACAAATGGATCACGAGCCCAATACTAGAATATATCTTTGGAGTGACCGATCCTTTCTAAATACGTAAAAACGTATTTCCAACAATCTCCCCCTAAGGGAGGTCACTCCAAGTTACAATGTCCTAAATAGTCTATAGCTCGTGATCTATGCTAATAATGATGTGACCGAGACTTTCTTTGGGAAAACGTATTTCCAACAATCTCCCCCTAAGGGAGGTCACACCATTTTACAAAATCTTAAACCTAGCATCTATGCTTGAGTCTTCGATCTTGTTCCTGTGAATATGCTTGATGTGATCTTTGACTTTAGTCTTGAGCATGTTTCCTTGCCTTGACCCTGTGCATTCATCACTTGTGATATTCGCCTCTTCGTGACGTCATGTTCCACATACTTATACCTTTAAATTCTTGAAAGCTTAAAAGTTTGATACAGCGGAAGACTTGACCTTCAGACTTTCTTGAATTTGTTGAAGTACTAAGTGTATGTAGTATAAGCATGTGGTGACGACTTCTTCTGGATTATACACCGCAATGCCACCTTCTTGTTACGCTGCATAAGACAGTTAGCAACAAACTATATACACGGATGAAATGGCCTTGAACATTTCATTCTAATTCGGTAGTATTTTACCTCCGGTCGGTGAAGACCGTTGGACGATATTAAATATCGTACTTGTGGCAGGTAGTTTCAATAAAGAACCTCCTTGACAAGATTTCGCGGGTAAACCCGTTCTCTTTACTCGACCGTCCAAAGCTGACTGCGAACGTAAAGAGTGAATCATTTGGATAATATTATCCGCATGATTTGAAGCCGTCAATTCATGTTCCTGGAACAAGTGAAATTCAATTAAGAATCGCACCATCGTTGCTTTCCAGTTGTCACGAGCTTGATTCATATAGAATATTGCAAGTTACCTACCAAGTGCTGTTTGATGTTAACACTAGAAGGATTTCCATTCATCACTGTAAATACTTAATAGTATTACTCTGAATGTTCTGGCAAGATCACTAAGATATTGCGTAGAGGCCTGGAACGTGTTTAAATTCATTTAAGAGTTTAAACCACTGTTGCTTTCCAGTTATCACAAGTTTGATTCATAAAGAATCGCACAAGCACCTACCATGAGTTTTTTGACGTTCGCTCAAGAAGGATTTCCATCTTCATTGTAAATACTTTCGTATTACTCGGATGTTCAGGCAAGATCATGAAGATTTTGCGTAGGACTCTAAATATCTTTCTTACTTTTCACATTGTGTGAACAAGCAATGAATAATGAAAGTGTGTCCTAATGAGATATTTGATGATCTCAAATGGCTCTAGACTCGATCGTGCATTTTGTATTTTAGTGATAGGAGGCTGGAGAGGAGTGCCACCTTTTCAATACTAATTTATTCGGAGTGAATAAATCAATAGATAATGCGTTGTCTCCGTGTGATTAAAACAAATATCTTTTGAGAGATATCTGAGTTAGCTGGGATGGGTTGTGCCTTGCATCACTGGGTCCATGATGTCTATCTTCAATATCGAGAATCATAAATGATCTCAATAGCATATGAATTGACCCGGTTTGTGCCTAAGTTGTAAGGAGGGCTACTTTCTTTACACCCTTTATCTTTACAATTCTTTTTCATTCTTCAACCCCTTCAATGCTTACCAATACGACATAACTAGCACCTTGTTGTGATTGTTCCAGTGCTAACTTAAGTACTTGGTCGGCATTCAGCTACATTCACAATCTTTCTCCATCTTTCCTAAGGACTACAATTTCTAGCTATGGAATGTCCTTGGGAAGATTCCTCCGGTTCTAGAGAAATCGTTGGACTTTAACCTATCCTACCATCCTTATGTCACCACAATCTTCACCGTCGTGAATAGAGATGTTTTGGGTAAGTGTATGTCACCATGAAATCCATTTTGAAGTGCAAATCCATTTTGCTCCCCCTTAACATATGCCACGATATCCGAAAACATTTCGCACATGTCGGGATGAGCTAACACGTTAAGTCAAACCATTTGTGATTAATCATTTCCCATATTAAATCACATTTTCTCCCCCATATTAAAGTATTAACCCAATCGATGTTTTTAATATCAATTGATTTAATAGCATTTTAAGAAAATTTGGGAAGAAAAATGCAAAGCCAAGTATCTTCATGAGTTACACAAGCTCCCCCTCAAATCAATGAGGGTCTACTTGAAACGTAAATTAAATACCTTTTAAACACAAGTGTAAGGTATTTATCACGTGCAAAGATCATATATGATAATGAATTCACAATATTAGCAATTTAAGAGGTTGGACCTGAATGATGGAGAACATCATATGAAAGAAGCACATGGTTCTTGTTCACGAATGTTGGTCTTCCTCGTAACTTCTGAAATTATCTTCCCCTTTACACCACATAGACAATTGATATCGTTGTCTTGACACCAACTTGTGAACTATGGCACTTTCGGCATCGAAGATTCTGAATGCTGGACAATTGCTCCCTCTCAATTGTTGACCCGTGTTCTACTTAAAGAGCTGTAGTCGTCGTTTGAGCAGTCGCATCGTCTAGTATGTAGATATCAATTGCAACGAACTTCGGATTGTGGAGTTGATAACTTCGGATTGTAGAGTCAAAGCTTTCCGGTGAAATGCTTGACTTCAATGTGAAAAGCGGATTACTATCGGAAATAATAGCAAACCATATGGAGCATGTTTTAAATCGTTTAAACTTCTGCTCGAACTTTATTTACAACCCCGTGTCATTATTGAACGACATTTCTAGGTTCGTAAATATTATCGATTTCAGAAGACATGCTCTTTTTATCAAAACATATTTGAACACACAATTTTAAAAGATTTAGAAAAACCTTTTGAAAAATTCTTGAAAAATTGTGTTCATAGTTTTGAAAACCACCAATTACTTGAGCTTAAGATGTTGAATATCTTAAAAGCGAGCTCAAGTCCGAGAAGTTGTAAACTTCCCGTTGTTAAGGATAAGTTACCATCGGCGATAAACTTTCCTTTTATCTGAAGGACGAGTCCTAAGCTGACATTTACTTAGGAGTCGTTTTCATGAGCTTGAAAACTTTGACTGTTTTAACAGAAAGCTCATGACCGAGAACGGTTAATTTCTCGTTATGAGGAAAAGTTCTCTTATTTAAAAGATACACTTTCCTTTCTGAGCTTAAAAACTTCGAATGTTTTAATACAAGCTCATGACCGAGAAAGGTTAGTTTCTCGTTATGAGGATAAGTTATCATAAAAGATAATCTTTCCTTTATTTGAAGTTCGGGTCATTGTCTGACATTTAACAAGGAGCCATTGTGCATGAGCTTAAAAAAACTTGGAATGTTTTTAATATAAGCTCATGCCCGAGAAAGATTAATTTCTCGTTGTAAGGATAAGTTTATCATCGGCGATAAACTTTCCTGCCTTTGAAGAGCGGGTTATAGACTGTCATTTATCTATAAGCCTTATACACAAGATTAAAACCTTTGAATGGTTTTAGGATAAGCTCGTGTCCAAGAAAACTTAATTTCTTGTTAAGAGGGTAAGTTATCGTTGCGTAGATAAACTTCCCTGTCTCTGAAGTCCGGGTCATCGTCTGTCATTTAACGAGGAGCCATAGTGCATGAGCTTAAAAACTTCGAATGTTTTTAATATTAGCTCATGCCCAAGAAAACTTAATTTCTCGTTGTTAGGATAAGTTTATCATCGGCGATAAACTTTCCTTTCTTTGAAGATCGAGTTATAGTCTGTGATGTGACTATAAGTCCTGTGTAAGCTTTAACCATGAATCCCCTGAGATACTAGTTTCTCCGATATCTGCTTCTTCAGCAACCAAACTCTAAGAGTGTCCTTAGTTGAACGGTATACAACGATTGGACCACTTCGTTCTTTTGGAACATCAACTTTGGGACCTGCATTCTCATTAGGAATTTGCGTGCTTTGACATGGGTTAGCAATATCAATTATAGAAGCACGTGGGGGTTCACAGTTGGCTTTACTTGTGTCATAGGTGACCTGAGTAGATGATTCACTTATCTTAGTTGGCAAACGTTTCCTTTTATAGAAAACTTTAAGTTCAGGCTTAAGTGATGTATCATCTTTTTCAATTTCCTCCCTAGCAGTCTTAGTAGAGTCGGAGATTATCCTAGTTAAAGGGCACTCGTTTCCTACAAGAGTGAAAGTTCTACCAGTGGGGCGCCACATTCTACCAATGGGTTTGATTTTAGCAACCCACTGGGATTTAAGTCTAGCATGGGAGTTCACCTCATTAAGCAATTTTTTGATACAAGAGTCATGATTTGCCGTAAAGACACATTTTCTACATGTTTTACAAGTAGCATATTTAATGTCCGAGTAATTCCTAGATGATTGATCGATGCTCCTAGGAGACGTCATGCTACGGTTAGCTGCGTTGGGTAATCTAGAAGGCATCTGACTAGGTTGGACATTGCTATCTCTTGCATGTGTCTTTTGCTTAGCTTCCCCAAGACCAGATTTATGGCAAACGTTATTTGAACTAGTTCTAGACGTGGTCTTGGTATTTTTAGGGAAACTAGAGGAAATCATGTTATTAGGTCTTGCTAAAACTGATTTAGTCACATTAGGCCTAGTTGGTGGAGTGACTGTTCTAGAAATATGACCTAAATCAATTTGGGAGGCAAACCGCGGTCTCGAGGATTGTGGTCGCTCGGATCTAAATGCAGTAGGTTGTCTGACAATCGGTTGTCTGACGAACTGATTTGTAGGCGGTTTCCCCAAGATTGATGGTTTTTCAAGCTTAGTGTCCACACTAGGTCCTCTATTTTTCCTTAACTCGTTTTTCAACGCAGCTATAGCAAACACCTTTTCTTGGACTTGAGCTTTTAAAGTCTCATTCTCTTTGAGCAATCTATCTTGGGATGCCAATTTAGACTCTAGTAACTGAATTTGTTTCAAAAGATTTTCCTTTTCAGCTTTAGAATCTAAAACTTTTTGATCCAATTTTCTTTCAAGAACAACGTTTGACTTTTCAAGTTTTTCAAAGTATGTTTCAAATTTGTCCGTTTTCTTAGAAAATTCAAGTTTGGCATCCTCAAGATCTTTTGATTGTTGAGCTACAATCGTTTCGAGCTCTCTAATCTTGGAATCAGAAGCAGTCAATGAAGCAGTTATAATACAATTATCATGATGTACTATAGCATTCTGAACAATCTCTCCCCCATTATGACTTACATCGGATGAATCAGAAGTGGTATTTCTATCACTCTTTTCTATCCTATGTTTGTCATGATTAGGTTCGGAATGCTCAATATGCGGCATGTCATCAGCATATACATCATAAATAACATTACAGTGTACCATGTTTGCAGGCTCTTCGTCATAAATGGGTAAGGTGTCATCAAGAGAAATCTCGTGAACATTCCCCGACGTGCCACTGGTATCATGTTGTCCTCCTGATTCTGTGCTCTTGCCATCGTTAGGCTCCAAGTTGTAAACTGTATGACTATTTTCCTCTTGCATCGAAGAGTCTTGCACTTCCTTATCATACGCTTGCTGAAGTCGGGATCTTTCATAAATCGAAGACGAGACCGATGTCATGAGTTTCAAAATTGTATCACGAAAAACTCGAAGCTCGGTATGTGTATCTCGAAGAAATGATTGGCAAATCACTGAACTTTCAGCTTGATGATATTGAATTGGAGGAAAGGCGTGAGTTGTGTCACAAGAGCCTTATATGCAAGTGCCGATGCAGAGTGATTAAAGTTGTCATGGTTGAGTTTCTCGGCGAGTTGGGTCAAAGTGGTGAATATTGAGTCGATGAATATATGACGATCTTGACCAAAGATTGTCACAAATTCGCTCCCTCCTTGAATCCATGAAAGAGTGACAAGATGAGACTGAAGCATTCGAAATGAGGTGATGCCACTTTTTCTAACTTTGTTTTGCATTGAATGCGATTCTCCCTCATGAGATATTGAAGTCAACGAATCCATTGAAGTTCAATGAAAAATAAAGGAAGAATTACTTATCGATGAAAAATCCGTCTTCACTTACAAATACCCGATCAAAAACCCGTCGACAAAATAAACCTTGTCACTTTATCACGTTACTTTGTCACGTAGTCACGTCACTTTTGTCTTCAAATCCGGCCATAAAAACTTTTAACCCGTCAAATATATTACCACTTTGGTTCTCTCGAAATACCCGCCTCAACACGATGTACCAAATCCAAATATATCGATTGACAAAAATACAAAGTTAACTAAACTAAAAAAATAACTTTAAACTATATAAAAAAAATCTCAAAACAAATAACTTAATTAAAAATAAAATTAGAAAAATTTGATATTTAAAAAAGATCTGATATTTTTAAAAAATATCTATATGAAAAATGAAAAATCTGATAGTTTTAAAAAAATAAAATCCCAAGATTAAAAATATCTAATATTTTTGTTTTGAAGAAAAAATCACACGTAAAAATAAAAAATAAAATAAAATAAATAAAAAAATAAAATGTGGCCTAATATAGATTTCTCCGCCCCCTATTTTAAAATACAAACACAAACCATTTAGTCACCACACACCTGGCCTGTTATCTCTATCACCAAACTGTTATCTCTCTCTCCTCAACCTAGAAACCTCCGTCTCAAAAACCTAACTTCACTCTCTCTCTCTCTTCAAATCTAAAAACTCAAACTCTCCCAATCTCAATATCCTCCTCCTAGTTCACTCCATTATCTCACACCTAATCTCTAACTCTCCCTATCTCAGTTTATCTTTATCTCTCTCTCTTTCCCAAAATCACTTATATTCCTTGTAGCCACACAACCATAGATGCTAATCTAGAGCCAATTAAACCATCCATACCATAGAAACAACCTTTACCAAAAATCAACGAGATTAATAAACCATCCAAACCAATCCCTATTTCTATCTAAATCTCCAAACCATCATTTCCTTGTCATCTTTCCAAAAATGAATCGACTATATGAAGAACCACAAGATTAAGCACTTTCAATCTTCAAGATCCGAAAAAAAGGGATCTCGGGTAGGTATTTGTTGCATGTGTGTTAATCTTGATATCTATCGAGTCTTTCTATCATCTGTCGAGTCTTTCTGTCTAGTGATGAGGTCGTGGTTCGAGTCTATTGGTAGGGTGAGGGTCTAGAGTTTTCGAGGGTGAGACGAGTCAGTTTGGTGTCGAAGGGTAGTCGAGGGTGAGAATCAGGGTCGAGAGTGTTGTGTTTGTGTGAATATGGGTAAGGGAGTGTGGGTAATTATTTGGTGTCGAGTGAAGTTTTTGGTTTGTTGATTCGAAGTTGAGGGTTGAGGTTTTGTGAGTGTGACGTCCGAGAGTCGAGGGTTAGGAGAATGAGTCTGTCGAGAGTTGTGGTGAGAGGTGGAGTCGTGAGAAAGGTGTAACGAGGGTGTGGGTGTCCGAGTTCCAGTCTGTTTTAGGTCGAGTCGAGTCTTCGTGAGGAGGTGGGGGGTTGTTTGTTGTCAGTCGAGAGTGAGTTTTTTGAGAGGTGGGAGAGTGTGAGTCGAATGGTGTCGAGTGAATGGTGTTTTGGAGTCGAAGGTGAATGTATGTTCGAGGCTGTGAGTATTCGAGTCTGGTGTTGAGTTTACGTTGAGAGTTGTGATCGAGTCTTCGAGTGGTGAGACGAGGGTGTTGTTATGGGTGTCCGAGAGAGTGAGGGGTTCAAGGGTCTGTTGTGGTTGAGAGAGTCGAGTCTAAAGTGATGTTGGCGAGGTTGAATGAGTATTGGGTTTTTGAGTGTTGGTGTGTGAGAGAGACGAGGTCGAGTCTTGTGGGTGTGATGTTGGAGTCGAGAGTCCGAGTCTTGGTTTGTTTGGATCGTGAGAGTTGAGGGTGTGTCGGGGTTGTATGTGTCGAGGCTCAGGGTGTCGAGGCGTTTTAAACTTAGATCGAGTCTTGTGTATTGTTTCCTGTTAAGCTTGAATAACTCCTATTCGGAATAACTCCTATACGGAATAAATCCTATACGGAATAACTCCTATACGGAATAAATCCTATACGGGATAAATCATATACGGAATAACTCCTATACGGAATAACTCCTATACGGAATAACCCCTATACGGAATAACTCCTATACGGAATAAACTGCTATTCGGAATAAACGGCTATATGGAATAAGTTTCTGTTCGGAATAACTGGGGAAATAAACTTTGTGGCTTATCCGGAAAAACAAGAAAAGGAAACAGAAAGTCGAAACAGATGGATCAAAACGTGAGGCTTTTGACAGATTTGGACAAATTGGTTGGGATGGGACAGATAATAGTTTGAAAGGACAAAAGGACAATAAAAAACTGATAGAAACTGAAAAAGATGAAACTGATGAAAAATAGATCTAAAACAATAAAATAAAAAAATTGATAGATTAAATAAAAATGGATGATTTTTTTTAAAAATTTAATAACAATTGATGATATATAAAAAAAATAGATGAAAAACCCCAGTTATCTAAAAAAATTCAGATTGGACAGATTTGGATTATTGGACTGACGAACGGATTGGACAAAGAGACAAAAAAGATTATATAAAAAAAATTCAGAACAGAAAAATTGATAAAAACAATATCAAAAAGTTGAGACAAAAGAGACTGAAACATGATCCAAAAAAACTGATAAACAAAATAAAAAAAAATAAAAAATAAAAAATTTAAAAAGATTTAATCACTAAATCAATAGATAAAAAAAAAATGCAAATCCTAAGATTTAACCATGGCTCTGATACCAATTGAAGGTCTACGTTATCTTAGGATTTGGTAAACAAAGAATAGATCTATTGATTTAATGGAGATGGAGAAGAAGAAGATGAGGGTGTAGAGAGAGAAAGGAGAGAAAAGAAAGATAGAGAGAGAAAGTAAATTTGATAAATGAAAAGTGTGAAAATCAAAGAACCACCCCTCCTGACATGCTAGGAGGGGATATATATAGCCCACCCTACATGTGGGCTATATGGACTATATTGTTTACAAATGGATCACGAGCCCAATGCTAGAATATATCTTTGGAGTGACCGATCCTTTCTAAATACGTAAAAACGTATTTCCAACAATCTCCCCCTAAGGGAGGTCACTCCAAGTTACAATGTCCTAAATAGTCTATAGCTCGTGATCTATGCTAATAATGATGTGACCGAGACTTTCTTTGGGAAAACGTATTTCCAACAATTCATGACCATAGACAAGTTCTAGAAAACTTATTATAACAATTTGCGTTTCTCAACGCCAAACTATCGTAACAAATCAACTTAGATAAAATATGGTTTGTAGAACTAGGAGGTAAAATGGTTCTACAACATTAGCTTGAAATCATTTATAAAGGATCACATCATAGCATCATCACTAATTATAGTCACATACCCATATAGTCACAAATAGCTTAGCCTAACATAGTAATCAAAGTAACAATTGGAAAAGAGTAAGAGAACATCATACTTAGATTGGATTGAATAAACGAGTACACAAGTGTCACGATTGTATCGTTCCTCCAAAATCGAAGAGTAGAATACTCTCATTACAAGTATCTCCCAAAAGTGGATAATACTGAAAATTTACTAAAAGGACTAAAATACTCGAGCTATGGAGTATTGAGAGAGAGAGGTGTGTGTAAAATGAGTGGAAATGGCCTCTATTTATAGTGCTGTTTAGGGTCAAATGTGCGCCGCACTTCTCCTCAAGTGCGCCGCACTTTGGAGATGCGAATGTGCGCCGCACTTACATCCTTGTGCGTCGCACTTCTGGGCGATTAAGAATCTTCTTTTAATAACTTTGGCTTTATTACATATTGAGGCCCCTTCTTTGTATATCTTCACTTTGCTCCTTCATACTTTACATCTACATATAAAACACAACATATTAAGTATCGGAAGCTCTTATTTATATTACAAAGTGGCATTATAATAATAGGTTGAATATGTATAATTAGGTCGTTGTCATTAACATATAAGGGAAAAGATATACTTACTTTCTTCGATTTGATCAAATAAAAGAACTAGAAACACAAACCAGGAACCTCCACTAATTCGTCAATGCGAGAACCCATATTTTCTCGGTATTATTTTATTCTTTTATTGATGTTTCTTGAATTTTCCAACGTGTTACCTTTCTTGTATTCTTTATACTAAATCCTGAGATCTTGATAATTTTAATGAATTATATTTTCCTGATCATTGATAATACTTTATTCAGAATTATAAAATTTCTTATTTTATTTTTTCATATTTATTTAAATCAAAGTTTTTGATTTAAAAGCGCCCGCGTGCATTTTACAAAGAGTTTACTCAAAATCAATGAATAACGAGAACTACTAATGATCGTGATGCCGACGGATGCCCGATATTTTACATTTCATTGTCGATTGTTTCAATGTTTGACGTTTTGATGTCTTCTTTTAATGACGTGTTAAGTCGTGTCGGGAGACTCTATTATCATATTTATGATGCGTTTTAACTTTTGAAAAGTATTTTTACGAAACCCGAATCCCGTAAATATTTTCAAAATTTAATAATAGTCATTTTCTACCCTTTAAACTATTTAATTGCAATTTAGTCCAAAAGATTACAAATTTGACAAAAATTACCCTCCTCCACCACTATATATACAAATTCCACCAACTAACCACTCATTTCCCTCATTCATAAAACACACACAAAAGTATTTTTTTTCCTCTCTCTTGTTTCTTCTTTCTTTGCTGTGGGATTCAACACACACAAACAACCATTTTTGTTGATTTTGAGCTTGATCTAGCTAAATCTAAACTAATACCCTTTCCTAAAATCAAAAGGTGATTGTTTTGGTACAAATTATATCCACATGCATTGAGTTTTAGTTTTTCTTATGAACAAGGATTTGTGACATGTTTTAAATATCATGCATGTGATGATCTTCACTAGATCATGATGTTTTGATAATGAAAAGTTTGAGTTTTTGATTTTGATCTTTTTATATGTAACATGCAAGTGATAGTATTGAAAGTGGGTAATTATAGGATGTTAGTAATGGTAGAAAATGGGTAAAATGAGTTGAAAAAGTGATTTGATATGAGTTTTGATGAGGTGGTTTAGGGCAGTAGGTTTAAGGTAAATTTTGGGTGTCTTATGTTTGAATTATTATTGTACCAATAAGATAGTGTTGTGAAAATTTTCATTACCTCCGCTTTGATATAAATTAGAGCTTCTAACTCAAAACAAGGAGGAAGTTACGATAGTTTGATTATTCGTGTACCGGGAGACGAGTATCGACACACTTCGAAGTTGTCGTCGATATTTGGATCGAATCTCGGGGACTATAAAATGAGTTTTAAAAAGAGTCATAGGTTGTTCTAAGTTTCTAAACGTAGGGTTGTGAGTTTATTTTCAAACCCAAGTGTGGTTTTATGAACAAAGTTGTTTAGAGAGGTCAAAATGGTTTCACGAGTCAAGTATTCAAATCTGTCCGGTTTTTCAAGTTTAGAAATGTGTTACGCATGTGGTTCTAAAATGTAAATCTTTGAATGAAATTTAAACTAAGTTTTATTCAGCTTATGATTGAGTTTTTCACCAAGTTTCATAAAAATCCAATTTATCTAAGTAAGGGAAATGAGCTTGTACATTTGGTATGTGCCGGCAGATTTTTATCGAGAGTGTAGTTTAATAAAGTGAACATATAGAAGGGTATTGTAGTACCACTTGCATTGTTGTTCTTTCGGGTTTGTCATGGTTTTGTAATTTTAAGTTTTATGTTATTAAGTATGGTTTATACTTGAGTTAATTATTAATAAAGTGTGCGTCTTATTTGGTAGGTTGCGGCTTTCGTGTTTACCGGGCATCCATATCGTCGACGATCGTCTTACCGTTACTTTTTCTACTCAGCTTCTGAGTTCCGTGATTCGCTTACCTCGTGGCTAAGGCGAGTTCATAGCCCCTTGTTACTTGCACATTGTTTCTAAACGCGGGGTGAGATTTTACATGGTGGAACACATCCATTTAAAAATTGTATGCTATCCAGAACTTATATGCTATCCAGAACTTGTATGTTTTCCAACGATTTTCATTGATATTATTGCTTTTAGTCTATAGCCCTTATGTTTCCTCTCTTGATCATGAACCGTTAAGTTACTTGTGTTGCTAAGCGCGAATTTTGTAGGTGGATCCATTGGGATTGACTATCCCTGTCCCATGTTACGGTTGTTTAACAATTGACGCATTGCATTTGATTTATTACTTGAGTATTTGGGCTGAATACTCCCTAGAGGAACTTACATTGATGTTAAGCTTCGGTTCATGAACTAAATAGCAATAATAATAGTTTCGGACTATGGTTATCGTACGTAACCATTTTCCCCATTTCTTGTTTTACAAATGATTGATTGTGTTCCACACCTTTAATGCTAAACCTATGAATATCACTCAAGTTTTTGTTGATGATTTTACATGTTTAATCTCAGGTAAAATGCTTAGTTTTGCTTGGATGGGAGCCCACAGGATATTATCGCAGCTTGGATATTTCTGTGATACTTTTTAAAGTTTGGTTTTGGTAAAAGCTGTCAGATGTTTATTTTGTATTTTGGTAACTATATGTTATAAATCATGATGAAATAATAGATTTTTCCGCTTATAAAACTCTAGGACCTTTGTTTTAAAACTCTGATGTTTATGATATAATGTATATGTTTTTGTTACGTCAACTTTGTGTCAACGGTATTTCATTGTTTCTTGTACCATGACGTGGCACTCCCTTGCTGCCTACGTGTTTCCTTGCCTGATTTTGGGGGTCTCACAGATTGGTATCAGAGCGATGGTTATAGGGAACTGATTCATTTTCAAAACTTAGTCTATAACCGAAAGTTCAAATATTTCATGTCTCTAAGTGTCAAACATAGAATCTGTCATTGCTGTTCAATATCTGTGCGGGTAACTCTCTAATCCTTATTATTTACTTTTAATTATCATTGTAGTATTTCATCTCATGATTACATTTTGAAATATTACATCACCCTAATGACGATAACTACTATCTCTTTCCAAATCCTTTGTGTTTCATGAATTATCATTGGATATTACTGTGATTACATATGCCCTTACCGTATTTCTTGAATTCTTGTTCATGTAAAATTGATCTTGTTACCATGATTTTAATTTGTTATGACGTTACATACTTGTATTCAGAAGGCGTATGCTGCCGAATTTTCATACTCACTTTCTTGAGTACTATTGCTATTTCATTTATGCGTGATACGACTGACCTCACATACTTGTTCATTTTGGCTCGCTTGATTTTCTCAACTCACTTTTATAGGTTGTGCATACTCTCGTGATACCATTGTTTGGGATTAAGAAGTGTTGCTTTCGATGAAACTTCCGATTTTTATTTTACTACCGTGCGTGCTACTTTCATTGTTAAACGTTTTAAGATATCTATTTAGATATATCCAAATTGTTTTCCGACCATTCGTGATTGGATGTCTAGTCTATAGACCATTGTGTAGCTCAATGTACCTCCGAAAAGACTAAAGGACATCGTGTGAGTCACACATCTCGAAGCATTCCTTGAATCTGTATTGAGTAATATCATGATTTTTCATAACCTTGATTGACCTTTAAGTCACCGTTTTACACGACACTCGAATATCGATTACATATTACTTCTTTGACTATTCTACATTTCGAGTTCGAATTACAACGTTCGTTTGTACCTTGAAAACACCATTGTCATCTTGTAATTCATCCTCTATTATGTTGCGATTGTTTGGAATATGATTGTACTTCTATAAACTTCTACCCTCCCTTTTCATTACACATCCTCGATCCAGGAGTGCGAATTGTTAATGTTACGTTTCTTTCTCGATATGTTTTATGTTTTTGGAAATCACGCAGCCAATAGACCTTCCTACATTGCATCTTGAAATCTAAGACACGGATGTCATGCGTTGTGTTTGATTTCTTAGTTTATTATTGGCATTCTTGAACCATCTTTATACTATGTTTTACTTTATATGCTTAATTATGCAATTTATTCTCTTTCGTCTTTATGGAATCCACAAGTCATGTGTGTACATAAATTCCGGGTCGTTATTAAGTTTGATTAAATTTCAAGATGTGTTGAAAAATATACTTTCTGCAGAAAAGTTACATGTAATTTAACGATGTCGAAAAAATATTTTTATAAACTTTAGATATAAAAATATATTTCTACTTGTTGAGACGTTCGTTTAGGACATAAAATTTGAACTATAAAATGCATGTTGGGTCTTTGAAACAGTTCATATCATTTTGATAATAATAAGTTTGATCTGTTTTACCGAGAAGGTCTACGGTTCGAGCCCGTATAGCCCTAAAGCCTTATAATATTATTTAAAATTAAAAAAAAAAACGTATCTTGAATTTCCTCATTATTTTTTTAACTGACTGATTGGTTCATCAAAAGACAATCATTCCTATAAGCCCATCCATGGGAATCGTTTAAAGTATAATATCAAAGCAAAAACAAATTTCATTTCAATGGACCCAATTTATCTTTTCCACTTGTGGATAAGCAAACCGACTTTTCTGCATTACTCTTCGTAGGAAAATGCATATGGAATTTGCCTCTTTTCCTGTCCGAAATCCACGAGTTAATTATGCTGCCCTTCTTTGGTTTGGTATATCCAATTCGAGTGAATTTTTTATCATGCCACGAGTCTGGTTAAAAACTCCAACTAACCCAACCCCAATCAAATCTAATAGTAATTCTGATTTGCTTGTTCCTGAAATTTTTTTATCATCTAGACGTCGTAGAGAATTGCGAGTTCTAATTTCTTTCAATTTGAATTTAAAGAATCAGAATGGTGTGCATAGAAATAAAACATTTTCCAAGGAGAACAAGATAAAAAATTGGAGTCAATTTTTAGATGAAAGTAAAAAATTGGACCGAAAAAAAATGAATTAATTAAATTCAAGTTCTTTTTTTGGCCTAATTATCGATTAGAAGATTTAGCTTGTATGAATCGCTATTGGTTTGATACTAATAATGGGAGTCGCTTGAGTATGTTAAGGATATATATGTATCCCTGATTTAAATTTTTGAGTTTTCTATCTATTCTGTTGTTCTATCAATCCGATTTTTCATTTTTTTCTGTCCGTGATCTGTAAATCTTCATGTTATATGCAAACAAACCAATGCTCATATGCCCTGTCTTACATCCCCCTCTAGGATAGGTAAATGACGTAAGCTATAAATTAATCAACAGAATCTTCGTACTAAACGCCTCTTTTTGTATGACTATACAAATGAACTCCAAAAAAAGGATTCATTAATGTTCATTGAAAAAAAAAGAATCTATAAAAAATTTTGGATTATTGTGCATACTACATTAAATTAAATTTTTTTACATTATTATTACTATTATTACTGATCACCACTTGGCTACATCCGCCCCTCTACTATATATCTATCTAGTATCTAGTATTATCTATATTTTTACCTCAACATAAAAAAAGCATATGATTTCTTTTTGATTTATGAAATCAAAGTAATAGCAAAAATTGCATTTATATATATATATATTTTGGTTTGAAATTGAATTCGAAATAAAAAAAATTTGGAATAGAATATACGATAATATAAATGAATACAAAGAGAAAACACGCGAATCGGACCAAACTATAAAAAGTCCTTATTTTTCTGAAGACTCGTTGGTTTTTTGAGGGTTAGTAACCAGCCCCATAGTATAAACAAATAACTATCGAAGTAATAACCAACTCATCCCTTCGTATTATCTGGATCCAAAGAACCCGTCAAGATATGAAAAAAGTGGATTTCTCATATTTAGAATCTTTCTGTGGTGTGCTCCGTTTACTATTCTTTCGTACTTTCTTCTCTTTACCACGCGATAGGTCAGCGAAGCGATCAGAGCTGGATCGATTGAATCTTTTTCCAAAGCAGTTGTTGCTAAAAGCAGTTGTATCTCGATACCAATAGTCACCAGATTCATATGAGCTAGGAATAGCGGCCTTAGAGCTTCTACTACTATCAGCTATCTAACTCTCCGGAAATGGGATTCGAGCCCATGGATGATGCAATCTATCTTTTCACGCTATACCTTTTCTTTCCGCCCCTTTCTCTCTTTTTACAGCCTCGTGGACGGACGAAAGAAGGTAAGCTACAGAACGGGGCCACTCGCTGAGAGCCCTAATCAATGATGATAGGTTTCGATGTGCGGTATTTGCTTTTTTTCTAGATAACTCTTGATAGGAATATTCTTTAGTATGTTAAAAAAAGTTTCTTTATTTTTGGTGGAATTTTCTTTATTCTTTATTGTTTCTAATGATGCTCTATAAATATCAGAACGAGCAAGTTACGCTCATTTGAAATTGTAAAATTTAAGAACTTATTTCTGCGTATTTCTAAAATATCATTTTGTTGATAGATTTGATGCGAGGGCATTTTCGCCCATTTTTTATCCGTTTCAAGTCTCGAGTAAAACTAGAAAGTTGTTCAAAACATCGTTTTACACCATTTGCTTTAGACTTCGAGTCATAAAAATGTCATTAGCAAAACAATTGGTCTGGTCAGACCCCAAAAGTCAAACTTAAAAGTCAAAGCTGATAGAATTAAAAAATATGGTTTGAAGCGTTTTTTAGTTCGTTTGAGCTCGTAAAACTTTAACTAATTATATTTTACAACTAAAAAAACAAAAAAAACATTGATTGCGTTTGAAAACGTTTAAAAATAGTAACTTTGAGTCCGGTCATACATACATATATCTTGAACTTTTGGAACCAAGTAATTTGATAAACCGATGATGAACTATATGTTTCGAAAAATGTGTACATTTTTATGCGTCACTATTTACGTGTTGAATTCCTAAACTTTCCTAAAATATAAACTTTTCGAGTAGTTGTACTATTTGGGAAATGATGCCCTAGTTTTCTTAAAAGCGTATTTATGTCAAATAAATTACGATGTGAGCGCATATAGATTTCCTTTATATGTTATTTTATACATGACTTAATTATCATTATATATTATCTTTCTTTTCTTCCAACGTGCCTCTGATTTGGGTCAAAATTTGAAGTTCTTGTTTTTCATATCTTTCGTTATCATTTTGACACGTGTCTCATGACAATTTCGGCTCAACCTTTTGAAATCTTATCACCTTGTAACCATTTCATCGATTGTCCTCTGAACTACTCATTACTAGCCTCGTTTAAACGACTCTCTATTTTATAAAATATCATCATGTCACAGTATAAACTTAAATTGGTATTGTTTGCGAATTATTTTGCAAATTGTTCAGTGTTGGTCATAAAAAGAATTATTGTAACATTAATATTGTGGGTTTAAGTATTTAGCCAATTACTTACTTGTGAAAAGTTTCATAACCCATTTTACAAAATGTTTTACTTGGGCTTTACAAAATACTTGAATGTTACTTTATAAAGATATTTGACATTATTTTTACAATGTATTTTCACGAATTACTTACTCTCGAGAATGTTTCATAAATTATTTTGATTCCTGTTTTTACAAATGGCATTATATACATATTTTAAATCATATGACATGTAATACTGGTTTGACAAAGCTGAGCATCGCATTGCTAGTCCTAAATTATGCATGGCCAGATCACCTATGCTTAATTTAGAAGGAGCCATGCAAGGCCGAATAGTAGTCACCTTAAATATTTGGTCAAGAACCAACTTTTTACTTATGTTCTTTAAAAAGTTAGATAAAGTAAAGTTTAGAAAACTTTTACATCTTATGCGAGTAGCACCAATTCGCGACATACACATATGAACCCTTATCTTTTATTGAACAAAGTACATGCCTCAAGCACAGATTTCCTTACTCAACGATCTTTGTTTTACTTGTTACCTCATCTTCCTTCGTGATATAATTCTCGTTACCACTTGTCTAATTTCTTACCATTGATACCAGACTTGAAAGTTTCAACGTTGTTATGCTTCTACATCGACCAAATTTCTCTATCTATTTTGGTAGACCTTCGAAACATCTCCGGACGCGAATAGTGATTTATGACTGGAAGTGAATAATGATTTCGTGTATTTGTCATGATGCGTGTTAGACTCTATTGTCTTGAAACATGTGAACCATATGTTGATTTCGCCTCTCATTGCTAATGTTGTTCATCTTACTGGAATTACTCTCAAGTGGCTTCTTAAGAATGTTCTTTGATTCGAAAATTTGTTGTATGGCTTTTCTCTTTCGATCGTGTATCGACCAGCGAGAACTTAATAAGCCGTTGTTGGTGACGCCAACCACACTCGTGAATTAATCTTGCTAAATCCTTTGTTTCTTATTGTCCTTATCATCGATGCATCTATTCTATCATGTTCGTTAAGAAATTGGTACGATTTACGTTTTATCCCCTCGTGCTATTGCTCGCATACTAATTGTTGATTATTATTCGTTTCATACACGTTTGCTATCTTGTCGCCTTTTTGAAAACCATAATATGTCACATGTTTACCATTTGATGCAATAAACACCTTCATGGATTTCTAAAAGTTATTATAAGTTTTTAAGAACGTTTTACACATTATATCAAGTGGTTAAATTACCAAAATAGCCGTTTCAAGTTAAAATGTCAAATCTCTACATCCTCTTGGGTAGATTTATAACTAGTGTTTAAAAGGATGTCAAGCTTTATCTTTTAAAGTATTTGATTGTATCATACTTTACTTTCAATTCAATGAAATTATCAATTTAATTTATAATTTCTAACAATGATTCTAAATAATTTGGAAACTTGATTTTCTCTAATGGTAACGATAAACCTGAGTTTTAACAATAATTTAATACAATCATCCAAAAGCTCTTAAGCTGATTGAAATAATTATTTGAACTGAGTTACTTTTACCTTGAATTTCTTATCAAGAAAATACTTAAGCTGAGTTTGAAAGTAATACGAAATCTTAGACAAATAAATATGACAACTTGTTATTCAAATGTATATATGTAATTCATATTACCACTTTATTTCTCTAGTAAATAGATTGTTACGTTTTAATATTTGTCATGATTTACAGTTGCACGATTTGTGATTCCTTGTTGATTTACAATCTTGGTTCATTTTAGCGCACTTTGTCCGTTTAAGCAATTCTTGTGTTCATTTTATCTTTTGATATTTCTCCGTACTGAAAGGTCATTATTCAAATCAAAGTTTGAAATTAATTCGTAAAGGAGTTAAGAAACTGAAGCGTAGTTGAATTCTAATTATTAAGGTTCGCCGTGGTGCAGAAATTACCTGGGAAGCAGTGAATCAGTTCTAAACTATGTATCTCCTTTTGTTTGCATCTTATTCTGTCTCCAGTTTAACTCTGAGGGACCAGAGTTCCTTTAGGGGGGTCGACTGTGAGAACCCGTATTTTTCCGATATTATTTTATTCTTTTATTCATGTTTCTTGAATTTTCCAACGTGTTACCTTTCTTGTATTCTTTATACTAAATCCTGAGATCTTGATAATTTTAATGAATTATATTTTTCTAAACATTAATAATACTTTATTTAGAATTATAAAATTTCTTATTTTGTTTTTCCATATTTATTTAAATCAAAGTTTTTTTATTTAAAAGCACCCACGTGCATTTTACAAAGAGTTTACTCAAAATTAATGAATAACGAGAACTACCAATGATCGCGATGTTGACGGGTGCTCGATATTTTACATTTCATTGTCGATTGTTTCAATGTTTGACGTTTTGATGTCTTCTTTTAATGACGTGTTAAGTCGTGTCGGGAGACTCTATTATCATATTTATGATGCGTTTTAACTTTTGAAAAGTATTTTTACGAAACCCGAATCCAGTAAATATTTTCAAAATTTACTAATAGTCATTTTCTACCCTTTAAACTATTTAATTGCATTTTAGTCCAAAAGATTATAAAATTTGCAAAATTACCCTCCTCCACCACTATATATACAAATTCCACCAACTACCCACTCATTTCCCTCATTCATAAAAAACACGCAAAAAGTTTTTTTTCCTCTCTCTTGTTTCTTCTTTCTTTGCCGTGTTGATTTTGAGCTTGATCTAGCTAAATCTAAACTAAGACCCTTACCTAAAGGTGATTGTTTTGGTATAAATTTTATCCACATGCATTGAGTTTTAATTTTTCTTATGAACAAGGATTTGTGAAATGTTTTAAAAATCATGCATGTGATGATTGTAAAACCCGCATGCTTTTACCATGAACAGTACACTTAGTAAACGTACGTACATATAAAAACTTTCCTTTTATAGCACGAACACGTGTCACGATTATTAAATACAGAAGTTATGTACGTGTTATTACACGATAAGTATTAAGTACGTGATAGTACACGATAATTATTAACAATAATAATTATAATCACGAACATAAAATCATGAACGTAAAAATCACGAACATGTAATTACGTACTTACGTATTATAATACGATAAATATCGTTACGAACAAGTATTTATCTATAACACGAATAATTAAGTATAACACAACACGAAAATGCAAACATACGAACACGTAAAATACTAGACACGGGAAAAACTTCGGGTTTCCCCTTGTGGGCCCCACATGCCGCGGACACAAAAAGGACAAGAGGGCCAAGCCCATTTTGGTTTTGACTAAAATAAATAAAAAGGGTTTCACCCTTTTCATTTAACAGAGTTTTCTTAAAAATCAAAAACTGTAGAACAATGATAATCTTATAACTAATCAAGAGGGTTGTTGTTATTCTAGAGAGAGAAACAAAGAAACTTTTATTAATGTGTAAAACAAACTAAACAACCAACACCCCTTTCCATGGTGGAAAGGGGTTTATATATACCCAAGTCCTTAAGTGGAGTTGGGCTTCCGGCCCATGAACATGCTCATGGGTCGGGCTAAACATAAATATTACTTAAACAATACTACGAGCCTATAACTATATTGTTGGAGTGACCGAGACTTTCTTAATACACAAAACGTATTTCCAACAATCTCCCCCAAAGGGAGGTCACTCCAAATTTACAAAGTCCTAATCTAGCATGTTAGATCTTGTTCTTGAGCTCGTAGTCCACTTTTCTCTTTTCTCTTTTCTTTTTGTTGTGAATATGTTGATGTTGATCTTTTAGGCTTTGGCTTTATAGCATTGTTCTTTTGACCCTTCACGTGCGATCTTTGCCTTCTTGTGATTCTTGCCTCCTCGTGACTCCATGTTCCACACATTTATGTTTTTGTTGAATTGTTGAAAGCTTCAGAGTTTGGTACAGCGGAAGACTTCATTTTGAACTTTCTTGAATTTTGCTGAAATTGATGTAGAAAAACATAAGCATGTGGGAACGACTTCATCTGGTACACCGCAACGCCACCGTCTTTAAATGCCGCAACATAACAAGACATGAACGAAATGGCTTAGAACATTTCATTCTAAATCGGTAACATTTTACCTCCGGTCAGTGAAGACCGCTGGACGATATTAGATATCGTACCTGTGACGGATAGTTTCAATTAAGTAACTTCCTGACAGGATTTCGCGGGTAAACCCGTTCTCTTTATTCGACGATCACTAAGCCTGACTGCGAACATAAAGAGTGAATCACTTGGATCAACTATCCTTGTGATTGAAGCCGTCAATTCATGAACCTAGAACAAGTGAATTTCAATTAAGATTTTCACCATTGTTGCTTTCCAGTTGTCACGAGCTTGATTCATATAGAATCTTGCACGTCACCTACCAAGTGCTGTTTGATGTTAACACTAGAAGGATTTCCACTCGTCACTGGGAACACTAAAGAGTGTCACTCTGAGTGTTCTGGCAAGATCATACGATAATGCGTAGAGGCCTGGAACGAGTTTAAGTTCAATTAAGAATTAAACTACTGTTTCTTTCCAGTTTTTCACAAGATTGGTTCTTAAAGAACCGCACGTGTCACCTACTATGAGCTTGTTTGATGTTGGCTCAAACAGGATTTCCATCTTCATTGTAATACTTGCGTATCACTCGGATGTTCTGGCAATATTACAAGAATACTGCGTAGGACTCATAAAGATCTCTTACGTTTCACAGTGTTTGAAGAAGCAAGGAATAAATGAAAAGTGTCATAATGAGACTTTTGATGATCTCGTGGCTCTAGACTCGATAGTGCGTTTTGATTTAGTGAGCGATGGTTGGAGAGGATTGCCACCTATTCAATATCAGTCTATTCGGAGTGAATAAACCAATAGATAACGTGTTAAGCTCCGTGTGATTAAAACAAACATCTTTTGAGAGATATTTGAGTTAGCTGGGAGGGGTTGTGCATGACATCACTGGGTCCATGATGTCTTGTCTTCAGTATTGAGAATCATTAAAAATGATCCCAATAATAGATGTGTTGACCCGGTTTCTGTCATAAGTTGTAAGTAGGGCTTCTTTCTTTACACCCTTTATCTTTACATTTCTTTTTCATTCTTCAACCCCTTCAGTACTTACCAATACTTCATCACTAGCACCTTGTTGTGATTGTTCCAGTACTAGCATCAGTAATTAGTCGGTACTCTGCTACGTTCACAGTCATCTCCAACTTTCCTAGGACTTCTAATTCTATCTAGGGAATTGTCCTTGGGAAGATTCCATCGGTTCTGATGAATCATTGGACTAATACCTAATCCTACCACCCTTTTGTCACCACATCCGTCGTGAATTAAGTGTGTTTTGGGTAAGTATTGTCACCATGAAAAATCCTTGAAAATCACTTAAAACACTTGTGATATTATAATCAAAGTTTTTGTGCCTTAAGTATTTTGTTCATAAAAAATGCTCCCCCTTAATATGTGCATCACACATATTAAGTTGGTTTATCTTTTAAGTCTTTTTCATTTATTTTAGCCAAATATCATTAAGTCTCCTTAATCCTAATTTCTCCCCTTATCCAAAATGTTAACCATTAATATTTGGGATATTGAATGGATTAACCGGTCTTTGGATAAAAATGAAATCAATCTATGGCCATAGAACATATTAATGCTCCCCCTCAAGTTAATGAGGGTAAGTTGTAGTGCTTGAGTATGATATATTTTGAAAGATTTAGAATCTCGTGAGAAATTCTTGAAACATTATCATACTTTTACACTACAACAAGCCACAAAAGCAGAATATTCACAATATTTACATATTCACAAATTTAACAATATGGAGATGACCTGAGGTAGTACGACCCATTAGATGGATCATTCCATGAACTTGTGGTGCGCTCCATACGGTCTTCCACCAATGAATCGTTCTAAGCTTCTTATGAGACGTCTTTCTCTCAGCTTTTCATCAATCTTCTTGATCGTGTATGTAGCACTCTGTTGATATACCTTGTCCCAATCTACAGTGACCTCTGGAAGAGTCTTATGCTTGTTGAGATGCACCAACTTGTCCCGAATGTGGGTGAGAGTCCCGTCATTGAATTTGTGGATCTCTGGAATTCTTTGGAACTTCATAAGACCACGACCATTCAGGTAGAAAATGTCGGGCATCGGGTCAGTGGTGCTAGTGTAAGGAGATTTGTCTGTATGCCTCTGGAAGACTTTAGTACGTGGTTTTGAAAGGTTGAGCTTCCTTTGATAACTTTCTACTCCAAGTTGCAGATCTTTAACTCTTTTCTTGATGACAACTCGACGTGTGTACATTCGAAGAGCTGAATTCAGGGCAATTAGTTCTTCTGACGTCAAGTGTCTGAGGGCGTTGTGAGTTAGCAAGGGCAGCATGTCTTCAATGTCCTCGAGACGAAGAAGTGGAAAATCTCCTTCCTGGATAGTGTAGACTTTTTCATCTTCTCAAATGAGTTTGATCTCTGTCAAATGTTGATAACCTGTTTTGGGTTCAATCCTCACTCCTTGGATGCTTTTGATTCGAATTAGAGAGATGACTTGAGAGCCTGAGTTGTGCACACATGCATAGTTTTAGGCGCGTCGCACACGCTCATCCCAATGTGAAGCACCTAATTCTGCATATCGATCATATTCAGGATATTGTTGTGGAACCCAGAGACGATTAACTTTTTCTTCTAACCACGGTATCAAATCCCAAGTTGCAGCCTTTACCAATGTTATGGAAGTTGCATACTTGTTTGCTCCCTTGACCAAGTATTCGAGATCCTCACTGACAAAGAAGTCAAGTGCAATTTGATCATCATCTTCAGATGTAGTAGGAGGAGGTTTTTCAGGCGCATGAAGACCGTCCCTTTGAGTAGTTCTCAACGCTTTCAGAAGTTCATTTGCGTTGTACTCGTATTCCGTGCTGCTGAGCCTGGATTTAACCCGAAGGTTGGGATTTTTGAGTCCTCTCACAACCATTGCTTGAGTTACATTAGACCCATAGTTGTACTCCAAGTATCTTGAAAAATCTATTGGATTGCTTAGGAATTGAGAGAAATCAGCTTCATCAGCCTTTCTCAGTGGACGAAGTGCAGCAGCATGGGACACCTAAGGTTTTACGGGTGCATTTTCATCTTCCTCAAGTGTATCCACCCATGTTGGTTCACTTGACTCTGGAATATCAGGAACGGTAGTAGAGACAGGAACATCAACAACAGGTACGGCTACTACATCAGCTTCAGTGTCTGGTATGTCTTGGACTGGATCAGAGGCTGGGATATCTGGTACGGGTTGATAGGGTTCCGTCAGTTGTTGTTGCACTAAAGGTGTAGTGACTGAAGCAACTAGGGTAGATGTGGTTGCAGGAGTGGTTGTGGCTAGAGTATGTGATGAGGCTGTATTAGCATCTACATCATGAAACTTCTTGGTGCGTTTGCCTTGACGAGGTGTAGGTTTTGGAGTTGATTTACCCTTGGTAACCTCATCTTTGGAAGATTTTTCACCTTTTGACTTGTCTTTATTAGACTTGTCTTGCTTGTATCCATCCTTTTTCCCTGTATCAGCGTTCCCTTCTTCTTGATCATCACCATTTTTGCCATCACCATCACCATCACCATTATCGTCACCATCATTGTGTTTAGCACTTCCTTCTTCGTCATTGGTACCTTCTTCGTCATCAGTACCTCGTTCTTCATCACTCCTTCCTTTGTCATCACTACCTTTGTCTTCATCACTCCCTCCTTTGTCATCACTACCTTTGTCGTCATCACCCTTGTCATCATCATCATTGTCATCATCAACATCGTCGTCATCATTGTCGGATTCATCTTCTTCTTCATTTAAGATATCATAGGGAACTACAGAACCATGTTTCTCGAATATTTTAGTATCTTGATCTATAGCCGTCTTAAGAGCTTTGTGAATGATCTTTTGAGCTTTGGTTTTGTTGTAGGACCCGACTTGAATCATCCGAGCATGTAAGATTTTCTTTAACTCAAAATCCGTGAACCTTTGAGCCATGAGAAAATCTGAATTTTTAGCGTCAGAAGACTTGATCATGATGTTGCTTGTAGTAATTTGTTTCAACTCGTCACGCAGATTGTCAACAGATCCTTAATCTTTTCATCAAGTGATTAAACAATTGCTTCATTTGCTTCGGCAAGAACCTCTTTCTCAGCTCGGTACCTCTTTTTGAGGTCTCGAAGACGTATAAACGTTGCTTCGTTTTTGGCGGCTTCCTTTGCTTTGACAAGAGCTAGTTCTTCTGCATGTAGATTGCGAGATAATTCTAACTCTTCTTGGAATTTAGCAATGGCGTCTTCTTGAGCTTTTCTTGTGGATTCTTCACTTTTTTGTCTACGAGCTAACTCTTCTTTTATCCGAACCATCTCTTCTTGTTGAGCTGTCAAGTGTTGTTCTATCTGAATCATGAACATTGCTGGTAATGATGGAATCAACGATATCGGTGTGGCTATGGTTTGTTGTGTAGGAGCAATGGTCATGGCAGTGCTTGAAAGTGAAGTGGAGAGAGGTCGACTTGGTAGAGTTAGAGGAAGTTGAGTTGATGTAGGTGGGGTCACTGTAATAACTGGTGGAGGTAGAGTTAAAACTGATGGAGGCACTGTAGAAACTGATAGAGGCTCTGTAGAAACTTGTAGAGGCACTGTAGAAGGTGGTAAATACACTATAGAAACTGGTGGATTCACTGTAGAAACTTGTAGAGGCACTGTAGAAAGTGGTAAAGATACTGTAGAAACTGGTGGAGTCACTGTAGAAACTTGTAGAGGCACTGTAGAAAGTGGTAAAGACACTGTAGAAACTGGTGGAGGCACTGTAGAGACTGGTGGAGGCATTGTAGTAACGGGTAGAGACACTGTAGAACTTATGACTTTGGTAGTCTCAACAAATGATGTCGTATCAGTAGACCCGGTAACATCCATGTCCTTCAATCCGTCATGAGGTTGTTGTTCATCATCAACATCATCAGCAGTTTGGGCATATTTGTCACGACGAGGTGTGTGCTCATCAGGTTTCCCAAATTCTGCAATATCAAAAGGTAGTATGGTTTCCTTTGTTTTCATACCAGAACCACTACCCCCAGTGTCTTTCTTACTTTGCATGATAGCTGTCTTGGCATTTTGTCTTTCAGTTTTACGAAGCAGTTCTTTTTCATTAATATCTTCATCTTCATCCTCAAGCATTAGCTCCTTCCCACTAGACTTGGCAATAGTTTTCTTCTTTTTAGGCTTAGGTGAAGCTGTTTCATCTGATGGTTCACCTTGTTTGCGTTTGCCTTTGCCTTTAGGTTTTGATGAAGAGAAATATCCCAATGCAACTCTTTCCTTTTGAAGTTCCATTTCATCCAACAATTGCTTGTATGCCTCACTTGCTTTGAGTTTATTAGTCAACATATGAGTAGGAATGGCAGTTGGAATACCTGAGTAAACACCGGTGTGTCCCTCGTGTTTTAAATCCGCAAGAATATCATCGTCTTCGGGAGTATGATGAGGACTTCCTTCAAGCTTATCGATTGAGGCATCTAATTGCATGAAGTGACGAATAATAAGCTTAATGAAACGTGGGAAATGAAAGTAACATGTCTTCTTCTTGGTATTGTGGAAGAGTTGATAAGTAAAATCCTCCCATAGTAACTCTACATAGTTCACATTCTTACCCTTATAGATGCCCCAAAAGATACAAGCAGTTGAAAGACGCAAAGAGTCATATCCAGTTGATTTAGCAGTAAAACACCGAATGAGTCTTCCAAAAAATGCTTTCCAAGGTTGAGTTAGCTGTAGTAAACTGAGACACCACTCGTAACTCAGGATCACCGTATCCAAGAGAATGATACATCTTCAAAATTTCATTCTTTTCCGGGTCGACTGTAAACCTTTGACCTGCAGGTGGTATTGGTAATCCGAATATTTGACGAAAGATAGAAATTGTGAGAGTATATTCCTTTTTGTTGATGGTGAATGAGAAATTTCTGTCTGTTAGCCGTTTCTTTGAAGCCTAAAATTCATACATATAATCGGTTGGAACCGAGCCGTACCCCATAACGCTTTCTTAATTGGAGTTTGATCAAAAATGTATGTGGCCACTTTGAAAGCATAGTGAGCTGAGGCATAATCATCTTTGTCTTCTTTCAGTCAAAAGTTGTTTGGTATAAACTGTAGAGCCTTGGTGGCGTCAAGTGCCTGATTAGCTTTGATTTGTTGCGCGGTAAGTTGAGACATGTTTTCTGCTTAAGACGAACAAACATACAAGATTGATATACCCAAATATATATCATGATGTATCTATACCTAAGCAAATCAAGCATATACCATAAACAACAAACAATACACCATCTTCGGATAAAACCACATTCTTTGGATAAATGCACTTGACATTTTCGGAATAAAAGACATTTTCAGATAAAACAACTTTTTCGGAAAAACAAACTTTTTCAGAGAAATCCACTTTTTCGGAAAATAGGCTTTTTCAGAGAAATCCACTTTTTCGGAATAAAAGACATTTTCAGATAAAACAACTTTTTCGGAAAAACAGACTTTTTCAGAGAAATCCATTTTTCGGAAAAACAGACTTTTTTAGAGAAGTCCACTTTTTCGAAATAAAAGACATTTTCAGAAAAATCATCTTTTTCGGAAAAACAGACTTTTTCAGAAAAATCCACTTTTTCGGGAAAACAGACTTTTTCAGAGAAATCCACATTTTCGGAATAAAAGACATTTTCAGAAAAATCATCTTTTTCGGAAAAATGGACTTTTTCAGATAAATCATGTTTTTCGGAGAAAAAGACTTTTTCAGAGAAATCATCCTTTTCGGATAAAAGGACTTTTTCATAGAAATCATCTTTTCGAAAAAATGGACTTTTTCAGTGAAATCATGTTTTTCGGATAAAAGATTTTTCAGATAAAAGCATGTTTTTCAGATAAATCTTCGGATAAATGCATGGTTTTAGAAAAAGCATGTTTTTCATATAAATCTTCAGATAAAGGCATGGTTTTCAGAAAAAACATGTTTTTCATATAAATCTTCGGATAAATGCATTTTTCAGATAATAGTCTATGATAGAGTTGATGTTCATCCTCAACTACAATCTAGTTATGATTCTTAGGGCAAACAATGAGTGATTCTAAAGCATCCTAAACAAAAACATCTATGATCTAAACCGATCCCTTTCAAAACCCACTTAATAATTCAATTATACAACCTAATTAGATTCATAAACCCTAATTGATATTTTTTGGGGATTTGACTAATTAGACTAATACACAAGTGAATCATAAGCGAAATTATATAAGAACATGTTTACCTTTGATGTTTTTAGGAGATTAAATCAATAACAGGCTTGAGGAGATATATCAATGGCGGCAAAGGTTTGTGTTTTGAGTTTGTGGTTAAACAGAGAAACGATACACAACAAACGGGGGGGGGGGGGCGTATTTATGTATTTAACTTAGGTCAAAGATAAGCTTTTTCCCTTTTTACGCAATTAGTCCTCCTATTTCCGTATATTTACGTTTAGTGATTATCCGATTTAGTCACACTCAATCCAAACCGCACAATTGACCTCCTATGTCTTAGTTATTAATTATATTATCACGAAAAATCCTAAGACCGAGTCACATAAATCACGAAAGGTCACGAAGCACAACGAGTACACACGAACAATGATACACCATAAAGCAAATAACCAATTAATTTTTCTGAAAGACTTTTGAAGACCGATTTGATGATGAAAACAATTTGACATTTTCTCCCCCTTAAATACATACCCGTTTTCTATTTAAAGAGCTTTAGTCTTTGTATTTAAGAGAAATGATGAAAGAATTTTTCGTTTAAGATGATACTAAAACAATTCGTGGTGGCAATAAGATTTCTCTTATTTTAACAAAATAAGTGCACTGAAACGTACACAAATTTGTGTTAGACCAAGTTATGAAGTAAACTCGATCCCTTGTATGGTTTTAAAGTAAACCATACCCGAGAAAATTAATTCCCGTTGTGAGCCAACGCTTTCGTAAGAAATACGTGACTTTAATGCGAAAAGCGGGTTGTAGTCAGGAATAACTACAAGCCACTTGGGCATGTTTTAAAATATGTACAACTTTTATACGAACTCTATTTATGGAGCCGTGTCAATTTTAATCGACATTTATAAGGCCGTAAATATTACCGTACTAAAAGACATGCCCGATTTAAATGAAAAATATTTTTCGATTTTCTTGATTTTATATTTTTTTATGGTTTTGTATGTTTTATATTTTTTATGGTTTTTCTATGTTTTATATTTTGTTATGGTTTTTCTATGTTTTATATTTTTGTATTTTTCTTTTGGTGGTTTAAATATATACGATAATATACAAGATCACGATCAAAGGATACTCTAGAATAGTTTACCACCACTATTCTGCCGATTCTTCTGCCACCTCCTTAAGTGTCGCTGGTGAGAATGATTTCATGCCTAGCTTTTCGATCAAAAACTCGATACGTCCTCGATATAAGGCCTTTGTGAATATATCTGCCAACTGATACTCAGTGTTGACAAAGTACAGTTCGATCACTCCCTTTTCCACTTGCTCTTTGATGAAGTGGTAGCGTATGTCAATGTGCTTTGCCCGGGAATGTTGAACGTAGTTGCAGCACAGAGCAATTGCACTTTTGTTATCACAGTACATCGGGATTTTGTTGAAGCCAAGACCGTAGTCAGTTAGTTGTGATCTCATCCAAAGAACTTGAGCACAACAACCGGACATAGCAATGTATTCTGCCTCAGTACTTGATATCGCAGCGCTTTTCTGCCTTTTGGATGCCCAACTAACCAGTTTATCTCCAAGAAGTTGCACACTGCCAGAAGTGCTACGTCTAGTATCTTGACACCCAGCATAATTCGCATCTGCATATGATATTAGTGCAATAGAGGAATCCTTCGGATACCATAGACCATGATGAAGTGTTCCTTTAAGATACCGAAAGATCCTTTTCACAACATGTAAGTGCTTTTCGGTAGGCCGAGCCTGATACCGAGCACACATGGATATAGAAAATTGCAAATCAGGCCTGCTAGCAGTCAGATAAAGAAGGGTGCCGATCAATCCATGGTAAAGTTTAGGATCGACAGCTATCCCATCCCTATATTCATCTAACTTGGATCTCTCTACCATTGGAGTATCCACATGGTCACAATTTTCAAAATGATACTTCTTTAATGATTCAAGAGCAAATTTAGATTGATTAATAAAGATGCCTCTGTGATTCTGAGAAATTTGCAAGCCTAAGAAAAATGAAAATTTTCCCATCATCGACATCTTAAAGCGTGTGGACATAATTTTCTCAAAATGGTCAGACAGTCTTTGAGTAGTGGCAGCAAAAATTATATCATCAACATAAATTTGTACTAGTATCATGTCGTTGTCCTCCTTGAGAATGAATAATGTTGGGTCCACTTTGCCTTTGTAGAAGCCTTTCGAGATGAGATACGACGATAGGAGATCGTACCACGCGCGTGGAGCTTGTTTCAACACGTAAAGAGCCTTCTTGAGCTTGTACACGTGATTAAGATACTCCGAGTTGACGAATCCATTCGGCTGGCTTACGTAGACATCTTCTCTTAATTCACCATTGAGAAATGTCGTCTTAACATCCATTTGGTAGACGATCATGTTCATGTGAGTAGCATAAGCAAGGAATAGTCTAATCGCCTCCAATCGTGCAACAGGAGCAAAGGATTCTTAAAAGTCAATACCCAAAGCTTGTTTGTAACCTCTAGCAACCAATCTAGCTTTGTTCTTTAGCACTCCACCTAACTCATTGATTTTAACCTTATATACCCACAACAATGTAAGGATTTCAACGTTGCTAGGTAAAGGAACTAATTCCTACACTTCAAGACGTTGAAATTCATTAAGTTCCTCTTGCATGGCTTCAATCCAAGATGATTTAGTCATGGCTTGTTGCCAGTTTTTAGGTTCAGTATCGGAAAGAAATGCATCAAAGTAGCAATATAATGCATGTTCTTGGAGTTGGTGGCGAGTTAAGACTGGTCGATTGATGTCACCAATAATATTGCGGATTTGGTGATCCTTTGTCCTTTTTGTGTTGTGAGTTTCAATCCGTGGTGGTCGGGAGTGAACGATTGCAGGAGCTTCCTCTGAGGTAGACGTACTGTTAGGGTTTTCAGGTATTTGTGAACCAAAGAAAGGAAGCTCTTGTAAGTGAGCAAATTCCAAATCGTGATCATAGTGATCCTCTTCAACATCATTAGGAACGAGTGGGGATGATGATTCAGGTGTAGTTTGTGAATTGGTGGGGGATGGGACATCTGGTTCAATAGTAACGGTAGATGTCTCGGACTGATTTCCATTATCTTGAGCAACAACTTCGGGAAACTGAGCTACTGCTGTAGGTGCTGGAGAATCCTTACTAGGTGGATCAAAGAATTCATCAAACATAGGTTGAAATAATTCATCCCACTCGGGCCTTGTAGGTGGTATAAATGATGGAGAAGTAGGATTATTGGGAGTTAATCCGGAACTAATCGTACCGGTTCCCATCTCATGTAATGCAGGTTCAGAGATGCGTTGCTCACAAGCCATCGCTATCAGCTCATCAAAATCGGCATCCAAAGTTTCTACTATCTTTCCAAGACGACGGTTATAAATTCGGTAAGCTTTCTTTGCTGGTGAGTAACCAATGAAAATTCCAATATCAGCCTTCGGTTGAAGTTTGCCCAAATTCTCACTATTAGTATTTGGATAACACAGTGCACCAAATACATGAAGAAATGAAATATCGGGTTTTTGTCCATGAAGTAGCTCATATGGAGTTTTACCATGGCGTTTACGAATGATGGAGCGGTTTTGGGTATAACATGCGGTTGCCACTGCTTCAACCCATAAGAATAAAGGAGCATTCGCATAAATTAACATAGTTCTAGCAGCTTCCATTAGTGGACGGTTACGTCTTTCCACGACACCATTTTGTTGTGGAGTGCGAGCAACAGAAGTTTCATGTGAAATACCGACCTCTTCATAATAGTCTCGTAGAGTTTGATTAACGAACTCAGTTCCATTATCAGTGCGAATGCGGCGAACAGTAGCATTAAGACGTACTTGGATCATCTTTAAGAAAGTAATAATATACTTTGGTGCTTGATCCTTGGATGCTAAATTTTTTACCCATGTAAGCCTTGAGAAATCATCCACCATGACGAGGATGTATTTTCTACCACTCACACTAGCCGTACGCATTGGCCCGCAAAGATCCATGTGCAAAAGATACAGTGGTTCTTGGTTAGTGTCTTCGGCTTTAGGTTTGTATGATTTCTTGGTGCTTTTCCCCAAAGAACACGCGGAACATAAATGATCCTTGTCGAACTTAAGTTTTGGAAGACCACGAACAAGTTCGTTTTTAGCCAAATGGTTTATAGTCAAAGTTAAGATGAGATAACCGACGATGCCACAACCATGACTTGGTCTTAGATGCTTTGGAAAGAAGGCATACAGGAGAGGCGGCCATCATGTTTTGAATGGACAGTGTGTAGAGATTATCCCCTCAAGAACCCTTTAACAAATCATTTCCTGCAAGATCGCGAATAAAGAAAGTAAGTTGTCAAAAAGCCACTTCAAGGTTTGAATCGCAAAATTGTCCCACTGAAAATAAATGATGACCAAGTCCCTCCACATAATATACCCTTGAAATCGTAACATTCCCAATTTGATATTCACCGTAACCCATGATCTTCGCAATATGGTCGTTGCTGAATTTAACCGTTCCTAGAAACTTGCTGACGAAATTTCTGAGCATCGAGCGATCTCCAGTCATATGCTTTGAGCATCCAGAGTCCAAGTACCAGATGATGATTTGGACAACCTGAAAATATCACCAGACAAAGACGATGTATTGGAATCTAGTAGTTCCTCTGTGTTAGCATGTACAGATATATTTATCTTAGATTTGCTAACCGAAGATTTCTTAGGCTTCTAGATTTGCTTCCTAAATGCCGGCTTAGATTCTAGTTGTCTAAGATCCTGAGGTACTTCTTCACTGGTAGGCACAATAGTGGGGGCAGACCTAGTTAAAGGGCGCTTTTTCCATTTCTTAGTGCTAGTGTTCCTATTTAAAGGACGCTGAGACCTAACTTCCGTGGATGTGATCCTAGTTAAAGGCACGTAGTTCCATTAGCAGTGAAGGTCCTACCAGTGGGTTTCCATTGCCAACCAACTTGGGTGAATTTCTTCTCCGTTGGAATCCATTCAAGATTGTTCCTAATTGTATACATTTCATTCACGTGATCAACAAGGCATAAATCATGATGCTTAGAAAACATGCATTCATTACAATTCCAAGATCTCAAATTAGAATTCACATTTTGCTTAGGCTGTTGCACAAGCGCATGGCCTTTAGTCTTAGTTACATGATTCTTTTTATTCAAATTTGAAATAACATTCCTAGGGTGAACTTCTACTTTCTTCTTCGCAGTCCTACTAGTGGAAGGCTTGATCCTATTCTTCTTGTCTTGAGATCCTTTAGCCTTAGTAGATACAATTACTCCTGTAGAAGCCAAGGGAACATTAGTGACAGATTTTGATTTAGCCTTGATGGGTGTGTTTAATATTGGCTTAGATCCTGGATTCTTATTGAATGGAGTCATGGCAATGGTGGTGGTTTGTTGTTTAAGTGGTGCAGAACCCGGTAGTCCTATGTACTTTAAGTGCTCTAAGCATTGTTGTACCCTCTCAATTAAAGCGTGAGCATGGTAATAGTGACCATTCCTAGGTTCAAGTTCACAGAGATCATCTAACTCTCCCCTAGCAAAATTCGCGTACTCAACTGCATGCTCCATATAGGACTTATATGATAGTGGATTGTTCTTATGGTACGGGTTCTTAGTGATCACCACCTTGTTGGTTTTTGGATCACTAGAGGTCGGGGCAGATATTGTAGCTAGATTATCAACAACTTCATGTCCTTTGAGTTGAAGTGTCTCATTTAATTCAGCCAAAACCATGTTTTTGTCTATGAGTTAAATATTTAAGTCAGATATTTCCTCTCACTTACGGTTCAATTGGTCAACGAGTGACTTTTGCTCTGCCGCATTAAAAGCGAAGCGATCTTCTAATGAACCATAAATTTGTGAAAAACCCTGCTTTACTTTATCAAACTCCCCTAGCATAGAATTAACTCTATCTTCTAGGGCATGATTTTTAATCTTTGCAGCCTCTAGTTCCAGTTTCTCTTCTACGGATTCTCTCTTAAGTCTCATAATTTCTTCCTCTAATGCCTGAACCACCTGAATCATCTTGTCACTTGTCTCAACGGAGTTTTCACAATCATTTGTTTTTTAAAGAGTTTTATTTTTAGATTGATTTTCAATTTCAAGAGATATACAATGTTGTTGAAGCTCATTAAAACGTTTTGAAAGTGTGTTATAAGAATCTTGAAGCTTTAAAAAATCATCGTTAGATTCGTGACAAGAATGGTTATCAACAGTATTCACATGTTCAACAATATTCACAGATATATCATGCACATCATCACATTTATTCACAGTAGATGAAATCTCATGAGCATATTCAATAGTAACAACTTGCATCACTTCGAGAGACACTATATGTTCTAAGAATCGGTCATATTCGGATAAAATCTTTTCTTTCTCAATTAAATGTTGTTCATAAGCATCATCCATTTCATAGAAAACTTTTTGAACTTCACCCATTTCAAAACTTAGATTTCCCGCGAGATAATAGACTCCATTTTTAATATTGTTTACAAACGGAACGATCTCTTTCTCAAACACCGTTTTCATGTGGTCGAAAGCCCATTCTCCAGCGGTTTGAGCCGTTGAAGTCGTACATTCCAGGATGACCTTGTCAACGGTAAGGTATCGCTCTCTCTCTTCCAAGCTTAGCAATACCGTACTTACCGGTGGAAGATTCTTAGGAATTTCCTTAGGTTCGTCCGAATTAACAAGTGTAGGAAGTATACTAAGGCTTTCTCTAGTAGGCATGTAAGCTGGTGTGTGGATAAATTCCTTTTGCATATTAAAACGAGTTCTAAGATCTATTTTTGCATATGATGCATTCATTTGTGCATAATCATACTAAGGATATGTAGGAAGTAATTTTAACCGATTCTCTTCATGTAGTGACATGCTCTCAGATTCATTTAAAAACACAATCGGATCTAAGACCAATCCTAACTTGGTTGCATCATGAAGTCGTGGGTTGTGGTTAAATTCTTGCTTTGCATACCCCGGGTTAGGTGGTAGGTCTAATAGACGCGATAGATTGAACTCTTGAAAAGAAGAATGAAACAAGTGTACTAAATGTGAAGCAACGTATTGTTTTAAAAGCAAAATTTCAGTCTTTTTAACTTTCTCAGGCGCCTTAATTTCTGTTTCAACCCTTTTAGACTCGAGAATTTCGAAATCCGTTTGTAGTTTTTGAAAATTATTAACGACTCACTCTTTTTCTTTAAGTTCTTTCGAAAGATTTGCTCTTAAACTCTCAATTTCTAGCAGATTATCCATTTGGACTTGCCTAAACCTATCAAATTCAGGATTGGTTAAGGTAGTGGACACTGGAGTTAATTCCAAGGTTTTAACCTTTTCTTTATGCAAAGCAAGCTCGGCAGATAAAGTCTGATTAACACTAAAGGTTTCAAGGACCGCATTATTCATTTAGCTAAGCATAGATGCCGACACCATAACCAAATCAGGTTAGCAAACAAATTTGTAGTCGTAATAGCTCCCGGTTGTGGTTCACTCAAAGTTTGGAGACTTGCATTGATATTGCTATCATTGTTTGTCAACTCTATTAAGTTACTAACCATCAGAGGCTGTTCCGGATACTCAGACACTTGCTCAACTTGATAAGGTACAATACTAGTATCCGTAGCAGTATTTGGTACCTCAGAAATTGTATCAGCTCCATAAAGTGAAAGATTTGCCATGAGACCTGCCTTGGCGGTATTGTAATCATCACAGTCAGAGTCGTATGCATCCAAATCATCACATTGATATGCGGCATTGTTTGTGATGGCTGCTGCGAGACCGTCCGTGTCCGCAACTCCCGGATCTGCGAGAAATACCAAATCTTCTTCATCAGCTCACGTCCTTGGCCTTGAGCATTCACCAAGTAGATCTTCTCCTGAAACCATGTGCTATCCCTTTTCCTCTTGGGCTGCTTGCATTCTCGAGCCATGTGCCCTTCCCCTTTGCAGTTATAACATATAATCATCTTCATTTTGCCAGTATTATTACCCCTTGTAGCAGCATTGTTAGATGAACGTGAACCAGCAGTAGATGAACTGGGTCTCCCCTGAAGTGGTTGCACCATTACTCTGTCATCTTGAATTGTAGACTGTTGTCGAGAGTTAGAGGAGTTCCTTAACTGATTGTTTGTTGGAGCTGGTCCTCTGTAACCTCGTTTGTTCAATGTTTGAGTGAGATAAGCAGACATTTGAGCAAGTATATCAGTAGGACTATCCCCTTGTCTAAACTCAGGGACAGGAATCTCATCATCACAATAGAATGCTGGTGCTGATTGAGCTACAAGCTGATTTAAGGGAACACTACCATGTTGTGAGTAATGGGGTTGAGGAGCCTCAAGTTGTTGATAGGTAAGAGCAGGGTTTGTTGGAGGTTGATAAGGTGAATACTGTTGTGAAGCATAAGGTAACTGATGTGAATCTCCTAGTGATAAGGTGAATACTCTTGTGGCAAGATCGAATGTTGTGGGAAGCTTGGTGTTTGATACAATGGTTGATAGGAAGATTGGTGTCCCAAAGCACACAGAGAGTTGTGATATGACAATGTTGGATGGTTTGCCATTAATGGCAATGGTTCTTGATAGGATCCCTGAGAGATGCGTTTTTGGATCAGGTGCTTCTCGTGTTGTTGCAAGAAAGCATAGAGTTGATCTAAATTTGACTTGTGCAAATCTCGAATCATCTTAACATCGGTGACATATTGACTCCATTCTTGGGGTTACGTGTTCAAGAACTTTGTGTTTAGTTGAAACTGAGCGATCCTTAGATTATACACGTTCATATCATTCATCAAAGTGGTGAAACGCCAGTAGTAATCGTGAAGAGTCTCCCCTGGAATGTATGTAAACCTATCAAACAAGTCATACAATTGACACTCTCGTTCTTGCTTAGTTAGAGAGGTCCCTTGTAACAAAACAACTAATCGATCCCAAAGATCCTTTGCCACTGTATGTTCACTTACCATTCTATAGATATCTTGTGGAAGAGCTTGAAGTATTGTCTGAACAACCCTTTCATTTGCATCGACAATGAGTTTGTTAGCATCTGGTAACTCATGATACAACCTTGGTTGCGTCACATTGTTGACAGTAACTTCTCCCCAATCAAGTGGACCTTTTTCAATGGATTGAAGCATAAGTCTACCATTGGGTTTGCCCATGATGTGAGTTTTCATGCGACCTTGCCATGCTTCAAATAAATCTTTGATGAGCAACGGTGGGCGAGTGTCGGTACCCGAGATGATTGAGATATCAGTAAGTGATGTCATTGTAGGCATGAATGAATGAGGATTCATTTTTTGAACACTTGATTGAAAAAGATTATCTTTTGATCGTTCAATGAAGTAAGGATGTGAAAAAATGTTGTTGTCGATTTAGATCGTGTGTTGATGTATCAGTATTGAAATCCACTAAGAATCCTAGAAAAATATTCTAAATAAAACCAATCACTAATCTTTGGAATAACCTAGATCTTCAGATAAATGATGGATTTTCGGAATACTAGGATTTTCAGAATAATTGGGTTTTCAGAGATTTAACCAATTTTCGGAATACTTGACCTTTTCAGAGAAATCTTCGGAATATAGGATCTTTTCAGAGAAAACTTCGGAATAACTGGGTTTTCAGAGAAAAGACAATTTTCGGAATAATTGAACTTTTCAGAGAATTATTCGGAATAAGTGATCTTTTCAGAAAAAAACCAATTTTCGGAATAATTGAACTTTTCAGAGATTTCTTCGGAATAAATGAATCTTTTCAGATAATTGACCAATTTTCGAAATACTTGATCTTTTAAGAGAAATCTTCGGAATAAATGATCTTTTCAGAGAATTAACCAATTTTCGGAATAATTGATATTTTCAGAGAATTCTTTGGAATAAATGATCTTTTCGGAGAAATCTTTAGAATACTTAACCCTTTTCCGAAAAAACTAATTTCGGACTTATATAAACCCTTTTCCAAAAGAAAAATTTCGGAATAATAAACCATTTTCCGAAATTTCAGGTACGTCTGGATGTACAGTAACTGAATAATAGCCAAAAAATTCCCAAAAAAACGAAATTTTTTTGTGATTTCAACCAAGATAATCAAACCGAATGTTTTGTTTATCACTTTAAACCATAAAATCACAAAAATTTTCAAGATTTGAGATGGATTATCCTAAAACACCCATTAACCCAAACAAACACTAAACAACACGAATCAACTTACCTTAAATCATCCCATGCTCTTGATACCAATTGTAGAACAATGATAATCTTATAACTAATCAAGAGGGTTGTTGTTATTCTAGAGAGAGAAACAAGAGAGAGAAACAAAGAAACTTTTATTAATGTGTAAAATAAACTAATCAACCAACACCCCTTTCCATGGTGGAAAGGGGTTTATATATACCCAAGTCCTTAAGTGGACTTGGGCTTCCGGCCCATGAACATGCTCATGGGTCGGGCTAAACATAATATTACTTAAACAATACTACGAGCCTATAACTATATTGTTGGAGTAACCAAGACTTTCTTAATACACAAAACGTATTTCCAACAAAAACCCTAGCCTCCCTTTTGTTCTTCCTTTGGCCGCCGGTTACAACACCACAACAAGGGGTGTTTGTTTATTTTTGGTGATTAAATTCAAGTGGAATTCGTTCGTGTTATCGTCCTCCATTTGTTTCACGCATTCGGTAATCCTTAATCCTTTTCTTTTGTTTCTTTTATTTAATCAAGAACATGAAACATGGGATTAAATAAATCAAGTAATTAAAACATGTTAGATAATCATGGATTATATAAAAGAAGGGATGTTGGGTTGGTTTGGTTCGGCCGCCGCAAGGGAACCGAGAGGCGAAGCTCTCGGTGGTCTTCGAATCACCACCAACCGAGACTTCATGGTCTCGGTGGGGCTGTACTGGTCTCGGCAGCAAGGAACCAAGGGACCCCGACTTGTGTCGGGGTACCGTTTGGTTTATATCGGTCTCGGCAGTAGCAACCAACACCACCGGCTTAAGCTGGTGGCTGTTTTGGGTCAAGCAGGGGGAACGCAGGCCTCGGCAGGGGGAACCACTGGCGGGAACCTTGTTGTGGTTAGCGGTTAGTCGAGGCTAACCAGTTGGAACCACCGGCTGCAGCCGGTGGTGATTTCTCAAGGTCAGTGGCAACCAGCTGAGCCGGTTAGCCACTGGTAAGGGGGTGTTTGTTTTGGTCCGGTTCATGGGGAATTCGATCCGGTTCACGGTATGTCTAAATTAAAAACACAGATCCGGTTCATGACCAATTTTTACAAGTATATTATTTTTTTTACAAGAGAATTAAATTAATTAAGACATGGCAAATAATTAATTTAATTTAACATGGGCTTAGGTTAATTATTATTTATGAAATAATACATGTTTTAACCTAAGTATTTTATTTATTTAATTTAGACTATAGTGTTAATTAATTATTTAAGGCATGAGATATAATTAATTAATAAACATGACTTAGGTTATAATTAATATAATATTAATACATGTTTAACCTAAGTATTTTGTACACCTTAATATAATTAAATCATGCTTATATTTAATTAAATCATATAGTCCATAGTTTATTTATGTTATTTAACCAGTAAACTAATGCTTATATTATTAGCTTATTAATAAACTATACTAATAATCACATGACTTATGTTATTTAACTAGTAAACTAATGCTTATATTATTAGCTTATTAATTAAGCTTATTTCTATATATGGAAACTTTCTATTTTAGGAAACTTACTATTTTTGGAAACTTTCTATTTTTAGAAACTGATCTATTTTAAAAAGTTAATCTATTTTTGGAAACTTTCTATTTTTGGAAACTTTCTATTTTTTAAAAAATTTCTATTTTAGGAAACCTTCTATTTTTATAAAGTTACTTATTATTACACAAGTATAATAATACAAGAAATACAAGTAATACTTAATCAGAATACATAGAATACATGATAAACACAACATAACCTTAAAATCAGTAAAACAAGACAAGAACATATCAAACAAGCTAAGACATGATATAATCAGTTACGTACTCAATAAACAGAATAATTATACATGTCCCCTATTTATGTAGCATTAGTGAGATCGGAGTAGGACTTCCATTCGTTCGTCTTTTCCGTTTACTAGACACAAGGTACGGATTTCCCGTCCCTTCAGTATGGACATTCTTTCCTTATTAGGATTCCCCGTTTGCAGCCAACTGTTTTCCCAGTATTGTTTTATATGTTTGACTACTTATGTTAGTTTAAGAGCCTAAGCCATATACATGCATGACCAGTGTCACCTAGTTATGGAGGTACCATAACCATAACACTAGAGGCACAAGTGTTATGACTTCCCCACGGCGAAGTGATTGCTCGTGGCGTCCCTTTACAGTTTTGGCCATTATACTATATTATCATGTGGGACGTATGGGTGCATCCTAGTTACATGTTTTACCATTAATACCAGAGTGAATGCGATGTGTGCCTTGCATCCTTCACTAGGAGTTGATCCCTCCTACTCAGACTATTTAATTAGAGGCAACCCCTCTAATTGTATGACGAGGTCTCCCCTCCAAGTATTCATGCACGGTGGAACCTCATGACCTATATGGGCTATTGGCTAACTAATACAGATTTTTTTATAGAAACATAAGTCTTTTCAAACTATAAAACCAATTTTATGAACATGTTCCAGGTTACTTAGGACTTATACATTTCCGCTGCTATGAGTCTTTTATGCTTATATTATTCCATGCTATATGTAGAAACTAGAAGGGGGGGTTGAATAGTTTCTCTTCGATTGGTGACCAAATTAAAATTACTTTCAATTTGGTTTTTATCAAAACTATCTTTTGTTTGAAGCTAAGTTGCATAATGATTAGGTTCAATTCAAATGCACTAGCAAAGATAATAGGTAAGTGTAATGATAATGAAATAAGTAAAGAGTAAGGAAGGAGACAACCTAGTGGGAAGACACCAAGATTTATAGTGGTTCGACAACGAGGCTCTATCCTCGTTTCTACTCCACTCCTCGAGTACACCTACTCGAGATTTCCACTATATCCACAAGCTCCCTTCTCGGAGGAGAAAACCTTACATCGTTCCTTACATTATTTTCCGACACTAAGCTAAATGTCGAGACCTAATCTTTAGCTAGGACCAATCTACACAACGTTGCCTACTTCACAATTTAACGACACAAGGCTAGATGTCGAGTTCTAATCTTAAGGTAGAACCAATCTTCACGACGTTGCCTACTTCACCATTTTACGACACAAGGCTAGATGTCGAGTTCTAATCGAAAGCTAGAACCAATCTTCACGACTCTTCACTTTGAAGCTAAGTGAGAACTTCACACAACACAACTACTAATCACTTTCAAGTTTAGTGAGAACTCACAAGACACAACCACATCACTTTATAGTTTAGTGAGAACTACTAATCAAATCTATTATAACTCAACTAGACTTATCCAAGTACACACATGTAGCTTGGATTTACACAACACAAATCCAAGCAAACACATATGCAATGGATGTACACAACAAATCCAAGTATCCACAAATAACTTGCATGAACACAACTAGTCCAAGTATTCATAAATACAATGGATTGACCTAAAACAAAAAGGGTATCATGATGAATATGACTAGCTCATAGATTCATCTTTATCACAACACTAGTGAGTGAGTGATCTTCTCATTGGACAAGGTAAAGGAGGGGATCAAGAGGATAATCATATGTAAACATCCTTAACACTTTAAGTGATCATTTACTAATGATTATGCTATAGAAAATAGAAAGGGGGCTGAGAAAAACGTCCAAGAGGCTTAATGGAAAATGAGATTTGACCTACTATTTAAAGGAGACAAAGTATAACGGATATATAACGGCTAGCTGGGCGCGGTACCTTATCTAGCCTGGCGGTTCCATATCGCTAAGGAACCGCGTAGCTACTTAAGGTACCGCCACTAGAGTACGCTTCGTTTTTTGTCTTTTAGTGGGGTAGGAATATCTGAGGTATTTGGAGCCTTCAAAGGATATTCTAATGGCATATGGAATATGCCATTTTCAAATTTTCATTTTCCATTTTACTAAAACATTTTCTAAAAAAGAAAGTTTATTAAAAAGTCTTTTGTCATATTAACAAAAGTGAGTTTTAAGGATAATCATTTTGATGATCACTAAGTATGATTAAGAAAGGTTAGTGATATGATTATTACCTTGATGATAGTGTTAGTTAAATAATTTATTTTGTGTTTTACACTAAATGTGTTGTATGGTTTGTTGTGATCAAAACTAAGAAAGATTAGTTAACACTAATAATGTTTTTAGGCATCACTTGCATTAACAATCTCCCCCTTTTTGATTACGACAAACGATAAACTCATTTACGTAGAAACACAAAATAATGAATTATTAACGAGTTTATCACTATCATTTCTCCCCCTTTGTCGTAGCAAAAAGGTTAGCACAAGTCTTCGAAGAACATCGAACTTTGCTAGTAGCTCCCCCTTGGTGGTTGCTCCCCCTTGCTTGGGGCACCAAGTTTGTGAGCTAAGGTGACATGCTACACAAAGGTTAGTAGAAAGGAAAGAAACACCAATGCATATATGATCACTACCTACTAAGTAACTTGAGAGGGAGAGAGAGAAGAAATCTCAAATTAGAAGCAAGTATTTTGCTAAGTTTGTCCAAAAAGGTAATTGACAAAATCAAACTTCAATCCAATGAAGATGATAAGCTTGTCAATGGGTTAAAGTTTAGAATTGATGGAATCACCCATAAGCAATTGTAAAAATTAACCATGATCAACTCAAAATAGAACTAAAGGGATAACACACAAAGGTTACATAATAGAAAAAGACACAACAAAGTAGATAGTCATACACACAATATGAGTATCTAAAGCAAAAGATATGGAAAATAAACCACTAAGCATAAGCTAGTCTAATAGTGATAATTTTCCAAGATTGCTTAAAAAAATAATAAAAGATTCTAAAGGACGATGATGCATCATTTGAAGTTTTGTCCACCGGAACGAAAACTTGAAATAGGAGGTCGAGTGAGGAGGAATTCAAGAAAATTTAACTTCTCATACACATGAGCAAGTTCAATTTGTTGAAATTGACAACAAGCACACGAGGATCCATGATGCAACACAAAATCGGTTGATGGGGGTATGGCATCAAACCTAGGGTTTGGTGGTGGAGGGGTAATGGGTTTGGGAATGTTTTCACAATGCCTTGTGAGGTTTGGGAAGGTTGAAAGGTCATTGAGTTGAGGGGTATTGAAGGATTGAGGTGGTGGAGGAACATTTTCTTTAGCTCTGGTGATGGGGTTAATGGTATAAGTCTCATTCCAATACTTGATTAGAGAGAAGGTAGGGTTTTTGGGTGGTTTGGAGGAAGATGGTTCATTCTTCTTAACCCAAATAGGTCGAACCGAGATTTTCGGTTTCTTTGAAAGCTTGGACGAGGAAGCTTTGGGTGAGTGGGGTTGTGACAAAGAAATGTCAAGGTTAGGAATGGAGGAGTTAGGCATTGTGAGAGTGTGAGAGTGAAATCTCAAGGTTGGGAAGGTGTGAGAATGAAATCTCAAGGTTGTGTGAGAATGAATTCTCAAGGTTGGGAAGGTGTGAGAATGAAATCTCAAGGTTGAGGTATAAGTAAAATGTAATCAAGGTAAGAATTTGAATACAAAATGTGAAGTGTCAAGGAATGTTTAGCCAAAATGAGCAAACAAGGAATCTTGACATGGTATAGGGTTTTAAAAGTTTTGACCAAAAAATCGTCAAAAGTCATTTACTGTCCGCGGTACCTTATAGGGACCGGCGGTTCCATATTGCTAGGGAACCACGGGACTTTAAGGATCCGCGTGCAGTAGACTTGAAACCAAGTTTTTCCAAGGTTTTGGGAAAAACTAAGACTTTTTCAAAAAGTTGCAAATCTTGGAATTTTACCTCTATTAGCACCAAATTATGCTAGGGTTGCATAAAGCAACACATTCACAAAGAATGTCTTGACAAAGGGTGACAAAATAATTTAGATATCATTTTGAACCAATTTTAGTCAAGTTTTTAGAGGTTGTGATAGATTTAGGTTCAATTTTAATTTCAAATTAAAGTTGATTAATGTGCACATAAGAATAGGAACACATAAAGCTAAATCCATAGAACAACTTCATGAAACACTCATGAAGGAAGCAAGTACAAAGATAAATAAAACTAACTAATACAAAGCTAGCTTATCATTAAATCTAGATGAGTAGTCTTCTTTGGCTTGGTTTTGTTGAAAACCATTTATTTAGAAAACTTCATCATTCATATCCTAGGAGGAGGCATGGAGAACAAGGCAAGCAAGAACTCTTGCAACCTCCTATTTAGTCCAAACATATCCATCCTAAGGTTATGGATGATGTAGTGGTTGTAAAGACAACATGGACAATTAGGACCATGTGTTTGTTGAAACCCATAGTATGGATCACCCAAAAGAAGGGAAAGTGGAACACCCAAAATTGGATTGTTTGAGTTGAGGTGGAGGAGGCATGTTCTCCAAGGGTGATGTGGGTGAGAGTGGAGGCATGTTCCCTAAAGGGGAAATGGGTGAGTGTGGAGGTATGTTCTCCAAGGTTGGTGAAATGGGTGAGTTAGGAGGGGTAAATGGTGAAGTCACCAAGGTGTCATCAAAGTCATTCATAAAAGGAATGCTTTGGATTGGTTGGGGTTGTGTGGTCACATCCAAGGGTGCACTTGGAGTGAAGGGTGAAGAGAGCTCATTCATTCTTGAGTTGAATGAAGAGGAGGTAGAACCAATGGAGTGGTTAGTACCATGGGTGGATGTTGTCTTGCATGGTGCAAGGGGTGGTGAAGGTGATGAAGAAATTAGGATAGGAACCATCTCATTCTTAGGTGTGTGGAAGGGTGAGGAGTTAGGCTTGGGTACCTTAATCCTTATTTTGAGTGTTTTCCTTGGGGTGGAGGTCTTGGAAGTGTTTGAGGTTTTGGTACAAACCATGGTTGTTTAAGGATTAGGGAAGTATGTTTGATGTATGAAGAACATGACAAACAAGGTGGGTTTAAATGGGTGAGGGGATGATCCAAACTAGTAATGGGTTGAAATCATTTTAGGTGAATAATGAATTTAGGTAAGCTAGTTTAGGAAATGTGCAGTTTATTACAGAAAATCATGTAGTGTTTACGCAGAATTAAGAAAACAGTGTAAAGCAAAAGATGTTGTCGGACACAGTGACGGCGGTTCCTTATCTAGGGCCGGCGGTTCCTTATCGATAAGGAGTCGCGGGTTGATATGGAACCGCGACCAGAGGTCTTTCAAAAAATTTCCATCTCAAATTTTGGTTAACCCAGATTTTTACCAAAGGATTCACAAGCCAAAGTTAACTACAGATCATAATCTAATAAGCTAACTATTACAAAGATGCACAAAGCTATGTAAATCACAAACATCATTGCATAAGCAACATTTAGGATCAAAATAAATAATAATCCAAACATGTAACATAAGTTAATAAACAACTAAACCAAAGTGTTAATAAGCAAATGTTTAAAGCATCACAAGACAAGTAAACTTTGACATAATTCAAAGTCTTCACCTCCGTTTCTTCCCTAAACCCTTGATCATTTTTCCCAAATACTTGATTCCCTTTCTTGACTCAATCCGGTGTTCATACAAATCACCTCGGGTTCGAAGATTTTGACGGTAAAGTTCCTCTAAATTGAGATTATTAGGAACTTCACTAGAGGAGTGATGAGGAGGGGAAGCAATGTCATTTAAACCATCCACGAATGAGTTTGTAGAGTGGTGAGAAGAACTCGAAGAGTCAATGGGAGCACTTGTGCCAATGCCATCTCCATCACTTGTTGGCATGTCCATGTCCTCATCATTGAACTCTTGTTGGTCGGATTTACGATCAGATCTTGTCTTTCTCTTATATACCTCTTGAATAGGTAGCATGACCCGTTTGACCGGTTGAAACTGAGAAAGATCAAGATTTGGAAAATCACGGCCAACCCTTTTAAAAAGGCGAGTGAGAAGCATTGCGTAAGGGAGGTTTGTTTTAGGCTTGTGAATAGCATAATTGATCCGTTGAGCGATAAAATATGCCAAATTGTAATTGGTGTTGGTAAAGATGCAATATAACATATGCACTAAACACGCCGGAACATGATCCCGGTTTCCACCAAGACAAAACACATTTTCCCTAAGGATATTGGTCCATTGAACCATATTATCATTAAGGTCGCTTAAGAGAACCTCATGACGTTTCACCGAACGTACCTTAGTATGAAGGCTTCTCTTAACGGGTCGATTACGCTTTTTGGAGACAATGTCGACAATGAAGTCAAGATCAATTTCCTCATGATCATTTGGAGGAAAATTGTAGGATTCAAGGAGAGCACTAAGCTTCCATTTATTCGTGAAGCGACAAGTGCCTACAAATGGGACATCAAGAATTTGACCAAACACTTCGAGAGAGTATTGAATGAGTTGATCTTTCAAAATGAACCTAACAAATATTCCATCGTTGTTTTCAATGACGGAGTATGTGCTAAAGAACTCCAATAGGAATCGAGGATAGATGTCTTCCTTAATGTTCAACAAACAATCAAATCCAATGTTTTCAAACATGGACTTGATGTAGACATAATCCTTGATATCCTTTTGGACAACTCTACCCTCATGAAAGCAACGAGATTGAAGAGAAGAAAAAGTATGGGCAAGGTGAGTTGAGTGAAAAAAGTCGGATAGGTTTGGCATATACTGTTTAGTGAGTTGATGATCCTTTGGTATTGTGAAAACATGATTAGTACCTAAATAAACACAAGAAAATATTTCTCCAATCACTCATATGAAAAATAAAATCAAAGATAAAAAATATGAGAATGTGTTATATCAATTTCTTGACAAACAAAGGATTGAATCCGTATCATTCTCATGCTCACAATGTAGCTATTCCATTATTTACCAAGAACATATGAACTATGTTGGATCAACAATGGACTAGAACATTGGTTTTTCAAAACAAGGTTTTTAGGTAAGCATTAACAATGTCATTACCTATTTGTTCATGGGTTCATCTCAAATCCATCTTTTAACCAAAATCATTTAGGCTAAATTCGGATTTGTTCTACAAGTGGGTTTTAGTGAAATCTTAATGAATATGAACCTAAGGAATCATAGTAAAATAACCATGTCAACCCACATTCCTATTAAGGTTTTAATTCAATTTTAATTTTAAAAATCCCCAATTATGAAAGGATGAACCCTAGAACAAAATAGATGAAATTAAAAGAAAATACTTACAATTAATTGATGTTAGATGAAGGATGAGTGAAACCCACAACTTGGAATCAATTAATTTGAGTGATTGAAGGTTTTGAAAGCTTCAACAATGGTGGAAAAAGGGTAAACCGTCGGCTGTGTGTTTTTGGGAGAGAGAGGGATTGGTTTGAAAAAGAATAAAATAATCAAACTGGCGCTCTGACAAAAGTTACTGCTCGCGGTACCTTATCGATAAGGAACCGCGGGTTTGAGCCGCCGAGATAAAGAACCGCCTACAGAGGCTGGTTTTTATCAATGAAAAACGCCAAATTTTAAAAACCAAGTTTTTCTAAAATACTTAAAATTATATCATGAGCCTTTTAGAATATCATTGGATCATCATAAACACTAAGCAATATGTTTTAATGAAGGATTACGAGTTGAATCAAAATCGAAAAGAACCGAAACGGACAAACGACTACTCGTAGCAAAACGGCAAAGTGGAGAGAAGTCAAGGGAAGTGAATCAAGACTAGGACCAATGCTCAAGGGATTAATGACAATCTTCAAATAGTGGTAACGAAGAGCTTGTGTCATATATAGTGGTTTAAGACGTGCCTTTCTGGCGAAACGTTAAACGGCTTTGGTAATGAATAAACACAAAGCAATTATTCAAGTATAGACTAAGATCACTTTCAATAATAGTCTTAGTCTAAACCAAAATATGAGCAAGGTATTAATTCACTTTCTCTCCCACAAACGGCCTACTAACCATATGGGTGAAAACCATGGAAATCATGCTTGATATTTTAAGCTACTACTAACTCACTCTACATCACCATAGTGAGTCAAGTATCCAAGCAATGAAGGTTTGAGAGGATAAAAGGAAAGAATCACAAACCACAAACAAATGTCAAGGCAAGGATGCCAAGAGCAAGCACATAGTCAAGTAATGATCAAAAGAGTGATCAAAGGGCGTGTGGAAGAACGAAAGCGTACCTTGGCCACAAAGAGCAATCCATCAAGGAATCAATGCTATGCCCAATCAATGACTATGATGAGAAATAAGTCTTCAAGGACTAGTATCATTCCCAATCATCTTGGTATCATCATTCAAAGATGTAATCAATGAAGATGAGTCTTCTACAAGTGCAAGTAACTCAATGCACATCCAATTAAGTGACTGATCTTCATGAGTACCTACACAAAGCAAGATGGAAACTAGTAGATACATTTCAAGAGTAGATCTAAAATGCATAAAGACTACTAATCTTAAGTGGGATGCGATATTATCAATTAAAAGACCTATTTTTCAAAAACAAAATAGTTTTGACCAAAGACAAACTTTAGTACAACTTGACCTTCTAATTTGAGGAGACAATGGATCGATCCAAGTTTCAAAGTACAATATACTTCAAAGATCTTGAGTGACCATCGCTCTGATACCAATTATAGAAACTAGAAAGGGGGGGGGGGGGTTGAATAGTTTCTCTTCGATTGGTGACCAAATTAAAATTACTTTCAATTTGGTTTGTATCAAAACTATCTTTTGTTTGAAGCTAAGTTGCATAATGATTAGGTTCAATTCAAATGCACTAGCAAAGATAATAGGTAAGTGTAATGATAATGAAATAAGTAAAGAGTAAGGAAGGAGACAACCTAGTGGGAAGACACCAAGATTTATAGTGGTTCGACAACGAGGCTCTACCCTCGTTTCTACTCCACTCCTCGAGTACACCTACTCGAGATTTCCACTATATCCACAAGCTCCCTTCTCGGTGGAGAAAACCTTACATCGTTGCTTACATTATTTTCCGACACTAAGCTAAATGTCGAGACCTAATCTTTAGCTAGGACCAATCTACACAACGTTTCCTACTTCACAATTTAACGACACAAGGCTAGATGTCGAGTTCTAATCTTAAGGTAGAACCAATCTTCACGACGTTGCCTACTTCACCATTTTACGACACAAGGCTAGATGTCGAGTTCTAATCGAAAGCTAGAACCAATCTTCACGACTCTTCACTTTGAAGCTAAGTGAGAACTTCACACAACACAACTACTAATCACTTTCAAGTTTAGTGAGAACTCACAAGACACAACCACATCACTTTATAGTTTAGTGAGAACTACTAATCAAATCTATTATAACTCAACTAGACTTATCCAAGTACACACATATAGCTTGGATTTACACAACACAAATCCAAGCAAACACATATGCAATAGATGTACACAACAAATCCAAGTATCCACAAATAACTTGCATGAACACAACTAGTCTAAGTATTCATAAATACAATGGATTGACCTAAAACAAAAAGGGTATCATGATGAATATGACTAGCTCATAGATTCATCTTTATCACAACACTAGTGAGTGAGTGATCTTCTCATTGGACAAGGTAAAGGAGGGGATCAAGAGGATAATCATATGTAAAAATCCTTAACACTTTAAGTGATCATTTACTAATGATTATGCTATAGAAAATAGAAAGGGGGCTGAGAAAAACGTCCAAGAGGCTTAATGGAAAATGAGATTTGACCCTCTATTTAAAGGAGACAAAGTATAACGGATATATAACGGCTAGCTGGGCGCGGTACCTTATCTAGCCCGGCGGTTCCATATCGCTAAGGAACCGCGTAGCTACTTAAGGTACCGCCACTAGAGTACGCTCCATTTTTTGTCTTTTAGTGGGGTAGGAATATCTGAGGTATTTGAAGCCTTCCAAGGATATTCTAATGGCATATGGAAATTTTCATTTTCCATTTTAATAAAACATTTTCTAAAAAAGAAAGTTTATTAAAAAGTCTTTTGTCATATTAACAAAAGTGAGTTTTAAGGATAATCATTTTGATGATCACTAAGTATGATTAAGAAAGGTTAGTTATATGATTATTACCTTGATGATAGTGTTAGTTAAATAATTTATTTTGTGTTTTACACTAAATGTGTTGTATGGTTTGTTGTGATCAAAACTAAGAAAGATTAGTTAACACTAATAATGTTTTTAGGCATCACTTGCATTAACACTATACTTGTATATATGTGCACTGAGCGTTATGCTCAGCCGTTTTCCTTTCATGTCCCCAAACGGCAGGTACTCAAGGGCGCTCGTAGACTTTAAGCGTACGTGCATATGGATTGGAAACTATCTAGCCTTCTTTACTTTATTCATTTCATCATACATTTTGCTACTTATTTCTTTGGACATTGTTTAGTCCTTTTCCTTTACAGTACTTATGTTTGTGTGTGATTAGCTTTTACTTGGACTACCGATGTTTGTTTCCGATATTTCCATTCATGGTCATTTAATGTTTTTAAGACATTTACCGTGTATGCTTTGATGACACGCCATAATCACGCGTGACATTTCATTTACCAAAATGGGGTGTTACAATTATGGTATCAGAGCCAAGGCTTCGACCTGTAGGCTCTCAAAACATGACATGTGACTTATAGGTAGTCACCAGCGTCTTCCTAAAACTGACAATCGGTTTTCATGCATTCATTCATTTTCATTGTTATTTCATTCATTCATATCATTGTCGTAGGTTTATGACTAAGTAATGGTTGGTACAGGACTGGCCCTATTTTAGTCGCATGTGATTTTATTGAAACTTTTAACTTTGGGACCGACCCATAGGCGTCCCCTTGCTATGTCTTTTGTTTTGGGTGAACTGACCATAAGCTTTTACCCTCGCGCATATAAAAGTTTTTATTAACTGCATCATGCATTCATACACTGTTTTCATGCATAAAAATTTTCTCATGATTTATTGGCATAATTTTTTTTATGAATATATATTATGTTTGATCAGTTTAATCATGCATTTTGTTTTATATTGTCAGATGGTTCTAACATGCGAGCATGAACAACTCAATGCAGCAGTTCAAGCTGTGATGCAGGCCATGCTTCCTCAGCTGAGGAACGAAATCAGGGCCGAGGTGCAAGCTGCCAACAATCAGCACCAGCACCAGCATCCTAATCCTCCTCCTCCCTCAGCAACACTGATCACATGGCTGGAGCGATTCAACAAGCAACGTACTCGATCCTTCGAGAAGACTGACAGTCCCAATGAGGCTGAGAGCTGGCTAGCTCATATCGAGAAGATATTTGATGCAATGGGCTGCGACCCTGTCTTCAGGGAGGTGACAATTGGGTGGCTGGCTTGACTTGGGCTCAGTTCAGGGAGTTAGTGATGGGACAGTTCTTCCCCAAGGGTGAGCAGGACAAGCTGAAGAGGGAGTACCACGAGACCGGGCAGAGAGCTGGGGAGAACAACAACGAGTTCATGCAGCACTTTCTTTGTTTGGCTGGTTTTCTTGGCGTAGCAACAGGTACTGCCGAAGAGCAAGCATACCATTTTCGTTGGGCTCTTCGTACATCGGTCGCCAATAACTTGGTGTGTGCTACCTTTAACACGGTGGTACAAGTAGCCGATGCAGCACGTAAGCTGGAGATGTTGCAGGAGAGAGATGAATTCGGTGAGGTAGAGAGACCCGAGAAGAGGTATCTGTTCGTCACTCAGCGATGATCATTTAAATTCATTAAGTACTATACAAATATTTATCTTTCTTTATAAACTACATCTTTCAGGCAGAAGACTGGGGACCGGTCTCAACCGGCTACTCAACAACAGCCTACTCAGCACAAGGGTAACGGTCAGACCCAAGACCGTTCTGCTACGGATAGGCGTGGCGGTAATGATAATTACCGTAACAACGCTGGCAACTCCAACAGCAGCAGGTCCCTAAGCTTACTCATTTCTTATGTTACATGTTTATAATTCATAATTTTGACGCTTCAGCATCTTCTACCAGGAATCATGGTAACGGAAGGGAGCAGGACCGCAGAGGTTCACAACCCAACCGTACAGCTATCACTGGTATTATGTCTTAAGATTTTCCGCATTGTCCTAGTTGTAATCATAAAACATGTCTCATGTGTACTTTTCTAAACATGCTCCTAGCCCGCAAGGGCACCTGTTGGAGGGTATACTCACCCTCTCTGCACTACCTGCAACCATAGGCACCCAGGGCCATGTCACCGCGACAATGATGCTTGCTTCAAGTATGGCCTGACTGGTCATCGCATGAAGGACTGCCGTAAGGGTGAGATGGAGGGCACATCTGGACATGCCGACTCCAAGCGACCTCCTACTACTGGGCAGGTGTACACGACCTCGCGTGATCAAGCCAACAAGTTTGTAGGTACCATCACTAGAATCTTGTATATGTATGGTCAAGCTGCATGTGTTTTATTTGACACGGGTGTTACTCATTCGGTCATTTCTACTGCTTATGCCAAGAATTTTAGGATATCCCCTATGCCATTAGAGAATGTATTAAACATTTCCACGCCCTTAAGAGACCCTGTACGCATAACCCATGGGTACAAGAGTCTTCCCCTAAAGTTTGACGACAAGATTCGTCCAGTTGACGCACTTCCATTGGATATGTGCGATTTTGACATGATATTGGGCATGGATTGGCTATCCAAACATCACGCCACCATTGAATGCCATTCATATCGGGTCATCTTCGGTGATGTAAATGCACCAGAGTACATTCATAACGGTTTCATACCCGGAAGGTCTGTACAAATAATTTCAACCTTACAAGCACGTGCACTACTGTCACATGGTTGCGAGGGCTATCTTGCTACTGTTCATGATCTGGAGGCTGAATCTCCATCTATCCAGAATTAGCCAATCGTGTCAGAATTCCCAGACGTGTTTCCAGTAGAACTTCCGGGCATACAACCTGCTCGTAAAGTGGAGTTTAATATTGAGCTCATCCCAGGAGCTGAGCCAATTTCTAAGGCTCCTTATCGCATGGCTCCCATAGAGCTGAAGGAGTTAAAGGAACAACTTCAGGAACTGTTGGAACGCGATTTCATTCGACCTAGTGCTTCTCCATGGGGCGCACTGGTTCTATTCGTAAAGAAGAAGGACGGTTGTATGCGTCTCTACGTAGATTATCGTGAGCTTAACAAGATCACCATCAGGAATAGATATCTGTTACCACGCATTGATGACTTGTTTGACCAACTCCAAGGGCCAAACATTTCTCCAAGATTGATCTAAGGTCGGGCTATCATCAGTTACGGGTTAAAGAGCAGGACATCGCCAAGACTGCTTTCCGTACACGTTATGGGCACTACGAATTTGTAGTCATGCCATTTGGCCTTACCAATGCTCCAACTGTTTTCATGGATTTGATGAACCGTATTTTCCATGAGTTCCTGGACAAGTTCGTCATTGGCTTCATTGACGACATTTTGATTTTCTCTAAGTCAAAGGAGGAACACGAAGACCATCTTCGTACTGTACTACAGATACTTCGCTAGAAGCAGTTGTATGCTAAATTCTCCAAGTGTGAGTTCTGGTTAGACAAGGTGGCGTTCCTAGGCCACATTGTATCACCATAAGGAATAACCATGGGTCCAACAAAGGTTGGGGCTATTACCAAGTGGTCAAGACCGATATCAGCGACTGAAGTTTGCAGTTTCCTAGGCTTAGCTGGTTACTACCGTAGGTTCGTAGAGAACTTTTCTCGTTTAGCACTGCCATTGACCAAACTGATGCGGAAAGGGGAGAAATTCGTCTGGACTAAAGAAAGAGAGAAGAGCTTTGAAGAGATAAAGCAGAGGCTGGTATCTGCACCGATTCTTACTCTCCCATCTGGTACAGGTGGATTTCAAATCTATAGTGATGCTTCAGGGAAGGGACTTGGTTGTGTTCTCATGCAACATGGGAAGGTGATTGCTTACGCATCATGATAGCTTAACCTTATGAGGAGAACTACCCTACGCATGACTTGGAACTTGCAGCAGTCGTGTTTGCATTGAAGATATGGAGGCACTACTTGTATTGAGAATCATGTGATATCTTCACAGATCAGAAGAGCCTAAAATACATCTTCACTCAATGTGAACTGAACATGAGACAGAGAAGATGGTTAGAGTTGTTGAAGGATTATGACACTAATCTACAGTATCATCTTGGCAAGGCGAATGTAGTGGAAGATGCTTTGAGTAGAAAGTCGGGTATGATCAACGGCATTAAGATTGAGGAAGAGATTATAAGAGACTTGGAGCGACTAGACATTGAGATCATGGTACGTGGGCAGCATGGTTACTAGGCTAATCTTAGAGTGGAACCTGAATTACTCTCTAGGATCAAGGAAGCTCAGAAGGATGATGGTGAAATTTGGGCGATCATTCAGAACTTGGATAAGCAGATGGAGTTTTGGTTGGATGACGACGGTATCTTATGGCAGGGCACCATACTTTGTGTTCCTGATGATCTTACACTCAGGGAAGCGTTATTAGCTGAAGCTCATAGCTCCCCATTCTCCATTCATCCTAGTTCGACCAAGATGTACCACGACATCAAGCAATACTTTTGGTGGAGTGGTATGAAATAGGATGTTGCTACTTATGTCTCCAAATGTCTTACCTGCCAACAGGTTAAGATCGAGCATTAGTGGTCTAGTGGTCTACTACAACCGTTAGACATTCCAGAGTGGAAGTGGGACAAGATCACCATGGATTTTGTTACCGGTCTTCCGTAGACAAAGAGGAGGCATGATGCGGTTTGGGTTATCGTTGATCGACTTACTAAGTCAGCTCATTTCTTACCGATCCGCAAGGAAGATCCGGTCAGCAAACTCGCCGATACTTACAAGAAGGAGATCATGAGACTTCATGGTGCTCCATCCAGTATCGTCTCGGACAGAGATTCTCGGTTCACTTCGCGATTTTGGAGAAGTCTGCAAAAAGCTTAGGGTACAAAACTTAAGCTTAGCACGACTTTTCATCCTCAAACAGACGGGCAGTCGGAATGAACTATTCAGACATTAGAAGACATGCTTCGAGCATGTGCATTGGAGTGGACAGGATATTGGGATGATTATATCTGCTTGGTAGAGTTTTCATACAACAACAGTTGGCATGCCAGCATTAAGTGTGCACCATTCGAGATGTTGTATGGCAGAAAGTGTCTGACCCCAATCTGCTGGGATCAGGTTGGTGAGCGAACACTAGAAGGACCGGAAATGATAGAGTTGACCAACGAGAAGGTCGATGTAGCTAAGTAGAAATTACAGGAAGCTCGCGCACGTCAGAAGAGTTATGCCGATAAGCATCGTAGGGACTGACATTTCAACGTAGGAGATCATGTCTTTCTTAAGGTATCATCGGCACGTGGTGTTAGACGTTTTGGAATCAAAGGGAAACTCAGTCCTCGATTCATCGGTCCGTTTGATATCATCGAGCGAGTCGGTGAAGTATCTTATCGCCTAACGTTACCTCCGTAGCTTTCTCACGTCCATGACGTTTTCCATGTGTCCTTACTTAGAGGGTACATTTATCATCCCTTCACACGGTTCAAAATCCACTAAAACAGATTCGTGAAGATCTTACCTTCATAGAGGAACCCGAGCGAGTTCTTGACAGACAAGAACGAGTCATGAGGAAGAAGACGATTCCTTTCGTCAAAATCCTTTGGAGGGATCATGCCGAGCGGGAAGCCACTTGGGAAACAGAGGAGTCTATCCGGACTTCTTACCCTCACTTCAAGTTTTGAATTCGGGTATGTTCCTCTTTTAGTTTACTTTATCTATAATTCGGGGTCGAATTATTCTGGGGAAGAGTTGTAAAACCCGCATGCTTTTACCATGAACAGTACACTTAGTAAACGTACGTACATATAAAAACTTTCCTTTTAAATCACGAACACGTGTCACGATTATTAATTACAGAAGTTATGTACGTGTTATTACACGATAAGTATTAAGTACATGATGGTACACGATAATTATTAACAATAATAATTATAATCACGAACATGAAATCATGAACGTAAAAATCACGAACATGTAATTACGTACTTACGTATTATAATATGATAAATATCGTTACGAACAAGTATTTATCTATAACACGAATAATTAAGTATAACATAACACGAAAACGTGAACATACGAACACGTAAAATATTAGACACGGGAAAAAACTCGGATTCCCTTGTGGGCCCCACATGCCGCGGACACAAAAGGGATAAGAGGGCCAATCCTATTTTGGTTTTCACTAAAATAAACAAAAAGGGTTTCACCCTTTTCATTTAACAAAGTTTTCTTAAAAATAAAAAACCCTAGCCTCCCTTTTGTTCTTCCTTTGGCCGCCAGTTACAACACCACACCAAGGGATATTTGTTGATTTTTGGTGATTAAATTCAAGTGGAATTCGTTCGTGTTATCGTCCTCCATTTGTTTCACGCATTCGGTAATCCGTAATCCTTTTCTTTTGTTTATTTAATTTAAGCAAGAACATGAAACGTGGGATTAAATAAATCAAGTAGTTAAAACATGTGAGATAATCATGGATTAAATAAAAGAAGGGATGTTGGGTCGGTTTGGTTTGGCCGACGCAAGGGAACCGGGAGCCGAAGCTCTCGGTGGTCTTCGAATTACCACCAACCGAGATCCCATGGTCTCGGTGGGGCTGTGGTGGTCTCGGCAGCAAGGAACCAAGGGACCCCGACTTGTGTCGGGGTATCGTTTGGTTTATATGGGTCTCGGCAGCAACAACCAACACCACCGGCTTAAGCCGGTGGCTGTTTTGGGTCAAGCAGGGGGAACGAAGGCCTCGGCTGGGGGAACCGCCGGATAACCACTGGTGGGAACCTTGTTGTGGTCAACGGCTAGCCAAGGCTAACTAGTGGGAACCACCGGCTGCATCCGGTGGTGATTTTGCAAGGTCAATGGCAACCAGCTGAGCCGGTTAGCCACTGTTAAGGGGGTGTTTGTTTTGGTCTGGTTCATGGGGAATTCGGTCCGGTTCACGGTATGTCTAAATTAAAAACACGGGTCCGGTTCATGACTAATTTTTACAAGTATATTATTTTTTACAAGAGAATTAATATAATTAAGACATGAAATTAATTTAATTTAACATGGACTTAGGTTAATTATTATTTATGAAATAATACATGTTTTAACCTAAGTATTTTATTTGTTTAATTTAGACTATAGTATTAATTAACTATTTAAGGAATAGGATATAATTAATTAATAAACATGACTTAGGTTATAATTAATATAATATTAATACATATTTAACCTAAATATTTTATACACCTTAATTTATTTAAATCATGCTTATATTTAATTAAATCATATAGTCCATAGTTTATTTAACATGATATTATTAATAAACTATACTAATAATCACATGCCTTATGTTATTTAATCAGTAAACTTATGCTTATATTATTAGCTTATTATTTCAGCTTATTTTTATATATGGAAACTTTCTATTTCAGGAAACTTACTATTTTTGGAAACTTTATGTTTTTACAAACTGATCTATTTTTAGAAGTTAATCTCTTTTAGGAAACTTTCTATTTTTGGAAAATTTCTATTTTAGGAAACCTGTTACTTTTAGAAAGTTACTTATTATTACACAACAAGTATAATAATACAAGAAATACAAGTTATACTTAATCAGAATACATAGAATACATGATACACACAGCATAACCTTAAAATCAGCAAAACAAGACAAGAACATATAAAACAAGCTAAGACATGATATAATCAGTTACGTACTTAGTAAACAGAATACTTATACACGTCCCCTATTTATGTAGCATTAGTGAGATCGGAGTAGGACTTCCATTCGTTCGTCTTTTCTGTTCACTGGACACAAGGTACGGATTTCCCGTCCCTTCAGTATGGACATTCTTTCCTTATTAGGATTCCCCGTTTACAGCCAACTGTTTTCCCAGTATTGCTTTATATGTTTGACTACTTATGTTAGTTTAAGAGCCTAAGCCATATACATGCATGACCAGTGTCACCTAGTTATGGAGGTACCATAACCATAACACTGGAGGCACCAATGTTATGACTTCCCCATGGCAAAGTGATTGCTCATGGCGTCCCTTTATAGTTTTGGCCATTATATTATATTATCATGTGGGACGTATGGGTGCATCCTAGTTACATGTTTTACCAGTAATACCAGAGTGAATGCGATGTGTGCCTTGCATCCTTCACTAGGAGTTGATCCCTTCTACCCAGACTATTTAATTAGAGGCAACCCTTCTAATTGCATGACGTGGTCTCCCCTCCAAGTATTCATGCACGGTGGAACCTCGTGACCTATGTGGGCTATTGGCTAACTAATACATATTTTTTTATAGAAACATAAGTCTTTTCAAACTATAAAACCAGTTTTATGAACATGTTCCAGGTTACTTAGGACTTATACATTTCTACTGCTATTAGTCTTTTATGCTTATATTATTCCATGATATACTTGTATATCCGTGCACTGAGCATTATGCTCAGCCGTTTTCCTTTCATGTTCCCAAACGGCAGGTACTCAAGGGCGCTCGTAGACTTTAAGCGTATGTGCATATGGATTGGAAGCTATCTAGCCTTCTGTACTTTATGCATTTCATCATACATTTTGCTACTTATTTCTTTGGACATTATTTAGTCCTTTTCCTTTACAGTACTTATGTTTGTGTGTGATGAGCTTTACTTAGACTACCGATATTTGTTTCCGGTATTTCCATTCATGGTCATTTAATGTTTTTAAGACATTTACCGTGTATGCTTTAATGACACGCCATAATCACACGTGACATTCCATTTACCAAAATGTGGTGTTACAATGATCTTCACTAGATCATGATGTTTTGATAATGAAAAGTTTGAGTTTTTGATTTGATCTTGTTATATGTAACATGCAAGTGATAGGATTGAAAGTGGGTAATTATAGGATGTTAGTGATGGTAGAAAAATGGGTAAAATGAGTTGAAAAAGTGATTTGATATGAGTTTTGATGAGGTGGTTTAGGGCAGTAGGTTTAAGGTAAATTTTGGGTGTCTTAAGTTTGAATTATTGTAGAGATTTTCATTATCTTCGTTATGATATAAATTAGAGCTTCTAACTTAAAACGAGGAGGAAGTTACGATAGTTTGATTCTTCGTGTACCGGGAGACGAGTATCGATACAATTCGAAGTTGTCGCCGATATTTGGATCGAATCTCGGGGACTATAAAAGGAGTTTTAAAAAGAGTCAAGGGCTGTTATAAGTTTCTAAACCTAGGGTTGTGAGTTTATTTTCAAACCCAAGTGTCGGTTTTGTGGACAAAATGGTTTCACGAGTCAAGTATTCAAATCTTTCCGGTTTTTCAAGTTTAGAAATGTGTTGCGCAGGTGGTTCTAAAATGTAAATCTTTGAATGAAATTTAAACTGAGTTTTATTCAGGTTATGATTGAGTTTTTCACCAAGTTTCATAAAAATCCGAGTTTTCTAAGTAAGGGAAATGAGCTTGTACATTTGGTATGTGCCGGCAGATTTTTATAGAGAATGTAGTTTAATAAAGTGAACATATAGAAGGGTATTGTAGTACCACTTGCATTGTTGTTCTTTCGGGTTTGTCATGCTTTTGTAATGTTGAGTTTTATGTTATTAAGTATGGTTTATACTTGAGTCAATTATTAATAAAGTGCGCGCCTTATTTGGTAGGTTGCCGCTTTCATGTTTACCGGGTATCCATATCGTCGGCGATCGTCTTACCGCTACTTTTTCTACTCAGCTTATGAGTTCCGTGATTCCCTTACCTCGTGGCTAAGGTGAGTTCATAGCTCCTTTTTACTTGCACATTGTTTCTAAACACGTGGTGAGATTTTACATGGTGGAACACATCCATTTAAATATTGTATGCTATCTAGATATTGCATGCTATCCAGAACTTGTATTCTTTCCAACAGTTTTCATTGATATTATTGCTTTTAGTCTATAGCCCTTAAGTTTCCTCTCTTGATCATGAATCGTTAAGTTACTTTTGTTGCTAAGCGCGAATATTGTGGGTGGATCCATCGGGATTGACTATCCCCGTCCTATGTTGCGGTTGTTTAACCATTGACACATTGCATTTGATTTATTACTTGAGTATTTGGGTTGATTAATCCCTAGAGGAACTTACACGGATGTTAAACCTCGGTTCATGAACTAAATAGCAATAATAATAGTTTCGGACTATGGTTATCGTACGTAGCCATTTTCGCTATTTCTTGTTTTACAAATAAATGATTGTGTTCCACAACTTTAATGCTAAACCTATGAATATCACTCAACTTTGTGTTGATGATTTTACATGTTTAATCTCAAGTAAAATGCTTAGTTTTGCTTGGATGGGAGCCCGTAGGATATTATTGCAGCTTGGAGATTTCTGTTATACTTTTTAAAGTTTGGTTTTGGTAAAAACAGGCAGAAGTTTATTCTGTATTTTGGTAACTATATGTTATAAATCATGATGAAATAATAGATTTTTCCGCTTATAAAACTCTGGGACCTTTGTTTAAAAACTCTGATGTTTATGATGTAATGTATATGATTTTGTTACGTCAACTTTGTGTCAACAGTATTTCATTGTTTCTTGTACCATGACATGGCACTCCCTTGCTGCCTACATGTTTCCTTGCCTGATTTTGGGGGTCTCATAGTATATTTCAAACGATTACCCAAAACCCTAAGAAATCAAAAGTACATTTCCACTGCGTGTATACACACTATACCTACACGATTAAACCCAGTTGTTAGATCTCCCCAAACTTGAACAATAACACCAAAAGGAAAACCTTATATTTAGGGTTGTTTGGAATTCGGTTTTCCTAAGGGGGCACCAATTTTTTGAGGTTAAGGGATAAATGGAATGAATGAAATATCATAACAATAATCCGCCTTATATATTGGTAAAACCTAATGAGGTTACTTGTTACCAAAGATATTCTAAAAGGATTCTAAAATCTTATTTTCTCCTTCTTTTTGTTCAGGCCGGTCAAAAATTAACCCAAACACCCATCGGGTTGATTTTTTGACAATCTACAAACTTATATGGTATTTACATTAATTACCTTAAAGTTAAAAGTCTTCCCATTAGTTAACCGTTAAACCTTTTAACTTATAAACTAACAATCGTTAAATGTTCAAGTCGAGGTAAATTAAATAAATACAATAAATATGTAATATATATATTTAGTATATAGATTCTTAATCTTAGTGTATAAGTGTGTGACCCCGTAGGCTCACGCACTTCTAGCTGTATAAATATAACTATGACTTTCGCACTTCCCAACAACTCCCACTTGCGAAAGTCTCCATCATAGTATAAACTATACTAACATTGAAAAATAGTCTAGCAACATCATCAATGCTCCCAAAATTACTTGAGTATGGTTTTAGTAAACATCTCAGTCAAATGGTATAAGTCAATGCATCCTTTTTGTTTCTAATACGTATTAATTATGAATATGGATCAAATGTCATTCCATAACTTAACGATTTGTTTCTCGTTTTTGTATTGATCATGATTACCAGATGTAGAAAGATAACATCTTCACTACCATTTGGACACAACCATGCACTCATCTGATCAACCCTCCGATATCTATCACACTCCCATTATTATAGGTGGAACAAAATCTTATTTGACTACAAGTATCTTTCACACATGTTAAAGGCATCTCTGACTTACACGCTTTATAATTGCCCTCATAATAGGAACATCGTTTTCATATAATCAAGAAATGTTATCCATCCATGCGAAGACCCGATTGCATCTCAAGACTAAGGACAAGCAATTCCTACCATATGTGTAACTACCTATTGTTACTCGTGGATACTATTCATCACTGGTACTGTTCACTAGGTATTGTCCATCATTAATGTTCATCGGGGGGTACTGTTCTTCGAAACTTTTACTATTTTTTTATATTTTTTTACGAGTTATTGTTCATGGCATCAGACAGTGATCGGGGTCAATTATCTTAGCTTTTATATATGTGTACGGTGGCCGAATATGAAAATGAGTTAGTGATTTCAAAGCGAGTAACGAGGATCTTTATAAGCTTACTTAATCGTCTTATATCTTTCGTCTTAAACTGTCAATACAACGGGAACTATTGAGGTCAAGGCCTACAACTTTAAAAGAAGCCTCTATGTAGCCCGTATCACTTAGGATCGTTTTGAAGCAGTTACGAAAAAAGAGCAGGTCGTTGTCGGTGAATCAAATAAGTGTGAAAACACTTATCCTTTTACCACTTAAAACAAATAAAAATGAGACCAAAATGTGTGTTTAATGTCGTAAAAGTCGGAATTAAGCATGGTTTATGTTTTTGTTGTGTTTTAGGACCAAAAGATGAAAAAGGAAGAAAACATGGGCTTTCACGGGCTTTTATTGAAGAAAAGACAAAAGACAAAGTCAAAAGATCAAAAGTGCAAAAAGAACGGAAGTCAAATGCCTATTCTGAAGACTTATCGAAGAAAAAGTCCAAAGACGGAAGTTTAACAAAGTCGAAGAACCAAATCTAATAAAAGAAGAAATTAGAAGACGAGTTCATTTTATTTATCTACAAATCCCGAGACAAAGTCGAGAATGTCGAATTAAATAAAAAGACGAGAAGGCAAAAAGAAAGAAGGAAGCACCACACCTATCACTCCTCCACTATAAATAGTCTCATTATCATCATTTGTAATAGTTAGTTAATTTTAGTTTTTCATTAGAGTAATTAGGAGTAGGTGTAAACAAAACTCTCTCTCAATTTTCTTTAATCTTTCATCTTTAATCTTTCAATTGTTAAACCTTTAATCTTTCATCTTTAATTTCAAGCTTTTCAATTAATCTCATTCTTTCTTTCTTGTTTTAATTTTGTGTTGATTTGGTTAATCATCATGTTAGCATATTTGATCTTATTGCTTACTTATTTAAGTTGTTTATTTCTTGTTTTTATTATTTTTATGTAGTTGATTTTAATAGCTTATTGTGCTTATTGCTTATTTTATGTTTAGCTTATTTTTATTTGAGTGGATTTGGTAGTTTAATGTTTTTAGAAATAGATTTTATTTATTTTGCTTATTTGGTGTTTTTTTAGAGTTTTAATTTGTGTCTTGTTTGGCTTATTTTAAAAATTAGTTTAGCTTAATTTTTGCTTATTTGCTTAGTTAGTTTTAGTTTATTGTTCTATTTCCTGAATTATTTAGAAACCCCTTTATTCCGAATTATGTTTTTTTTTGTTTATCCCGAACTATGTTACAAACCCTCTTTTTCCGAAGTATATCTTTTTATTCGTATTCCGAATTACAAGTCATTTTTAAATTCTGAACTATAAACATTTTTTATTTATTCTGAATTGCATGTAAAACCCTAATTCTGAATAGTATTTCAAACTCATATTCCGAATTATCTTAAATTTATTTATTCCGAATAACAAGTTTTACACATTCCGAATTGCAACCTAATTCCTTTTCCCGAATTTATTCAGATTACTATTCCGAATTATGTTTGGTATAATATTCCGAATTATTTTCTGTTATTACATTCCGAATTAAAATCTGTTTTTTTGTGTGGTATTCGAATTAAATATACAACGGATTCCGAATTACAATTAGGAATATTATTCCGAATTGTTTCAATTTTGATTAATTCCGAATAGTTTAAGTTTTACTTATTCCGAATTCTTTTAAGATTCAGTATTCCGAATTGTTTTTAGGAAACTTATTCCGAATTAATTTCATTTTTCACATTCCGAATTAAATTTGTTTATGCATTCCGAACTGTTCTAAAATTTTATTCCGAATTATTTTAAAATTTGTATTCCGAATTATTTAAGATTTTAAACTTCAAATTGTTTAAAGATTTTTATTCCGAATTATTTTTAGCTTAAATTTCCCGAATTGTTTTGCTTGGTTTTTATTTTTAATTTTACTTTTTATTAAGTTTTAATTTGATTACTTTCTTTATTATTTGTCATTTGTTTTATTTTTATTTTTATTCGTCAAGTTTTAATTTTTAGTAGACATAGATAACCATATTTTCTTTGATCCACCAAAAACAACTGAGTCACATTTTGAACCGAGATAAATTCGATTAGACCGAGAATGATATAGACACACCGAGAACAACATTTTCTTATTAAAATTCAGTTATTAAAATGGCGCCGTTGCCGGCTCTTTTCGTAAAGATTAACGGTTTTTTGTGAGAGACGCGTTGGATTTTGGGATCCGTTCACTCGTGAACGTTATTTTTCTTGCAAAAATTTCAAAATTTTCTAAAATCCAAAAAAATTAATAATTTTCAAAAACCCAAAAACATTTAAAAATCATAAAAAGCAATTCTTTTCTAAAGTTTTGCACCAAAAATATTTCTTTTTAGATTAACCTTGTTTCTTCTTCTATTTTTTGTCCATATTTTTCTTTTGTAGGTGTATGCGTACTCGTGCGCGCAAGAGGGAAACCACTCAAGCCGATATCGAGACTCGTGCTATTGACACCATGGATAACCGACCAATGATCGAACTCTTGCAATCGCACATTGAAGGCAATGACGATGCAATTGTGGTGCCAGATATTGGAGCCAACAACTTTGAGCTAAAAACCGGTTTAATTTAAATGGTATCTGTTGCACCTTTCTTAGGCCGCACTCATGATGATCCTCACGATCATATCAAGAGGTTTGTACACTTAACTAATACTGTAAAATACAATGGGGTCTCACAAGAGGCAATTTGTTTTCTCATCTTTCCTTTCTCTCTTGAGGGACAAGCTCGGACTTAGCTTGATAAGGAACCACCCCAAAGTATTGCCACATAGGCGGACTTAGAGACTAAATTCATCAATTACTTCTTTCCACCCTCACGTACTACCGCTTTACGGAATGATGTAATCAATTTTGAACAAAAGTACGCTTTTGGAATATTTGGAGCTACGCTTTCACCTTACCACACTTTCTATCACCGTGCTCAACAATGCTTAAGGGAACCTCGCCTACTCTACTTTGGCTTGTGCTCTTCACCTTAGGCTTATGCTACTTGTTGAATGAGAGTCATTTATTTGACCCCAGCGGATTTTCTTCAAGGTTTTCTATGGACTTTCAACCATAGTATTCGGGGTCGAGTCAGGCTCATGACTCGGTTAACAAAAACAAGCGCTTCTCGGGAGGCAACCCGATGATCTATCCTTCTTTATCTGTTTTTCATAATAAGTGTAGGGGGAGCCACGTAGGTGTTTGTTGTTTTGTTTCTTATGATGTGTAGGGATTGGAGCTTTTAAAGATCCACTTTTGATGATATTTGACGACCCATGATCCCGTGTACCCGTTTTCCCGGTTCTATCCTAAACTCTTGTGATTCAATATTTTATATCCATAAATGTTGAAATGGGAATCACTTTAGTTGTCTTTTCCTTATCAAGATTTAAACAAACATGCCCAATGTCCTAAGTGTAGGGGAGTTTACTTCCACATGCTTAAACATTGAGGACAATATTTATATTAAGTGTAGGGGAGACTTCTATCGAAGTTAAGTGGGCTTTTTTATGAATTTGTCCTCATTTTAACCGGAAAATTAATATTTTTCGACATTTTTCAAAATTTTTGATCTATTTTGGGCTAGTAGTATTTTTCATTTATTTTCTTTTATCTTCTTTCCTTTTGTCATCACCATCATATGTATATATTCTATTTCATGAATAAAGTCAAAATAAATGAATAAATAAAATGGTTTTAACAAGTATAAACGTCTTTGATATATTAGGCCCGTCGTGAATATTTTGACTCAACCCGAGTTTACTTATTTAAGTTTACTCTAGCTAGTATCCTTAACCATATGGACCTTAATTGGTTTATTAGGCTAAGCATCCACGAGTCTCATTCCTTGAGATTTTAAATTGTGGAGAACGAGAGATGATAGAGTTGATAATAAGTTTAAAGGTTAATTCTTCCTTATATGGGTTTTTGTGGCTCTTTCTTCTCGCTTGTATATTTAATTGCTTAATAATAAGGATTTTTGCGGTTTAGATTCGATATTTTAGCTCTTAACCAACTCTTTTATTTCCTTGTAATTAAATCATGAACACATTGAGGATGCCAGCGTTGTGGACTTCCGACTAAGGTGGCTCATAACCACTAAGTAGGAGGTATTCAGACCATGGGACTGTGAAATTTGGCTTACTATATATATCATAAACAAAGAAGAATAAGATTAAAACATGATCTCAAGGAGCCTTAGGGTGTGGGACATGTAGCACGAACCTTGTCATTAGAGCCTTAGGGTGTATGGCATGGTAAGTGTTAAATAAAAATTAATAAATAATCAATTCTCTTGTTTGTGGTTCAAGGAGCCTTAGGGTGTGGATCATAGATAAGGAGCACTTTTACATCTTAAAGAGCCTAAGGGTATATGATGTGAATTTGCTAAACTCCACTATAAAGTCAACATGACTTTGGAGGAAATAATAATAAGTAGTACTATTGGCCAAATTTTGGATCCGGGAATTTATTTCCTAAATCGTGTTAAATTATCCTTGATGTGGGCTTATTTTAGTGACAACGTTTTTAGGACGAGATTAGGTTCTAGTGCCGGGTTTACACCGTTTTGCCTTCATTTTTTGGACTAATAATTATTTAATAAGTCAAAATGAGCCTTAGGGTGAATGAAAATCTTTAAAATCTAGAGATACAACTTAGGAATAATGGAGAAGGAGTTTACACAATTGTCTTATATAAGTGGTTTTAACTTGAGAACTTATGGTAAACAATGATCTTGTTTTTATGCTTGGTACGGGAACGTGAAACTCGAGGGTGATTAATATTCATGAAACCAAAGCCCTAATTTAAGTCTTAGATTTCTTTACGAGTTTCTTCCATCAAACAATTTCAAAGTTAATAAATTAAATGAAATTGTTATATCTTTTAAAAGTTTTTATCTTTTCATCGTTCTTAAGTTTCTTTTATTGTAGTAGTAGTAGTAGTATAATATAATAAAGGCCGAGATGGGTTAATTATGATGAAAAATATAAAATTGTGCTTTAAAATTATGCGTTGCATGGGACATTGCAATGGTCAAGTGTAGGGGATTTAATAAGTGTGAAAGCACTTATCCTTTTACCATCTAAAACAAATAAAAACGAGACCAAAACGTGTGTTTAATGTCGTAAAAGTCGGAATTACGCGTGGTTTGTATTTTTGTTGTGTTTTAGGACCAAAAGATGAAAAAGAAAGAAAACACGGGCTTTCACGGGATTTTATCGAAGAAAAGACAAAAGACAAAGTCAAAAGATCAAAAGTGCAAAAAGAACGAAAGTCAAAGGCCTATTCTGAAGATTTATCGAAGAAAAAGTCCAAAGACGGAAGTTTAACAAAGCCGAAGAACCAAATCTAATAAAAGAAGAAATTAGAAGATGAGTTCATTTTATTTATCGACAAATCCCGAGACAAAGTCGAGAATGACGAATTAATTAAAAAGACGAGAAGGCAAAAAGAAAGAAGGAAGCACCACACCTATCACTCCTCCACTATAAATAGTCTCGTTATCATCATTTGTAATAGTTAGTTAATTTTAGTTTTTCATTAGAGTAATTAGGAGTAGGTGTAAACAAAACTCTCTCTTAATTTTCTTTAGTATTTCATCTTTAATCTTTCAATTGTTAAACCTTTAATCTTTCATCTTTAATTTCAAGCTTTTCAATTAATCTCATTCTTCCTTTATTGTTTTAATTTTGTGTTGATTTGGTTAATCATCATGTTAGCTTATTTGATCTTATTGCTTATTTGATTAAGTTGCTTATTTCTTGTTTTTATTATTTTTATGTGGTTGATTTTAATAGCTTATTGTGCTTATTGCTTATTTTATGTTTAGCTTATTTTTATTTAAGTGGATTTGGTAGTTTAATGTTTTTAAAAATAGATTTTATTTATTTTGCTTCTTTGGTGTTTTTTTAGAGTTTTAATTTGTGTCTTGTTTGGCTTATTTTAAAAATTAGTTTAGCTTAATTATTGCTTATTTGCTTAATTAGTTTTAGCTTATTGTTCTTGTTGGAAATACGTTTTTACGTATTTAGGAAGATTCGGTCACTCCGACAATATATTAAGTAGTAGCTCGTAGTTTAGATATCTTTATATATATCAAAAAAGGAAAAGCCCGGTCCATGCTTGTATGGCCGGCCCAATTGTAAGCTCAAGCTCATCTTATGGGCTTGGTATATAAACCCTCTCCTTAGATGGAGAGGGTGTGGTTTTCATTCATTTTACACATAGTAAAAGGTGTTTTCTTATTATTCTCTCTAAAGTGTGTGTGTGAAATCTACCATCTTTTTATCTCTTTCTCTCTCTAAACTTAAGCAAGATTTACATATCCTACAAATGGTATCAAGAGTCATGGATGATTGTTTGGTTTTTGTGCTTGTGTTCTTGATTCCTACGCCTATTTTGATCCTAAAAACATTCGGACAAATTTCTTTTTGTGTTTTTATGGGTTAATCTTAATATACTTCATCTACTTACTTGTAGTAGTGATTTGGTATTGTTATTTTGATTAAAAACACAAAATTTTTGGGTGTTTGATTCATTTTTAGGCTTAGAATCTCGAATTTGTTGTGTTTTGTACTGTCCGAGAAAAGTGGTAACCATAGTACGATCTGATTGTTGCGATTGCATAAACCCTGGGGGTTTCTACTTGCGATCCAAGGTCACGATCACATCCTACGATCACTGAGTACGATCATAGCCCACGATCACTTAGTACGATCATAGACCATGATCAGTGAGTACGATCAGTGAGTGCGATCAGTGAGTACGATCAATGAGTACGATCAGTGAGTACGATCGTTGGATACGATCACTGGATATGATCGTTGGATACGATCATTGGATACGATCAAGTGAGTTCGATCAAGGAGTGCGATTTGAGTACGATCATAGGGTACGATCCACGAGTGCGATCTGAGTACGATCCCCACTGCGATCAAGTGTTGCGATCCAACATTTTTCAAAAACGTGTTTTTGAAATTTTTTCGTGTGCAACTTTGACTTGGAATTTTTGGTTTATCGAGAACATAATTTAGGGGATTTCAACATTATTTCTCGGTTTTAACACACAACAACAAATACATTTACTTTCTCTCATTGTTCGATCAATATTTGTAAATCTTAACTTATCGAAATGGAGTACACATCTCTTACGGATAAGTCCATCCTCTCGACTACGGATAATCGTCCACCAATGTTGGATAAGTCTATGTACGAGGATTGGACTTCCCGAATGGAACTTTACATGTTGAACAAAGAGAATGGACATCTCATTTGGGCATCGGTGCTCAATGGACCATTAGATTATGGTACAGTGACGGAAGGTACAGTTACTCGTCCTCGTACAACGGGTGAATTGACCGGAGATATGAAGATTCAAGACAAATGTGATAAGTATGCTACAAACATCATTCTCCAATCCCTTCCTCCAGATGTCTACAAACTCGTCAGCAAACACAAAGTTGCCAAAGAGTTATGGGATATAATTCGTGTTCTAATGCAAGGCACCTCGTTAACTAAACAAGAACGAGAGTGTAAGCTTTATGATACTTTTGATAAGTTTGCCTATGTCCCCGGGGAGACTCTCAATGACTACTATTTGAGATTTACCCTATTGTTGAATGAGCTCAATATCTATGGCATGGCAATTCCTACATTTCAATTAAACACCAAGTATTTGAACACCCCTCCTTCAGAATGGCGTAGGTACGTGAGGGATGTTAAATTGGCTAAGGACTTGCATAACACCAATGTGGATCAACTTCAAGCTTTTCTTCAACAACACGAATGCCATGTGATCGAGGCTCGGTTGTCTACACCTCAAGTTCATGATCCACTTGCCATGTATGCTTCTCAACAAAACATGGCTTATACTTATTAACAACCATCATACTTGTAGCAGCCACCACCACACACCTATCAACAACCACATCAACCATCTTATCAACCACTAATAATGCCACAACAAGCATTTCAACAAAGTGTTCATCAACAATCTTTTCAACAGCAACCACCACATCAGATATCACCCTCACAAGCCAACATCTCTCCAATGGGCTATACTCCTCAGCAAGGATATTTTCCAATTGAAGCACAACCAGCACAATCCTTCTACTCCAATGAACTTCCACCAATCCAAGCACCGGTCTTTACTCCAAATGATATGCCAGCTGATGTTCTAAACCATCTTACTGCCTACTTGTCAAAACTTGTTGCAACTAGAGGATTTCCACCAACAAACAATCAGCTTCGCACCTCTTCAAATCCTCGACAACAAGCCACTGTTCAAGATGGTCAAGTGACGGTGCAACCTATTCAGGGAAGGAAAACTTCATATGGACCTCCTACAAGGACGGTGAATGCTCAAGCTGTGAATTCTCAAGCTAATGGAAATGGAAGCCCTATTGGTCCTCAAAAGGTTGTGACTTGCTACAATTGCCGAGGACAAGGTCATATGGCTAGGGAATGCACACAGCAAAAAAGAAGAAGGAATGCAACATGGTTTCGTGAGAAGATGTATTTGGTCGATGCTCAGTCTAAGGGGAAGATTTTGGATTCAGAGGAATTAGCATTTCTTGCAGACCCAGGGGCAGCAGATAATGAAGGCACTGCAGTCGTTTCTACTTCTAATGCAACATATCAAGCGGACGATCTTGATGCATATGATTCGGATTGTGATGACATTCACTCAGCCTCAGCTGCTCTCGTTTCTAATCTCTCTCACTATGGTTCTGATGTCGTCAGTGAGGTACCCACCACAACCAATCTTGGTAATGATGATAACCCACATCAAGTTGGGCATGAAAATGACAACCTCGAACAGCATTCGGGAACTAGTAACTCAAATGATGTGGTAACCAATCCTACACATTTGAGTGAACCTCAACCAAATGCTACGACGGGTATGGAAACTTATGCTCAACATGATTTGGTCATGGTGCCTAAACATATTATTGATCAAATGCATATGGCTCTCAGACAATCCGTAGATACGAATTCCACCCTAACTGCTGAGCTTGCGTTGCATAAAGAAAAGGTCAAAACTTTTGAAATGGTCCCTCAAGCTGAGAAAATAACATGTTCTGAATTTGACCAATTTCGTTTTGAAAAGATTGAACACTTGAAAGAAATAGAATCATTAAAAGCTAATCTTTCCAATGAATTAAAAGAAAAAGAGTAGGTTGTAAATGATTTTCAGAAACTTAAATTAGATTTCGAAACTCTCGAGTCTAAAAAGTTTGAATCAGAAATTAATGCTACCAAACTTCTTAAATTCAAGGAACAACAACTTTTAAAACAATACGCTTCCACAGAAAAAGTTCATCTTTTAACTAAATCGTTTAAAGAACTCTAACTTAAGCGTCTTCAAGATTTACCACCTAATCCGGGTTATGCAAACAAGCTCATGAATATATTCCTTGTCTATATGATGTGACCATAATTGGCAAATCGAAAGAAGCACTTTATGTTCGTAGTACTGAGGAGACACGGTCACTTGCGGAAGAAACTCCTTCTAAAATGCTTTCAAAATTCCATAAGCTTGATTATGATAAGTATAATAAAGATCAATTTGATAAAAAGACTCGTATTCGATTACAAAAGGAATTATCTCAATTAACAGCTTTTGTGCCCCAAAGTTTATCAATGGAAAACCTTCCTAGTACGTCTCCTACACTTGTCAAAAAGGATTTAACTAAGTTAATTCCACCAGTAAGTAAGGCATCCGATAGTTTAAATGCGGTGCACCAACACTTAGCCGATTTTGACAAGGTCATTTTGGAACGTACGACGGCTTCGGCCATAACGGAAGGTGAATGAAACTTTGAGCACACTAGAGCTGCGTTCCGAGACGAAATTGTTCCGTTTGTAAAGAATGTTAAAGCTTGTCTTAGTAATCTTGATCAAGATTTACTTCTGGAAATAAAAGAAGTTAGACGTGTTTTCGATGAAATGGATGATGCTTATGAAAATAGTTTACTTGAAATAGAACGAGTTTCACGCCAAAATGATCAGCTTCTGAAGCAAGTGATATCTCATGATATAGTTTCCGTCTGTGTGAATAAAAGTGTTGATAATGATTCTATTGTGCATAATGTTGAATCTGTGGATAATGTGGTAGATAGTACTTGTCACAAATCCGACGCTGAATTTTTAAAGCTTCAAGATTCTTATACTTTGCTTTCAATTTTTTTTGATAAGATCCAAAAACATTGTATTTCGCTTGAATGCAAGCAACAATTTATTCAAGAAATCTTTGAAACTTCATTTGAAGGTGTAAATATAGATGATTCAAATGTTCAAAAGAATTTTCTATTGAATTTACAATCAAAACAGCGTCAGCCAAGTGACAAGGTTGCTAAATCATTGCCGATAGACATAGAGAAATCTAAGGAGCTTAACTGTGTGAACGTACTTGAGGCCGCTGAGAATATTAAACTTGATCTAGATAATCGAGTTTCCAAGATTTTGTCCAAAGTTGATAACTTAAAACATAAAAATACACAACTCTTCGATTTAGTAAAGCCCGCATGTGCACAGAATCAATCATTGATTGAACAATTGAATCGAAAGTCGGTGGAAATATCTGATTTGAGGGAACAAATTTGTGATAAAAATTTGGCTATGGCTGAGTTAAAGGAAACACTTCGAACTCTAAAAGGTAAGAATGTTGTGGATAACGCAGCCACTGTCTCAGCATCGTCCTCTAGTGCAATCAAAAGGAACCTTATTGCCTTCACACCACTTAACAAGGGCCCTAGGACTAAACCATCTCAAACTTTGGTCACTAAAGATAAGGCGGAATCAAAACCAACTTCTAATATTCCCGTGTTGCCTTCTACAGGAGTAATCACCACTACCAAGGCTCAAAGATCTAAGCTTAAAAGAAACAACAAGAATGATAGGATCTTGCCCCCTTCTAGTAGTCACGTGAAGAAGAAAGTAGAAGCCGACCCTAGGAATGTTATTGCTATTTTGAATAAAAAGAATCAAGTAGCTAAACCTAAAGGCTCTGCGGTTGTGCAGTGTTCTAAGCCTACTGTGAATTCTAATTTGAAATGTTGGAATTGCAATGAATGTATGTTTTCTAGTCGTCATGATTCTTACCTTATTGACCATGTGAATGAGATGAACCCAAGTTGGTTGGATATGACGCCCCACTGGTAGAACTTTCACTATAGTAGGAAATACGTGCCCTTTAACTAGGATCACTACCACTAAAGCGAAGAAAGCGTGCTCTTTAACTAGGAGTACCAAGGCTACCAAAACACAAGTGTGTCCTTTAACTAGGAACACCAACACTACAGTAGGAACCAAGTGCCCTTTAAATAGGTCTACTCCCACTGTAGCACCCGATGATACTCCAAAACCTCAGAAAATTGGAACTATAAAACCTGTTAGTGATAAAACTCACATTAGAAAACGCAGGAAATCTAAGGGTCACACAAATGTTAGCAATTATGATAATATTATATCTGTATCTGCTAACACTCCGGAACCAATAGTTTCCAATGCATTGTCTACTGTTGTTGTTGAAAATAGGTGGTCCAAATTGTTCTCTGGTATTTGGACTCTGGTTGCTCTAAACATATGACCGGAGATCGCTCTAAGCTCAAAAATTTCATCAGCAAGTTTCTTGGTACGGTTCGATTTGGAAATGATCATATTGCAAAGATAATGGGTTACGGTGAATATCATATTGGGAATGTTATAATTTCGAGAGTGTATTATGTCGAAGGTCTCGGTCACAACTTATTTTCAGTGGGACAATTTTTGTGATGCAAACCTAGAAGTTGCTTTTCGAGAGCATACCTGCTTCATACGCAATTTGGAAGGGGTTGATTTATTGAAAGGTACTCGAGGGAATAATTTGTACACTTTGTCTCTACAAGATATGATGGCCGCTTCTCTCGTATGTCTTCTCTCCAAAGCATCGAAGACTAAGTCATGGTTATGGCATTGATGGTTATCTCATCTTAACTTTGACGCTATTAATCATTTGGCGAGAAACGAACTTGTTCGTGGTATTCCTAAACTTACATTCCACAAGTATCATTTGTGTTCAACGTGTACAATGGGGAAAAGCACTAAGAAATCATACAAACCCAAGATTGAAGACACCAACCAAGAGAAACTTTATTTGTTGCATATGGATCTTTGTGGGCCAATGCGTGTTGAAAGTCTTAGTGGTAAAAAGTACATCCTCGTCATAGTTGATGATTACTCTCGGTTTACATGGGTGAAATTTCTTACAACAAAAAATGAGGCACCTAAATTCATCATCGGATTTCTCAAGATGATTCAAGTACGTCTCAACACTACTGTCCGACGCATTCATACAGATAATAGAACCGAATTTGTGAATCAAATCTTGCGTGATTATTATGAAGAAGTTGACATATCTCCTGAAATATCTGTTTCTCGCACTCCACAACAAAATGGTGTCGTTGAAAGGCGAAATCGCACACTTATGGAAGCAGCTCGAACGATGTTAATTTATGCAAAGGCTCCATTGTTTTTATGGGCAGAAGCGGTATCTATAGCAGTTTACACCCAAAACCGATCACTAATTCGAAAACGCCATGGTAAAACACCTTATGAGCTGCTCCATGGAAAAGTACCAGATTTATCATATCTTCATGTATTTGGTTCTCTTTGCTATCCAAATAATGATGGTGACAATTTGGGAAAACTTCAACCAAAGGCTGATATTGGTATTTTTATTGGCTACGCACCCGCAAAGAAGGCATACCGAATCTACAACCGTAACTCTCGCAAGATCCTCGAAACTATGAATGTTGATTTTGATGAGCTGACAGAAATGGCTTCTGAGCAAAGCAGCTCTGAACCCGCACTTCATGAAATGGGACCCAGTAACATTAGTTCTGGTCTTGTCCCAAATAACCATACTTCATCATCATTTACACCACCTACTAGGACTGAATGGGATACGTTGTTTCAACCGTTCTTTGATGAATTCTTTACTCCTTCAAGTATTTTTGCTCCAGAACATGAGGTAATAGCTCCGGTAACCGAAGTTGTCGCTCCAGCAACTGAAGCACAATCAGACACATCTGCACCTACAATTGGTCAAGATATACCTTCAACGAGTAATTCTGAACCAACACATGTTTCAACTACCCATGTCATGCCTATTGATGATGAAGAGGATGATGATGATCACGATTTGGAATTCGCTTAAATGCGTGAACTTCCATTCTTTGGTGTACCTATTCCCGATTCTAATCAAGCCGGGTCATCCACCTCAGAGGAAGCTCCTACTACGATTTACTCCAATCCACGGATTCATGAACATGAAAGAAAGTGGACAAAGGATCATCCTATAGATTCTATTATTGGTGATCCTAATCGTCCGGTATCCACACGAAGTCAGTTACAAGAAAATGCAATGTTTTGTCATTTTGATGCTTTTCTCACTAAAGTTGAACCTAAGACATAGCAAAAAGCTTTTACTCAATCCTGTTGGATAGAAGCTATGCAAGAAGAACTTAATGAATTTATACGTCTTGAAGTATGGGAACTTGTCCCATGCCCGGATCGAGTGCAATTACTCACTTTGAAATGGGTTTACAAGGTGAAACTCGATGAGTTAGGCGGAATATTGAAGAACAAAGCTCGACTAGTAGCTCGTGGATACAAGCAATTATTGGGCATTGACTTTATGGAATCCTTTGCACCTATTGCCCGTTTGGAAGCTATTAGATTATTCCTTGCTTATGCAGCCCACATGAATATGATCGTCTATCAGATGGATGTAAAGACGGCATTTCTCAATGGTGAAATCAAGGAAGAGGTCTATGTTCAACAGGCGGATGGTTTTGTGAATCCTAATTATCCTAATCATGTGTACAAGCTTAAGAAGGCTCTCTATGGGTTAAAGCAAGCTTCACGCGCATGGTATGATCTATTGTCACAATTCCTCATTACGCAAGGCTTCGCTAAAGGCAAGGTGGATCCCACGCTGTTCATTCAAATACGAGGTAAAGATATGATTATGGTACAAATATATGTTGATGATATTATATTTGCAGCCTCGACCCAAACCTTATCCGACGAGTTTGAGAAACTCATGTCTTCCAAGTTTAAGATGTCTATGATGGGCAAGGTATCATTCTTCTTAGGAATTCAGATATCTCAGAGTCCCAGAGGCATCTTTATCAATCAATCCAAGTATGCCCTTGAATCACTTAAGAAATATAAGATAGAATCTTGCGACCCCGTGGATACCCCAATGGTGGAACGAACTAAGCTTGATGCAGATCCACATGGAGTTGTCGTTGATCCGACACTTTATCGTGGAATGATCGGTACCCTTCTGTATATCACAGCTAGACCTGATCTTCAGTTTGCTATATGTATGTGTGCTCGGTATCAAACTAGACATACTGAGTTACACTTAGCTACTGCTAAAGGGATCTTTCGGTATCTTAAAGGAACCATTAATCGGGGACTTTGGTATTCGAAGGACTCTTCGGTCGCACTAATGGCATATGCAGATGCGGATCACGCGGGTTGTCAAGATACAAGGCGTAGCACGAGTGGAACTTCGCAACTACTAGGAGATCGACTAATCAGTTGGGCATCGAAAAGGCAGAAAAGCGCTGCAATTTTAAGTACGTAAGTAGAATACATAGCTATATCCGGTTGCTGTGCTCAAATTCTTTGGATGAGATCGCAATTAACCGACTATGGTCTAGGTTTCAACAAAATTCCGATGTACTGCGACAACAAGAGTGCAATTGCCTTATGTTGCAACAATGTTCACTTCTCCCGGTCGAAGCATATTGACATTCGCTGCCACTTTATCAAGGAGCAAGTGTAAAATGGAGTGATCGAGCTCTACTTTGTCCGATCTGAGTATCAATTGGCGGATATTTTCACGAAGGCTTTAGATCGCGCTCGAATGGAATTTTTGGCCGACAAGCTAGGAATGAGAACTTTCTCGCCTGAGACTCTAAAGGAACTGGCAGATGAAGCGAAAGAATAGTGGTGGTAAACTATTCTCCGTATCCTTGGTGATCATCTCTATATATTGTTTGTATTTATATCCACAAAGCAAAATACAAAAATATAAAATCATATAAAAACCATAAAAATTGAAAATTTTCATAAAAATCCAAAAATATTTTTACTTTATTTTTCAAAGGCATGTCTTTTGGTACGATAATATTTACGGCCTTAAAAATGTCGATTAATATTGACACGGCGCCATAAATAGAGTTCGTACAAAAGTTGTAAATATTTCATAAAACATGCCCATATAGCTTGTAGTTATTTCAGACTGCAACCCGTTTTTCATATTGAAGTCAAGTATTTCTTATGAAAGCTTTGGCTCTCAACGGGAATTAATTTTCTCGGCCAAGGTTTACTTTAAAACCTTGTAAGGGATGAAGTTTACTTTATAACTTGGTCTAACACAAATCTATGTACGCATTAGTGCATTTATTTGTTAAAACAAGAGAAGTCTTGTTTTTATGAAGATATCATCTCTACAACCATAGCTATCTACATTTGGTATCTACATACTCGACGATGCGACTACTCAAACGACGACTACAGCTCTTTCAATAGAACACGGGTCAACAATTGAGGGGGAGCAATTTTCAAGCATTCAGAATCTTCGATACCGAACGTACCAAGTTCACAAGTTGGCATCAAGACAACAATAGCAATCATACATATGGTGTCAAGAGATGACTTCAGACGTGACAAGGCGACCAACATTTGCATACATAACCATTTGATCCTATCATATGATGTTCTCATCAATCAGGTCCAACCTTGTCAATTCTTTTTAATATGGTGAATATGTGATTGTTTTACAAATCGGTATCATATCTCATACATTTGGTATCATGAAGATAAAATGGACTTGCATTTTTCTTCCCAATTTTTTTTTTAAAACTACATTAAATCAGTTGATATTAAAAACATCGATTGGGTTAATATTTTTAATATTGGGGAGAAATGTGATTTAATATGGGAAATTATCACAAATGGTTTGACTTAATGTGATAGCTCATCCCGACATGTGCGAAATGTTTTCGAATATCGTGGCATATGTTAAGGGGGAGAAAAACGGATTTGCACATCAATAATGGATTTCATGGTGATTTATACTTACCCACAACCCATTTATTTCACGACGATGAAGATTGTGGTGACATAAGGATGGTAGGATAGGTTAAGTCCTATGATTCTTCCAGAACCGGAGGAATCTTCCCAAGGACATTCCATATCTAGAAATAGTAGTCCTTAGGAAAGTTGGAGAAAAGATTGTGAATGTAGCTGAATGCCGACCAAGTACTTAAGTTAGCACTGGAACAATCACAAAAAGGTGCTAGTTATGACGTATTGGTAAGCATTGAAGGGGTTGAAGAATGAAAAAGAATTGTAAAGATAAATGGTCTAAAGATAGAAGCCCTCCTTACAACCTTAGGCAGAAACCGGGTCAACACATATGCTATTGAGATCATTTTAATGATGCTCGATATTGAAGATAGACATCATGGACCTAGTGATGCAATGCACAACCCATCCCAGCTAACTCAGATATCTCTTAAAAGGTATTTGTTTTAATCACACGAAGACAACGCATTATCTATTGATTTATTCACTCAGAATAAATTGGTATTGAAACGGTGGCACTCCTCTCCAGCCTCCGATCACTAAAATCCAAAATGCACGATCGAGTCTAGAGCCATTTGAGATCATCAAAGATCTCATTAGGACACACTTCCATATTTCCTTGCATCTTCATACACTGTGAAAAGTAAGAAAGATCTTAAAGAGTCCTACACAAAATCTTCATGATCTTGCCTGAACATCCGAGTAATACGAAAGTATTTACAATGAAGATGGAAATCCTTCTTGAGCGAACATTCAAAAGCTCATGGTAGGTGACTTGTGCGATTCTTTATGAATCAAACTTGTGATAACAGGAAAACAACAGTTGTTTAATTCTTAATTGAATTTAAACACGTTACAGGCCTCTACGCAATATCTCTGTGATCTTGCCAGAACACTCAGAGTGATACCTTATTGTTCACAGTGATGAGTGGAAATCCTTCTAGTGTTAACCTCAAACAGCACTTGGTAGGTAACTTGCAAGATTCAATATGAATCAAGCTCGTGACAACTGGAAAGCAACGATGGTGCGATTCTTTAATGAATCAAACTTGTTCCAGGAATCGGAATTGACGGCTTCAATCATGCGGATAACTTTATCCAAATGATTCACTCTTTATGTTCGCTGTCAGCTTTGGACGGTCGAGTAAAGAGAACGGGTTTACCCGCGAAATCTTGTCAAGGAGATTTTTAATTAAATCTACCTGCCACAAGTACGATATTTTATATCGTCCAACGGTCTTCACCGACCGGAGGTAAAATGCTACCGAATTAGAATGAAATGTTCAAAGCCATTTTGTTCGTGTCTACTTATGTTGCGGCTTTGAAGACGGTGGCGTTGCGGAATCCGAGAAGAAGTAGTCCCCGCATGCTTATACTTTATGCACTTAATACCTCATCTAATTCAAGAAAGCCTAAAAGTTAAGTCTTCCGCTGTATCGAACTTTGAAGCTTTCAAGAATTATGAAGGTATAAGTATGTGGGACATGAAGTCTCGAAGAGGCGAAGATCACAAGTGATGGATGCACAAGATCAATGCAAGAGATTAATGCTCAAGATTGATATCAAATATCACATCAACATGTTCACTAGAAAAGAAAAAGAAAAGAAAGACGAGGACTACGTGCTCAAGACAAGCATAGTATGCTAGGTTTATTTTATTATTGTAACTTGGGTAACGCCCTTGTTTGGAGTGACCTCCCTTAGGGGGAGATTGTTGGAAATACGTTTTTACGTATTTAGGAAGATTCTGTCACTCCGACAATATATTAAGTAGTAGCTCGTAGTCTAGATATATTTATATATATCAAACAAGGAAAAGCCCGGTCCATGCTTGTATGGCCGCCCCAATTGTAAGCCCAAGCCCATCTTATGGGCTTGGTATATAAACCCTCTCCTTAGATGGAGAGGGTGTGGTTTTCATTCATTTTACACACAGTAAAAGGTGTTTTCTTATTATTCTCTCTAAAGTGTGTGTGTGTGAAATCTACCATCTTTCTATCTCTTTCTCTCTCTAAACATAAGCAAGATTTACATATCCTACAGTTCTATTGCCCGAATTATTTAAAAACCCCTTTATTCCGAATTAAGTTTTTTTTTGTTTATCCCGAACTGTATTACAAACCCTCTTTTTCCAAATTATATCTTTTTATTCTTATTCCGAATTACAAGTAATTTTTACATTCCAAACTATAAACATTTTTTATTTATTCCGAATTGCATGTAAAACCCTAATTCCGAATAGTCTTTCAAACTCATATTCCGAATTACGTTAAATTTATTTATTCCGAATAACAAGTTTTACACATTCCGAATTGCAACCTAATTCCTTTTCCCGAATTGTTATCCAAATTACTATTCCGAATTATGTTTGGTATAATATTCCGAATTATTTTCCGTTATTACATTCTGAATTAAAATCTGTTTTTTTGTGTGTGTATCCCGAATTAAATATATAACGGATTCCGAATTACAATTAGGAATATTATTCCGAATTGTTTTAATTTTGATTAATTCCGAATAGTTTAAGTTTTACTTATTCCAAATTCTTTTAAGATTCAGTATTCCGAATTGTTTTTAGGAAACTTATTCTGAATTAATTTCATTTTTCACATTCCGAATTAAATTTGTTTATTCATTCCTAACTGTTCTAAAATTTTATTCCGAATTATTTTAAAATTTGTATTCCGAATTATTTAAGATTTTAAACTCCGAATTGTTTAAAGATTTTTATTCCGAATTATTTTTAGTTCAAATTTCCCGAATTGTTTTCCGAATTGTTTTGTTTGGTTTTTATTTTTAATTTTACTTTTTATTAAGTTTTAATTTGATTACTTTCTTTATTATTTGTCATTTGTTTTATTTTTATTTTTATTCGTCAAGTTTTAATTTTTAGTAGACATAGATAACCATATTTTCTTTTATCCACAAAAAACAACTGAGTCACATTTTGAACCGAGATCAATTCGATTAGATATCGAGAACGATATAGACACACCGAGAACAACATTTTCATATTAAAATTCATTTATTAGAATCACAACTCGTAGTGGGTGAATCATAACCTAGTCTTGATTTATCGTAATCCGTGGTTGGTGAATCACAACTTATGATTAGTGATTCACAACCCGTAGTTGGTGAATCACAACCTATTGTTGGTGAATCGCAACATATTGTTGGTAAATCGTAACTTATTATTGGTTAATCGCAACATATTGGTTGTGAATCGCAGCCTATTGTTGGTGAATCACAACCAATGGTTGATGAATCGCAGCTTGAAGTTAGTGAATCATAGCTTATTGTTGATAAATCACCCAAAAAGGCCACGTAGTTTGTTCCATCTGAAGGAAAGGAGTGTAGAACAAGAATCCAGAATTTGTTACTAATCGATATAGAGAACAAGTTGAAAAAGCGCGTAAATGCTTAGGAAACGTCTCAATATTTGAGACCCGAGAAACAAGAGTGTTTTTTCAAGACATCATCTTGAAGGCAAGGTGGTTTCAAAGGAGTGAACAATGACATGCAACACATGCATATAAATAGGGAACATCATGTCTAGCTTTTATTTAGGATATATATGATTTATATTTTTATTCAACTTGTGAAACAAGTTATTATGTTTTATTCGATATGCATATATCAAATCATTTATTAATAAAAACAATCAAGCAAGTTAAAAGATAAATAAGTATAATATTAAACATCCGTTAAAAATGATGATTTATCCTGATAAAACCTAAAAGAAACATATTATATCTCTCCAACACAACCTTAATTTAAGGGTACGTTTGGTAGTGAGAATTTCAGAGATTAGAAATGCAGTAGAGAATAAGAATTCAGAGAAATGAAATTGAGTGAGAAATTTATTGAATTCCGCTGTTTGGTAGCGCTAGAGAACTAAAATAGAAAATATCAACATTTAAAAAAAAAATCTAAATGAAAAGATATTATATACTGCGATAATGTTACAAAATTTGTTTTTTTTCAACAAATTTCAAACATGAACGTAAGTTGTTATTTTTTTAACAAAATTATTTTTATCAATAAAATTATTACTAGAAACAATTACAAGGACAAAAATAAAAATGAAAAATATTTTTTTTTTCAAAATTTTTCAAACACGAACTTAATTTATTATTTTTTTAACAATTTTTTTTTCAATAAACTTATTACTGGAAGTTACAAGGAAATGAATAAAAAATAATAAATAATAAATATTTTAAACACAAAACATAATTTGTTATTTAAAAAAAATATTTTTTTTTCCAATAAATTATTACTGAAAACAATAACAAGGAAATAATAAAAAATAAATTTATTTATTTTTTCCGAAAATTTTCATTTCTCTTATTTCTCTATCAAAATAATTGAAATAAACCTACCAAATTACAATACACGTTTCTCTATTAAATTCTCTTAAATTTTCCATTTCATTTATTTTACCAAACATAAAAATCGAGTCCATTTCTATTTATCTAACATTAACATCTAGACGACCTCTTGTGCGAGTTTTCTAATTGCGGCAATGATTGATTACAAAAGATCACGCCACATTTTACTTTATTTATTGCACATGGCATAAAATTCTTACTTATATTCGATGACGTGCAAAAACCTCTTCTCTCATTATTCAACTAAAAATTTTCAATTATTTCCATAGGCAAATAAAAATTTCAATATGCTCACATTGTCCATTTTTTAATTCCCGTTGGAGCGTTAGACGACAGACGGCTATAATACACAACAACGTACCCATTCAAACCCCATTTAACGGGTCACCCCGACCCATTTCCATAACTTTCCCAATCTCATTTCAAATCCTCCAAAGAAATAAACAAAACTAATAATTAAACCAAATCTCCTCCCTTTGGATGGGCCAATCTTCATCCTCTCATTCACCATCACCGCCGTGGTCAACGCACCGGTCAAACTCATCATCTTTTCGATCCACTTCTATTCTTCATTTCAAAGATGACGTGTCAATTGAATATCCTGTTATTACAAACACATCTTCTTATCTCGACTATACATCTGAGATACCTGATGATTGTTTAGCTTTTGTTTTTCAGTTTTTAAGCTCCGGTGACCGGAAACGATGCTCTCTTGTTTCTCGGCGGTGGCTTTTGGTCGAAGGTCAAAGCCGTCACCGTTTGGCTTTGAACGCTCAATCGGAAATAGTTCCGTTGATTCCGGTGATTTTCTCACGGTTTGATTCAGTTACGAAGCTTTCGTTGAGATGTGATCGTAGATCTGTTAGTATTGATGATAATGGATTGGTTTTGATATCGATGAGGTGCGTCAATCTCACGCGCTTGAAGCTGCGTGGGTGTCGTGAGGTTACGGATGTAGGGATGGCTGCCTTGGGTAAGAATTGTTCCAAATTGAAAAAGTTTTCGTGTGGATCTTGTTTGTTTGGCGCCAAAGGAATGAATGCTTTTTTGGATAATTGTTTCTCTCTTGAGGAGCTTTCTGTTAAACGCTTACGTGGGGGCGTTAGTGATGGCGCTGCTTCCGAACCTATTGGCCCTGGTGCGGCTGCTTTGTCTTTGAAATCCGTTTTTCTAAAAGAGCTTTATAATGGTCAGTTTTTCGGTCCTTTGATTTCCGGTGCTAAGAATTTGAAAACATTGAAATTGTTGCGGTGTTTGGGTGATTGGGATAGTTTGTTGGAAATGGTTGCTGTTTCAGATAGTTTGTTAAGTGAGGTTCATTTGGAGCGCCTTCAAGTTAGTGACGTTGGTTTATCCGCTTTGTCTAATTGTTTGAATTTGGAAATATTGCATATTGTTAAGACTCCTGATTGTACTAATGTTGGCGTTGTTGCCATCGCTGAGCGTTGCAAGTATTTGAGAAAGCTTCATATTGATGGATGGAAGACGAATAGGATTGGAAATGAGGCTTTGATTGCTATTGCTAAACATAGTGTAAACCTTCAGGAGCTCGTTTTGATAGGGGTTAATCCGAGCGCGATTAGTTTGGAAGCTATTGCTTCAAAGTGTCAGAAATTGGAAAGATTAGCTTTATGTGGAAGTGAGACGATAGCTGATAGTGAAATTTCGTGTATTGCTTCCAAATGTGTCGCTTTAAAGAAGCTTTGTATTAAGGGCTGTCCTGTATCGGATGAAGGGATCGAGGCTTTCGCTTGGGGTTGTCCTAATTTGATAAAGATCAAGGTGAAGAAGTGTAGAAATGTGACAGGTGAAGTTGGTGACTGGCTTAGGGCGAGGAGGGGATCATTGGTTGTCAACTTGGATGTGTGTGCAGTTGAGGTTGAGAACGTTGATGCAAGTGCTAGTGATGGTGCACAAGAGGATGTGACGGACTTGCCCACCACAACGAGTAATGTGTCTGTTGCACAACCTGAGCTTCTCGCTACTAGCTCTAGTGGTCGAGGCTCTGTTTTTAGGACAAGGTTTGGACTTTTTGGAGGCAGGGGTCTCGTGTCTAGCACATTAAGGAAGTGGTCAATTGGCAACAGAAGTACCAATGGCACCTCATGACCTGTATGTCACACTCTAAACAACACTTGATTTGATCAACTTGTTTGAATTTTTATTTTTTATTCAGTTACATTGTAATCATCTGTTGTGGTTCTGAACTTAGACATGATTAAGATGTCAGTCATCCACCAAGGTATACCGTATTCATTGGTTTAACTTGGTGTATCGTCTCTCTAAAATGCGTGTTTGTTGTAGTTTGTTTCTTTTACCAAGAATGAGTCGTTTTAGCAGGACAGGAATTTCTGCTCAAAAGTTGTATTGACTCATATGTTAATAGATTCTTGCTATATTTATTCCTTTTTCATACACTTGCATCTTGTTCGTTTTTCCTAGATGTTAATGAAAAGATTTTCACCTAAAGTAATTAACATGTCAATTATTTACAATTTTCTCAATAATTTGGTGTTTAACTGTTGGAATGTAAGACAAAAAAAGATCATAGCATCTGTGACCATACATTATTGCTGTAGGATAGTAGGATTTATATGTCCCTGTTACCTTCGAATAATGTATTTATTATAGTTTAGATAGTAACTTATCATATGAGACCATGAATCATCTTTCTCCCTTTTTACTACTATATTTAGAAAGGTCAATAGCATTGTCGATAACAATGCAATAGGCTATGTTTAGCATGGTTAGATTGATAGGGATGTTTTTGTGTCAACTGCTGGATGAACTTGGGATTGTAATTGTAGTATGCCTACACTTCAGGCCCTTGGCATTTTTCTGGTTGCTCCGCAAGTTGATCAGTTCAGAGTCGAATTCAGTTCTACATTATTGAATTTAAATTTGCAGCTTAATTTTGTAGCGGTTTTTGGATTCTGACACATCCTCTCATCATGTGTGTAAGTTAGTAACTGCTCTAATATGTAGCTTCATTTAGTATTGTCCGGTGTTTGTCTTATATGTAGCTGTGCATTTGGTAACTCAATTTTGTCTTGCAATTATCTCCAGAACCCATGTGTGTTAGTGAGTATGGTTTTTCTGTGCTATTTCTTAGCTCCAAGCAAGCTGAAGGTTCAAAGCTGCTCTAATGTTTGGTAGTTTCATTTAGTATTGTCCTGTCTTTCTTTTATATGTATCTTAGCAAGCTAGCATATTTTGGCAGGTCAATTTTGTCTCCAGGACCATATGCAATCTTCTACCTTAATTACTGTATAACTGTATAGGAGTGTTATAACTTATTAGTGAGTGCTGGTTGGGCTGCTAGTTAGATGATAATGGAGAATGAAGAATACATACTTTTTGCATGTATTGGTGACCTGGTTTATATGAAAACTGAATCTAGTTAAGTGAATAGAGCAATCAACAAAGGTGGGAGATCCCGAATAACATGTTAGGCATTGGTTAATTTTGGTATGGATATCCTTCCTCTCAACTTTGGTGAATTAAAATGGTTTGCAAATAGGGGTAGATCTTGTTGCTATTTGACTCGCCTTCAAGTATATCAAAGCTGGTGATGCTGATGTGTTTATAACTTAACTTGTTAGACATGGTTAATTTTGGTATGAACATCACTCTTCTCAACTTTGGTGAATTAAAATGGTTTGCAAATACAGATCTTGTTGCTATTTGGCCCCCCTTCAAGTACATTAAAGCTGGCTCCCCTTCAACTTTGTACAGCGGTAGGTTCAAATCCCTTTGATTAGTCGGTTAAATTGTCGGAAACCATGGTTAGCAAAAAATGCTTATACGAACCATAATAATCAAAACAAGCAGGAAAGCTGAAGCTTATTAAGTATAAGCTGAAGTCAAATTAGCTCATAAAATTACTCATACATAAGCTGAGGTCTTGTGCGTTGTTGTTTTTTCTTTGTTTAGAGCATTAGGTGCGGTAACATACGCAACGCCCATAGATTTTCCCGTTTTCATTTGTTGGATATTGGACTTTCTTTGCAACCTTTTTCTAACTATAAGGGTTACTTTTGTAACTCCCTTAGTCCTTTCTCTTTTGTTTGTTCTTTGTATTTGCAGGGACTGGATGTGGCAACCTAGCATTCTTGGACGGGCTTATATACTGTACTCTCTTCATTTGCTAGGGTTACAACATACTTTTCTCCGCCGTTTCTCTCTTACTTTTCTTCTCTCTAAAATAAAAAGATGTAAACGTTTTGAACGTTTGAATCTAATAGATTAGGTGTAGTTTAGCTTGTTTTGATCTTGTATTATCAGGTTGCATCCGTTTGGGGACAACCTTCTCTTTTGTATGTTGATAGCACCCGTTTGGGGACTATCTGATTCGTATTGTTGATAATAAAAGCACAAGGGGTGGTTGGTTGAGTGCATAATCGTTGTGGTGTTATTATTTTCACATGGTATCAGAGCTCCAGTTTGGATCTTTGACCTAAATTTTTTTCTGGCAAATTATTTTTGGGGGTTTTATGATTTTTGGGTTTATCTTATCTTGTTATTACTGGATCTACAAATTTTTTTTTTGAAAATAAAACTTTTTTTGGTCTTCTTCAAAGTTTTTTGTTCTAAATCAGTTTTGTTTAAGGTTTTCATGATCTAGAAGTACTTCTGCTTCTTGGTTTCGTCGGTTTTTAAAAGATACAAAGTATTTTTGAAACCCTATTTTTTTTCAAAAATTTTGGGGTTTTGCTTGTCTAGTGTTTATTTGTTGATTCTAACCCTGCAGGTGTTCGATTGGAAGCTTGTATTGCTTGATTGATTGACTTATTGGTATATTAGTCAAGGTTACTTCTAGACTTGAATCTAGATTGACCTTGTCTGTTGGTGTGTTTTGCTCTTGGTTATTTCTAGACTTGAATCTAGAGTGACCTAGGGTTTCTCTTCCGCTGCTTTGCTGGATGCTGTTGGTGGTGTAAAACCTCTCGCACCCTTCTATTTATTTTTGTGTGTTTGTTTTTTATTTTGTTCACCGTCTTTCACTTGCTCTTGACCTACCACCTTGAGTGGTTTGGAATCCTGAGAACTAAGTGGTGAAAGGTATTGAACTAGGGTTCTTGGCTGAACGCATAGGTTTTTTTTATTTGCTTGCTTGTGGTGATTGTTTATTATTGTTGTGGTTATGGCACCTGAAGTTACTGAGACCAGTGGTGGTAACAGTGTTACCAATGTTATTAATGGGCTTGATGCTAGTAATCCTCTTCATTTGCAAACTAATGATAGTAACAGTGGCTCTTTGATTAGTTTTAAATTGACTGGTTGTGAGAACTATAGAGTATGGGCTAATGCTATGAAAATTGCTCTTCATGCTAGAAACAAAATGAGTTTTGTTGATGGTACTTGCTTAAGAGATACTTATGAGTCTAGTGGTCCTCTCACTTCTCAGTGGGATAGATGTAATGATGTTGTGCTATCTTGGTTGTTAAATAGTATTTCTGAGGACCTTTACTTGAGTCTTGTTTATGCTGATAATGCTGCTGAGGTTTGGAATGAGCTTAAAGAAACCTATGACAAACTAGATGGGTCTATTCTGTTTAATTTGGTGCAAAAAATTAACAACTTTAAACAAAATGGTTTATCTGTTTCTGAGTATTATCATAAGCTCAACTCCCTATGGAGGGAGTTTGATATGTTGACCAAATTGACTCCTTGTACCTGTCTTGCTAGATCTGAATTGGGTAAACATAGTCAACTCATGAAACTCATGCAATTTTTAATGGGATTAGATGATATTTATCAACCTATTAGAAGTACTATTCTTACTCAAACTGAATTGCCTGATGTTAAAGATGCTTTTGTGATTGTTTGTCGTGAGGAGTCTCATAGGGGGTTGGGCACTAATTCTGTGGCTCCCAAACCACAGGTTAGTGCTTTTGCTGCCAAAAGTGTTGAGTCTAGAGGTGCTACTCCTTATAGAAATTCCAGTTCCAACAACTTTAGTTATGGTAATTCTACCAATAACACAAGTTATGGAGTTAGCACTAATAGAAATAACAATACTTCTGGTAGTAATGCCTCTTTTAATGGGAACTCTCCTAATGGTAATAGGCCTTCTTATGATTCTTTGAAATGTGATCATTGTGGTATGAAAGGTCATACCATTGACAGATGCTTTGAATTAATTGGTTATCCTCCTGGTTATAAGAACTCCAAAAACAAGGGTTTTTCTAATAACAAAGGAAATAACAAAAGCTTTAATAGTAACAATGTTGATGTTTCTAATGCCACTAGCTCTAATGGTTCTGTTAATAATGTTTTCACACCTTTCTCTAATGATCAAATTGCTAAATTGATGAACTTAATTGGTGAAAAGAGTTCTTCCAGTAACTCTGGTGTGCAGTCCCATATGGCAGGTATTAGTTGTACTTTCTTTAATGCCAATGTGTTTTTTAATAACCATTTTTACAAATGCTTTAATGCTAATGTGAGAATTCGTGAATCTGTGTTTAATTTTGGGTGGATTATTGATTCTGGGGCAAACCAACACATTACCTCTACTACTAAGGATATGACTGACTTAGTTGATATTTCTGATTTAAACATAACTGTGGGACATCCTAATGGTACTATTGCTAAAATCAGACATGTTGGAACCTTAAGATTGACCAGTAATGTTGTTTTGTTTGATGTGTTGGTCATACCAGAATATACTGTTAGTCTCTTATCTGTCAACAAAATGATAAAAGATAGTAAACTGCATGTTGGGTTTAATGAGTATGATTGTATTATTCAGGATTTGAAAAAAGAGAACATCATGGGGACTGGTAGAGAATGTGGTGGTTTGTACTTGTTTGACATTGATTGTAAGATTCCTAAGTTTAAAAGTAACTTTTCTATTATGTGTTGTCATGTGTCCAAAAGTGTCTGGCACAATAGGCTTGGTCATCCCTCTGACCAAGTTTTAAGTGTCCTGAAACACTCTTTGAAGCTTACCAAACCTGACCACAATGAACCTTGTGATGTATGTCATTTTTCTAAACAGACCAGGGAACCTTTCCCTTTGAGTGACCATGTATCCACTAGTTTAGGTGATCTTATACACCTGGACTTGTGGGGTCCTTACAAGGTCACTACAAGAGAAGGTTTCAGGTATTTCTTGACCATTGTTGATGATTACAGCAGGGCTGTATGGATTTATCTCATTAAAACTAAGGATGAGGTTTTTGATTTTGTGGTGGAATATTACAATCTTATCTCTAATCAGTTTCTTAAAAATATCAAGATCATAAGATCTGATAATGGGACTGAGTTTGTTAACCAAAAAATGAACCTGTTTTTCAAAGAAAAAGGCATCATACATCAAACTTCCTGTGCTTACACTCCTCAGCAAAATGGGATTGCTGAGAGAAAGCACAGGCATCTCCTTAATGTGGCTAGAAGTTTACTTTTCCAAGGTGGTCTCCCTTTGTGTTTCTGGTCTGATTGTGTGCTTACTGCTGCTTACCTCATTAACAGGCTCCCATCTTCTGTCCTTGCTGGTAAATCACCTTTTTGTATGCTTTATAAGAGAGAACCCTCCCTTTCCCATTTAAGGTTATTTGGTTGCCTTTGTTTTTCAACAATTTTAAATAATAATGATAAATTGTCTTCAAGGTCTGAAAAATGTGTTTTAGTTGGTTATTCTTCTTCCAAGAAAGCTTATAAGCTACTTAGTTTAAGTAATAAAAGTTATTTTTTTTCTAGAGATGTCAAGTTTTATGAGTCTGTTTTTCCTTACAAGATAAAAGCTGTTCAACAGCCTCTTTCAGTATTTGATAAAAATGATTTTGAAAATAATTTTTTTTTTAATTTTTGTGAGTCTGATGACCAAAGTCCCTATGATGATGGAAGGGGTCACCTGATGAAGCAGGGGAGGTAAATATGAAACACTCAGATGATACTGCAGAGGAGCAGTCATCTGATTGTATTCATACTGCTTCATCATTAGGTGAAACAACCAGTTCTGAGGGAAACAACTCTTGTCAAAATCAGGTTCCTACTCTTATGTTTGATGCCAGTCTTGGGACAATTGATGAGGATGCTGAACCTTCTGTTAGAAGGTCCAATAGGACCTCTAAGTTACCTGCTAAACTCAATGAGTTTGTTCTTGACAACAAGGTTAAATATGGTTTGAATAGGTTTGCTAATCATACTAGGCTTTCTGCTTATAATGCTTGTTTTATCTCTAATTTAAACAAGACTTATGAACCTAGTTGTTTTAATGAGGCTGTCAAAGACTTTAATTGGGTCCAAGCTATGAATAGTGAAATGGAAGCCCTTTATCTGAATGATACTTGGACCCTTACTCACCTCCCTCCTCACAGAAAGGCCATTGCTAGCAAATGGGTCTATAAGATTAAGTACAAATCTGATGGTGAGATTGAGAGATACAAGGCTATGCTTGTTGCTAAGGGTTGTGGTCAAAAAGAGGGCATTGATTATGATGAAATTTTTAGCCCAACTGTTAGAATGGGGACTGTTAGAATGTTGATCAATCTTGTAGTTCAAAAAGGTTGGAACTTATTTCAGCTAGATGTTAACAATGCCTTCTTGTTTGGTGAACTTGATGAAGATGTCTATATGATTCCACCACCTGGTTTTTTTGATAAGAATGAAAAAAAGAGTTTGCAAATTGAAAAAATCTCTTTATGGTTTAAAACAAGCTCCTAGACAATGGAATAAAAAGCTTGTTGAAGTTCTTTGTGATTCTGGTTTTAGGCAAAGTCAAAATGACTATTCCTTGTTTGTTAAAAGCAGTGATAATGTTTTCATTGCCTTGCTTGTTTATGTTGATGACATTGTGTTAACTGGCAACAACTTGTCTGAAATAGATAAAGTTAAGGATATTCTCAATAATAAATTCAAAATCAAAGATCTTGGAGATCTTAAATACTTTCTTGGTATTGAAGTGTTGAGAACTCAAAATGGTGTGATTTTAAATCAAAGAAAGTACTATATTGAATTATTACATGAGTATGGCCTTCTTGCTTGTAAGCCTGTTAACACACCTATGCCTGAAAATGGGATTCTAAATCATAAGGAATCTCTTGATGACAAGTATCTTAACAATATTACTGTCTATCAAAAACTTGTGGGAAAATTGATCTATCTTTGCAACACTAGACCTGACATTTCATATTCTGTTCACTATTTGAGTCAGCATATGCATGCTCCTCTTCAATCTCATCTTGAGGCTGCATTTAGAGTCCTTAGATACCTGAAGTGTGGTCCTGGTACTGGTATTAACTTCAAGAAGACTAATGGTTGTAGTCTTATAAAAGCCTATGCTGACTCTGACTAGGCTAAGTGTAAACTTACCAGAAGATCTGTTACTGGCTATTGTGTGTTTGTGGGTGACAATCTTGTGTCTTGGAAAAGCAAGAAGCAAAGCACTCTGTCCAGATCTTCTGCTGAAGCAGAATACAGGGCTATGGCTTCTGTTACTTGTGAGGTTATGTGGCTTGTCAAGATCCTTAAGGATTTGAACATTGTTAATGCTATTCCTGCTCTTCTATTTTGTGATAATAGCTCTGCTATTCAGATTGCTGCTAATCCTGTTATGCATGAAAAAACCAAACATTTTGATCTTGATGTGCATCTTATCAGAGAAAAAGTGGCCTCAGGTTTGATTAAAACTGTTAAGATTGATACTGATAATCAAACTGCTGACATCTTGACTAAAGGTTTGGGATCTCATCAGCATAACAAAATGGTTCAACTTCTGAACATGAGTAACTTGTTTGGCGAAAAAGCTTGAGGAGGGGTGTTGGATATTGGACTTTCTTTGCAACCTTTTTCTAACTATAAGGGTTACTTTTGTAAATCCCTTAGTCCTTTCTCTTTTGTTTGTTCTTTGTATTTGCAGGGACTGGATGTGGCAACCTATCATTCTTGGACGGGCTTATATACTCTACTCTCTTCATTTGCTAGGGTTACAACATACTTTTCTCCGCCGTTTCTCTCTTACTTTTCTTCTCTCTAAAATTAAAAGATGTAAACGTTTTGAACGTTTGAATCTAATAGATTAGGTGTAGTTTAGCTTGTTTTGATCTTGTATTATCAGGTTGCATCCGTTTGGGGACAACCTTCTCTTTTGTATGTTGATAGCACCCGTTTGGGGACTATCTGATTCGTATTGTTGATAATAAAAGCACAAGGGGTGGTTGGTTGAGTGCATAATCGTTGTGGTGTTATTATTTTCACACATTTACGTCTTACTAAGGGGGTGTTTGGATGTGAGGTTAGGAGGAGATTATCTCCAAATCTTAGTTACAAAATGGAGATAAGTTAAAAAAAAGTTTGGGTAATAAATGAAGATAAGTGATTATTTGTGTTTAGAAGCTCCAAAATGGTGTTTTGAAAAAGTTAGTGGGGAGCTACTTATTTCATTTTTAAAATGGAGTTTTGGAAAAGTAAGCTTTTAAAATGGAGTTTATTATCAAATAATCAAATTTGCCAAACACTCAAAAAAGTGATTATTTGATTATTGCGATTTCAAACTGGAATATCAAATCCAAACACTATTTTTTAAAATGGTGTTTTCAAAATGATGATTTTTCAAAATGGAGTTTTCAAAATGAATAATTTGTTTTCAATAAGCACATCCAAACACCCACTAACACAACCAAAATACCCTAATCAGGCGAGTAACATAAGCGGCCCCTAATGTCTTCATGTTTTCATTTACTTCTCACTAACAAAGTCGTTTATGTAGTTTAGTATAGTTTTGTGTAACCGGCTGGGCTATCAAGCCCATATGATAGTCGTGGTTACTCCTTGTAAGACTCTCTTTCCACCTAGGAAGAGTGGTTGGTTAATTCATTATTCACACACACGTTTGAATTTGCCAGTTTGGATTTCGACACACGACTCAAACCCCCTTTCATTGAGTCGGATGATGGATCGAATGACGAATTGAATAATAAGGAGGTGATTCATGGCTTTAACGTTTTCGATGACGCGGGAAGACCCAATGAGCTCATGATTATCAATTCTCGAGATGGGCACGATTTAACATTCTTTTGCGCAATAGGATTTAAATACTTCGTACCATACTTGAACCCCTTTCTACCCTTTAATGTAATCATTCACAAAGCTTTTAACACAATCTTCGTGAAACTTATGGAAACTACGGGAAAGAACTTGGTTGCTATTTTCAGGAACGTATGCGTATTTGTTGGAAGTTTCACTTATGGCGTTGATTTTTTGGTTTTAGAAGACATTAGTGAATTCACTGAGGCACATGTTTCAGAAGTCGTGGTGGGATTGCCGTTTAGGGTAGCCACACGTTTACAATATGATTACAATGAAGGACTGGTCCCGTTCACTAGAATTTTTGATAACTTTACTTCTAAAATGCCACGAATGTTCTCAAGACTTAAGAATTTTGCAAACCTATGAAAAGTGCCACCAATAATAGGGCTTAGTAAAAGAGATTTAATGAACGGGTTTTGATACAACCACAAAGGGCCAGAGACCACAAAGGGCCATCAAATTACCATCTTATTTACATGATTATGCCATGTGAGGTTGCTACATGTTATGGGACAACTGTCCACTCAGTTTTGCCCTTTATGTCCTTTTCTAGCAATTTTCCTTTTTTGTTAGCTATAAGTATTGGACTACTTTCACAAATTGAGAACAAGGAAATACATACGAGTACTGCTATTTTCTCTTTCACTCTCTCTTTCCCTTTTATTTAACACTTTAGGAGTTTACCTCTACTCAAAAGAGGATTATATCCTATCATTGGTGCTTTCATTGAGCAAATTAATCATGCCCACTCGGGCACAAAACACAGAAGATAATCTTACATCTCTTAATTCAATCACAAACCAACTACAAACAACCATTGCTAGTCATGATGCCAATATTGCAGAATTGTTGCAATCATCTCAAAATACAAACAACCAATTACAATCCACCCAAACACAATTAGAATCTATGACATCTAAAATGAATCAAATCCTTACCCATTTTGCTAGATTTCAAACAACAGATTTCGCTTCTACATCAACAAATCAATCACCACTTCATTATTCCTCATCTCCTCCGTTCACACCAATCCTCCAAAACCCACCTCCCATCAGACCGAATTCAAACCCAAATAGATCTCCTTTCGAACTACGTCCTATCCATCTCGAGATCGCTACCTTTGATGGCTCCAATCCGACGGATTGGATCTTACAAACTGAAAGATATTTCACCATCCACAACACCCCGTTAGAACATCGGATTCAAGCGGCTTCCTTCTTTTTCAGAGGTGATGCGCTCAGTTGGTTTAATTGGCTCTGTCAAAATCAACAACTAACAACATGGGGGGGGGGGGAGTTTTGTAGAGCTAATGAACTCCGTTTTGGTCCGTCGTCTTTCATTAATCATGAAGCTGCCTTGTACAAGCTCTATCAACAGTCAACAGTGGCGATTTACCAAACTGAATTTGAAGTTCTATCAAATCGAGTATTTGGTCTATCTCCTAGAGCTTTACTTAACTGTTTTCTTTCCGGTTTAAAACCTGAAATTCACCGAGAATTGCAAATTCTAAACCCACTTCCGTCTCTGAAGCCATGGGTCTTGCGAGATTGATTGAAGATAAAAAATTTTCACAAAAAATGTACCCACTTTCACAAAAACTGAATTATCGACCTGTCACTACCCAAACAGTGGCTACAACTCCTACAACAGTTATGGCGCCATTGCAACCAAAAGCGATCCTAAACCCTAACCCTAACTTTAATCAGGCCCTTTTTCGTAGGCTCACTCCACAAGAGGTCCAGACTAGAAGGGAAAAGGGCCTGTGCTTCAAATGTGATGATAAGTTTGGGCCCGGTCACAAGTGTAAGGCCCAATTTCATGCCATAGTCTATGAACCGGAACCAGAGGCCCTAATTAATTTTGACCCGGATCCACCAAACCAAATACCTGACCCGATTCTTGACTTATTGACTCCTCCAAATCACTCACCCCAGTTTTTCACAATGACAATTTCTTCTTTTGATGGATCACCACAACCATCGACATTCTGTTGCACAACCGTCATTAACAGACACCATTTATCCACATTGATCGACAACGGTAGCAGCCATAGCTTCATCCACCCTAGTAAGTTAAAACACCTATCTTCACCACAACCAGAAAATTATACATTCCAAGTTTGTGTCGGCAGTGGCCACACACTTCAAACAGATGGAACCTTGAAGTCTGTTCAATTCTCACTTCAGGAAGTTGATTTCATTACTGATTTTCATGTGCTACCCGTCCACGGATGCGATATGGTACTTGGGAATTCGTGGCTTCGTTCATTGGGACCAGTTTTAACCGATCACTCGACATTCTCAATGTCATTCTTCTATCGAGGTGCACTCGTATCTCTCACAGGTGACAAGAACACTCTCATAACCTCAGTTTCACCTAGTAATTTGAAACGATCCCTTGACCTTGATTCAATAATTGCTTTCACACTACTATCAGTAGAGATTATACCAAAAACCTCCTTAACAGATACGTCTTCACACCCGGACATTACACGGCTCATCTCCCGCTTTGCATCTGTTTTCGATATTCCCTCCAAACTACCACCACACCGTGTTCATGATCACCATATACACCTTCTACCAAGCTCTAAACCAGTAAATGTTAGACCTTACCGATATCCACAATTTCAAAGAGCTGAAATCACTCGATTAATATCTGAGATGCTTGAAGAAGGGATAATTCAACCTAGCACCAGTCCATTCTCTTCGTCGGTCCTCTTAGTAAAAACGAAGGATGAAACTTGGCGTTTTTGTGTTGACTACAGGGCCCTTAATTCAATTACTATCAAAGATAGATTTCCGATTCCTACAATTGATGAGTTATTGGATGAACTTCATGGTGCTCAATACTTTTCAAAATTGGATTTGCGTCAAGGGTATTTTCAGATTCGGCTAAGCTCTAAGGCGATCCCAAAAACTGCTTTTCGTACTACTGATGGTCACTTTGAGTTCACTGTCATGCCATTTGGGTTGTCAAATTCTCCATCAACTTTTCAAGCAACGATGAACACACTCTTCAGGAATGAGTTACGTAAGTTCGTTTTGGTGTTTTTTGACGATATACTCATATATAGTCGCTCATTCTCAGATCATTTACAACACTTATCACATGTCTTGTCATTGCTTCACAAGAATCAATTTTTTGTGAAAGCATCTAAATGCTCGTTTGGAAGCACCTCAATTGCATTCTTGGGGCATATTATATCTGCACAGGGGGTAGCTACGGATCCAGAAAAAATCGAGGCTGTTTTAGGTTGGCCTCCCTACAAACGTTCGCCAATTACGTGGATTTCTCGGCTTGACGGGCTACTATAGGAAATTCGTTCAGAATTATGCTGCTATCGCTTCACCTCTAACAGAATTACTAAAGAAAGATAACTTTAAGTGGGGAACAGAGCAAAGTCAAGCTTTCAAGAAACTTCAGGAAGCAATGACTACCCTGCATGTCTTGGCTATCCCGAACTTTGATCAACCATTCACAGTTGAAACAGATGCCTCAGGTCTAGCTATGGGTGCTATACTAAGTCAGAATAGTCATCCGATTGCTTTTTTTAGCCGAAAGTTCTCATCGAGATTGAAAAGCTCGTCAACTTATGTACGAGAGATGCACGCGATCACTGCAGCAGTGGCAAAATGACGTCATTATCTATTAAGTCGTCGGTTTCTCATTGTTACGGATCATAAGAGTCTTAAAGATTTGTTGACACAAACTATTCAAACTCCTGAGCAACAACAATGGCTCACCAAGCTTTTAGGATATGATTATGATATTCTTTACCGCCCTAGTTCTAGTAATGTAGGAGCGGATGCTCTTTCCCGCCAAGAATTCCTTTCAATTACAAGTATTTCATCACCTGAATTCTCATTTTGGATGAGTTTCGTGTGTTCTGGAAATCATCAGAAGGTCAAAAAATCATGGCTAAGACACTCCAAACCGATACTTCAGTTTCTTACAAGAATGGGTTATTGTATTTCAAAAATCGTTTATATGTTCCTGATTCTATTCAAATTCAAAACCGAATCCTCAAGGAAAACCATTCCTCACCGACTGGTGGTCACGCTGGAGTTAAAAGAACCTTGGCTCGTATAGCAGCTAGCTTTTATTGGCCAAAGTTGCGTCATTCAGTTGTTGAATTTGTCAGATCTTGCAAAGTGTGCCAACAAGTGAAATACAGTACCTTACCTCCTATGGGTCTCCTTCAACCCTTACCCATCCCAGAGCTTGTTTGGGACGAAATTTCTACAGATTTTATCACAGGTCTTCCATCTTCCCAAGGAAAATCATCAATTTTAGTCATTGTGGATCGACTATCAAAAGCTGCTAACTTCATTGGGCTTCCACCAGCACTCAATGCTCAAAAGCTAGCTGTTATATTCACAAATGACTACATTCGTCTCCATGGATTTCCTAAATCGATAGTCAGCGACCGAGATCCACCTTTTATAAGTAAGTTTTGGTCAGATTTATTCACACTCAACAAAACAGTTCTAGCAATGAGTAGTGCATATCACCCTCAAACAGATGGTCAAACAGAGGTCCTTAATCGTTGTCTTGAAGATTATCTACGAAGCTTTGTTTCAGACGAACCACGTTTATGGATTCACTATTTGCCTTGGGCAGAATGGTCATATAACACTGCTTGGCAATCATCAATAAAAATGACACCATTCGAAGCAGTTTATGGTAGACCACCACCTTCAATTCCTCACTACATTCAGGGTCACTCTACAAATAGTGATTTGGACCTCACACTAACTCACCGAACTAGACTCCTAAATCTACTCAAAGCTAATATCTCGAGGGCTCAAAACAGAATGACTCAACAAGCTAACAAGCACAAAACTGTCAGGAGTTTTAAAGTTGGAGAGTATGTTTTTGTTAAACTTCAGCCATATCCTCAACAATCTCTTGTCAACCGATCATCACAAAAGCTTTCCAAAAGATACTATGGGCCTTATGCTATAACAGAGAAGATTGGCAATGTGGCATACAAGCTTGCTCTTCCACCTGCATCGTCTATACACCCGGTATTTCATGTTTCAGTGCTTCGTGAATACGTGGAATCACCTCCTTCCAGCTTTGAACCACTCCCCAACCTTCCACCAACTACTTTGATCCCTGAAACCGTTCTTTCAATTAATGACAATGTTTCTCCACATGAGCTGCTAGTGAAATGGTTTAACTTACCTAGTGAAGAGGCCACCTGGGAACCCAAACCGGATTTTGTTCGACGTTATCCAAACTTTGACCTTGAGGACAAGGTCAATTCTGAAGATGCGGGGAATGATACAACCACAAAGGGCCAGAGACCACAAAGGGCCAGAGACCACAAAGGGCCATCAAATTACCATCTTATTTACATGATTATGCCATGTGAGGTTGCTACATGTTATGGGACAACTGTTCACTCAGTTTTGCCCTTTATGTTCTTTTCTAGCAATTTTCCTTTTTTGTTAGCTATAAGTATTGGACTACTTTCACAAATTGAGAACAAGGAAATACATACGAGTACTGCTATTTTCTCTTGCACTCTCTCTTTCCCTTTTATTTAACACTTTAGGAGTTTACCTCTACTCAAAAGAGGATTATATCCTATCAGGTTTTAACAACCACATGAAAATATTAAGCTAATGTATAAAAATTGCATGAATTTAGGTCTATAAATTGAAAGAAAGACTCCTTATGTGACATAAGTGTTCATGAGATGGGATCGAATCATTGGTAGAGTGACCTCAAGTCTAGATGAAAGACTTGTAAAATAAAGAAAGGCGCTTGTTGGGAGACAACCCAACTCTTTTTCGTTTTATGCATCTTAGGTTTTTAATTTCTATTTTTTGTGAAAGTTCAATGCAATGTACTTGTTTCTTGAATGCTATCCTTTTTCTAATGTGATCGTACTTTATTGTGTTTCTATTTTACATGTAAAGTTATTTCACGTAAAAAAAAGTGTAGGGAGGCTTATTAATTTATTGATAATCACACATGTTTGTTTATTTTTATTGTTTGTTTATGTCATGTGTATTTTTAATATTTTTCTTGACAAAGTTAAGATCCATGTAAACCCCTAAAATAGCATATAGATCCAATCAACCAATAACAATCACTTATTTAAAAAAAAACACACTTCCCACCATTTGAAAAAAATTAAATATCTCACAAACGTAAATCGTCAAACGAAAAAAATACACCGTTGGAACGAGAATTAAATCATCTTTCTATCGAGGGGCACATGTATATACTTTCGACGAACTTTTTTTTTCGATTTTTTTCTTAAGTCACGTATGAGAAAATCATATATGATTCGTTCACGAATCATATATGATTTCAGAAAATCATATATGATTCGTTCATGAATCATATATGATTTCAGAAAATCATATATGATTCGTGAACGAATCATATATGATTTCTGAAAGTCATATATCATTTATGATACGAATCATATATGATTTTGACTGACGTGATTGAGAAAAAAAATAAAAAAAAAGTTCGTCGAAAGTATATACATGTGCCCCTCGTTAGAAAGATGATTTAATTCTCGTTACGATGGTATGTTTCGGTTTGCGTAACGATTAAAGGTTTGTGAGATATTTAATTTTTTAAAGCTAGAAAATTTTTTTAGATAAAAAGAATGAATTGTTGTGATTGGTTAGGTTGGATTTATGTTAAAAAAATGATCTATGTTAAACTTTTTCCCTTTTTAATATGTGCATTAAAACCTCTTCAAAAGAAACACGCATGGATTAAATGCATAAATTCTTTGTAAAAAACAAAAGTCTGAATCTAACCCGTAGCCATCGACGATGTCACACCTAAAGCATGACGCCGTCACTTTTTAGCTACAGTAAAAATTTGATTTTTCCATTTTTTGATTCTAAAAGTTTTTTATACCTATCTATGTGAATTTTCTAAAATTTGCACAATCATGCTAAATTAATAAAATACACATAATTTGTCTTCAATTGTCTCTTAGACTTGCATGTTAGTTTAGTTTTAAAGGTTTATTATATTGTTTACCGTGAATTTTACTCGGGGTAGTGTGTTCTTGTTTAATTTTCAGGTTATATTTGATAGGAGCGTCCCATTGAAAATTATCCCAAGCGATTTGACGATTAGTGACCACTGGACAACGATTTAACCAAATATCAAGCTTCTATCCACACACGCCTAAACCATGGGAATATTAGTTTCTCAGATCTCTTTATTTGTCTTTTCTTTTAAAATACTTTTAGAACATTGAAGACAACGTTCATCCGAAGTGTAGGGAAGGTAAACAAGAGCCTAAATTTATACTCTATCTTGGTATTTGCTTATGACTTAAAATGAATTTTACCATATTTTTTAAAATTTTGTGCTTTTTAATTTAAAATCCATTTTAATATATTTTTATTAATTTTTAGTTTTTTTTATATTTTTAATACGTTTACTTAAATTTGATTTTTTACAACTTTAAAATTAATGTGAATACAAACTTAATTGGTAAGAGCGTAACATTTGTTTGCCTCAAAAATCATCATCGGTTACATGTCGTCGTATTACGCGGGTATCATGCTTGTATAAAATTAATAAAGTTTGTTGTCTCAGTTTACCATAAATTTTACTGTGGGAAATAGAGGGGGCAGTAAAAAAGCAAAGAGATGGGAACAGAAGACTAGAAAAGCGTACGGCGCGGGTAAAGAGAAAGAATGCAGGTAAACATACAGGGACCGGGGTTCTCACGGTGTTCTGTTTCCAATGAACTACACACATTTACATATACCCCTTTTTTAATCTTTGATTTCTCATTCTGTTTCTGTATCTCTTTTAAGTTTTAAATAATCTAATTGACCAAATCTGGACATTTATTTTGTCTTTTGTCATATTTTATGCTTGTTTGTTTGGTAGTATACTTTGTCTGTTATCAAAGAATGGGTAAAATAATAAAAAGTAAAAAAGAAAAATAATTTTTTTTAAATGACGAATTAATAGTTAGTGATTCGAGCTTACAGTGACATCAATAATATCATAATACTAACGCTAAACTGTGATGGTAGCGGGGAGGAGGTGGTGGTTAGCGGCAGAAGATGGTTGCTCGTTTTGACTCTTTGATGATTGAATGATTGATTGGTCGTCAAGCGTTTTTGTTCAGGACATGTGCTACATATCTCGCCTTGCTTTTTTCGCATTTAGTTAGTAAATTCTCCACCATCATGATTACTAATAAGATTACGTTCATCTATATCGAAAACCATGTGTAACGTCGTAACAGAAGAGGCGTTGAAAGGTGTGTTGTGTGCATACAAATACGCATATGCAATTTATTTTATTAACACTGATTTTATTGTCTAGGGTCGCCTAAAACAACAAGACTACCCGCGCCATTAGATTATACTCATTATGTTGTTATACATTTGCTAATCATATCGTGAATGGTTGTTTTAGTTTTGAAAATGCACATCGTGACATCGGATGCGTAATTTCGTGATTAAAACAAACCTACGAAGCTCAATTCTGTGTTTGTCGATGCACGACAAGTGATTAAATTTTTTATGAACAAGTCAAATACTGACATTGTACTTTTCTATTGAATCAAAGGCTTATTAGATTTAAGGCAACATATTTATTAATAGATTTCATCTCTTATTAACACCACCATCATGGTGTTTCGATCGGCTAATAGTCCTTGATGCAATAGGACAACATGATACAATTCAAATTATCTTTCTTATTCTGTAATCTGTAGTTGTTTTCCCGTTGAGGCGTTAACTCATCCTCTGTTTCTTGGTACGGAGTATCACTAAATTATTTTTTGTCTGTAGCTTTTTCATGTCTTGTACTATTTATCATATCACATATACGGCTTTATCATGTTTTGGCCTCGATAACATTTCACCGGCCTGCACCTTCTATTATTGCATTGCTTGCGAACACATCTGACTTCGTGTCTTATGGACTTTGTATGTATCCCTTTTGCTGCATTAGTTGGATTAGATTTGTTTAGTTTTGATTTGGCTCTTTTAGAGATTTTTATCATCTTTGTATGTTTTGTGTATCTTTGTGTAGTTTTGTTCCAAGCTACATTTTCATATAGGTGTGTTCGCGAAAAGCTCACATTGGTTATTCCCCTTCATCCCTGTTTGTGTTGATATCCCCGTGTCACAACCTTTATGGTGTATGTCTTAGCTTGTTTTCAACATGTTACCTTATGTATTTTGTTTGGCAAATCGGTTGAGATTTCACCTTTTATGTTCGATGTAACTCGTTGTGTACAACTTTCTTTCGTTTGTAAGGTGTGATAATGAAATTTATGTTAAAATATATATATATACTACTAATAAAAAGAATAGGCTTATTATTAATGAAATATTAAAAAAGTCAACTTATATGTTATAATAAATACAAACTAATTAAATTTTAAAATATAAAATAATTTTTTTACATATATTAGTATGGGTGAGCACTTAGATCGTCGGACCGGATCGAATCGGAAAATCGGACCGACTCGGACCGGACCGGACAATTTCGGTCCGAGGTTTTTGACCCTTTCGGTCTTCGGTCAGGTCGGTCCGATCCGGTTCAGTTCGTCTTACCAAAAATCCGTCGATTATGTCTAATAGCACCGGATCAGACCAGACCGAAGACCAAATCAGACCGATCGCGGACCATTTCTGTCCGATCTCAATCCGGAGTTTTAGACAATTTCAGTCTTCAATCCAGTCCAATCCGATTCGGACTTATTGCTCAGCCCTATATATTAGTACACAACGTGCACACAAAATTAATAACATTAAATACATAACATTTTTTCTTTTACAACAAATGGAACATATTGCTCTCACTAGCACAATTAATGACAATTTAAAAAGAAATGAACGGCTGAGACTAAAAACATTTTAATATCTCATTTATTTATTGGGTTTTGCTAACAAACACTCATGGGTGGTTTTTATACATTCCATAATTATAAATATTTCCAAATTTGAACTACTTATTTCTATAAATGTATGATTATAACATATATAATTAAGGTAAGTAACTTTTAATATGATATATATTAATTAGTAAGTATATTAAACATGTTATATTTGAGATTCATAATTGTTGATATTTTAATTATAGAATGTATAAAAACCACCCTGTGGGTGGTGGTTAGCAAAACCCTTATTTTTATAATTTAAATATCTTAATGTTAATCGTTAGATAAATAAATTATACCATCGAGAGCAACATTTAATTATCTTTGAAAGTCCCTAATCCTAGCTTGAAACGATTAAGAAAGATAATTGACACAAGTAAATACTTTTCAAACGTAGTACTTTATTATTATATAACAAGTATTACATGTGTTATGGATAACACAGTTTGATGACAATGTGTTGTGTACATTTTGGACAAAATAAAGCTAACTTAAGAACACAGGCACAACTGTTTGTTTTACAAGTTCTAAAGAGTTAATGTGTGAAATCTAACAAAGTGAACAACATTAACTCTAGCCTACATATCATATTTATAGTGGTACGAGGTTGACTTCAAGTACTGGTTGATGATGACTACACAAAACAGACATTGTCATACATCTGTCACAAGATGCTCTTCTATTCTTGGTAGTCTGTCACAACGCTTTAGGGAAACAGAGCTGACATAGTTTCCCTTTTCTTCATACCTTGTACTTTAGGCTGCATAACTTCCCGCCAAAACACTTAGGTATGTCCAAAGTGTACTGAGTGTTAACAGGGTATTGCCACCCCTGTTAAAACTCAACCACTCAGAGTCCCTGATACATCTTGGTTGTTATCAATCACAGCCAATGAGTATGTCTTCAAGTAATCTTCGACTTCTTTGACAATGTCTCTGACATGGACTCCTCTGTGGTTGCTCACACAGACTTAGAACTCTGTGAGTCTTGGGTTACTTGTCTGTCACCTAGGCACAGGCAAGTTAATATCAAACAACTTAATTTAAGTTTAAATCTATGAATAAGGGAATTCTAACAAACTTAGATTCCCAACAATCTCCCCCTATTTAAACATAAATATAGCTAGATCTAAATGAGTTATAGTAAGTGAGATAACAACTTCTTCTTACACATAACAGATCTAACAAACAAATTCATAATTCATTAATACTTTAAAAAAATTACAAGTACAATACATGAGTAAAACAAAATATGAGTGTAAACGTTCAGCTGTGAATACTTCAGTAATCATCATTCTTGATTTTCTCTTCAGCTTCAGCTATGTCTGTTATAGTATCCAATTCAGCCTACAAAGCTTGGGCAAATACCTCGAAATACTCTATATTGATTTTAAGCACTTTCTGAAACACAAGAAGCTGAATAGTTGATGCAATCCCCAGCTCAACTTCCCTTTGGAATACATATTGGCATCCCTTGTTTATGTAGGCCATACCTTTTTCAGGCTTAGTGTAAGTTTGACCATCAATAGGACCTACAATCCCATTAGGAAGAATCAGATTCATGTGCATCCCATCCACTTGGATATCATCTGTCACGAAGGTTTCCTTAATGAATTGAGTAATCCTTCTTCTTTTATTTTCAAGTTTCGAGGGTTCTTGTTCAAACAGCTGTGGTAGGGGATCAACCTTAAGCTTGGCTGTAGTACCCAGTTAAACTTAGCTTTGAGAGTCTTTAGGAGTGTAAAATTTGCCTGTCCAGTCTTCTTCTCAGCTAAAGCTTCAAGTTCAAACCATTCAGACAGACTAAGTGTCTTTAACTTAAAATTTTCAAAAAGATCCATGTTGGCCTGTTGATTATCTCTCCACAAAACCATTTGTGGTGTATGGGAAGCCTTGTGAATAGTGTATTTAAACTTGGTTATTTTTCCTGGTGCATATCTGTTATTGATGCATGTATTGATATGAGTGAAATCTCATATCAATTACTATATCATAATTAACCCTAAAACACAAAACAAAATAACTGATTTTGATTTATAAAGCAGTATTATGGGTATACTTTGTTGTTTGTGCTTGTGTAGGTAAAAAGATACATATATAAAGCAAACAAGGAAATCAAGCCTTTATTGATGAAGAAAAGACAAAAGGAGGATGAAAAGTGACAAGTCAAACAAAGTCAAAGGACTTTTCTTGACAACTTTGAAAGTAGAAGGACTAAATGTGCAAAGTTTGAAAAGTCAAGAACAAAGTCAAACATGGTCAAAGTTCAAGTCAACAAGTCAAAGGATCATTTTTGTTCAAGTTCAAAGTTAAAAGGACTATAATTGTCAAGGTTATGAAGATTATAGTTCAAAATACAAATCTACCAAGAACAAGGACTGAAATTGCCAATATGGAATGAAGTTTCAAGTGGATCCGTGTGTTTTGTTTATCCACCAATGAGGAGCCTTTATCTAGTATACATGGATCACCAGCACATCAGCTCATTTAATAGAGAGAGAGAACAAGTGGCGTATCACAACAGTGCCTGACCAGCCAATCATAAATCACCAAAATGGATAATGATCCGTGTATCATTTTCTCACCCAATCAACACATGCCACATGTCTTACTCAAGCCCAGATCGTGGATAATGATAGAGACACTTTCATGGGAAGCTCTCAACATGAAAAGTGTTCGCAAGAGAAAGACGAAGCCATTCCAAGCAACCAATTAAACTGAAATCTATTCAAAACGAAATCCCCAATTGTGTTCTTCAACTGCAGATTTCAATTAACAAATTTAGGCCACGTGGAAGCTGGGGATTCGTTGCTACACGTCATTCATCCTCACCAACACTCAACTGTACTCTATATATACCCCCAGATGTATTCATTTCTTGAAATTGTAGAAAATTATGAAAACACACACACTTTTAATCTCTCTCTCTTTTCAGTTAGAATTTCAGTTAGAAACTTCTCTCAAGTGTCTGACAAACACTTGAGAGAGTTAGTTATCATTTGTAACAGTTTTGTAACAGAATTTCCCCATTAATGAAAGTTTACTTTTTCCTAAATCTATCTTTCACTCTCATTCTTACTACAATCTGCTACTCTACTGTTCATGTGATTGATCTTATTGTCCTCATTGAATAAATGAGATGATTTGAGTTCTGTTTGGAAGCTTGTTCATGATCAGACTTGTTATAGCTTACAGCCATTGCCATTTCATGATCAGAATTTTGAAGCAGGGTTGACATGATGATGATGATGATGATGGTGAATGTTGATTGTAGCTGTTGTAGATGGTAATATAGGTGGTGGTTAGAGGTTAAGTGAGCTCAGCGCTCCACTTCATCACCAAAGTAGCCTCCAAACTTTCCAATAAGTTTCTCTTTGATAAATTTCTCTCAAAAGTATACTACATGCTTAATTCTGTTTCTTTAGTGTAAAGAACTTGATGATGCCTGTTACTTGCTTATTTTCAGCTATTTGATTTGTTGTGAGTACTAGTTTTCATTATCTGTTAGCTTTTCTTAATTCTCATAGCTTAATCATAGTTCTTTTCTGTTAAGTGGTGTTTGGATTAGTATTGAATTGTTGATTCAGTTGTTGGGAGTTTTTGTTTAGAGTATACATTCACTCACTTGACCATTACAAGTAAACTTGTAAGCTTTTGAAGTCAATCAAATAATTAAAGAGGCAAATTGTCATAAAACACTTCGGGTTAACTTTCTCAGTCAAAACATGCTGGATTCAATCACATGCCATTTCTTGGAAAGTTGGTTTTAGGAGTTGATTTTTGTTGCTGAGTGAAGTTCAACATACAAGCTTTACATCCATACCAAGGAGACCATACAGTTTTCCAAAATAAGCTAGAAATAAGCTTTTGAATAAGCTGTTGAGCAAAGCTCAGTTTCTGTGATAAGGCCTTGACTGTTTAGCATTTCCCATCAATCCACCTCATAAATCTTGTGATTTTATTGCATATTATTGTTGCCTACGTGTTTCTAAGTAGATTTGGAACTTTTCAAATTTTTGTCAAAAATTGGTCAACGAAAGTCAAATAAGCCCATTTTGCTTAATTCACTTGATGAAATTTGATAATTCTTGACATCCCATTCTTCTATAAGCCTATTTTATCATTTTCAATTAAATAAATCAACTTGTGACTGTCTAAATAAGTTGGTAGCTTATTTTGAGCTTATTCCAATAAGCTAACTTGAGTTCTAGGATGTTTTAGCTTATTTCCTTTAAACTGACTAAGTGAAATCTGATTTTAATACTTTTGAAACAAATTAGAGCTTTTAAGACTTAGAAATAAGCCAGAACGAGCTTATTGGACTTGCTAGCCTGTTTTTACTTAAAAATTTAGTTTAATATCACTTAAGTCCCTAAACTTTAGGAAATTGGTTAATCAGCTTTTAATAGATACTTTTCTAGGGTTTGCTTAATTAGGTCCCTGGAATTTGAGATTTGTTGCAATTCAGTTTGATAGTTTTACAAATTTGTTACAAGTTTGTTTTAGTTGGTTAATATTTTCATCTTCAGTCCTTCTAGTTTGTAAATTTACATTTTTAGTACTTGCACTTTACATATTTTACATTTTGATCAATTTTACCATTTGTGCATTAGAAACATGTACAATTTGATTTAATTTTGGTAAATGCACTTTGTTTTAGATTAGTATGGATACATAGTTATAATATTTTTATCATTTTTTACGTGCTTTGTTGAAATAGTCCTAGATTACCAAAATTTTATAAAATCTAAAACCAAAAACATTTTGTGAACTTGAAATCTTTTGGACAATCAATTCGTTTTGAGTTAGAAATTACGAATCTAAAAATGAAATATTAAATGGCGCCACTGCCGGTTCATTACGTTACGATTGACGATTGATTGACGGTTACGATTGGATTTTGGGATCCGTTCACCTTGTGAACGTTCCTTTTACGTATCATAAATCAAAAAGATAAAAAAATCAAAAATATAAAAATATAAAAAAATAAAAAACCACAAAATTCAATTCTTTCCTAAGAATTGAACCAAAAAAATAAAAAATTCAAAAAGTAATATTTTTCCTAAAAGATTACACCAAAAATATATTGTATATATTGGTTTCACTCATTTTTACGTACATACTATATTTTCTTAAAAAACACATAAATACAAACATACTTTTGATATATTATTATATGTAAATACATATACGTAGATACGAACAACCAATACATCTACTTCCATAAGTATTGCTTTTGCAATACACCGTATTTGGGGGCGTTCCGGTCCTAAGTACGTGTATCGATCAAAGTTAATTAAGGCACAATAGATAAATACCATAAGCTACTTGATCTTGAGAAAGAGGCCACTGTGTGTGGGGGGGGGGGAGGGGGGTATAAGGCGAGTGTATTACACATTCTAAAGAAGCAGGCTCTTAAGTGCTACGCGCCGCCTCGTTTCTCCGCTTCCTTGTGGGTCTTTCAAGAATGATAGTGGTGAGTGGTGTGCCACCCAAGTATTACTTACATATATTATATTTTCTTGTAGATATTACTTATTGAACCTCAGAAAGGATAATCCCTTCTTTTCCAAAGTCGATCGAGAGCTCATCTCTCACTCCTCGAGTTAAGTTGCATGCGCACTCGAGCGCGTGCACATATACCTTTTGGTGTACAACCCCTTCCTCCCAAAAGGAAGAAAAAGAACAAGAAAAACACCGTCCATCAAGCCAATCCCGAGCATCGTGCTTTGAACAACTTACAAGAAGTTATGGCCGCCGTTGATAATAGACCATTGATTGAGATCCTTCAATCTAATGTGGAGGGAAATACGGATGCTATTGTTATACCCGAGATACCCGCAAACACTTTTGAGCTTAAGACAAACATGATCAATATGGTTTCTTCTATTCTATTCCTAGGGAGACCCATGGATGACCCCATGAACATATCAAGAGATTCATGTCACTTTACAATACACTTAAGTATAATGGGGTCCCTCATGATGCTATTAAGATGATCCTATTCCCTTTCTCCTTAGAGGGGAATGCTAGGAGTTGGTTAGACAAGCAACCATCTTTGAGCATTGTTACTTGGGAGGACTTAAAGAAGAAATTTGTGAATAAGTTCTTTCCTCCTTCACGAACCACCGCCTTGAGAAACTAAATCATATGATTTAAGAAAAAGCAAGACCAAAACTTTAGTGAGGCTTGGGAAGAGTTTAAAGAGTTGTTGAGAAAGTGCCCAAATCATGGTTTTAACCAAGTTCACCAAATCAACACCTTCTACAATGCTTTGAGATCTCACCATCAAGATTCTCTTAACTCGGTCGCGGGTGGGAACATTCTTTCAAAATCCACACAAGATGCATGGGATATCATTGAGACAAAATCCATGATTCAAACAAATAACCAAAGATATGAGGTGGTCCATGTTGTTCAAGAGAGTGCCCACACATCCATTGATAACAAACTCCTCAAGAGTTACAATGAAATACTTCAAGCAATTGACAAGAATCAAAAGATGAATCAAGAGATGATTCAAGCCCTTATGAAAGTTTCCTTGAACAATTCTTCTTCTAATGATGTTAATGCCATTACCCTAAGTTGTGAGACATGTGGAGGTCCTCATTATTACTTACATTGTGATAAAGTTCAAAACTTTCAAGGTGAATGCTATGCTTATCAAGATGAACAAAGAGAGCACTTTAAACCTAACATCAACCCTAACCACCTTTCTTATAAGTCTAACAATTACCTTACTCCACCCGGTTTCCCTCCCAATCAACCCGCCCAAAACCAACCAAACTCTCCACAATTTCTTCAAAGAAATCAAGGGCCAAAGGCAAATTACCAAGGAAACAATAACAATAGAGGGCCTAATAACTTTCACAATCAAGTGAACAACTTTCATGCAAATAACCAAGGGTTTCACCAACCACCTCCAACATTCCACAATCAAGGATATAATCAAGGGTATGGGGAAAATGACACCTTGGAGTTACTTCAAAAGATGAATCAAGAGACCTGGAGAAGGATTCGTAAAAGTGAAAAGAGGACTCAAGATCAATTAAGGGCTATGCATCAAGAGACAAACAAGAAATTTATGTTGCTTCTAAATCAAAGACCACAAGGTGCTTTAACTTCTAACACACAAACCAATCCAAGGGCAAATGTAAATGCAATTACTACAAGGAGTGGGAAAACAACTATTGACCCTTCAATTTCTCCTACACCTCCTTTGGCAACTGAAAGTAGGATTTTGCTAGGTTAAAAGTTCGTTGTTCTCGGCGTCTTATCGAATTGATCTCCGGTTGAATGTGTGACTCACTCGTCTTTTGTGGATAAAAGAAAAGGGTGTCGTTGTGTAACAAAATAAAAATGCAAACTTTAAAGTAAATGACAATATAATAAAAGGATAAACTAATAAAGACTTAAACAAAATATAGATAAAAGCTTGAAAAGATTTAGACTAAAAATAAAGACTTATAAAAATAAATGACAAAAAATTAAAACTCGACAAAAAGTAAAATTTGCAAACTTAAAAATAAAACTAAGACAAAACAAGTTTAAAATAATTCTAAGTAAAAATGGCGGGAAAAGTTAAATTTGAATTTAAAAATAAAAACAGGAAATAAAAACTGAAAAATGCGTTCCGGTCGTAACTTGGATCGCAGTCTCGATCGCAGACTGGATCTTGACCAGGATCGTGACCTGGATCGTGACCAGGATCGTGACCAGGATCGTGACCTGGATCGTGACCTGGATCGTGACCTGGATCGTGACCTGGATCGTGACCTGGATCTTAGTCTTTGATCTTAGCCTAGATCTTAGTCTTCGATCTTAGCCTAGATCTTAGTCTTCGATCTTGGTCTAGATCTTAGTCTTCGATCTTGGTCTAGATCTTAGTCTTCGATCTTGGCCTAGATCTTAGACTTCGATCTTGGCCTAGATCTTAGTCTTCGATCTTGGCCTAGATCTTAGTCTTCGATCTTGGTCTAGATCTTAGTCTTCGATCTTGGCCTAGATCTTAGTCTTCGATCTTAGCCTAGATCTTAGACTTCGATCTTGGTCTAGATCTTAGTCTTCGATCTTGGTCAAGATCTTAGTCTTCGATCTTAGTCTAGATCGTGAGTAGTGATCGCAGTATTGGATCGCAAGTAGAAACCCTAAGGCTTATGCGATCACAATACCCAATCAGAACCATTAAAACCCTTGTACATTATGATGGAATGCAAAAAAAATGAAATAAGCAATAACCAAATAAGCACTTTAATAATAAGCAATTACCAAAAACTTAACTAAAACAATAATAAGAATAACTAAATAAGCACAAATTTAAAAACTTTCAAGACACAAAATAAGCAAAATTTATAAAATAAACTAAAAGAAAAAGATTAAACTTTTGAAAACACTTAAATTAAAATAAGCTAAAAGCACCAAAAAGTTGAGAATATCAAACGTACGGATTTGATAAGAATAACAAGATGAACCTTTTAATCAAATAAGCATCAAGATAAAACAAGATACAAACTTGATCCGAATCAAAATCAAAATCAAAAACAAGAAAGGTAGAATAAGAAAGATTATGAAAAGCTTGAAATTAAACTTAAATATTCAAGACAAGATTAAAAGACTTACATGAAATAACTTGAAAAATAAAGACAAGTATGTAAATGACAATATGAAAAGTACATAAAATAAAGTGGAGAACTAATTGGTGAAATTAGCTAAAACCCTTCCTAATGACATAAGGAAGGTATTTATAGGAGGAAATGGAAGGAGTGTGTTGCTTCCTTCTCTCTTTCTCGTCTTTTCATCTTTTAAATTCTTCGCCTTTCTCGATGTTGTCTTGGGATTTGTCGATATGAAATGAACTCGTCTTATAATTTTATTCGTTTATTAGACTTGGTTCTTCGACTTCGTTAAACTTTCGTCTTTAGACTTTTTCTTCGATAAATCTTCAAAATAGGCTTTTGACTTCCGTTCTTTTTGCACTCTTGATCTTTTGAACTTCGTCTTTTGTCTTTTTCTTCGATAAAAGCCCGTGAAAGCCCATGTTTTCTTCCCCTTTTCACATTTTGGTCCTAAATCATAACAAAAACACAAACCACGCATAATTCCGACTTTAACGACATTAAATATACGTTTTGGCTTGGTTATTATTATAATTAAGTGGTAAAAAGATGGGTGTTTTCACACCTATCAAATCCCCTATACTTGACCATTGCAATGCCCTCATGCAATGCATTAATTACAAAGCAAGATTTACATTTTTCATCATAATTAACCCACCTTGGCCTTTATTAAACACAAGACATTAATGAAACTAAAAAGATAGAAAATAACAAAATACTTGAATGGAGAAAAGGTAAAGAGATCGAAGACTTACATTAGGGCTTTGGATGTCATGAACGTTTATCACCCTCAAGTTTCACGTTCCTCATACCAAGCTTAAAAACGAGATCATTGTTATTATAAGTTAGTAAGCTAACACTCACTCACGTGGCCCAATTATTCACTTAGACTCCCTTATTCCTAGGTGTATCTCTTATATTTTATTATTGTCTTGAATGATCACGAGGATGCATTGTTGACTTATTTCGATAGTTTATATAGGCTGAAAATAAAGTAGGACGATTTAATCAATAGTTAGCTAAAGGACAAAATCTTTTAAAACTGCTTCTCGGGACCTCATAAAGTTCATATCTTGGCATAACTCGCTTCACGATTTGAGACCTTTCTCGGACTGATATTTGGCAGTGACTTCATACTTCGAATCTTGAGAGACGTTCTTGAAATAGTGGTCTTCTCTTCATAATAGGAATTTCTTCACTTGAAGTTTTTGAGAGATTCTTCATACTTGGACCATGACTTCTTCATTTTTCTCCAATCTTTATTTTGGATTTTGATATACAACGATCCGCCTCCTTTTAGGACTTGGATCTATTTATCCTCATACCTTGCTAGGGTCTTTTCGGATAGACTTCTCCATGATCTTTAGGGGAGTATTTGCGTTTCGTCGTGTGTCTCGATCCTTCATATTGATTTTTGATAAATGATTCTTCACATCACTTTGGATCTTTAGCAACAAAATGTAGCCCTCGTGCCTTGTTAGGGCCTTTTCGGACTCGCCAATCTTTGCATCCCGCTTTAATAAGTTATGCCTTGGCTATGAACTCTAATTAATACCGAGCAACTATTTAAACGATCTTGTGCTAGAAGCTAAGTAACTATTCAAATCGTACGACCTTATTTATTGCAATTATATTTATTAACAAGCGATGGGAGAAAAAGCTCATAATTAACTCACATAAATTCATGAAAGAATACCAAACTTATAATTGACTCTATCATCTCTCGTTCTCCATAATTTAAATTCTCAAGGAATGAGACTCGTGGATGCTTAGCCTATTAAATCAATGTTTTTGGGTTTTCAAGTCATCTATATGATCTTGCAACTTCTTAGACTTTTTCAAGTTTAGAATTCGCAATCTAAAGTTCCCTTGATAAACGACTTTCTAGGATCAATTATAGGAACTTGCGAAAAGTTCTTGTTCTTAACCCATATGAGTTAAGACTTTCACGTTTTAAATTTACGTATATAAAAGCCTTGCAAAACTTGATTTAAACACGTTAAGGATACTAGCTAGAGTAAACTTGGATAAGTAAACTTGGGTTGAGTCAAAAGATTCATGACGGGCCTAATATATCAAAGACATTTAAACTCATTAAAACCATTTTATTAAAAATTTATTCTAGCAATGAAAGAAAATAACTATAACAAAGGTAAATACGACTAGGCCAAAATAGATCAAAAATTTTGAAAAATGTCGAAAAATCAATTTTCCGGTTAAAATGAGGACATATACAAGAAAAATCCCACTTAACTTCGATAGAAGTCCCCCTACACTTAATATAAACATTGTCCTTAATGTTTAAGCATGTGGGAGTAAACTCCCCTACACTTAGGACATTGTGCACGTTGTTTAAATCTTGCTAAGGAAGAGACAACTAAAGTGATTCCTATTTTAATATTGAAAAATATAAAATAGTGAATCAAAAGAGTTTAGGATAGAACCGGGAAGACGGGTACACGGAATCACAGGTCGTCAAAAGTCATCAAGAATGGATATTTAAAAGCTCGAATCCCTGCACATCATAAGAAAGAAAACAACAAACACATACTAGGGTCTCCCCTACACTTATTAGAAAAACGGAATAAAAGGATAGATAATCGAGTTGCCTCCCGATGAGCGCTTGTTTTTGTTCACCGAGTCATGAGCCTGACTCGTCCCCAAATTAAATGGTCCATGGGGAAGCCTCTAATGTAATACCGGGATCAAAGACCTTGTCCTCGTTCCCGAAGGAAAATAAAACAGGAGAGGTCGGAGGATAAGTCTTGAACGACAGAAAATTCCTCTCAATAAAAGAAAAATAAGTGAAGTCTTGATCCACGGGAGGTGGGGTGGGTAATGGAATCAAAATTTCATCCCCAAAAGACATGTGATTATCACTGAGCGACAAAGCCGTAAAGCTGTCAATCATAGAATGGTCAATGTCACCTCCCGTTTCAAAGCACTCATCCTCAGTAATGGTCTCCAAAGTATGGGATAAGAGGTGCTCCGGAGGGGGACTTGGGACAATAGCTTTAGGCATTAAAGTATCAAAAAGAATATCCTCCTGCTGTCATCATTATCAATACCCGGAGGTATTGAGTGAATGTCGATTTCTTCCATAAATGTGTCATTATTCTCAACGGGAGTAATAGACGGGGGCAAAGACTCGGTATTAGGAGCAGAATTCAATGCTTCAATTTTAGCAATAAGAAGATGAACTTTCAGTAATTTGTCATGAAGAATAACGTCTTCCACCTCATCTACAAGACCAATTTCAGTGGTGAACTTCTCGTAAGTCGGAGAGAATAAATCAACATCGCCCTCATCTCCCGGAGGAGATTGAGAAATTTCAAAGGTGAAATTCTCATAGCATGGAGAAAAATCATCATTAAGAGCGACCTCGTCCGTAAGCTCAGCAAAAGTCTGTACATCACAAACCTCATCAAATAAGTTGTCGAGACCAAATTCACTAAGATCACTCGATGTATCACAATCCTTTGACGTATTTGGGATATCGAGAGAAGGAACTACAATTGCACTAGGATGTTGAGCAACAAGATCAGTCCAAGAAATAGTATTATCATCGTCATCATCATCATAATAGTATGGATGCACAGGAGGAGGAGTATAAGCCTTGATATTTGATATTTGCTCTTGTCGGCTTGCCTTCTCCAAGATAGCTGGGAGGCGATTTAATTGTTCTATAATTCCAGCCAAACTAGTGAGTAGTTCCTCACTTATTCCAAAAGAATGTTGCTGAACGACGGAGTATTGTGGGGGCTCAAAATTTTGAAAACTGGAATTATAGCACGGAGTTGGTTCATAATAATTCATCGGTTGACAATAAGAAGTATCGTGAGGGCCCCCACAACTATTACAACACGGGTATTGAGAAAAACCCGGTGCGTCTTGTGGATAGTTATTACCATTGTAATAATTGTAACCCGGTTCTTGCTCGTCATGAGACGGGTATCGAATCAGACACGAAACATGCCAATGAGAATCGCTTCCATAATATATGCAAGAGAGGGGAGTACGTAAGTGCATTAGAAGCAAAAGATGAGTTAATAGAATTGCACGAGGGATAAAATCCAAATTGTGTATTGTCGATATCATGTCCGCACCGCTCACATGTACACCATTGACATGTTTGAAAACCATACAATGGTCTCCCACACCCTACGCAATAGACATACGAATCCATGAAGAATTAAAAATAAGAAGGGTTGAGAAAAAGAATTAAACACAATAGAGGATTGCGAGGAATATTTTTGGATGCAAAACTTATGAAAAAGAAATGCTTTTTATGAATTTTTAAATGTTTTTTGAGCTTTTTTTTTTTTTTGAAAATTTGAAATTTTTTTTTACGGATTTTTGAAAATTTTTTAGCAAGAAAAATAAAGTTCAAAGGTGAACGGATCCAAAAATCCAACGCGTCTCTCACAAAAACCGTTAATCTTCACGAAAAGAGCCGACAGCGACGCCATTTGAAAGTAGGATTTTGCTAGGTTAAAAGTTCGTTGTTCTCGGCGTCTTATCGAATTGATCTCCGGTTGAATGTGTGACTTAGTCGTCTTTGGTGGATAAAAGAAAAGGGTGTCGTTGTGTAACAAAATAAAAATGAAAACTTTAAAGTAAATGACAAAATAATAAAAGGATAAACTAATAAAGACTTAAACGAAATATAGATAAAAGCTTGAAAAGATTTAGACTAAAAATAAAGACTTATAAAAATAAATGACGAAAAATTAAAACTCGACAAAAAGTAAAATTTGCAAACTTAAAAATAAAACTAAGACAAAACAAGTTTAAAATAATTCTAAGTAAAAATGGCGGGAAAAGTTAAATTTGAATTTAAAAATAAAAACAGGAAATAAAAACTGAAAAATGCGTTCTGATCGTAACTTAGATCGCAGTCTCGATCGCAGTCTGGATCGTGACCAGGATCGTGACCTGGATCGTGACCAGGATCGTGACCAAGATCGTGACCTGGATCGTGACCTGGATCGTGACCTGGATCGTGACCTGGATCGTGACCTGGATCTTAGTCTTCGATCTTAGCCTAGATCTTAGTCTTCGATCTTAGCCTAGATCTTAGTCTTCGATCTTGGTCTAGATCTTAGTCTTCGATCTTGGTCTAGATCTTAGTCTTCGATCTTGGTCTAGATCTTAGTCTTCGATCTTGGTCTAGATCTTAGTCTTCGATCTTGGCCTAGATCTTAGTCTTCGATCTTGGCCTAGATCTTAGTCTTTGATCTTGGCCTAGATCTTAGTCTTCGATCTTGGTCTAGATCTTAGTCTTCGATCTTGGCCTAGATCTTAGTCTTCGATCTTGGCCTAGATCTTAGTCTTCGATCTTAATCTAGATCTTAGTCTTCGATCTTAGTCTAGATCTTAGTCTTCGATCTTAGTCTAGATCGTGAGTAGTGATCGTAGTATTGGATCGCAAGTAGAAACCCTAAGGCTTATGCGATCACAATACCCGATCGGAACCATTAAAACCCTTTACGATGGAATGCAAAAAAAAGTGAAATAAGCAATAACCAAATAATCACTTTAATAATAAGCAATTACCAAAAACTTAACTAAAACAATAATAAGAAGAACTAAATAAGCACAAATTTAAAAACTTTCAAGACACAAAATAAGCAAAATTTATAAAATAAACTAAAAGAAAAAGATTAAACTTTTGAAAACACTTAAATTAAAATAAGCTAAACACAAAATAATCTAAAAGTTTAATCAAATAAGCATCAAGATGAAAAAAGATACAAACTTGATCCGAATCAAAATCAAAATCAAAAACAAGAAAGGTAGAATAAGAAAGATTATGAAAAGCTTGAAATTAAACTTAAAGATTCAAGACAAGATTAAAAGACTTGCATGAAATAACTTGAAAAATAAAGACAAGTATGTAAATGACAATATGAAAAGTGCATAAAATAAAGTGGAGAACTAATTGGTGAAATTAGCTAACACCCTTCCTAATGACATAAGGAAGGTATTTATAGGAGGAAATGGAAGGAGTGTGTTGCTTCCTTCTTTCTTTCTCGTCTTTTCGTCTTTTAAATTCTTTGTATTTCTTGACGTTGTCTCGGGATTTGTCGATATGAAATGAACTCGTCTTATAATTTTCTTCTTTTATTAGACTTGGTTCTTCGACTTCGTTAAACTTTCGTCTTTAGACTTTTTCTTCGATAAATCTTCAGAATAGGCTTTGACTTCCGTTCTTTTTGCACTCTTGATCTTTTGACTTCGTCTTTTGTCTTTTTCTTCGATAAAAGCCCGTGAAAGCCCGTGTTTTCTTCCCTTTTCACATTTGGTCCTAAAGCACAACAAAAACACCAACCACGCATAATTCCGACTTTAACGACATTAAATATACGTTTTGGCTTGGTTATTATTATAATTAAGTGGTAAAAGGATGTGTGTTTTCATACCTATCAGTAACTCCTACTATGGTTCCTCCTTGTGATAAGCCTACACCTTATAAACCAACACCTTCAAGCTCTACAACTTCAAAGCCTACACCTTCTAATCCTATACCTACTACTCCTTTACCTTCCACACCCATCAATGAAGCAACCAACAAAGAGTCCTTCAACAACTACCACTCAACCTACACCAAAACCAAGTCTTCCATACCCTTCAAGATTGAGAAAGGAAAAGCTTAAGAACAAGGATGACATTCAAGTATCGAACTTTTTGAGCATGTTTAAGCAATTTAATATCAACATATCCTTTGCGGAAGCTCTAGCTTGTATGCCCATGTTTGCCAAAATGTTCAAAGACCTCCTCTCAAACAAAAAAAAGTTGGTTGATATGCCTAACACGTCATTGAACGAAAATTGTTCTGCGGTGTTGTTGAAGACTTTACCAACAAAACTTGGAGTTCCGGGACGGTTTTTGATCCTTTGTAATTTCCCGGGTGTTTAAAATTGCATGGCACTTGCGGATCTTGGGGCAATCATAAATCTAATGCCTTTTTTGGTTTGGAAACAACTCTCTCTTCCCGAGCTCACTCCTACTAGGATGACCCTTGAGTTAGCAAACCGTTCAATAGCTTATCCGGTAGGGATTGTGGAGGATGTTTTTGTAGGGTTTGATAAATTCACATTCCCCGCGGATTTTTTAGTTGTTGACTATGATATGGATCCGAGAGTTACTCTCATTGTAGGTAGACCTTTCTTGAGGATGGGTCGCACTCTTATTGATGTGGCGGAAGGAGAACTAATTATGAGAGTTGAGGATGATAAAGTTGTGTTTAAGTTAGGGAAAGTTACTAAGAAATCTCAAAGTAGTGAAACCGTTAACATTGTAGATGTTCTCTATGAGGTGTGTAATGAACATTTTCATGAAGCTTGCAAGAGTGATAGTGAGAACATGCCACATGTGGAGACCGTTGCCTCAATTGCTCCCTCCTTAACACCATTTGGAGAGAGTGATTTCCTCTTAGAGGAATTTGAGTCTAACTTTCTTGGTAATGACGATTCTCCCATCAATTGGGAAGAAGATATTCTCACTATTCAAAAGTTACTCAATGAGGATCCCATTCCTTCACCTACTCCACAAGAGGTTACTAAGGATGATCCATCATTAGTGCAACCTTCTATTGAGAGTCCACATTCCCTAGAGATTAAGGATCTTCCATCACACCTTGAATATGCTTTCTTAGAGGGAGATGACAAATTACCCGCTATCATAGCCAATGACTTGAAAGATGATGAGAAGGAAAAACTCATAGAAGTTCTTAAGAAACATAAGAAATCTATAGCTTGGAAAATATCCGACATAAGGGGGATTGATCCTAATTTTTGTACCCACAAAATCCTTATGAAGGATGATTACAAACCCGCCATTCAAAACCAAAGAAGGGTTAACCCAAAAATCCATAAATTCATAAAAAAGGAAGTTATCAAACTCCTTGATGCGGGTATGATTTACCCAATCTCTGACTCACCATGGGTTAGCCCGATGCACTGTGTGCCTAAAAAGGGTGGAATCACTGTTGTGCCTAATGAGAACAATGAGTTGATTCCCACTAGACTTGTCACGGGTTGGAGAGTTTGTATTGACTATAAAAAGCTTAATGATGCCACTAGGAAAGATCATTTCCCATTACCTTTCATGGACCAAATGCTTGAACGTTTAGCAGTAAATGAGTACTATTGCTTTCTAGATGGATTTTCGGGTTATTTACAAATACCCATTGATCCAAAGGATCAAGAAAAGACCACATTCACTTGTCCCTAGTCGTGCACATAATAACCGTAACCGAAACCGTAACCGAAAAAACCGTAACCGAAACCGGTCAACACCGGTTATTGACCATAACCGGTTTCGGTTATGCAATAACCGACGGTTACTAACTGGTTACTTCTTCCAACCATTCTGACCGGTTAGTACCGGTTATTGGGTAACCGGTTAGCCAACCGGTTAGGGAATAACTAGTTTGTAACCGGTCATTTTCTGTGAACTTTGCAAATTCAATATCCAATGCACAGGAAGAAAAAGAAGCAAAAATAGGAATTATCAAAGCTTGTTATGCATATCGAATTCTTAAACACTTTCAAAGATAGTAACATGCAGAATTTCATAAAACTTGATGCATATTAATGCTAGTAGCCACATTTCCAAGACCCATTTCACCTTTGCCTCGTCGATTTGTTATGATCTCTTGCGGTGAACAATGAGCAAAACTTGCTCAAATTGTGAGCAAAAGTAATGGTAAACTTAAACATGACCATACATAAAGAAGTAGCCTTCAATTTCTTCAAGTTACACAAATAAAAAAGCTTTCTTCCCTAGTAAAACTCCAACAGTGAGCAAGAAAACAAAAACAGGTTATAACCGGTTTTTCACACCCTAACCGGTTACTAACCGACCCTAACCGGTTACTAACGGGTAGGGTTTTTTACCCTCAAAATCATACCCGACCCTAACCGGCTATTGGGAATAACCGGTCAAATCGGGTTTGACCAAAAACCGGTTAGGGTACTAACCGAAACTGGTTATGGAAGAAAAACCGTTATGTGCACCTCTACTTGTCCCTATGGCACATTTGCTTATAAAAGAATGGCTTTTGGCTTGTGCAATGCCCCGGGTACATTTCAAAGGTGTATGATGGTAATCTTTCTTGACATGATTCCGCACACAATGGAAGTATTCATGGATGATTTCTCGGTCTTTGGAGATTCATTCACTTCTTGTCTCTCCATTTAGAACGTATGCTAAAGAGGTGTGAAGAAACACGTCTTGTTCTAAATTGGGAGAAGTGTCATTTCATGGTCAAAGAAGGGATAGTTTTGGGACATAAGATATCCAACAAAGGTTTAGAAGTGGATCGTGCTAAAATAGATTTTATTGCCAAACTTCCCCCACCTACCACGGTGAAAGGAGTTAGGAGCTTTTTAGGTCATGCGGGTTTCTATAGGCATTTTATCCAAGACTTTTCTAAGATAGCAAGACCCATGACCCACCTCTTAGAAAAAGAGGCTCCTTTCATATTCACACAAGAGTGTTTAGAGTCTTTTGATATTCTTAAAGAAAAGTTGACTAAGGCTCCCGTTTTGGTATCACCAAATTGAGATTTGCCTTTTGAACTCATGTGTGATGCTAGTGATTATGCCGTGAGGGTCGTCTTAGGACAAAGAGTTAATAAGCATTTCCAACCTATACACTATGCGAGTAAGACAATGACGGCTGCTCAACTTTATTACACCACTACAGAAAAAGAGTTGCTTGCTATTGTTTATGCTTTTGAGAAATTTAGACCTATCTTGTGCTTTCGAAAACCATAGTGTATACAGATCATTCCGCTCTCAAATACCTTATGACCAAACAAGATGCTAAGCATAGGCTTTTGATATGGGTTTTTTTGCTACAAGAGTTTTCTATAGAAATTTGTGATAAGAAAGGAGCCGAGAATTTAGCGGCGGATCAGTTAAGTAGACTTGAGCATACTTTTCAAAGAGAATTACCTCATAAGGAAATCAATGAATCCTTTCCACTTAAGAAACTCATGTCTATCTCTTCACAAGAGGATGTCATCCCTTGGTTTGTGGATATTGCAAACTATCTTGTGGGGGATGTGCTTATTGAGGGTCTCACTTCCCAACAAAAGAAAAAGTTTCTCAAGGAAGCTAAATATTACTTTTGGGATGACCCTTAGCTCTTTAGGTAATGTGAGGACCAAATCATAAGACGTTGTGTAGATGGGCCTGAAGCATTTAAGATTTTAGAAGCTTGCCATAAGGGACCCATGGGGGGGGGCATTTTGGGCCCAACTACACGGCTAAGAGACTCTTTGTTTCGGGTTACTATTGGACATCCATTTACAAAGATGCCCAAGAAATGGTGAAATTTTGTGATGTTTGTCAAAGACAAGGAAAGATTAATCAAAGAGATGAGATGCCATAAAATTTCATACAAGAATGTGAGATTTTTGATGTATGGGGTATAGATTTTAGGGGACCTTTTCCATCATCAAAGGGTAATAAGTACAGACTCGTAGACGTGGATTATGTTTCTAAGTGGGTTGAGGCTAAGGCCTTGCCTACCAATGATGTTAGAGTTGTAGTCAAGTTCTTAAAGCAAACAAGTACATACTCGTAGACGTGGATTATGTTTCTAAGTGGGTTGAGGCTAAGGCCTTGCCTACCAATGATGTTAGAGTTGTAGTCAAGTTCTTAAAGCAATTGTTTGCTAGATTTGGTGTACCACGGACCATCATAAGTGATCGTGGGACTCATTTTTGTAATGATCAATTTACAAGAGTCATGAAGAAGTATGGTGTTAACCATAGAATTTCTACCGTGTATCACCCTCAAACCAATGGGGAAATCAAGGTCACAAATCGTGGTTTAAAGAGAATTAGAAAGAATGGTGGGCGAGCATCAAACTTCTGGGTCGGATAAGCTTGATGATGCTTTGTGGGCTTTTAGGATCGCTTTTAAGACACCAATTGGTTGTACACCTTATAGACTTGTCTATGGAAAAGCATGCCACCTCCCATTCGAGTTAGAACATAAGGCTTCATGGGCTCTTAAATGGGCTAACTTTGATCTAAACCAAGCCGGTTCACGTAGGAAAGACCAACTTAATGAGATGAATGAGCTAAGAACCAATGCCTATGAAAAGTCATTGCTTTATAAGGGAAATACTAATCAATTGCATGATGCTAAGATCAAGAACAGTGAGTCCAGAGTTGGATAACCGGTTCTACTCTTTAACTCACGGTTGAAAATCTTTACGGGCAAGCTTAAGTCACGATGGTCAGGTTCATTCACTATTGCTCAAGTATTTCCATATGGGACTATTGAGTTGTCACAACCAAATGGCACAAATTTCAAAGTGAATGGTCACCGTGTTAAGCATTACTTTGGGGAGGACAATTCTGTTGAAATGGTCCAAGAGCTCCCCATTTTCCCCGTGAATTAATTCATTGTGGGAAGAGTTAAGCTAGAGACTCCATAAATCAAGCTTGAATAACTAGGCTTATATCTTTTAGACTAGAGTGTGGTAAGATAGGAATAAAGGGTATATAGATGAGTACAAGTGTAGGGGGATGCCTCTCTTTTGTCTTCTTGATTTTTGTAGGGTTGCTCTCTCTTATTGCATGCATTGGAGCTTATGGGGGAGGCCCTTGTATCGGGTTCACTTTGTTACTATTGTGATTTTCAAACCACATTGTGCTTAAAATGAATTCACTATAGTGGACCTTTCCTTAGCTTGGGTTAAGCAAAGTTATCAATGTCATAAGTGTAGGGGAGTTTACTCCAATACTCTTAAACATTAAGGACAATGTTTATCTCAAGTGTAGGGGGTCTTCTATCGAAGTGACCTGACCTAGAAATTGCCCTTGACTTCATGATAACATGGAAATTAATTTTTCAAACATTTTTCAAATTTTTGATCTACTTTGGCCACCAAAAATATGCATTATAATTTTGCATTAATCATTTTTCATTTGCATAACACATTTGCATTGTATATATTTTTTCTTTTATTTTTCATAAAAAATATATAAAAAGGAAAAAAAATATAATAAAGGATATGGTTTAACAAATTTAGACTTCTTTGACATATTAGGCCCGCCATGGATACTTTGACTCAACTTGAGTTTGCTTATCTAAGCATTCTCTAGCTAGTATCTTTAACCATGTAGACCTTTATTAGTTTATTAGGCTAAGCATCCACTAGTCTCATTATTTGAGATTTTAAACTGTGGAGAACAAGAGATGATAGAGTTTGAAGTAAGTGATAAGGGCTAGATAAACCTCATATTAATTAATTGTGGCTTTTATATCCCCTTTCGTATCCTTTACTTTCTTGTCAACGCATGTATATATGTTAATAAATAATCAAGAACGGGTTTAATCGGTTTGTAGTCTCTTATGTATTTTTGACTAATCATTCGTGGTTGGTCTAAGTACGTCTTAAAATTCTAAGTTGGAACGATTTATGTGTACTAGACTTATGTCATGCTTAATACTTAGCGGGTGTTTTTCCTTTTATTCTTTTCAATTTTCTTTGTGAGGAATAAAAAAATAAGAACGGCTTATGAAAAAAATGAGTGGCTAGAAAATAAAAAGAGAAAAAGAAAAAGAAAAAAAATAATAATTAAACAAGACTCCCAAGAGGGCCAGTGAAGTGTTAATTATAGTAGCTATTTAATTCCAATATTACTCTCACAAGGGTTGCGGGGATTTAATAGTTGCCCCAATCTAATATTACCTTGACGGCTTGCGGGATTGAAGATCTAAGGTCTTAAAAAGGCGGCGGATATAAATGATTGCGTGAGTTTTATTTTTCTTTCCTGAGCGAGTGAGTAACTACTTATTAATGCATGACATAAGGATCTTACACATAAGGCGAATGACTTATTATTTGGGGTCGGACTTATATTAATTTTGGGCGGTTTTTCGAGTAATGGATAAGATGGTTACTTAGGATTAAAATTGTGCTTCCTTATTTTGAGATTTTACACTTCTTATATTTCACGCTTTAAATAATGACAAATTTACCCAAAAGCAATTTGCTCAAATAATAACCAGTCTTAGAGGCATAATAAGTGGGGGTATAATGGTAACACAATTAATCTTTATGAATAAGGCGATGCACTTTCACTCATGGATAACAATGATCTTGTTTTTAAGCTTGGTATGAGGAAAGTGAAACTTGAGGATGATAAGTGTTCATGGTACCAAAGCCCTAATGAAAGTCTTTGATTTCTTTATGAGTTATTTCCATCAAAACCATTTCAAGAAAAATACAAAAATATATATAATAGAATTGTTCTCCTTTGCATTGCATTGTAAAAATCCAAATCATGCATCATATAGTGTAGTGTAGTGTAGTGTAAATGCATTCCATATTAGCAAAGGTGGATTATTATGAGAAAAGTGTAAATTGGTGCTTTAAAATGTGGCATTGCATGAGGTCATGGCAATGATCAAGTGTAGGGGATTTGATATGAGTGAAATCTCATATAAATTATATCATAATTAACCCTAAAAAACAAAGCAAAATACCTGATTTTGATTTATAAAAGCAGTATTATGGGTATACTTTGTTGTTTGTGCTTGTGTAGGTAAAAAGATACAAATATGAAGCAAACAAGGAAATCAAGCCTTTATTAATGAAGAAAAGACAAAGGGAGGATGAAAAGTGACAAGTCAAACAAAGTCAAAGGACCTTTCTTGACAACTTTGAAAGTAGAAGGACTAAATGTGAAAAGTTTGAAAAGTCAAGAACAAAGTCAAACATGGTCAAAGTTCAAGTAAACAAGTCAAAGGATCATTTTTGTTCAAGTTCAAAGTTAAAAGGACCAGAATTGTAAAGGTTATGAAGATTATAGCTCAAAATACAAATCTGCCAAGAACAAGGACTGAAATTGCCAATATGGAATGAAGTTTCAAGTGGATATGTGTGTTTTGTTTATCCACCAATGAGGAGCCTTTATTTAGTATACATGGATCACCAACACATCAGCTCATTTAATAGAGAGAGAGAACAAGTGGCGTATCACAACAGTGCCTCACCAGCCAATCATAAATCACCAAAATGGATAATGATCCGTGTATCATTTTCTCACCCAATCGACACATGCCACGTGTCTTACTCAAGCCCAGATCGTGGATAATGATAGAGACACTTTCATGAGAAGCTCTCAACATGAAAAGTGTTCGCACGAGGAAGACGAACCCATTCCAAGCAACCAATTAAACTGAAATCTATTCAAAAAGAAATCCCCAATTGTGTTCTTCAACTACAGATTTCAATTAACAAATTTAGGCCATGTGGAAGCTGGGGATTGGTTGCTACACGTCATTCATCCTCACCAACACTCAACTTCACTCTATAAATACCCCCAGATGTATTCATTTCTTGAAATTGTAGAAAAGTGTGAAAACACACACACTTTTAATCTCTCTGTGTTTTTCAGTTAGAATTTCAGTTAGAAACTTCTCTCAAGTGTCTGACAAACACTTGAGAGAGTTAGTTAGCATTTGTAACCATTTTGTAACAGAATTTCTCTATTAATGAAAGTTCACGTTTCCTAAATCTACCTTTCACTCTCATTCTTACTGCAATCTGCTACTCTACTATTCATGTGATTGATCTTGTTGTTCTCATTGAACAAATGAGATGATTTGAGTTCTGTTTGGAAGCTTGTTCATGATCAGACTTGTTATAGCTCACAACCATTGCCATTTCATGATCAGACTTTTGAAGCAGGGGTGACATGATAATGATGATGGTGAATGTTGATTGTAGCTGTTATAGATGGTAATTTGCGTGGTGGTTAGAGGTTAAGTGAGCTCAACGCTCCACTTCATCACCAAAGTAGCCTCCAAACTTTCCAATAAGTTTCTCTTTGATAAATTACTCTCAAAAGTATAATGCATGCTTAATTCTGTTTCTTTAGTGTAAAGAACTTGATGATGCCTGTTTGATGAGACTGCTTTTATAAATAGTCTCATCGTCCAAATCGGGCTTAAAATGCTTAAAATATCATTAAAATACCCCAAAATATGCTTGTGTTTGTTCATTGTGTATTTTAGGTACGGATATCGTGAATTCACCAAAAGATTACAAGAATCAAGCAAAAACGAATACGAGAAACGAAGCCGCACAAAGAACCGGGCCCGAACAATGAATTTCTAATCAAGTCCTTTAAGTTTTGAAGATTGTCAAGATTGGTCCCTCAACTTTTGAAGACTTGTCACTTTTGGCCCTTGTAAAACTCAATTATTACAAGTATGGTCCTTAAGTTTCAATAGAATACATAATTTGCCCTTGAAGATTGCTTTTATTACAAAAGAAGTCCTTGATAAAAGTTTTGATATGCCTTGTGCCAAAAATGACAACAAGACAAAAGTACTTTACAAAGGATTTTTGAGTATTGTTGCTGAAAACTTCAATTGACAAAAGAAAGGGAGACAAGGGACTGAAGCTGGCCAGACACCAAACACAATCCCTCTAATAGCTGCCCTCCACGTCACCCCCACTCACCCACCAACCAATCAAATCACACCCCTCGTCCACCTCACTACCCACTCAACTTTACCCAACCCGTTTTTATTAATCTCACAACTTAAACAAACATTAAAAAATAATACGCGGTCCCCATAACTCTCTCTCTCTCACCAGATTAAATCCTCCTAAAAATTCTATAAACCCTAATTCTATAAACTCGTCAAAAACAAGGGGGTTATCTTTAATTGCTTGCAGATTAAAAATTAATCAAATGTTAAATCAAACCCCACCCTTGTTTTGGTCCCCCCATCACTTCAAAACGACCCACGTGTCTCCCCTGCCCGTCACTTTCCCTCAAAACCAAAGCAAGAGACAAGATCAACGGCTAAGGTTACAATCTTGGTCCCAAAGAATTATTCAACAAATTGGATTGGTCTTCTACAACTGTCTTCACCAAATTCCTGGCAAGATCACATGTGAGCTTATTTGACCAACTTTTCAAGATTCAAACACAAGGGTATTTTAGGATTTTTGATGTTTAGGGTTTTGCTTTCTAGAATGATCTTAGGACGTTTATAAAAGGAGCTCTTGGATTGTAAGAAGCCCTTTGTTCCAGTTTCTTTTGTAAAATAATTTTAATGAAAAATAGTTAAAGTTTGTTAAATATTTTGCAAAAGCTTACTGAGTTCCATTTAGTATAGTATTTTAAACTAGTAATTGTTCGAGGTTAATCTATTGTTGTGATTTTCTTTTCACCAAAACTTTTATCATATTAATTATGTGAGAAACTTTTGGGACACTTGGCAACTTACAGGATCATATAAGCCTAAATCTGACAAATTTAAGCTTATGTGAATGTAAATTGTTAAGTTATATTCTTGGTTGGTGACTATTTTCATTTGTAAGGCGATTTACTCCCAAGGTTTTGAGTAGAAATTCCATAAATCAGTTTTCTGTTTTTGTTATTTGCACTAATTGTACCAAAAGCTTGGGGGTGATAAGCTCACAGACAATGAGTTTTCACTCAAAAGATTTTGGTACTTTAATTTTCTTTGTTTGTAGGTCTGATAAGGAGGACAATAAGAACTTCCCTAAACCCACGCATTTCAGGAACTATTGTAAAGCCGGTGGCATCGGAAGTGCCCACTTGACCTAAACAAGGCAAGACCGGTACATTCTTGAACTCCCTTTCGAGAATTCTGCATATGTGTAGTTTGTGGGCTAATTGCTTGTTTTTGAATGAAATCTGCCTAAACGTTAGTTTCGCATGAAATTTGATTGAGTTTGAATAGTTTAGGGTTGTTTTGGTTTAAATTGAGAAGTAAGTTTAGTAGATAAAGTTTCTTGGGTCGGTAATTCTTAAATTGGAGGTTTGTAAGTTCACTGTTTGGCATTTCAACAAAAATTTCCATCAGTAGCAACTATAGCTGCGATTGGAAGTATTAGAGGTCATAATCTTGCAATCTTGTAGTGTGTAGATTAAGGATAGTCTCTTCCTAGGAGTTTGATAATTTACTGCTTATTAGGTACTTTTAGAATTAAACTAGAGTTGGTTTGTAAGTTAGAAGAGCACTCAATTGTTTCTCACTGTTCTAACTTTTGCTACCATGGGAATTTCCTCTTGGTGAATTGGTTAACATTTTATTTAAGCACTTTTAGTCTAATTTTAGATACAAAGAAAGTTTTGATGGATGCCTTTTTGCTCTTAAGATTGAAATCAAAGTTGTTGTTCAAGATTATTAGGCCCTATAGATTTCTTATTTTTAGGATTTGTAAGCATTGAATCAGTAGACATATAGTTTTCAAGTAGGTCTAGTTCTGCGTTGAGTTTTATGTCAAGTTTAGTGCTTTTAGACAGCTTTAAGATAAACTAGAACTTGGCATTTGAAGCTTATTGTCCACATACCTCAGTTTCTGTCAGTAGGTATATAAGTGACTGAGTTTGGTGATTTGGGAATTTAGACTTGGTTTCACATTATGTTTTAGGTTAGAACAGGGACTTGAGTATCTAGTTTTAGGTTTATGGTAAGTTTTGGATAGCCGAAACTTGCTCAATCAGTCCACTGTTAGCACTACCACACCAACAGCCCTTATCGTGTCGACTGTTTGAGACAATTGCGGATTTTTGGTTCATTTGCGTTTTGATTTGTTGGTGATTAGTTAGATTTTAGTTTAACATTGCCCTAGAATATCTCGTAATTCGAATTAGTTAGCTTTTGGTGGATTAGACTAACTTTTAAAGTCACTGTTATTGCTAAATAGTTCATCTTCCCATTTTTTTTTCTGTTTTTGTCCTTTTTCCATCTGATCTTGGGTGATTTTGTGGTGTTTATTTTGTTGGTAATCTTTGTTTGTGTGTCGTGTTTGACTCCTCACAACTAAACGGTTGTGAGGGTGTCGTTGTTGCCCAGCAATACCACACTCCTTTCCCGGGCAATCCATAAATCCCAAACAGTAAGATGAAAGTAAGAACAAAGGAAACTAAAGTCTGAGTGCAATTTGGGGTTTAATCAGTGGTTTAATTCGAATGATTTAGATCTGAATTTGTGTTTTTTGAGTATGGAGTTACTGTAGTAATCAGTTTTAAAAGAAAAAAAATAATAAAATAAAAAACTTTTTGTCCAACAGGCTAAAGTTGATCTTGATTTTGAGTTTTGCTGTATGAAACTTGTTAGTCGTTAGTCCTTAGGTTAGTATAGAGGCCATTTAACTGTTTTGTTGCTTATGTGTGCCTAATATCAAGTTTTTCTGCATTTTCTTTATTTTTTCCACCTGATCTGTGCGTGTTTGTGGTTTAATTCGTGTTTTTATTGCTGTTTTTGTTGTCTATATTGACTCCCCACAAGCCCATGCTTGTGGGGGTGCCTCTTGTGCCAAAAAACGCCAACAAACAAGCATAAAACAAGCCAAATTCGTCCAAATTCGTTCATTGTGTTACACTGAGTGAAATAAGCATTAGCGACATATTTTGACACTTTTTAGTGTCGCATATAGTTTGGGAGGGAGGAGAATTCATTTTAGCGACAGTTTTGTGACACTTTTAAGTGTCACTAAAAGTATTGGGAGGAAGGAGTACTTATATAATAAAAAGTTTTTTTTAAAAAAAAATCATTTATTATTTCTTTTTAATCATTTAATTAGTTTAAATTGTTTTTAATGCATAAAAAAATTATTTAAAAGCCAAAAAATATAATTCTTTTTTTCAAAATTTTCTTTTATCATTTAGGACTTAGGAAAATTATATTTTCATTTTTAGGTTTTAAATTTGTTAATTTTCTTAAATATCGCGTTTGTACTTTCGTTATTTAATTTGTTTTGCTTAGTTTAATTTTAGGCGTCTTCGTTTTTTTAATTTTCCTTTTTAGTTTAATAAGTTTATTTTTAGTTAAGTTTTCAAAAATTTAATTTTTATAAATTTTCGTCATTTTCTCGATTCGCGCGTATCGCGTATTCGTCATAGTTTAAGTTTAGCGTAACTCGTCTTTAATTTTCCTTTTTTCTCAACCAAAAACGACACTAATCCAAACTCTTGATTTTATATAATTGGCAACACAACGCATACACCTCCTTCGAGAAGAACTCGCACTTATCGAGCATTCGCGTTTTCCTAAACGTGAACGTTTAATACTTGCCCATTATACGTTGTTTTCCTAAACACGTGTTTTTACTACTATCATTTTTTGGCGCCGTTGTCGGGGAGGTGTTTTTGAGTTGCCATTATTATTATCATGTTTGTGTGAGTAGTGCGTTTTTGCTTTTAAATTTTTGTAAAGCATATATAACGTACATACTCATTTTTGTTATTTTTCCTTATTATACTATAATATCCAAATAAAACGTGTTTCATTTTCCTAAATCAAACACACAACAAACATTTTACTATATTGTAGATATCCCATTATCGTTTTCGTTTTCTTGTGAATATTATTAATATATTGTACTACGTAGAACAATAAATACACAATATCTCCAAAAGCATGAAAACGTAACCTTAATTGGGATTTCATCACTCAATTATTTTATTAGAATCCAAAGCAAAAGTTTAAAGGCAAAATAGATAAATACTTTCGTGAGGCTTAATTTCAATTAACACAAACTATAAGGTGGGTATAAGGCGGTTGTATTTCACGACCTAAAGGAAAAAGGCTCTTAAGTGTTGAGTGCCGCCTCGTTTCCTCCGCTTGCTTGTGCGTGTTTTGAGAAAGAGGGCTAATCGAGGATTTGTCGCCCAAGTATTATCTACGTATACTATATTTGCTTGTTTTCAAGATTAAACCCTCTTGAACGTTTTGGTGTTCCACCAACGTTCTAAAGTCATCGAAGGCGTTCACTCCACGTGATCGTTTTCATTCTTTGAGGCTTTTTTAATCGAGAAATCGATTCAAGGAGAGATTTGTAGATTTGAGTCTACGTAATACACCAAAATCCAAAAAAATTAAAAACAATCAAAAACCAAAAAAATTGAAAAATCGAAAAGCCACAAAAAGAATCTTCTTTGTTACCACCCATTCTACGCTTAGTGCATGCACACTCGATCGAAGGATTATTCTAATTCTAGCGACGCTTCGAATCGACACAATCATAATCGAAGGAATCGACGACGTAGACGAGATTTAGAAACCGACGTTCCTAATATCGTTGTTGAAGAAACCTTAGACGAGATGGCCGATAATCGTTCGATGATGGAATTGCTCCAAGCGCCCACCGAGGGTTATGGAGACGCGATCGTAATTCCCGCTATCGAAGCGGAGAATTTTGAGATTAAGAGCGGAATGCTTTCGTTAATCCAAGCTACGAAGTTTCGAGGTCGTGAAGCCGATAATCCTCACGACCATATTCGGAATTTTGATCGTCTTTTAGCCACGAGCAAGTTTAAGAACGTCGACACCGATGTCGTCAAGCTTATGCTTTTTCCGTACTCGCTCGATGGTGCCGCCAAGGATTGGTACGAGAAAGAGCCACCTAATTCGGTAATTACGTGGAAGGATCTCGTCTCCAAGTTCGTTAATCATTTTTTTTCCCACCGTCTAAGACAACGTTTTCCAAAAATGAAATTACGAGATTTGAGCAAAAACCAAATGAATCTTTTAGAGACGCGTGGGACCGTTTTAAGGAATTGCTTAGGCAATGTCCTCACCATGGATTTTCCGATTTGCACCAAATCGATACGTTTTACAACGGTCTTAGTTTTCAAGAACAAGATTCGTTGAATTCCGCCGCCGGTGGCAACTTTTTGTGTAACTCTCTGAAAGATGCATTGATGATTATCGAGAATCGATCCAAGGTTTACCAACTCTACAACGCACCGAGTGTTGCCAATGTCGCCAATGTTAGTAATTCTAATTGCGACATTGAGGGGGTTGATGTGAAAGTCGACAAGCTAACGAATGTGTTTACGTCTTTTCTCGTCGAAATGCAAAAGAAAGACGCTCCCGCTACGGTGAAAGCGGTTGAGACTTCGTGTACGTTTTGTGGTGGACCTCATAATTATTACGAGTGTGCGGCTACGGATGGCCAAAAGTCGAATGTGAGTGCGTTATTTTTTGAATCAAAATCAAGGTTATAATCAAGGTCGTAATTTGAATTGGCAAAATCGAGACAACAATCAAAACTCGAATTTTTCAAACAACAACAATCAAGGAAACAATTTTTCAAGTGGGAATCAAAACAATTTTCAAATAAATAATCAAAACCAAGGTAACTTTAATTCAAATCAAAATAGTTCGTCAAACGATTTTCAAAACTACATGAAAACAAATGAGGCTAATATGAGACGATTAGAGGGAGAAATTGGTACTTTGAAAAACGATTTTTCTAATACTTTAAAAATACAAAACACGAAGATTGAGAAAGGAAAAATTGACATAAAAAAGATGTTTTCGGCTATTAAGAATAAAGCCTCGGGTGCTTCATCGAGTTCGTTACCTAGTGACACTGTTGCAAATCCGAAGGAACAATGTAAAGCCGCCTTGAAATTGAGTATATTGAAGTTCGTTTTCTCTCGATTCTTGACCAATTGAAAGTCCTTAAAATCTCAAGTTTATAATTGTTCTTGGTTGATAGGGTATTTGGATATTCTATGTCTATTTCACACAACAGGTAAAAAAAGGGGGAAAAATATTAAGCTATATATCCGTAAAAACACTTAGCAAATACCAATTATTATTCACAAAATTTCAAAATATAAAAACTTGAAAGTAATATGCTTAAAATGTAAAGTAAATGAAAGTATAAAGCTTGAATGTAAAATTCAGAAAGTTAAAGGACCTAAATTGTAAATTCCAACAACTAGTAACTAACTTTTAACAAACTCACAAACTGCCTAACTGAAATTGACAAGTAACAGAAAGTTAAAGGATTAAACTCTAGCAAACCCTAATTACTTGGAAACTTAGCTTCAAATGAAATCAGTTACTAACTTCAAAGACCAATGTGCTATAAATGGAAACTTTTTAACAAAAACGGGCACAATGCAAAGAATAAGCTCGTACGAGCTTATTACTGGACCAAATAAGCTCAAACTAGTTTCAAAAGACTCAAAATCGAAAATCAACTAGGCTTGTATAAGGAAATTGCTTAAAACAAAGTAAAACTCAAGATAGCTTATTCCAATAAACCAACATTAAGCTAACTAAGAATCTAGTCATATACATCTTGATTTTAATGCTCAAACTTGTTAAACAGCTTAATAAGAGTAGGCAATGTCTTTTTCTTTTTGAAAATGATGCACTGGATAAGCAGGAAAATGGAATTAAGCTCTCAAGTGCTTATTTGACCAAGTTTGACCAAAATTATGAAAAAGCTGAAAAGTTCCAAAACTACTCAATACAAGTTTATAAACAGGTTTATGAAGAAAAATGACTAGATTTATGAAGTAGAATTGGCTAACCAAGAAAACAGTCCATGTTTTATATTAGAAACTTGAGTTTGCTAAGGTGCTTATTTATATGCTGATTTCTAGCTGAAAATAGAATATTGTAGAATTTCCTTGCACAGACTTGTTCTTTAGATGTTATGCTACAACTAGAAACTTGTTTCAAGTAATTTGGTTTAGAAATGAACAAATGGCATGGATTTAAAAATAGCAAGTTTTCTGAATGACAAAGATCACAGACTTTGACCCATACTTTTTTCTTAACCAATTGCCTTTTTGACCACTAATTTGACTTCAAAACCAAACAAAATTGTTTCCACTTGTTTACTAAATGTAAATGAACAAGACTAAACAGGATTAACAAATCTGTAACACAACAACTAGGCAGATCCAAACACTAATTATCAAGTCTGATATGAACTTTTACAAAGAGATTTTGAGTCAAAGAGTGAAATAGACTAAGACTGATATCTAGACATGTTCAAGGAGTAAAATGAAAAGTATTTGACCAATATTCAGACTTGTTCAAAAACTAACACACAAAATGCACTCAAATGACTTTGACTGATGAAAATAAATGTGAAATCAGGTAAAACTTAGTCTAAGGCTACAAAGCTACTCACAAGCTATCACATTAACAGGATTAAACTAAAACATATCTGAACACATTATCATAGCAGCACAAATTGTTTATTCTAAGAATGTAGCATGCAAACTTCAATTTAGTGGAATCTAAAAACAGGATTAACAAACTTTTTAGCTAAAAGCCTCCACTGATGGAGTAATGTGGCGCTGAGCCAACTAAAATCTACAAGAGCACCACCATTACACCACCATTACACCACCATTAACCATATTATCACCTCCAAAAGCTTTTTCTAAACACATCAAACCAAACAGCTACAAACTGTAACTCAGGTACTGGAATGAACTGATCTTGCTAGAAAACTGAATGTAACCTCCAAAATGTCTCAAACAAACTCCATTGATCAATAGTGATCAATGAATTCACAAACAGTAACAGGATTGAAGGATTGAGTAAGTGAAATGAGTATGAGAAAAGGAAATGAATATTTTTGGGATTTTTATTGATTGATGAAGGAAAAGTAGTTACAACTGCCTTAACTAACTCTATAACTAACTCTCAAGAGAGTGTGTCAAACTCTTGAGAGAAGTTTAACTAACTGAATGAGAACAGAATTGAGAGGAAAATAAAAGTGTATGTGTTTTTTCGCACTTAGCTACTTGCTAAAAGTGAAGGTACAACATCTTATTTATAGAGGTTGGTGATGAAGATTTGGGGAAGTCTGACGTGTCTCAACCAATGGGGAGATGCCATGTGTCCAAATATGGTAAATTGCAAATTCCACTCCAAGAACAAGAAAGGGATTTTCTTCTCCTTTAGGTTTCATTTTAATTGACTTATGTAGTTGCATTCGTCATCTCAATACGAGCATTTTTCATGTAGAAAACTTTTTGTGAAATGCATTGTAGCCAAATCCACGTCCTGGGCTCGTTTGAAGAAGAGAGTGACACGTGGCAGCTTTTGATTCGTTCTTAACCCTTCACACGGATCATTATCCACTATGGATAAATTGAATATTACATGGAGCATTCCTATTGGCTGAAATGAAAGTAGTGGGATGCATTGTTGCTGGATTCGGTTTAATAAACGAGTGGGTGAGCTGGCCATTATTTGGCAATCCACAACTCCATTTTCTAGCATTTTGATTGGCTAAGCGCATGTATACACGGATTGATATCAAAATTGATGCATATTTGACACTTTTAGTCCCTTGTCTTTAGCAGATTTTCAAAATGAGCTCTATTCTTCATTCCAATGGCAAATTTAGTCCTTTGACTTGCATTCTTGTTCATTTGACTCCCTTGACTTGGTTGACTTGAATTTTGACCAAGTTTGACTTTGATCTTGACTTTTCTAAAGTTTGCATTTTAGTCCCTCAACTTTTGAGTATTGTCAAGATAGGTCCTTTATCTTCAATTGGCTTGTCATCTTTGATCCTTCTCTTGTCTTTTCATCATAAATGAGCTTGATTTCCTCTTGTTTGCTTGAAATTGTAACCTTGTTACCTATTTGAGCACAAACACAAAACATACCACATAATTCTGTTATATAGCACAAAAGTTAGGTATTTTCTATGTGTTTTAGGTTGATTTGTTGATTAATTGATATGAGATTTTGCTAATATCAAATCCCCTACACTTGAACATTGCCATGATCTCATGTAATGCTATATTTTAAAGCACAATTTTACATTTTCCTCATAATTAACCCACCTTGGCCAATATGGAATGTTTTTATACTACTCTACTCTATATGATGCATGATTTTGATTTTGTACAATGCAATGCAAAGAAAACAATCCTATTTATATATTTTTAAATTTTCTTGAAATGGTTTTTATGGAAAACTCATAAAGAAATCAATGACTTAAATTAGGGCTTTGGTACCATAGACACTTATCACCCTCAAGTTTCACTTTCCCTATACCAAGCTTAAAAATGGGATCATTGCATTCACAAGTAAAAAGTGCATCAACTTATTCATGACAATTAAATGTGGAACCGGTTATTATTTGAGCAAATTGCTTGAAGGCAAATTTGTCATTATTTGAAGCGTGAAATATAAGAAATGTAAAATCCAAAAATAAGGAAGCACGGTTTTAATCCTAAGTAATCCTCTCATCCATTACTTGAAAAACCGCTCACAATTAATATAAGTCCGTATCAAGAGTAATAAGTCATTCGCCTTATGTGTAAAATCCTCATGTCATGCATTAATAAGTAGCTACACACTCGCTAAGGAAAGAAAAATAAAACTCACGCAATAATTTACATCCTCCGCCTTTTTGAGACTTTGGATCTTCAATCCCGCAGCCTGTCAAGGTAATATTGGATTGGAGTAACTATTAAATCCCCGCAACCCGTCAAGGTAATATTGGAATCTAATAGTTACTATAATTAACACTTCACTGCCCCTCTTGGGAGTCTTGTATAATTATTATTTTTTCGTTTTCTTTTTCTCTTTTTTTTCTAGCCACTCATTTTTTTCATAAGTCGCTCTTATTTTTCTTTATTCCTCACAAAGAAAGATGAAAATAAGAAAAGGAAAAACACCCGCTAAATATTAAGCATGACATAAGTCTAGTACACATAAAACGTTCTAACTTAGAATCTTAAGACGTACTTATACCAACCATGAATGATTAGACAAAAATGCATAAGAGATTACAAACCGATTAAAACCGTTCTTAATTATTTATTAACATATATACATGCGAAGAAAATAGAGGTAAAGAAGAGAAGGGTTTAGCCATAAGTAATTATCATGAAGTTTATCTATCCCTTTTATACTTGCTTCAACTCTATCATCTCCCATTCTCCACAAATTTAAAGTCTCAAATAATGAGAGTCGTGGATGCTTAGCCTAATAGACCAATGAAGAACTACATGGTTAAGGATACTAGCTAGAGAATGCTTGGATAAGCAAACTCGGGTTGAGTCAAAATATCCATGGCGGGCCTAATATGTCAAATAAGTCTAAATTTGTTAAACCATGTCCTTATTATATTTTTTTTCAACTTTTTATAAAGAACAAAAGAAGAATTATATACAATGCAAATGTGTTATGCAAATGAAAAATGATTTATGCAAAAACTATGAATGCATATTTTTGGTGGCCAAAGTAGATCCAAAATTTGAAAAATGTTTGAAAAATTAATTTTCCATGTTATCGTGAAGGTCAATGACAAAGTCTAGGTAAGGTCACTTCGATAGAAGACCCCCTACACTTAAGCTAAACGTTGTCTCAATGTTTAAGAGCATGGAACTATAAACTTCCCCTACACTTATGACAATGAATAGACTTTGCTTAACCCAAGCTAAGGAAAGATCAACTATAGTTAATTCATTTTTTAAGCACAATGTGTCTTATGAAAAATCACAATAGTAACAAAGTGAACCGGATACAAGGGCCTCCTCCATAAGCTCCAAAGCACGTGATGAGTGAGTAACCCTACAAATAACATGAAGACAAAAGGAAGGTCTCCCCTACACTTCTCATCAACTCTCCATCCTTATTGCTAACCTACAACACTCTAAGTCTAAAACCTCTAAACCTAGTTATTCAAGCTTGATTTAAGGAGTCTCTAGCTCGACTCTTCCCACAATGAATTAATTCATGGGGAAAATGAGGATCTCTTGGACCATTTCCACGGAAATGTCCTCCCCAAAATAGTGCTTAACACGGTGACCATTCACTTTGAAATTTGGACCATCGGGTTGTGACAACTCAATAGTTCCATATGGAAATACTTGAGCAATAGTGAATGGACCGGACCATCTCGACTTAAGCTTGCCCGCAAAGAGTTTCAACCTTGAGTTAATGAGGAAAACTGGCTCTTCAACTTCGAACTCACGGTTCTTGATCTTAGCATCATGCAATTGCTTTGTCTTTTCCTTATAAAGCAATGAGTTCTCATAAGCATTGGCTCTCAATTCATCCATTTCATTGAGTTGGTCCTTTCTATGTGAGCCGGCTTGGTTTAAATCAAAGTTAGCCCACTTGAGAGCCCAAGAAGCCTTATGTTCTAACTCGAATGGGAGGTGGCATGCTTTTCCATAGACAAGCCTATATGGAGTACAACCAATTGGTGTCTTAAAACCCACAAAGCATCATCAAGCTTATCCGACCAAGAAGCTCGATGCTCTCCCACCGTTCTTTCCAAAATTCTCTTTAAACCACAATTTGTGACCTCGGTTTGACCATTGGTTTGAGGGTGATACGCGGTAGAAAGTCTATGATTAACACCATACTTCTTCATAAATCTTGTGAATTGATCATTACAACAGTGAGTACCACGATCACTTATGATGGCCCGAGGTACACCAAATCTAGCAAATAATTGCTTCAAAAACTTTACTACAACTCGAGCATCATTAGTAGGTAAGGCTTTGGCCTCAACCCACTTTGACACATAATCCACCGCTACGAGTATGTACTTATTTCCCTTGGAAGATGGAAAAGGTCCCATGAAATCTATTCCCCACACATCAAAAATCTCACACTCTTGAATGAAGTTTTGTGGCATCTCATCTCATTGAGTAATTTTTCCTTGTCTTTGACATACATCAAAAAATTTCACCATCTCTTGGGCATCTTTGTATATAGAAGGCCAATAGTAACCCGAAACAAAGACTTTTCGGTATAGTTGGGCCCAAAATGTCCACCTGTAGGTCCCTTATGACAAACTTCTAAAATCTTAAATGCCTCGGGCCTATCTACACACCGTCTAATGATTTGGCCCGCACATTGCCTAAAGAGGTAAGGGTCATCCCAAAAGTAATACTTCACTTCCTTAAGAAATTTCTTCTTTTGTTGAGAAGTGAGACCCTCTATTAGCACATCCCCCACAAGATAGTTTGCAATATCCGCAAACCAAGGGGTGGCATCCTCTTGAGAAGAGATAGACATGAGCTCCTCTAATGGAAAGGATTCATTAATTTCCTTATGAGGCAAATCTCCTTGAAAAGGATGCTCAAGTCTACTCAAGTGATCCGCCGCTAAATTCGCGGATCCTTTTTTTTTATCACGAATCTCTATCTTAAACGCTTGTAGCAATAAAACCCATCTCAAAGTCTAGGCTTAGCATCTTGCTTTGTCATGAGGTACTTGAGAGCGGAATGATCCGTATACACTATGGTTTTGGATACCATAAGATAGGGTCTAAATTTCTCAAAGGCATAGACTATAGCAAGCAACTCTTTTCCTGTGGTAGTATAATGAAGTTGTGCACCCGTCATTATTTTACTAGCATAGTGTATAGGTTGAAAATGTTTATTCACTCTTTTTCCTAACACGGCCCCCACGGCATAATCACTAGCGTCATACATAAGCTCAAAAGGCAATTCTCAATTTGGAGAAACCAAAACAGGAGCCTTAGTCAACTTTTCCTTAAGTATCTCAAAAGAATCCAAACACTCTTGGTTGAAAATGAAAGGAGCCTCTTTTTCCAAGAGGTGGGTCATCGGTCTTGCTATCTTAGAGAAATCTTGTATGAAACGTCTATAGAACCCCGCATGACCCAAAAAACTCCTAACTCCTTTCATCGTGGTAGGTGGGGGAAGCTTAGCAATCACATCTATCTTAGCACGATCCACTTCTAATCCTTTGTTTATATCTTATGTCCCAAGACTATCTCCTCTTTAACCATGAAATGGCACTTCTCCCAATTAAGAAAAAGATGTGTTTCTTCACACCTCTTTAGCATACGTTCTAAATGGGAGAGACAAGAGGTGAATGAATCTCCAAAAACCGAGAAATAATCCATGAAAACTTCCATAGTTTGCTCAATCATGTCATGGAAAATTGCCATCATACACCTTTAAAATGTCCCCGGTGCATTACACAAGCCAAAAGGCATTCTCTTGTAAGAAAATATACCGTAGGGACAAGTGAATGTGGTCTTTTCTTGATCCTTAGGGTCAATGGGTATTTGAAAATAACCCGAAAATCCATCTAGAAAGCAATAGTACTCATTTCTCGCTAAGCGTGCAAGCATTTGGTCCATAAAAGGCAATGGAAAATGATCTTTCCTAGTAGCATCATTGAGCTTCCTGTAATCAATACAAAATATCCAACCCGTAACAAGTCTAGTAGGAATAAGCTCATTGTTCTCATTGGGCACTACGGTGATTCCACCCTTCTTAGGAACACAATGTACCGGGCTAACCCATGGAGATTCGGAAATGGGGTAAATCATGCCCGCATCAAGGAGTTTGATAACTTCCTTCTTAATGACCTCATGGATTTTAGGGTTAACCCTTCTTTGGCTTTGAATAGCGGGTTTGTAATCATCCTCCATAAGGATTTTGTGTGTACAAAAATTTGGATCAATTCCCCTTATGTCGGATATTTTCTATGATATGGCTTGCTTATGTTTCTTAAGGACTTCTATGAGTTTTTCTTTCTCATCCTCTTTCAAATCTTTTGCAATGATCACAGGTAATTGGTCTTTCCCCTCTAAGAAACCATACTCTAGGTGGGATGGAAGGTCCTTAAGTTCAAAGGGAGGTGGACTCTCTATGGAAGGTTTCACTATGGATAGATCATCATTGGTAACTTCTTGTGGGATGGGTGAAGGAATGGGATCCTCATTGAGCAACTTTTGGATAGTGAGAATGTCTTCTTACTAATTAATGGGAGAATCATCATTACCAAGGAAAATGGACTTAAATTCCTCCAAGAGGAAATCACTCTCTCCAAAAGGTGTTAAGGAGGGAGCAATTGAGGCAACGGTCTCAACATGGGACATATCTTCACTATTACTCTTAGAAGCATCATGGAAATGTTCATCACACACCTCATAAAGTACATCAACTATGTTAATGGTTTCACAAGCTTGAGACTTCTTAGTCACTTTTCCTAACTTGAACACCACTTTCTCATCCTCTACTCTCATGATTAGTTCTTCCTCCGCCACGTCTATAAGAGTACGACCCGTCCTCAAAAATGTTCTACCAACAATTAGAGGAACTCTCGGGTCCATGTCATAATCAACCACTACAAAGTCGGCTGGAAAGGTAAACTTATCCACACCTACAAACACATCCTCCGCAATACCTACCGGGTAAGCTATGGTACGACTGGATAACTCAAGGGTCATCCTAGTTGGAGTGAGCTCGAGAAGAGAGAGTTTTTGCCAAACCGATAAAGGCATGAGATTTATGCTTGCCTCTAGATCCGCCAATGCCATGCAATTTTACACCCCGGGAAAATTACAAGGGATCAAAAAGCGCCCCGGATCTCTAAGTTTTATAGGTAAGGTTTTGAGCAACACGGCGGAAAAATTCTCATTAAGGGATGTGTTAGGCAAATCCACCAATTTTTCCTTGTTGGAGAGGAGATCTTTGAACGTCTTAGCAAATTTTGGCATATAAGCAAGAGCTTCCGCAAAGGAGATGTTTATGTTAAGTTGCTTGAACATCCTCAAAAACTTTGAAACTTGTATATAATCCTTGTTTTTCAATTTGTCCTTTCTCAATCTTGAAGGGTAAGGAAGATTTGGTTTTGGTGTAGGTGGAATAGGTGTTGTAGTGGAAGATTTTTCTTTGTTAGCTTCTTCATTTGGAGTTGTGGAAGGTAAAGGAGAAATGGGTATAGGTTGAGAAGGTGTTGGTGGTGAGGTAGTAAAGCTTAGAGGTGGTGAAGAAGATGTAGAAGGCTTATCAAAAGATGGAATCATAGTAGGCTTAACAATAGAAGGTTTAGGAGGTGAAGGATCATTGGTTGCTTTTCCACTTCTTGTTGTAATAGCATTAACATTGGCCCTCGGGTTTGTTTGTGTGTTAGATGGTAAAGCCCCTTGTGGTCTTTGATTATGCATAATTTGGTTATGAAGAAGAGCAAATTTCTTGTTGTTTTCCTCTTGAGCCTCTTTCATTTGTCTTTCATAAGAAGTAATCTTTTGAAGAATCAAATCCATGGGGTTAGGTTGCACATTCCCTTAATAAAAACCTTGGTTTGGATAGGGTGGAGGTGGTGCATTAAATCCTTGATTTGGTGGATAAAAGTTATTTCCTTGATTGTGAAAATTGTTGGGTGCTTTATAGTTGTTCCCTTGGTATTGTGGTCTTGGACCTTGGTTCCTTTGTAACAATTGAGGGGGATTGGGTTATGTAATGGTGGGTGGATGGGGTGGGAATCCCGGTGGAGCAAGGTAGTTTTGAGACTTGTAAGAAAGATTGTTTGGATTGATGTTGGGTTTGAAATGTTCTCGATGTTCTTCTTGGTAAGCATAACACTCCCCTTGATAACCTTGAACTTTATCACATTGTTGGTAGGAATGGGGACCTCCACAAGTCTCACATGAAAGAGTAATAGCATGCACATCATTGGTGGAATTGTTCAATGAAAGGCCCTTAATGGCTTGGATTAATTCTTGACTTGCCTTAAGATGCATCTCTTCGTTCTTATCAAATCTTTGGAGTATCTCTTGGTGACTCTTGAGGAATTGGTTATCACAAGGTGTTTGAGAACTATTTTGGACAACATGAACCCTTTCTTAAAATTGTGTGTTAGTTTGCACCATTGATTTGGTCTCAATAATGTCCCAAGCTTCTTGAATGGATTTAGCAAGAATATTTCCACCCGCAGAAGAATTAAGTGAATCTTGGTGGTGTGGTCTTAATCCATCATAGAAAGTATTGATTTGGTGAACTTCATCGAATCCATGATTTGGGCATTTTCTCAATAACTCCTTGAACTCCTCCCAAGCATCACTAAAAGTTTGACTAGGTTTTTGTTGAAAGCCTATAATTAAGTTTCTCAAAGCCGTGGTCTTAGATGGAGGAAAGAACTTGTTCAAAAACTTCTTAGTGAAACCATCCCAGGTAGTAATGCTCTCAGGTGGTTGTGTATCTAACCAATGTTTGGCATGGCCCTGTAGTGAAAATTGTACCAATATCAACTTAATGGTATCATGGGGAACTCCATTGTACTTAATAGTGTTGCAAAGAGCAAGAAACTTCTTAAGGTGATCATGTGGATTATCATTCTTATTCCCAAAAAATGGTGTGTTTGAAACCAAGTTAATCATAGATGTCTTTAGCTCAAAGGTGTTTGCGGGAATATCGGGTATCTTGATAGCATCGGCATATCCTTGCACATTGTATTACAAGTGCTCCATCAAAGGTCGAGTGTCAACGCTGGCCATGGCTTCTTGTTGTGTGTGGATCAAAGCACGATTCTCAAGATCAGCTTGATGGACGGTGGTGTTTTTAATCTTTCTCTTTTTCTTCCTTTTGGGAGGAAGGGGTTGTACACCAAATGGTATTTGTGCAATCCCGCGAGTGAGCATGCAACTCAATACAAGGAGTGAGAGAGAAGCTCTCGTTCGACTTTGAAGAAGAAGGGATTATCCTCTTCGAGATTAAATATGAAATATCCACAAGAAAGTATAATATATGTAATTACTACTTGGGTTCAAGACCCCCAATCAAGCATTCCTTCTTAGAATACGCACTAGTGAACGGGGGGTTAGGTGGCACGAAGCACTTAAGTACCTATTAACCCTTAGATGACATTTTATAGCACATCGCCTTTCTATTCACTTTGTAGTTTGTATTCTTCGAATTATTGCCTATTGGAAGTATTTATCTATTCTTGCTTAATTAAATTTGATCGATACACGTGTCAAGGACCGGAACGCTCCCTAACACGGTGTATTGCAAAAGCAATACTTATGGAGATATATGTATTGGTTGTTCGTATATGTATACGTATCTACATATAATAATATAGAGAAAATATTTTTGTATTTATTAGGGTTTTTTAAAGAAAATACTATATGTACGTAAAAACCAAGGAAATCCAATAATATATATTTTTGGGTGCAATCTCTTAGGAAAAAGATTGCTTTTTTATTTTTTTTATTTTTTTTGGTCAACTCTTTAGGAAAAGAATTGTTTTTTTTATTTTTTAATTTTTATATTTTTTAATTTTTGATTTTTTTTATGTTTTTGATTTATGATACGTAAAAATAACGTTCATGGGGTGAACGGATCCCAAAAGCCAATGAAAACCGTCAATCAGTAGACCCTGGTAAAGTCAAAGAACCGGCAGCGACGCCATTTGAAATTGAGTATATTGAAGTTTGTTTTCTCTCGATTCTTGACCAATTGAAAGTCCTAAAAATCTCAAGTTTATAATTGTTCTTGGTTGAAAGGGTATTTGGATATTCTATGTCTCTTTCACACAACAAGTAAAAAAAGGGTGAAAAATATTAAGCTATATATCCATAAAACACTTAGCAAATACCAATTATTATTCACAAAATTTCAAAATATAAAAACTTGAAAGTAATGTGCTTAAAATGTAAAGTAAATGAAAGTATAAAGCTTGAAATGTAACATTCAGAAAGTTAAAGGACCTAAATTGTAAATTCTAACAACTAGTAACTAACTTTTAACAAACTTACAAACTGCCTAACTGAAATTGACAAGTAACAGAAAGTTAAAGGATTAAACTCTAGCAAACCCTAATTACTTTCAAAATTAGCTTCAAATGAAACCAGTTACAAACTTCAAGGACCAATGTGCAATAAATGGAAACTTTTTAACAAAAACGGGCACAATGCAAAGAATAAGCTCGTATGAGCTTATTACTGGACCAAATAAGCTCAAACTAGTTTCAAAAGACTCAAAATCGAAAATCAACTAGGCTTGTATAAGGAAATTGCTTAAAACAAAGTAAAACTCAAGATAGCTTATTCTAATAAGCCAACATTAAGCTAACTAAGAATCCCGTCATGCACATCTTGATTTTAATGCTCAAACTTTTTAAACAACTTAATAAGAGTAGGGAATGTCTTTTCTTTTTAAAAATGATGCACTGGATAAGCAGGAAAATGGAATTAAGCTCTTAAGTGCTTATTTGACCAAGTTTGGCCAAAATTATAAAAAAGCTGAAAAGTTCCAAAACTACTCAATACAAGTTTCTAAACAGGTTTATGAAGAAAAATGACTAGATTTATGAAGTAGAATTGGCTAACCAAGAAAACAGTCCATGTTTTATATCAGAAACTTGAGTTTGCTAAGGTGCTTATTTATAAGCTGATTTCTAGCTGAAAATAGAAAACTATAGAATTTCCTTACACAAACTTGTTCTTTAGATGTTATGCTACAACTAGAAACTTGTTTCAAGTAATTTGGTTTAGAAATGAACAAATGGCATGGATTTGAAAATAGCAAGTTTTCTGAATGACAAAGATCATAGACTTTGACCCATACTTTTTTCTTAACCAATTGCCTTTTTGACCACTAATTTGACTTCAAAACCAAACAAAATTGTTTCCACTTGTTTACTGAATGTAAATGAACAAGACTAAACAGGATTAACAAATCTGTAACACAACAACTAGGCAGATCCAAACACTAATTATCAAGTCTGATATGAACTTTTACAAAGAGATTTTGAGTAAAAGAGTGAAATAGACTAAGACTGATATCTAGACATGTTCAAGGAGTAAAATGAAGAGTATTTGATCAATATTCAGACTTGTTCAAACACTAACACACAAAATGCACTCAAATGACTTTGACTGATGAAAATAAAGGTGAAATCAAGTAAAACTTAGTCTAAGGCTACAAAACTACTCACAAGCTATCACATTAACAGGATTACACTTAAACATATCTGAACACATTATCATAGCAGCACAAATTGTTTACTCTAAGAATGTAGCATGCAAACTTCAATTTAGTGGAATCTAAAAACAGGATTAACAAAATTTTTAGCTAAAAGCCTCCACTGATGGAGTAGTGTGGCGCTAAGCCAACTAAAATCTACAAGAGCACCACCATTACACCACCATTAACCATATTATCACCTCCAAAAGCTTTTTCTGAACACATCAAACCGAACAGCTACAAACTGCAACTTAGGTACTAGAATGAACTGATCTTGCTAGAAAACTGAATGTAACCTCCAAAATGTCTCAAACAAACTCCATTGATCAATAGTGATCAATGAATTCACAAACAGTAACAAGATTGAAGGATTGAGTAAGTGAAATGAGTATGAGAAAAGAAAATGAATATTTTTGGGATTTTTATTGATTGATGAAGGAAAAGTAGTTACAACTGCCTTAACTAACTTTATAACTAACTCTCAAGAGTGTGTCAAACTCTTGAGAGAAGTTTAACTAACTGAATGAGAACAGAATTGAGAGGAAAATAAAAGTGTGTGTGTTTTTTCACACATAGCTACTTGCTGAAAGTGAAGGTACAACATCCTATTTATAGAGGTTGGTGATGAAGATTTGGGGAAGTCTGACATGTCTCAACCAATGGGGAGATACCATGTGTCCAAAGCTGGTAAACTGAAAATTCCACTCCAAGAATAAGAAAGGGGTTTTCTTCTCCTTTAGGTTTCAGTTTAATTGACTTATGCAGTTGCATTCGTCATCTCAATACGAGCATTTTTCATGTAGAATTTTTTTTGTGAAATGCATTGTAGCCAAATCCACTTCCTGGGCTCGTTTGAAGAAGAGAGTGACACGTGGCAGATTTTGATTCGTTCTTAACCCTTCACACAGATCGTTATCCACTATGGATAAATTGAATATTGCATGGAGCATTCCTATTGGCTGAAATGAAAGTAGTGGGATGCACTGTTGCTGGATTTGGTTTAATAAATGAGTGGGTGAGCTGGCCATTATTTGGCAATCCACAACTCCATTTTCTAGCATTTTGATTGGCTAAGAGCATGTATACACGAATTGATATCAAAATTGATGCATATTTGACACTTTCAGTCCCTTGTCTTTAGCATATTTTCAAAATGAGCTCCATTCTTCATTCCAATGGCAAATTTAGTCCTTTGACTTGCATTCTTGTTCATTTGACTCCCTTGACTTGGTTGACTTGAAGTTTGACCAAGTTTGACTTTGATCTTTACTTTTCCAAAGTTTTCATTTTAGTCCCTCAACTTTTGAGTATTGTCAAGATAGGTCCTTCATCTTCAATTGACTTGTCATCTTTGATCCTTCTCTTGTCTTTTCATCATAAATGAGCTTGATTTCCTCTTGTTTGCTTGAAATTGTATCCTTGTTACCTATTTGAGCACAAACACAAAACATACCACATAATTCTGTTTTATAGCACAAAAGTTAGGTATTTTCTATGTGTTTTAGGGTGATTTGTTGATTAATTAATATGAGATTTTGCTCATATCACGCCTCGTCTCGTGAGAAAGGTCGTGTGATTACCCCTACCCTTGATGGATTTCGTGTTGTTCCTTCTTCTCAACCCTTGACTTCTAAGACGTCTTATTGTTCTAAAGTCGATGGGGTGAACGTGGCGACCAAAGAAAAGAGTGCACACCCTCGCGTACCTCAAATTCCTTCCACGGTTTAAAAAGAGAGTTTTATCGACCTTACCAAAGTAACCCTTGAAGAAACTTGTGCTTCGATCCTTCTTAAAAAACCTAAAAGGCGAATGCCGAGAAAGGAAGAGGATCCGGGCCATTTCTATTACCTTGTGATTTTTCCGAGATTGAGGGATGTTTATCCTTTGCCGATTTAGGTGCTAGCATCAATCTTATACCTCATTCTCTTTGGAAATTTATGAGATTGCCTTCACTTACCCCCCACAAACATGACAATCGAGGTTGCAAATTGTACACCATTAATACCAATTGGAATAGCCGAGGATGTCTATGTCATAGTTGGAAAGTTTGTTTTTCCCGCGGATTTCGTCATATCCGATTATGAGTGTGATCCTAAATGTTCCATTATTTTAGGTCGACTATTTTTATCGACAGCTCGAACCGTAATCGACGTTCACAAGGGGAGACTTACTATGAGATATGGGGAGGATAAAATGGACTTTTTCACGAGTAAATCCCAAGTGTTTAATGATCATGAAAAAACCGAGGTTTCAAAACCTAATGTTTCAAATTCTAATAATTTCAGAATGTTTACTTTAGCGGAAACTATGAGGCTTAATGCATGTTTTGAAAGAATTAAGAAAAATGGTTTTAAAGATGATGATTTTAACGATAAAGAATACGTGTACCTAATTCAAAAGGGTATGTGTAAATTTATGAATGAAAAATCACTTTGGGATGTATTTGATGAAAAAAGTGACACACCAATTCCGAAGGGCGACGTTAGTGCCATCACGACGATGACCAAAATGGGCTCATCTTCACCACCTTCGAAGGACCACGTCTTTGAGGCTTCAACTTCTAACTCCATTGAAGTGCCTCCTTTTCCTAGCCCAACACCCGTTGAGGCTAAAGGTTTCATCGACATCGATCCTCTCGTCTTAGAAAAGTCACCTAAGCATAGTCATTCGACTTGTAAGACCATGGTTGTGAGTGCTCACATCGACTCTTTCTTTGATGATGACGATGGAGATTTTGCCGAGATTGATCACGTACTTCGAAATCCACATGCCATTTTTGAGGATTCTCCTAAAAATACCTCTTCTCATGTGAAGTACGATGATTACGAGTTTGATCCCGAGATTGAGGAAATCATTGAACGAGAGCTAGCTCTTTTGCCTCCACTTCCACCTAAGAGTGAGGTTGATCTTTCCAAAATCGAGGATGAACTAAATGAGTTGGAACGTCTTATTTTCGATGACGAACCAACTCATGTAACCACCAAAAATCCAATTCTCTAGGAGTCACCTAATCAACACTCCTCAAATGAGAATTACGTTTACCACATTCGTGAGAATTTAACTTATCAACAATCCCCACAAAAGAATGATGGTTTCGTGCTTGATCGTGATCTTTTCGAGAGAGTTTCTAAGATACTCAAGGAAGGGAATGACAAACCATGGTTTGACAAGCCTATCTTTGATGAAGAAATCGATGAGATCGACGTTCAAGAGGATGACAAGTATGTAGACCCCGAGGGGGGCGGTGTTCTTTATTGATCGAAGTTTTGAGAACTTATATAATCCACCACCCCCTCCCACCAATGACTTAAATGTGAGAATTTTTAGCGCGACTAATTTTGAATTTGACACGCCAAATATTTTCGACATTATCAAATCGGGTTTTCATAAAGAGTTTTTAAACAATGAAAAAGGAAAGGATTTTAAAAATGTTTTAAAAGATTTTTCTTCAAGTTTAACTCCGTCATCACTACGGTTTATGAGTGCTACCACCTCGTCAACTCCTTTTGACGACGGTTGGTGTGGATCTAGTGTGGGGGAAGCCCCTTATGTTCCCTCACATTTCTCCATCGAGGACGAGATTTACGATCCCGAAATTGCTTGTAAAGGGAAATCTCGGTCTTCCACCGATGCAATAAATGGAAACTATATTCATTTGCTTGGTGTGCGTCTACCTCGAGTAGCTCATAAGTTTGACTTACCTATTGCCCCACCTTTCTACTTCTTATCTCTTTTCTTCTACCCCTTTGGGGTTCTAGTTCGTGTTGGAGTAGCGTTGTTTGTCTTTCATCCGAAAATGAAGACGCTATCTTTGACCCCGGTATACGTATATCGGGTTTTTAAAGTACTCCATGTACTTTTGGGCATTGTTTATCATGTAAGCCCCACAAAAATGACCATACCATGATTATCCCTAAATGATCACATTTATGGGGATTCGAGTCGAGCTTTTGACTCGGTTATCAAAAACAAGGTGCCTCGTGGGGGATTCTCATGCTTATCCTTGTAAATATTATTGCTTTCTAATTAGTTAATACGAGGGGACTTGTGCTCTTCCAACCTTTGTTCCGTGGTTGTTTGTGATTGTGATTAGGTTCATCGTCATCATTGAAGCCTCTCGTGTTCGTTTTACGGATCACTCGAGCTTCGATCGTTGCCTTTGGAGATTCTAATATCCGATGATATCCTTTTATGTTCTAAGGTTTATCTTATTATCATAATTCATAAACGGCTTTTAGGTTATTTGTTTTACCCTTTCCATGCTCGAGATTAAGCATTCGACTTCGTCTCTAGTATGGGGGTGTTTTCACCCCTAGACTTGAAACATTGAGGCCAATGTTTAGTTTTAGTACGGGGGGGGGGGGGGGGGGGGGGGTAAGTAGATACTTCACCTTGCTTACGTCACCACGCAATCCATTTTCGTCTTTTTATTATCGTTTTGTTGCAAAATAAGGCTAAAAATGGCCAAATTTTAAAAAAATTCGTATTTTTCATAAGTGTTTAAGACACGAATGTAGGTTTTTCGATGGTGAGAATAAAAGTAATTTTTGACTCGACCGTGCGTGTTGAGCACTTAGCTTAGATTCCTTAACTTTTTTAGGCTAAGTAACTTAAATGAGGACGAGAAATGATAGAGTTATTTATAAGTCTCGTAACCTTTCACGATCTCATGTGTAGTAATTATTAGCTTATTCTCCCCACACTTTTGTTTAAATAAATGCAATAAGTAAGATCGTACGATTTAAAAGGTTACTTAGCTTCTATCCCAAGATCGTTTAAAAGTTGCTCGTGTTCGAATAGAGTTCATAGCCAAGGCATAACTTATTGAAGCGGGATGCAAAGATTGACAAGTTCCAAAAAGGCCCTAACAAGGCATAAGGAGCTCCATTTTGTTGCTGAAGATCCAAGATGATGTGAAGTATCATTATTCCAAAATCAATATGAAGGATCGAGATACACGACGAGAAGCAATGTACTCCCCTAAATATCATGGAGAAGTCTATCCAAAAAGACCCTAACAAAGTATGAGGATAAATATATCTAAGTCCGAAAAGGAGGCGGATCGTTGTATATCACAATCCCAAATAAAGATTGAAGAAAAATGATGAAGTCGTGGTCCTAGTTTGAAGAAGCTCCATATATGAAGTGAAGACCATTATTTCAAGAACGTCTTCCAAGATTTGAAGTTCGAAACACATGCCAAATATCGTTCCAAGAAAGGTCTCAAATCGTGAAACGAGTTATGCCAAGATATGAACTTAAGGAGATTACGAGAAGCAGTTTTAAAAGATCGTGTCCTTCGGCTAACTATCGATTAAATCGTGCTACTTTATTTTTGGCCTAAATAAATTATCGAAATAAGGCAAACATGTATCCTCATGATCATTAAGACAAAAATAAAATATAAGAGATACCAAGTAGGAATAAGGGAGTCTAGGTTCGTAATTAACACTCATGATATAAGATTGTGTTGCTAACTTACGATAACAATGATCTCGTTACACGCTTAGCATGGAATCGAGTGAAAATCGAGGATGACGAACTTATCTCTATGAGGCATTCACTTGTTCTTATTCTTTGACCCTAGAAGTCACTTAATCGTGATGAAAACAATACATTATGTCTAAAACACGTGTAGTAGTTTATTTAAATTTATATCTTAAATAAATGTCATCATAAAATGAACTTTGGAAGTGCTATGATACTTAATTCTATCATTACGTGAGGGCACGACAATGGTTTAGTATGGGGGAGTGATGAGACTGCTTTTATACATAGTCTCATCGTCCAAATCGGGCTTAAAATGCTTAAAATATCATTAAAATACCCCAAAATATGCTTGTGTTTGTTCATTGTGTATTTTAGGTACGGATATCGTGAATTCACCAAAAGATTACAAGAATCAAGCAAAAACGAACACGGGAAACGAAGCCGCACAAAGAACCGGGCCCGAACAATGAATTTCTAATCAAGTCCTTGAAGTTTTGAAGATTGTCAAGATTGGTCCCTCAACTTTTGAAGACTTGTTACTTTTGGCCCTTGTAAAACTCAATTATTACAAGTATGGTCCTTAAGTTTCAAGAGAATACATAATTGGCCCTTGAAGATTGCTTTTATTACAAAAGAAGTCCTTGATAAAAGTTTTGATATGCCTTGTGCCAAAAATGACAACAAGACCTTAGTACTTTACAAAGGATTTTTGAGTATTGTTGCTGAAAACTTCAATTGACAAAAGAAAGGGAGACAAGGGGCTGAAGCTGGCCAGACACCAAACACAATCCCACCAATAGCTGCCCTCCACGTCACCCCAACTCACCCACCAGCCAATCAAATCACACCCCTCGTCCACCTCACTACCCACTCAACTTTACCCAACCCGTTTTTATTAATCTCACAATTTAAACAAAGATTAAAAAAAATAATACGCGGTTAACATAACTCTCTCTCCTTCACCAGATTAAATCCTCCTAAAAATCCTATAAACCCTAATTCTATAAACTCGTCAAAAACAAGGGGGTAATCTTTAATTGCTTGCAGATTAACAATTAATCAAATGTTAAATCAAACCCCACCCTTGTTTTGGTCCCCACATCACTTTAAAACGACCCATGTGGATCTCCTGCCCGTCACTTTCCCTCAAAACCAAAGCAGGAGACAAGATCATTGGCCAAGGTTACAAACTTGGTCCCAAAGAATTATTCAACGAATTGGATTGGTCTTCTATAACTGTCTTCACCAAATTCCAGGCAAGATCACATGTGAGCTTATTTGACCAACTTTTCAAGATTCAAACACAAGGGCATTTTAGGATTTTTGATGTTTAGGGTTTTGCTTTTCTAGAATGATCTTAGGACGTTTATAAAAGGAGCTCTTGGATTGTAAGAAGCCCTTTGTTCAAGTTTCTTTTGTAAAATATTTTTAATGAAAAATAGTTAAAGTTTGTTAAATATTTTGCAAAGTCTTACTGAGTTCCATTTAGTGTAGTGTTTTAAACTAGTAATTGTTCGAGGTTAATCTATTGTTGTGATTTTCTTTTCACCAAAATTTTTATCATATTAATTATGTGAGAAACTTTTGGGACCCTTGGCAACTTACAGGATCATATAAGCCTAAATCTGACAAATTTAAGCTTATATGAATGTAAATTGTTAAGTTACGTTCTTGGTTGGTGACTATTTTCATTTGTAAGGCGATTTACTCCCAAGGTTTTGAGTAGAAATTCCACAAATCAATTTTCTGTTTTTGTTATTTGCACTAATTGTACCAAAAGCTTGGGGTGATAAGCTCGCTGACAACGAGTTTTCACTCAAAAGATTTTGGTACTTTAATTTTCTTTGTTTGTAGGTGTGATAAGCAGGACAACAAGAACTTCCCCAAACCCACGCATTTCAGGAACTCTTGTAAAGCCGGTGGCATCGGAAGTGCCCACTTGACCTAAACAAGGCAAGACCGGTACATTCTTGAACTCCCTTTCGAGATTTATGCATATGTGTAACTTGTGGGCTAATTGCTTGTTTTTGAATGAAATCTGCTTAAACGTTAGTTTCGCATGAAATTTGATTGAGTTTGAATAGTTTAGGGTTGTTTTGGTTTAACTTGAGAAGTAAGTTTAGTTGATAAAGTTTCTTGGGCCGGTAATTCTTAAATTGGAGGTTTGTAAGTTCACTGTTTGGCATTTCAAAAACATTTCCATCAGCAGCAACTATAGCTACGATTGGAAGTATTATAGGTCATAATCTTGCAATCTTGTAGTGTGTAGATTAAGGATAGTCTCTTCCTAGGAGTTTGATAATTTACTGCTTATTAGGTACTTTTAGAATTAAACTAGAGTTGGTTTGTAAGTTAGACGAGCACTCAATTGTTTCTCACTGTTCTAACTTTTGACCATGGGAATTTCCACTTGGTGAATTGGTTAATATTTTATTTATGCACTTTTGGTCTAATTTTAGATACAAAGAAAGTTTTGATGGATGCCTTTTTGCTCCTAAGATTGAAACTGTCAGTTTGATCAAAGTTACTGTTCAAGAATATTAGGCCCTATAGATTTCTTATTTTTAGGATTTGTAAGCATTGAATCAGTAGACATATAGTTTTCAAGTAGGTCTAGTTCTGCGTTGAGTTTTATGTCAAGTTTAGTGCTTTTAGACAGCTTTAAGATAAACTAGAACTTGGCATTTGAAGCTTATTGTCCATAGACCTCAGTTTCTGTCAGTAGGTATATAAGTGACTGAGTTTGGTGATTTGGGAATTTAGACTTGGTTTCACATTAGGTTTTAGGTTAGAACAGGGACTTGAGTATCTAGTTTTAGGTTTGTGGTAAGTTTTGGATAGCCGAAACTTGCTCAATCAGTCCACTGTTAGCACTACCACACCAACAGCCCTTATCGTGTCGACTGTTTGAGACAATTGTGGATTTGTGGTTCATTTGCGTTTTGATTTCCTGGTGATTAGTTAGATTTTAGTTTAAAATAGCCCTAAAATATCTGGTAATTCCAATTAGTTAGCTTTTGGTGGATTAGACTAACTTTTAAAGTTACTGTTATTGCTAAATAGTTCATCTTCCCATTTTTTTTATGTTTTCTCCTTTTTCCATCTGATCTTGGGTGATTTTGTGGTGTTTATTGTGTTGGTAATCATTGTTTGTGTGTCGTGTTTGACTCCTCACAACCAAACGGTTGTGAGGGTGCCGTTGTTGCCCAGCAATACCACACTCCTTTCCCGGGCAATCCATAAATCCAAAACACTAAGCTGAAACTAAGAACAAAGGAAAGCAAAGTCTGAGTGCAATTTGGGGTTTAATCAGTGGTTTAATTCGAATGATTTAGATCTGAATTTGTGTTTTTGAGTATGGAGTTATTGTACTAATAAGTTTTAAAAGAAAAAAAAATAATAAAATAAAAAACTTTGTGTCCAACAGGCTAAAGTTGATCTTGATTTTGAGTTTTGGTGTATGAAACTTGTTAGTCGTTAGTCCTTAGGTTAGTATAGAGGCCATTTAACTGTTTTGTTGCTTATGTGTGCCTAATATCAAGTTTTTCTAACACATAATTCATAATAGTGGTCAAATTCATCAACAAGTGTCTTTTTTCTGCATTTTCTTTATTTTTTCCACCTGATCTGTGCGTGTTTGTGGTTTAATTCGTGTTTTTATTGCTATTTTTGTTGTCTATATTGACTCCCCACAAGCCCATGCTTGTGGGGGTGCCTCTTGTGCCAAAAAAGGCCAACAAACAAGCATAAAACAAGCCAAATTCGTCCAAATTCGTTCACTATGTTAGAGTGAGTGAAATAAGCATTAGCGACAGATTTTGACACTTTTAAGTGTCATATATAGTTTGGGAGGGAGGAGAATTCATTTTAGCGACAGTTTTGTGACACTTTTATGTGTCACTAAAAGTATTGGGAGGAAGGAGTACTTATATAAAAAAAAGTTTTTTTTTTAAATCATTTATTATTATTTATTAATCATTTAATTAGTTTAAATTGTTTTTAATTCATAAAAAATTATTAAAAAGCCAAAAAAATATAATTCTTTTTTTCAAAATTTTCTTTTATCATTTAGGACTTAGGAAAATTATATTTTCATTTTTAGGTTTTAAATTTGGTAATTTTCTTAAATATCGCGTTTGTACTTTCGTTATTTAATTTATTTTGCTTAGTTTAATTTTAGGCGTCTTCGTTTTTTTTATTTTCCTTTTTAGTTTAGTAAGTTTATTTTTAGTTAAGTTTTCAAAATTTTAATTTTTATAAATTTTCGTCATTTTCTCGATTCGCGTGTATCGCGTATTCGTCATAGTTTAGATTTAGCGTAACTCGTCTTTAATTTTCCTATTTTCTCAACCAAAAACGACACTAATCCAAACTCTTGATTTTATATAATTGGCAACACAATGCATACACCTCCTTCGAGAACGAACTCGCACTTATCGAGCATTCGCGTTTTCCTAAACGTGAACGTTTAATACTTGCACATTATACGTTGTTTTCCTAAACATGTGTTTTTACTACTATCACTGTTACTTGCTTATTTTCAGCTGTGATTACTAGTTTTCATTATCTGTTAGCTTTTCTTAATTCTCATAACTTAATCATAGTTCTTTTCTGTTAAGCGGTGTTTGGATTAGTATTAAATTGTTGATTCAGTTGTTGGAAGTTGTTGTGTAGAGTATACATTCGCTCACTAGACCAGTACAAGTAAACTTGTAAGCTTTTGAAGTCAATCAAATAGTCAAAGAGGCAAATTGCCATAAAACACTTTGGGTTAACTTTCTCAGTCAAAACATGCTTGATTCAATCACATGCCATTTCTTAGAAAGTTGATTTTAGGAGTTGATTTTTATTGCTGAGTGAAGTTTAACATACAGGCTTTACATCCATACCAAGGAGACCATACACTTTTCCAAAATAAGCTAGAAATAAGCTTTTGAATAAGCTATTGAGCAAAGCTCAGTTTCTATGATAAGGCCTTGACTGTTTAGCATTTCCCATCAATCCACTTCATAAATCTTGTGCTATTATTTTATATTATTGTTGCCTAAGTGTTTCTAAGTAGATTTGGAACTTTTCAGATTTTTGTCAAAAATTGGTCAACGAAAGTCAAATAAGCCCATTTTGCTTAATTCAACATTCCAGCTTATTCACTTGATGAAATTTGATAATTCTTGACATCCCATTCTTTTATAAGCCTGTTTTATCATTTTCATTAAATAAATCAACTTGTGACTGTCTAAATAAGTTGGTAGCTTATTTTGAGCTTATTCTAGTAAGCTAACTTGAGTTCTAGGATGTTTTAGCTTATTTCCTTTAAACTGACTAAGTGAAATCTGATTTTAAGACTTTTGAAACAAATTAGAGCTTTTAATACTTAGAAATAAGCCAGAACGAGCTTATTGAACTTGCTAGCCCGTTTTTACTTAAAAATTTAGTTTAATTGCATTTAAGTCCCTAAACTTTAAGAAATTGGTTAATCAGCTTTTAATAGATACTTTTCTAGGGTTTGCTTAATTAGGTCCCTCGAATTTGAGATTTGTTGCAATTCAGTTTGACAGTTTTACAAATTTGTTACAAGTTTGTTTTAGTTGGTTAATATTTTCATTTTTAGTCCTTTTAGTTTGTAAATTTACATTTTTAGTCCTTGCACTTTACATATTTTACATTTTGATCAATTTTACCATTTGTGCATTAGAATCTTGTACAATTTTCTTTAATTGTGGTAAATGCACTTTGTTTTAGATTAGTATGGATACATAATTATAATATTTTTACCATTTTTTACGTGCTTTGTTAAAATAGACCAAGATTACAGAAATTTATAAAATCTAAAACCAAATAAAATTTGTAAACTTGAAATCTTTTGGACAATCAATTCGTTTTGAGTTGGGAATTATGAATCTAAAAATGAATATTAGGCATCATAGTCAGCTTTTACCTTTTTCAGAACCTCTGTGCGTTTAACTTCCATTTCTCTTAACCTTTTTCTTTGCTCCTCTCTAAGTTGAGGAGACATGGCTTTTAGCTTGGCTTCATCCAGCTCTTTGGCCTTCTTGATTTCATTCAATCTTGTAAATTCAAGTGCCTATTTTTCAATCTCTTCAGCTGTTAGAGGTTTTTCATTTGCAGCTTTAAAGGTTGAGAATTAGGATAGTTCAGTGGTTGATCCTCCTGTCTCTAGCATCGCATCTATTTTTTTTAGTTTGGCGTCTGAGTCTACCACAACTATTTCCTTTCCTTTCTTTGAGACAAAGGATAACTCACTTGCTCTCTTCAGCTCTTTAACATGTTGTAGAAATGCCTTCTGAGCTTGGTATTGTATAGACTTTGGTAGGGATCCAACAATGAATTTGAGTTTCTTGGCAGCTGGTTCACCATCGTCCACAGCCTCATTGGTGTTAACCAAAGAGCAAGGATTTAGATGAATCAGCTCCATCTTTGGTCTGTTGCTCCCCCTTAGTTTCATCATCATCAGGTACAGTGATGGGTGTGATACCTTGAAGAGGGATGGGTGTAGTGATGGTGTTATTAGTTGTACCTGTGTTAGTGTTAACAAGTTCTAGTTTAAGTAGATCAATTTTCTCCCCCTCACGTTTAGCTTGTCTCTTTAGACGCTTGGCTGAACATGATTGAAGGTACCTAGGAACCTGTTCAACATATGTAGCCATTTGCTTTTGCCTGTTCCTTGATCCTTTGGCAATTCTTAGAAGCCTGTTGCAATTGCGGTTAACGGAGCGATCAACATGTCCAGCCAAGAAGTGAGTGTAACATTTTTGTCTGTTGTACACAACCTCAAATTCTTTGTGCATGACCAACTCGTGGGCTGAGAACATGTCAGGGACTTCTTTAACGATGGAATCTTTAATGCGAGTGGATAAATGGCTAAGTCCCTGAGAAACTCCTTTTCTTGTTCCATCTTGGATAGGTTCAGTGATAGCATCTTTGACAGCATGTGAGGTTATTTTGGGAAAATTGGTAGTGAAAGTATGTACCTCAGACCCCATTCGATCCAACTTACGTGACAAGCGTTCAATATCTGAGGCGTGATGATAGGGCTTTAAACCATGAATGTTCAGGCTTTGTTGCTCATAGTCATCTTCCCTTGGAAAAAGATCAAAGTTTGTTTGTTGTGGATGATCAAATAACAGAAACTCTGCAGTGGGATCATACACAACTGTTGGAAGCTCCTTAGTGACAGATGTAGCAGAAGTAGGAGTCACAACAGCTTCTTTGGGAGGGGCAGTTTGTTCTTCAGCTGGTGTGGGCACAGTTGTGGCTTTGGGAGGTGACAGAGAAGGTTGTTCATCTTCTTCTTCATCCTCCTCCTCAATCATCCCCTCAGGGAGAATTTCATCATATGGCATAGATTTAGGCTCAAATAAGCTTTCAATGAAGGCAAGCACATCATCTTCAGCATCTAGCATGAGCTCATCTTCTTTGGGATGATCCTGAATCATCTTATCAGCTCCTTCACGTGTAGCCTGAGAGTCTACATTTGGCTGTTCAACATCAGCCTACAATTGGTGTAAGTTAGTAACAGGGAAATAGATAAGTGAAATGGTCGCCAGTTCGCTGTCCCAGAGAGGCTGAGGATGCTTATTCAGCCACTCCAAAGGATAAATCCTTAGGATTCTTTTAAGTGTGAAAATAATGAGGTTAATGGTCTCCATTCGCTGCCACTAGGAAAGCTGAGTGTGATTATTCAGCCCCCCCCCCAAAAGGACAAATCCTTTGGGACTCTTTTATCTGTGAAATATATGTGGGTTAAGATCGCCTGTTACGTTGTCCCTAGGAAAGCTGAGGGTGATAATTCAGCTCCCCTAAAGGATAAATCCTTTGGGATTCTTTTAGTTGTGAAAAAGATGTAGTTTAAGATCGTCATTTTTTTGCTGTCCCTAGGAAAGCTGAGGGTGATGATTCAGCTACCCCTTAAAAGTTAAACTTTTGGGATTCTTTTTCTGAAAGAACCTAGAGACTGTGTGAAGTACAACTACTCTAGGTCGAGACATATATGTATACAGGTTGTTGTTTGCCTGTATATTGTCTAGAGGGTGCAGGGTCATCGGGGTGCTTTATAAACACAAATGAATCACTCCCTGGTGCAAAGACAGGGTGTACAGAAGTCTTAGAATATTTCTAAGTGCATACACAGACTCCTATGGGTCGAGGATAACCCTAACTTCACCACTCTCACCTACAAACATTTGAGAGTGGCTGCTTCTGTACCTCTAAAAATTATAAACTGATTACCTATGAAATATCAGCAGAATTTGGCTGGTTCCCTGTTGTCTTTGCTGAGTTAGAGACGCTAGACTCTTGTTGTTTATCAGCCGATGTCTCTGTGTCCACAGAAGTCTTTGGACCAGAGGAAGGAGAGATGGTAGCAATCTTCTTTACCCTGGCCTTAATAACAGTTTGGGGTTTGGAAGAAGAGGGGTTTTTCTTCTTTTTAGGTTGTTGGCCAGTTGTTTCCTTGGACAGCGTGGTGTGTTGCCCAGAGGTCAAAGACGCTGACTTGCCAGAAACACCAGCTGCAATCACCTTCTCAGAGGAAGGGAGCAAGGGCTTAACAACAGATGGTTGTTTATTAGCAACATTCTTCATATGGGCAGTAGCTGGCACATCATTGGGTCCCATCACCTTGTATATAGCTCTAGTGATATGATAAGGCTTCATGACAGTGAGTGTAGAGTTGTGGTAATTATCACCCAAAATACTTTCAAAGATGAGAGATAGAAAATGAACATAGCAAATATTTTTCTCCCTGACTTGGTTGGTTCCCTTCAGCTTTTCGACAAGATTAGAGAATAGAATGCTTCCAACATCGACGTTTGTTCCCCATATCAGCCCCTAAGCAATGGCTTGATGATTAAAGGACATTTGATCTTGAGATCCGTGCATACCACCCAGGGATTTAACTATGTGCGTGAAAAGGACTCTCCACATAGGGGGAAAAAACTTGATCTTCAGAGGAGACTTGAAGAAAACTTCAGTAGGTGTAAGGGCTGGGTGAGTATCAGATACAAGGAAAAGTGTGGCAAGGGCATCCTTTACAGCCTTTTTATCAACAGATTTCAGGCATTCATCACCATGTCTTAGCCCAACCACAGAGGAGAAGTCATCAACATAAAAGGCAAAGGGGTGTTCATTACATGAAAGGTTGAAGGAGATGGTGTTGTCATCAAGGACTTCAGCAGAATACCAGATTTCCCTAAGGTATTCTTGGTAGAAAATGGATGGGGATCTGGTGAATGCTTCACTCACATCATAATTCTGCATAAATTTCACCAGATCCAGGTATGAGTCATTAGGAGCTTTGAGCCATCCTATTGAGTTGTTAGAGGCGAGAATGTTATCATTGATCTCGAAGGTTACGTTGGAAGCCTTTGGTACTGGAAACACCATTGATTCGAGGATTGTGAAGACGAAGATGGTGAGAGGGTTTAGAGAGAGGTTTTAGAGAGAGATGCAAATTGTGAATAATGAGAAAAGTGTTAGGTGAAAAACCTTGGGATCATATATATTCAAAATTTGAAATAGTTATTCAACCGCATTAAATGCGTAGTGGGAAAAGGACTGCACACAAGTGGGTCCATTGACCTTTCATAACTGTTTGTCTCCTCGTTTATAAAAAAATATGAATTAAATATTGAGAATGTTTTTAGCATTTACTTGGAAAGTAACTACCTAGTTTCATGTGAAAAACATTTAATATTTACTTAGACATTAATGACACACATTAAATATCAGCCACAAGCATTGAGATATTAAGCATACCCAGCTCAGCAACTAGCCTGTTGAACGAAGGTTCAACCAAAGGCTTGGTAAATATATCAGCTAGTTTCAGCTTAGTGGGAACAAAATGCAGCTCAATATCTCCTTTTATAATATGATCCCTGATAAAGTGATACCTGATATCTATGTGTTTGGTTCGAGAGTGAAGCACAGGGTTGTTTGAGATAGCAATGGCACTTGTATTGTCACAGAAGATGGGTATTTGTCATATAGAATCTCATAGTCAGCTAGTTGACTCTTCATCCAAAGTACTTGAGCACACCAACTAGCAGTTGCAACATATTCAACTTCAGCTAATGACATTGCCACAGAGTTTTGCTTCTTTGCACTTCATCCAACCAACTTTCCTCCTAGGATTTGACAGCTCCCTGAGGTACTTTTCCTGTCAATGCAGCACCCAGCGTAGTCTGAATCTGAGCAAGCCTTGAGATCAAAGCCTGATTCTTTGGGATACCACAGATCTAGAGAGGTTGTTCCTTTGAGGTACCTGAAAATTTTCTTAACAGCCACTAGATGGGATTCCTTTGGGTTAGCTTGGTACCTTGCATAGAGACATGTAGAGAACTGGATATCAGGGCGAATGGTTGTGAGATACATGAGTGACCCAATCATTCCTCTATACATAGTCTCATTAACAGAGACTCCTGACTCATCAGGACCCAAGTTGTTGGGTGCAAGCATGGGGCATTTCACTGATGCACAATCAGCCAAGTCAACATACTTTTCTTGACAAATAGAAATTCCTTTAGGACATTGTTTAATTTGAAAAACCCAAAAAGTAAGTTAATTCACCCATCATACTCATCTCATATTTATTGGTCATTAATTTAGCAAAACGTTTACTATGATTAATATTTGTAGACCCAAAGATGATATCATCCACATAAATCTGTACAATGATGAAATCACTTTTATCCTTGAAGATAAAAAGTGTTTTATCAATGGAACCCCTAACAAATTTATTTTCAGTTAAAAAGGTAGATAGCGTTTCATACCATGCCCTTGGAGCTTGTTTCAGCCCATACATTTTTTTGTGAAGCCTTTACACATGGTTAGGAAACTCACTGTTCTCGAATCCTTCAGGTTGTTCAACATACACTTCTTCAGCCAAATTTCCATTGAGGAATGCGCTTTTAACATCCATTTGATACACAGTGAAGTTCATATATGCAGCATAATCAAGGAAGATTATGATGGCTTCAAGTCTTGCTACTGGTGCAAATGTTTCATCATAATCAATCCATTCAGTCTGTATATACCCCTGTGTAACTAACCTTGCCTTGTTTCTTATGATGTTACCAATCTCATCCATCTTGTTCCTATATATCAATCTAGTGCTTGTGATGTTCTTACCAGGTGGAGATGGCACTAGAGTCCATAACTTGTTTCTTTTAATCTGATTGATTTCTTCCTGCATAGCAGCAACCCAGCCTTCTTCAACAAGGGCTTCAGCTACACGCTTGGGTTCAATTTGGGATAGAAATTCAGCAAACAAACATTCATTGGCTGAGGCTGATTCTGAGTCATGAATTATCTGTCTAGTAGTAACCCCATCATTTGGTTCACCAATAATGTTGACAAGAAGAATGTGTTGATCTCTTGACCATTTGCTTTGAGGAGCTGAGGAGTCATAGACAAGAGCAGGTATGAAGGATGAGAGTCTAACTTGAGTTTCATCTTGTTGAGTAGGAGGACTCTCTTCAAAAACAATCTTTGTGTCTGTGTCTGCATTAGCTATTTCAAGAAGTGATGGTTCACAAACAACAGAATAATCTTCTTGATCATGAATTCTATGTGAGTCATCTTCAGCTGAGGTGGAACAAGGGCTTGTGGAAGGCTGATGTTTGTCTTCAATAAGTACTTGAGTAGTGGGAACATCAATGTTGTGAGTTGACAGCGGGTCGTATGTAGGAACATATGGTATAAGAGTATCAGTGTGAGGATGATGGTGATAGACATGCCTTGGTTCAGAGAACTCATCTGTTGGGAAAGACCTATTTTTGTTGAAATCAATTTCATCACCTTTGTTCCTATTCTTTATAGCACGTCATCATCTTCATTGAATGTGACGTGAAAGGTTTCTTCTAGTTCCTGTCTTCTTGTGTTGAATACTCTAAAGGCTTTGGCTGTTAGAGAGTATCCTAAGATGAAACCATCATCAGATTTTTCGTCAAACTTTCCAAGTTGATCCCTGTAGATATAGATGAAGACAGGGCAACCAAAGACATGGAAGTAGCTGACATCTGGTGCTCTTTTTCTAAAAACTTCATAAGAGGTTTTTCCATGTCTTTTAACAATGATTGATCTATTCTGGGTATAGCATGCAGTGTGGACAGCTTCTCCCCAGAATTGCTTTGGTAAAGCTGCACCATTCAGCATGGTTCTAGCTGCTTCAATCAATGTTTTGTTTCTTCTTTCAGCTACTCTATTTTGTTCAGGAGTGCCAGCTGAAGAGAAGTTTTGTGATATTCCCTTTTCATCACAAAAAGCTTCAAGCTGTTGATTCTTGAATTCAGTCCTATTATCATTTCTTAGAGCTTTTACTCTAACTTCATTCATGTTTTCAACCTGCCTGATGAAGGACATGATGGCATCATCTGCATCACTTTTCCTTTTGATTAAGAAAACCCATGTATACCTTGAGAATTCATCAACAATGACCAAGGTATATTTGTTGTGATTGATGGTCTGTGGTTTGACAGGTCCAAACAAATCCATGTGAAGGAGATGTAAGCACTTGTCAATAGAGAATGATTGCCTGGTCTTAAAGAATGACCTGTGATGCTTTCCCTTAACACAAGCTGAACATGTCTTGTCTTTTGTGAAAGTCACAGGTGGTAGACCAGCAACCAAGTTTTGTGTGGCTAGCTTGTTGATGTTCTTGAAGTTGAGATGAGAGAGTCTTTTGTGCCACAGCCAATTGACACTTTCAGAGGCTTTAGCAAGAAAAAAATTTGAGCTATCTTCTGAGTAAGAGGCCATATTGATGACGTACACATCTCTTCTTCTTGGTACAATTAACACCACATCATTATTTTGGTTGAATATGGTTCCTTGAGTCTTGGTAAACAAAACCTTGTAGTCAACATCACACAATTGGCTGATGCTGATGAGATTCTGCTTAAGACCATTCACATATGCAACCTTTGTGAAGGTTATTCCATTGTAGTTAATTGAGCCATATCCCTCTGTGTCGCCTGAAGAGTTATCACCAAACACCACTTTAGGACCAGGCTCTTTTGAATATCTATTCACGTATTGTTGAACTCCTGTCATGTGTCTAGAACAGTCACTATCTAGATACCAGACCGATTCCTTGAGATGTTTCTACACAGATACATAGAAACAGATTAGTTCCTATGGTGAACCCACTTTCCAGTGGGTTCCCTGAATTGCTGATTAGCAACTCTTGAGTTCCTGTAGAACTTGTGACGATGTTAAGGACAATTGACTGTGTCATGGGTGTACCTTCCACAGATGTCACATCCTGGAAAGTCATTGCACTCATCTGAGTAATGGTCGGTAAATCCACAATATTTGCATGGAGGGTAAGGTCTATAATTACCTGATAGTCTCCTAGTAGCCTATTGACTGCCCCTAAAAGGTGTTTGTGATCTCTTAACAGCCATTTGTTTATCATGATCTATGGTCACGTGATGAGAAGTTTAAACACATTACAGTAAGGTTTGACAAATTTTTCACCTTTGGGTTGTCCTATTTTTGACTTAGGTTTAGAGGAAGTAGAGCATTCTGTGGAAGGCTTAATATGTTCTTATAAGAGTTCTACTTCTTTAATCAAAGACAACAAGCATTCTTCAGTTGAGGATTCAACTTTGTTCACAGGGTTTGTTGAGACAGGCTTATAGACATTTTGCTTAACTGATTGTTTTACAGGTACAACAAAAATCTTAGCTGGTGGTGTCTCAACATCTAGTTTGGGAACAGAGGAGTTGTCGAGGTTCACAGTCTTCTTTCCCCTGGCCTTTGCAACAGATTTGGTGTGGGAAGAAGATGGGTTTTTCTTCTTCTTAGGCTGTTGGCCAGTTGAAGCCTTGGACGTCGTGGTGTGCTGCCCAGAGGTCAAGGACTTAGACTTGCCAGACACACCATAGGTAATCACCTTCTCTGATGAAAGGATCAAGGACTTCTCAGTTGAGGGTTGTTTGTTAGCAATGTTCAACATGTGGGAGGTGACAGGGACATCTTCAGCTCCAATTTCCTTGTAGATGGCACCTATGATGCGATAGGGATTCAGAGAAGTGAGTGCAGAGTTATGATAGCTGTCACCCAACAGGCTTTCGAACATCAGCGATAGAAAGCGAACGTAGCAAATGTTCTTTTCCCTGACTTGGTTCCTTCCTTTCAGATGTTCAACTAGATTGGAGAAGAGAATACTTCCTACATCAACATCAGCTCCCCAGATCAGCCCATAAGCAATAGATTGGTGGTTGAAAGACATCTGATCTTGGGATCCCTGCATTCCTCCCAGGGATTTGACTATGTGGGTGAAGAGGACACGCCACATAGGGGTAATATACTTGATCTTCAGAGGATACTTAGAGAGGACCTCAGCGGGTGTAAGAGCATGGTTCACATCATGAAAGGGTTTAAGTGTGGCCAGGGCGTTCTTAACAGCCTTTTTGTCAACCACCTTTAGGCATTCATCACCATGTTTTAACCCAGCCACACTAGAGAAATCTTTGAGAAGAAGGCAAATGGGTGTTCATTGCAAGAGAGGCTAAAGGTAATGGTGTCATCAACGACTTCAGCAGAGTACCAGAATTCCCTAAGGTATTCTTGGTAGAAGGTGGTTGGGGATTTTGTGAATGCTTCACTTGCATCACAATTTTGCATGAAGTTAACCAGATCTGAGTAGGATTCGTTTGGCGCCTTGATCCATCCAATGGAGTTGTTTGATGCAAGAATGCTTTCGTTGAGTTCAAAGTTGACGTTTGCTGCCTTGGGAACTGGAAATGCCATGGATTCAAGGTCGAAGAAGAACGAAAATGGAGGATGAGTTTAGAGAGAGAGAGATTTGTGAAATAAGAATAATGGTAGGTGAGGAGAGACGTGAGACAATATATATATATTCAAATATGAAAACAGTTATTCAACCGCATTTAATGCAAAGTGGGAAAATGACTGCTCATGTGGGTCCCTTGACCTTCCAAACTTATTTGTCTCCTCGTTATTCGAAAATAAATGATTAAATTTTGAGAATGTTTTTTAGCATTTACTTGGAAAGTAACTACCTAGTTTCGTGCGAAAAAAATTAATATAGAATCAGTCATTTAATGAACAAATTTATTATCAATCCACATGCTTTGAGATATTGAGCATCCCTAGCTCAGCAACTAGCCTGTTGAATGAAGGTTCAGCCAAAGGCTTTGTGAAAATATCAGCTAGTTGCAGCTCTGTGGGAACAAAGTGCAGCTTAATATCTCCCTTCATTATGTGATCCATGATAAAATGATACCTGATATCAATGTGTTTGGTACGTGAGTGAAGAACAGGGTTGTTGGAGATGGCAATGGCACTGGTGTTGTCACAAAAGATTGGCACTTTGTCATATAAGATTTCATAGTCAGCCAATTGACTTTTCATCCAGAGCACCTGAGCACAACAGCTGGCAGCAGCGACATATTCTGCTTCAGCTGAAGACATGGCCACAGAGTTTTGCTTCTTAGCACTCCATCCAACCAATTTTCCTCCTAGGATTTGACAGCTACCTAAGGTGCTTTTCCTGTCAATGCAGCATCCTGCATAGTCTGAATCTGAATAGGCCTTGAGATCAAAGTCTGATTCCTTGGGATACCACATACCTAGGGAGGGTGTTCCTTTGAGATACCATGCTCTTGGAGCTTGTTTCATCCCATACATGGCTTTGTGTAATCTGTACACATGATTGGGAAACTCGCTGTTCTCAAATCCTTTAGGTTGTTCAACATATACTTCCTCAGCCAAATCTCCATTGAGGAATGCACTCTTAACATCCATCTGATACACAGTGAAGTTCATATAAGCAGCATAAGCCAGGCAGATTCTGAGGGCTTCAAGTCTTGCGACAGGAGCAAATGTTTCATCATAATCAATTCCTTCAGTCTGAGTATACCCCTGTGCCACCAGCCTGGCCTTGTTTCTGACGATGTTTCCAATTTCATCCATCTTATTTGTATAGATCCATCTAGTGCATGTGATATTCTTTCCAGGTGGAGCTGGAACTAGTGTCCATACTTTGTTCCTTTTGAACTGATTGATTTCTTTCTGCATAGCAGCTACCCACCCATCTTCTACAAGAGCCTCAACTACTCTCTTAGGTTCAATCTGAGAGAGAAATTCAGCAAAGAGACATTCATTGGCTGAGGCAGACTCTGAGTCATGAATTTGCTGTCTAGTAGTAACCCCTGCATTAGGTTCCCAAATGATGTTGACAAGAAGAATGTGTTGATCTCTTGACCACTTGGTTTGAGGAGCTGGGGAATCATGGACATGAACACTTGTGGGAATAGCTGGTACTATTTGAGTTTCATCTTGCTGACTAGGAGGGATTTCTTCAAAGACTACTTCAGTGTCTGAGTTTACTTCAGCCATATCAAGGGGTACAAGTTCATTATCAGCAGGAGATTCTTCAGGGATTTGAAGAATTGGTGAGTCATCAATAGCAGTAGAGGAAGAAGGACTACAAGAAGGCTGTGGTTCTTCTTCATCAAGTTCCTGAGAGGTAGGAACTTCAATGTTGTGTGTAGATAGAGGGTCAAAAGCAGGAACATAAGGAGTGAGAGTGTTGGAGTGATGATGGGGATGACTGACAGGTCTAGGTTTAGAGAATTCATCACTTGGGAATGACACATTTTTATTAAAATCAATTTCATCACCCTCTGTTCTAGTTCTCTGTATGACATCATCATCTTCATTGAATCTGACATGAAAGGTTTCTTCTACTTCTTGTCTTCTGATGTTGAATACTCTGAAGGCTTTGGCTGTTGGAGAGTATCCCAAGAAGAAACCATCATCAGCTTTTTCATCAAATTTTCCAAGTTTATCCTTGTAGTTATAAATGAACACAGGACATCCAAAAACATGAAAATAGCTGACATCTAGAGATCTGTTTCTGAAAACTTCATAGGAAGTTTTACCATGTCTTTTGACAATGATTGATCTATTTTGTATGTAGCAGGCAGTATGAACAGCTTCTCCCCAAAATTGCTTTGGTAAGGCTGCACCATTCAACATAGTTCTGGCTGCTTCAATCAAAGTCATGTTTCTTCTTTCAGCCACACCATTTTGTTCAGGGGTGCCAACTGAAGAGAAGTTTTGTGATATACCCTTTTCATCACAAAAAGATTCAAGCTGATGATTCTTGAATTCAGTACCATTATCACTTCTTAGAGCTTTAACTCTAACATCATTCATATTTTCAACCTGTCTGATGAAGGACATGATGGTATCAGCTGCATCACTTTTCCTTCTGAGGAAGAACACCCATGTATACCTTGAAAACTCATCAACTATGACCAAGGTGTATTTGTTATGATTAATGATATGAGGTTTGACAGGCCCAAACAAATCCATGTGAAGGAGATGTAAGCACTTGTCAATAAAAAATGATTGCCTGGTCTTGAAAGAAGACCTGTGATGCTTTCCCTTGACACAGGCAGAACAAGTCTTGTCTTTAGAAAACATCACTGATGGTAGATCAGCAACCAGGTTTTGTGTGGCTATCTTGTTGATGTTCTTGAAGTTGAGATGAGACGGTCTTTTGTGCCACAACCAATTGACACTTTCAGAGGCTTTAGCAAGAAAACAATTTGAGCTGTCTTCAGAGCAAACAGCCATGTTGATGACATAAACATCTCTCCTTCTTGGTGCAATAAGCACAACATCATTGTTCTTGTTGAATATGGTTCCCTGAGTCTTAATAAACAAAACCTTGTAGTCAGCATCACACAATTGGCTGATGCTAATAAGATTGTGTTTAAGACCATTCACATATCCAACCCTTGTAAAAGTTATCCCATTGCAGTTCACTGAGCCGTATCCCTCTGTGTCGCCTGAAGAATTATCTCCAAACACCACTTTAGGACCTGGCTCCCTTGAGTATCTGTGTAGGTATTGTTGAATCCCTGTCATGTGTCTAGAACAACCACTGTCTAGATACCATACCGATTCCTTAAGATGTTTCTTCACAGATACATAGAAACAAGTTAGTTCCTATGGTGAACCCACTTTCCAGTGGGTTCCCTAAATTGCTGATTAGCAATTCTTGAGTTCCTGTAGAACTTTTGGCGATGGGAAGGACAATTAGCTGTCTCATGGGTAAAACTTCCACAGATATCAAAACCTGGGAAGTCACCACACTCATCTGAGTGATGGTCTGTGAATCCACAGAATTTACAGGGAGGATAAGGTCTGTTGTTCCCTTGTTGTCTTTTAGAACCCTGTTGTCTTTCCCTAGAAGGTGTCTGAGCTCTCTTAACAGCCATTTGTCTATCATGATCTAAGGTCATGTGATGAGAGTTCTTACAGATATTGCAATAAGGTTTGACTAACCTTTCCCCTTTGGGTTCACCTAGGACAGACTTAGGTTCACGAGAAGTAGAGCATTCAGCGGAAGGCTTAATGTGTTGTTTTAAGAGTTCTACTTCTTTCATTAGTGACAACAGGCGTTCTTCAGTTGAGGAGTCAACTTTGTTCACAACTTTTGTTGAGACAGGCTTAAATGCAACTTGCTTAACAGATTGTTTAGCAGGTACAGAAAATATTTTAGCTGGTGGTTTCTCAACATCTGTTTTAAGTTCACCCTTAGCTCCTCTTGAGGAACTGTTGGGTTCAACTCCAGAGAGTTTAGGTAAAGGTGGTAATTCAGTCACATCTTCAGAGACAGGGTCATCAGTGAAAATAGGATCTGACATATGAATAGTCTCTGTAGATTTAAAAACAATCTCTTTGGGTTTGGTGAGAATTTTCAGCTTATTTTTCTTAGTAGATACATCCCTTTTAATGTCAGCAGGCAGTTCATCATTAAGTAATTGATCTATAGTGAACCTACTACATAGCCATTTTTCAATAACCTTGTTTAATTCAGATACTTGATCATTTAAGGCACTATTTTTCAAGGTTAACCTACTTACTTCATTTTGAAGGGATATTTTCTCTAAATTAACCCGTTTGAGAGTTTCACATTCAGATTTAGCAATCAATAGTTCATTTTTAACAGAGTGAAACTTATCAAGTAGGTTCTTTCTTTGTTCCTCAACAAAGTGCAAATCAACAATGATGTAATCAAGGACATGTTTACGTTCATCACTATCAGACATAGATAAAAGCCTGTGTACCTTTTTCATTGTGATGTCGACCCATTGTCTTGATCTTGCATCACCTTTCCCAACAGCGGGTTCATCCTCAGCTATAGCCATGAAAGCCCTGACTCTAGTAGTATCTTCTTCATCTGAAGTCAGCGGCTCATCATTCCAATCATATGCTTCAGCTACCAACCCTTTCTCTGTCTTTTTATCACCTCCTTTCTTTTTAGACAGAGCTTCAAGCTTCAAATTCATCTGTTCTAACTCAGCTTTAAGTGCCTTGTACTTGTTCTTGTAATCCTTCTTCTCATTGTCTGATGAGTTGGATTGGTGAGATGAGTTGTTGTGTTGTGGTTTGAACTTGTAAGGTTTGGTGGAAGATGATGGATAGGAAGGTGAGAATGTCTTGGTGGAAGGACAGTCTTTTTGGAAGTGTCCAAGCTTTCCACAAGCAAAATAAGTTTCTTTTGATCTGACAGTTTGTTTACTAGCTGATCCTATTCTCCCTGATCTTAAGAATCTTCTTTGATTGTCTAGCAAGGCTCTTTCATGAAACTCAGCATTAAGGTCTGTCAAGAACTCTTGGCTGCTGCGGGTGTCTTCTTCAACATCAGAGTCGTTGTCATGATGATGTGGTGCAGAGATCAAGGCTTTGGAAGTTTCTCCTTGAACTACAAATCTTTCAGTCTCTGACTTGTATATAGTATCAATCAGCCCTTCTTCATAATTATACTTTCCATAAAGCTGAGCCAAGGTGTCATTCTTGATTGAGTTATTGGCTCTCTGAGTCTGATTCATACTCAGCCATTTTCTTGGAAGGTTGTTGACAAATGTGGCATTAATCTCAGCTTGACCAATGGTGACATCATTCATAGCGAGGTCATTGAGAAGAATCTTCAGCCTTGTATAGGTTTGTTGAACCTTTTCACCTTCAAGTGACTTAAAAGCATTGAACTGAAGTCTGAGTGCCTGAATCTTAGTTTCTCTTGTTTCAGAGGGTCCTTCATGTCCAAGGATGAGGTCTGTCCACATTTGTTTGGCTGTGGGACACTGAATGACAGACTTCATGATGTGTTTGGGAAGACAGGATATGATGATGCTTTTAAGACGTTTATCTTGGTTTGCTAATTTTCTATCAGCTGGAGTCTATTGTTTGAGAGGTTTGGGAAGAGGGTTTTCTTCAGTGGAGGTAAGCGCCATGGGAACATAAGGACCATTTTCTAAAATTTCTAGAAGAAATGGTTCAACTCCATCGAGATACACAAGGAATTGATTCGTCCAACTAGCAAAATCTTCTTCATCAAAGACTGGTACACTGGTGACATGTGATCCGCCTCTTGAGTCAAGAAGTTGGGGTAGATCATCGTCATTAGGAGGTGGAGGGGTGAGTCTTGGTGAAGATGGTGATGTATTGTTGTTGTTTCCAGAAGGTGATGGTGGTGGGTTAGAAGTTTCTGGCATGGTGGATCTTGATTATAAAACTGAGAACGATGTTTCTTAAAGGTTTTAATATCAAACACCGCTTTGATACCAATTGAAAGTCCCTAATCAATGCTAGAAACACTAAACTTAACTAATCAACACAAGTTATTACTTTTCAAACGTAATCTTATTATTGTATAATAAAGAATTACAAGTGTTATGGATAACACCGTTTGATGACAATGTGTTGTGCATACTTTGAACAACTATAAACCCTAACTTATGAATACAGTCACAGCTGTTTGATTCAGTAAGTTCTAAGCGTTAATGGTGTGAATATTCTCAAAGTATTGAACATTAATGTTGGGATACACATCCTATTTATAGTGATACGAGGTTGACCTAAGTACTAGTTGATGGTGACTACACAAGACATTCACTTTTCAGACATCTGTCACAAGATGCTCTTCTATTCTTGGTAGTCTGCCATAATGCTTTAAGGAAACAGATCTTGAAACAATTTCCTTTTTCTTCATTGTCTCGTACACACAAATGGCATGTCCAAAGTGTGCTGAGTGTTAACATGGTATTGCCACCCCTGTTAACCCTCAACCCCTCAGAGTCCCTGATACATCTTGGCTGTTATCCATCACAACTAATGAGTATGTCTTCAAGTAATCTTTGACTTCCTTGACAATGTATCTGACATGGAATCCTCTGAGGTTGCTCACAGAGACTTGGATCTCTGTGAGTCTTACGATACTTACCTGTCTCCTAGGTAAAGGCAAGTGACTATCTAACAGCTTAATTTGTGTTTAAATCTATGATCAGGGAATCTAACAAACTTAGATTCCCAACAGTTATCAATTACATCTTCAGAGACAGGTACATTAGCAAAGAGTGGGTCAGACATATGTATAGTCTCTATAGATTTGAAAACAATCTCTTTGGGTTGCTTAAGGGACTTCATTTTATTTCTTTTAGCAGTAACAACCCTAGTTATGTCAGCTGGAACTTCACCATCAAGTAATTCATTTATAGTGAACCTACTGCACAACCATTTTTCTATAACCTTGTGTAGTTCAGCTACTTGATCATTTAAGGCATTGTTTCTTAAAGACAACTTATTAACCTCATTTTGAAGAGTTATGTTTTCAGAGTTAACATGTTTAAAGTTTCACATTCAGCCTTAGCAGTCAACAATTCATGTTTAACAGAGTGAAATTTATCAAGCAGGTTCTTTCTTTGTTCCTCAAAAAAGTGTAAATCAACTATGGTATAATCAAGGACATGTTTACGTTCATCACTTTCAGACATAGAGATAAGCCTGTGTACCTTTTTCATTGTGATGTCAACCCATTCTCCTGATCTAGCATTTCCTTTTCCAGCAGCTGGTTCATCCTCAGTGACTTCCATAAATGCCCTGACCCTGGTAGTGTCTTCTTCAACCGATGTCAGCGGCTCATCATTCCAATTATAAGCTTCACCTGCCCACCCTTTCTCTGTCCTTTTATCATCCCCTTTCTTCTTTGACTGAGCTTCTAGCTTCACATTCATCTGTTCTAACTCAGCCTTTAGTGCCTTGTATTTGTTTTTGTAATCCTTTTTCTCATTATCAGAGGAATTGGATTGGTGAGATGAGTTGTTTTGTTGTGATTTGAACTTGTAAGGTTTGAATGATGAAGGGTAAGATGGTGAGGATGTTTTTGTGGATGGATAGTCTTTTTGAAAATGTCCAAGTTTTCCAAGGCAAAGCAAGTTTCTTTTGATTTGTCAGATTGTTTACTAGCTGATCCTACTCTCCCTAACCTTTTGTAGAATCTTCTTTGATTAACTAGTAATGCTCTTTCATGAAACTCTACATTGAGGTCTGTCATGAATTCTTGGCTGCTACGAGTGTCTTCTTCAACATCAGTGTCGCTATCAAGAGATTGTGAGGTAGAAATTAAGGCTTTGGATGATGCTCCCAGAACTACAAATCTTTCAGACTCAGATTTGTATATGGTATCAATCAACCCTTCTTCATAATTGTATTTTCCATACAGCTGAGCCAACGTATAATTCTTGATGGAGTTATTGGCTCTCTGAGTCTGATTCATGCTCAACCATTTTCTGGGAAGGCTGTTGACAAATGTGGCATTTACTTCAGCTTGTGCAATGGTGACTTCATTCATAGCAAGGTCGTTGAGAAGAATCTTCAGCCTTGTATAAGTCTGTTACACCTTTTCACCTTCAAGTGCCTTAAAAGCATTAAACTAAAGCCTAAGTGCATGAATCTTGGTTTCTCTGGTTTCAGAGGGTCCTTCGTGACCTAGGATGAGGTCTGTCCACATTTGTTTGGCTGTTGGACATTGAATAACTGATTTCATGATGTGTTTTGGAAGACAGGAAATGATGATGCTTTTGAGACGTTTATCTTGGTTTTCCAATTTCCTATCAGCTGAAGTCCACTGCTTGAGAGGTTTAGGAAGAGGATTCTCATCAGTAGAGGTAAGCGCCATGGAAACATATGGTCCATTTTCTAGAATTTCTAGAAGAAATGGTTCAAGTCCATCTAGATAGACAAGAAATTGACTTTTCCAACTTGCAAAGCCATCTTCATCAAACACTGGTACGTTGGTAACATGGGATCCACCTCTTGAATCGAGAAGTTGAGGAATATCGTCTTCATTTTGAGTGGGGGTTACTCTTGGTGAAGTTGGAGGTGGTGGTGTGTTGTTCCCAGAAAGCAATGGTGGTGGCGGTGGTGTGTTGCTCGTTTCAGGCATGGTGGATCTTGATTATAAATTTTAGAACGATGTTTATGAAGGTTTTAATATCAAAGACCGCTCTGATACCAATTTAAAGTCCCTAATCCTAGCTTGAAACGATTAAGAAAGATAATTAACACAAGTAAATACTTTTCAAACGTAGTACTTTATTATTGTATAACAAGTATTACATGTGTTATGGATAACACAGTTTGATGACAATGTGTTGTGTACACTTTGGACAAAATAAAGCTAATTTAAGAACACAGGCACAGCTGTTTGTTCTACAAGTTCTAAAGAGTTAATGTGTGAAATCTTACAAAGTGAACAATATTCATAACTTCCCGCCTAAACACTTAGGTATGTCCAAAGTGTACTGAGTGTTAACAGGGTATTGCCACCCCTGTTAACACCCAACCACTCAGAGTCCCTGATACATCTTGGCTGTTATCTATCACAACCAATGATTTTGTCTTCAAGTAATCTTCGACTTCCTTCACAATGTCTCTGACATGGACTCCTCTGTGGTTGCTCACAGAGACTTAGAACTCTGTGAGTCTTAGGTTACTTGTCTGTCATCTAGGCACAGGCAAGTTAATATCAAACAGCTTAATCTAAGTTTAAATCTATGACTAATAGAATTCTAACAAACTTAAATTCCCAACAATCTTTCTATATAAAGGCACTTTGGTATACTTTCGGTAAACTTTTCTTTTTATCTTTTTGATTTTTTTTCGTTGTTGAAACTTGCATAAAAAACACATGCGATTAAGGGTGAGCATCGGGACGAAACCGACCCGTCCCGACCCGATCCCGACTCATCTCAAAACCGATATCGTGGAAAATTCAAATTGAATCCCGACCCGATGTAATCCCGAGTCCCGAACTAAACCGAGTTAGGCCCGAGTTATCCTCGATTTGTGTGGTTTTCTTTGTGCGATCCCGATTTAATCCCGAGTCCCGACCCGAACTGAGTCCCGGCATCATGGAAAACACTTCCCGATTCCCAACCCGAATTTAGTCGATTTGTGTCAGTCGGTTTCTGTTTCGGTCGATTTGTATCGTGTTTTGTTGTCGGTCGGTTTTGCTCACCCCTAGATACGATTAAGTATTAATTTGAATATGTGCCAAACGACGTGTATCTTATTTGGAAGTGTCGTTTTGTTCATATGCTGATGTCGTTTCAGATCCAACCGAAACAGACAAACCCAATTACATGAATAAAAAATCAGTTTTATAAAACAACCCCTTACATTATTTAAAATATTACAAGAACAACACCTTTTTGTATAACAAATTTTATTAAGCAAATATATAGCATAACAAACCGTTTACACCTTTTTACAAAAATATTACAAAAAACACCCCAATCTTTTTACTATTTACACATTTTTTTGACATAACAAACTGTAATGATTAAGTATCGAACGTATAACTATCTATTCATTCCGAAAAAATACTATTAGAAAGATCGTCACATTCGAACAAAACAAGTCCAATATTACAATGTTTCTGACATACATATGATTTTATAAAAAAATGTTTAAATTTGATACACATGCTAAAAATCTTACGAAAATAGTCCCTGGGGTTAATCATTCTTTCAAACCCGTTCATTGATACCAACAGTCTTTTGTTTTATCGGTTCACTAGAACGCCAGTCTTGCACGGTCCGACGCGAAACAAAAGCTTTATACCTCGCTATGTATTAAATCCAATTGCAAACGACATCATAAAACATAAATGACCGAGGACCTAAATAAAAAAAACAAATGCATAAAGCCGCCCCATAAATTTTGAAAGATAATACATATTTTAGTTTTTCTTACGAAATAGCCTTTGCAGTTATTCGTTCTTAACAAGTCTAGCCATTGACATTAGCAATCTTTCGGACTATCGATTCACTATAACCGTCAGTCCTACATCCTCCGCCGCGAAGCGCGAGCTATATATCTCGTTATTGTTAAATCATATGTCATATGATATAACTAATACCACATGTAATTTTATTACTATATTCAAATTAATGTTTAATCACATGTGCTTTCTACATGCAAGTTTTAACAACCAAAAAAACATTAAGAAAACGCAAAAATCGTGAATTCTTATTTGTTGAGAGTATGTCAAAGTGCTCATCTATAGAAAGATTTGTCGTGATAATTTATATTTTTCGCTTAACAATTAACGGTATAAGAGGTATTATTTTTTTTTTTAAAGTAAGAGTTATAGAATAACATTTTTTTTTTGAAATTTACTACAATGAAACACTTACCTTTTTATTACCAAAATTTTTTCATCTTGAATCAAACGTTTATAATGTTAGTTATAATGTGATAACGTTAGTCCATTTAGCCAACCATCATTTGAAACATTAGTCGTTTATATTTACGGTCTCTTTTAATTAACTAAAAAAATTATAACTTTCTTACATTTAATTTAGAGAGAAATTCAAAAATCATCCTTGTCCTGTGATACATCTAAAAATCGAATTTCATCTTCCGTTAACTTTTTTGACACTAATCATCTCGTCGTTAATAAACAATGCATCATACATCCTTATGGACAGATGGTACAAAACTTTTTCTTGTTAAGTATAAATAAGTCTTAGATGAAAGATATTTTTGTCTTTTTCCTTCTACAGGATGTATGATAAACCTAGAAAATATATATTTTTAAATGTTTAGATCTAAAAGACAAACTTTTTTCTAAAAAAATTAATTTATTATCAAAAAAGTTTAATTTTATTTGGAAAAAAGTAGAAAATGTTGAAGTTAACAGTTTTCTAAAAAAAATAAAAATCCTTCTTCTAAAAAATTAATCTTCTTTTCGAACAAAAAGTTAATTTTTTTTCTACAAAATTAAATTTACTTAGAAAACCATCAAAAAAAAATTTAATTTTTTCGAAAAGAATTAAAATTTTTTTGAAAAGAAAATTAAATTTCTTAAAAAATTATATCTATTTAAATAATTAATAGTTTATTTTTTCAAAAAGAAAATTCAAAATTAATTTAAACTTTAAGTTATTTTTAAATTTTTTTGTGCTTTTCATCAATTTTTTTATAAAATATAAAAGTAACTAAACTTTTCTTCCAAGAAATTAAATTTATTTAGAAAATGTTCAAAAATTTAAAAAAGTTTCGGAAAAAATTAAACAGAAAGTTCTTTTTTTTAATCTTTTTTGAAAAGGAAATATAATTTTTTAAAACATTTTCTGTTTTTCGAAGAAGGTTAAACTCTTTTATAAAAAGAAAATTATTTTTAAAAAAGTGTTTTTCTTAAACTTAAAACATTTTTCAAGATAATTATTTCTAAGTTTCACCATACATACAGTAGAAAGAAAAAGTCAAGAATACCCTTTCTTTAAGCCCTTGTTAATATTTAACGAGAAAAACATTTGCACATTTCGTTCACAAGGATGTACGGTGCCCGTTCACTAATGGAAAGACGATTGGTGTCAAAAAAGTAAACGAATGATTTAATTCGAATTTTTGACATATCACAAGGATGATTTTTGCATTTCTCTCTTTAATTTATTTGTACTTTTTAAAATCTTAAATTTTTAGAATTTTTTTTCGTATATTATATATTTAAAAAATTAACCTTTTTAAAAAGTTTAATTTTTTTTTCTTAAGACAATGATATTTCTTTAAAAATTTATATAATTTTATTTTATTTTTAAATTTAAAACTAGTTTTAATACCCGTGCACGCACGGGACTTGAATATAAAAGATAAATGAGGTAATAATTTTGTTATTGCGATTTTATGTACTTATATATATTTTTACCTGATTTTTCATTATGTGATCATATTAATTGATATCTTTTTGGGTAAATATTAATTGATATTTTGTATAAATATTTATTGCACAAAAGATTTGAATTTGTTTAAATGAAATTTTAACTACCTGACATTTTGTCTTTAATAACATATAACGACCTTGAAAAATATATTTTGTTGTAATATGTAAAATCTAATCTATTTATTTTCATCTAACACCGATGTATGAGGTCTTGCATTCGTTTTACTATTTATATTCATGTTAACAATAATTTATGTAGATTGCGTTATTTAATTTTGTTAAGTGTCAAAATATAAATAAACAATAATTTGTGTTTTTATTTGAATATTAACAATCATGTGATTTCTTGACTTTTAAATATTACATATATGTTGTATTTTTAAAATATAACATCTAGATAGTATAAAGTTTAAGGGGATATTTTGTTTATTTTATAAAGTTCCTAAAAAATATGGAAAAATATACGTTTACATTTAATTCTATCTAATTTATTTAAAATTCAACCATTAAAGTTTAATTAATCTCCTCCTCCTTTTTAAGTCTTTATTTTTACAAATTTGACACATATATCTTTTTGTGTTTTTATCCAATTTTTCCACCAAAACATTTAGGGGTTGTTTAGTTGGAGAAAATTTTTCCACTTTTCTAGAAAAGTTTTCATTTAAAAAGTGAAAAATATAAAACCTGTTTAGCAACATCATTTTTCAATATTTTTCAAAAATTACAAAATTTTCATTTTCTAAATTTATATAGAAAATTAGAAAACTCCATTTTACCATTTTCTAAATTTTCACCTCATATCCACCATTGTTTTATTTAACCCATTTCAATAACACGTTACTTTATTCAGTATTCACCGTTCATAATTATTTTAACGTTTTCGTCAGAAAATTTACGTTTTCGTCAGTAAATTTACGTTTTCGTCTGTAAATTTACGATTTCGTCTGTAAATTTACGTTTTCGTCAGTAAATTTACGTTTTCGTCAGAAAATTTACGTTTTCGTCAGAAAATTTACGTTTTCGTCAGTAATTTTTACGTTTTCGTCAGTAATTTTACGTTTTTGTGAGAAAATTTACGTTTTCGGCAGAAATTTACTTACGTTTTCGCCAGTAAATTTAGGTTTTCGTCAGAAAATTTACGTTTTCGTCTGTAAATTTACGTTTTCGTCTATAAATTTACGTTTTCGTCTGTAAATTTACGTTTTGGTCAGTAAATTTACGTTTTCGTCAGTAATTTTACGTTTTCGTCAGTAATTTTACGTTTTCGTCAGTAATTTTAGGTTTTCGGCAGACAATTTTCGTTTTCGTCAGAAAATTTACGTTTTTGTCAGAAAATTTACGTTTTCGACAGTAAATTTAGGTTTTCGTCAGAAAATTTACGTTTTAGTCAGAAAATTTACGTTTTCGTCTGTAAATTTACGTTTTCGTCAGTAATTTTACGTTTTCGTCAGTAATTTTACGTTTTTGTCAGAAAATTTACGTTTTCGTCATAAATTTACTTACGTTTTCGCCAGAAAACTTAGGTTTTCGTCAGAAAATTTACGTTTTCGTCTGTAAATTTACGTTTTCGTCTGTAAATTTACGTTTTCGTCTGTAAATTTACGTTTTGGTCAGTAAATTTACGATTTCGTCAGTAATTTTACGTTTTCGTCAGTAATTTTAGGTTTTCGTCAGTAATTTTTCGTTTTCGTCAGACAATTTTCGTTGTCGTCAGAAAATTTACGTTTTTGTCAGAAAATTTACGTTTTCGACAGTATATTTAGGTTTTCGTCAGAAAATTTACGTTTTAGTCAGAAAATTTACGTTTTCGTCTGTAAATTTACGTTTTCGTCAGTAATTTTACGTTTTCGTCAGTAATTTTACGTTTTCGTCAGAAAATTTACGTTTTCGTCAAAAAATTTATGATTTCGTCAGAAAATATACGTTTTCACCAGTAAATTTAGGTTTTCGTCTGTAAATTTACGTTTTCGTCAGTAAATTTACGTTTTCGTCAGTAAATTTACATTTTCGTCAGTAATATTACGTTTTCGTCAGTAATTTTACGTTTTTGTCAGAAAATTTACGTTTTCGTCCGAAAATTTACGTTTTCGTCTTTAAATTTACGTTTTCGTCAGTAAACTTATGTTTTCGTCTATTAATTGACTTTTTCTGACAAAAACGTAAATTTTAATTTTTCTGACAAAAAAGTAAATTTACTGACGAAAACGTAAATTTACAGACGAAAACGTAAATTTAATTTTTCTGACAAAAAAGTAAATTTACTGACGAATTTACAGACGAAAACGTATACTTACTGACGAAAACGTAAATTTACTGACGAAAACGTAAATTTAATGACGAAAACGTAAATTTTTGACGAAAACGTAAATTTACTGACGAAAATTTAAATTTTACAGACGAAAACGTAAATTTACTGGCGAAAACGTAAATTTTCTGACAAAAAAGTAAATTTACAGCCGAAAACGTAAATTTACTGACGAAAACCTAAATTTACAGACGAGAACGTAAAATTACTGACGAAAACGTAAATTTACTGACGGAAACGTAAATTTTTTACGAAAACGTAAATTTTCTGACGAAAATCTAAATTTACAGACGAGAACGTAAATTTATAGACGAAAACGTAAATTTACTGACGAAACGTAAATTTTCTGACGAAAACGTAAATTTACTGACGAAAACGTAAATTTTCTGACGAAAACGTAAATTTTCTGACGAAAACGTAAATTTACTGACGAAAAGGTAAATTTATAGAAAAAACGTAAAATTACTGACGAAAACGTAAATTTACTGACGAAAACGTAAATATACTGACGAAAACGTAAATTTATACACTAAAACGTAATAATACTGATAAAAAGTAAAAAACTAATTAAAACGTAAAAAAAATTACGAAAATATGAAAAAAGAATACGGGAAAAAACAGACGAAAACGTAAAAAAAAACTAGTAAAAACGTGAAAAAAAAAGTTGATCATGAAAAAAATGGTTGAAAATAGTTTCGTTTAAACATTGTTTATTTTTTTAGAAAATGAAAAATATTATCTGAAAAAGTTTTCAAAATTCTCAACTCTTTTCTAGAAAAGAAAAGTCTTTTCTTTTCAAGAAAATTAGAAACAGAAAATTATGAAAATTTTTCCACAACTAAACAGCCCCTTAATTTTGACTAAATTTCATTCAATTTTGACTTTTTTTGGTCAATCACATTGCTTGATTTTGCTTATGTGTCAAAATTAAGCCATTTGATTGGTCCAATTATTTTTTTTACAACCTCCATTTTTCACTAAAACTATCAAAAAATCTAATTCTTTTATTATATAAAAAATGTAGGAAATATTTTTTTTAAAGAACTACGAAAAAATAGAAAATAAAATTGATTGTAAATAAATTAAAATTTTTTATTCTACTTAATAAAAAACGGCTGTTAATATAAAAAATTAACATTGAAAACGATCACGTTGCAACATTATAACTAGAGATAAATGCTAAAATCATTTATGTGATATACCAAAATATCAAATTTCATCATTCTTTAACTTTTTGGACACTAATCATCCCCTTGTTAGTTTAACGGTGCATCATACATCCATGTGGACGGATGGTGTAAATATTTTTCTTAATAAGTATAAACAAAGTCTTAATTGAATGATATTCTTGTCTTTTTTCTTCTACAGGGATATATAGTGAACCATAGAAATATTTTTTTAAATTGTTTTGATTTAATAAAAAAAAGTTATTTCTAAAGAAATTATTTTTTTTTTTCAAAATTTTTCTAATTCTACTAAAAATAAATAGAAAATCTTGAAGTTAATAGTTTTAATTTTGTTTTCGAAAAAAATTAAAAAAATTTCTAAAAAATGAATCTTCTTTTCGAGAAATTAGTTACGTAGTATCTTTTTTATTTATAAAAAAATGAATCTTCTTTTCGAGAAATTTATTTATAAAACCTTCAAAATGTTTTATATTTTTCGGGAAATAATTAAAAAGATTTCGAAATAAATTAATTTTTAGGGAGTTTTTAATATTTTTTTCGAAAAGGAAATTAGATATCTTAAAATTTTAAAATCTTTAAATAATTAATAATTTATTTTTTCGAAAAGAAAATTTAAATACATTTTACATTTAAGTTACTTTTAAAGTTTTTTTTTTGTGTTTTTCGTCAAATTTTTTAAATGTTCAAAAATAATTTTCTTGTATTTTATATGTTTTAAATATAATAGTAACTAAACTTTTCTTCCAAAAAATTAATTTATTTAAAAAATATTCAAAATTTTTAGGAAAAAATTAAAAGAAAATTCGAAAAGAAAAATAACTTTTTTGAAAAAAGTTTTTTATTTTCTTCGAAAAGAAATAAATTTCTTAACATCAAAATTTTCTATTTTTTATGAAAAAAATAACTTTTTTTTAAAAGAAGATTTTTTTTTTATAAAAAAAGGTTCTTTTTAAAATTAAAACATTAAAAAATATTTTAATATTCATGATACATCATGTAGAAAGAAATGGCAAGAATACTTTTTTTAAGATTTTGTTAATACTTAACGAGAAAAACATTTGCACAATTTGTCTACAAAGATGAATGGTGCATCGTTTACTAACGGAAGGACGGTTGGTGTCTAAAAAGTTAGCGAATGATGAAATTCGATTTTTTGACCAATAAGAACGATGATTTTTGCACTTTTAAAAATTTAAAAAGTACTTAATAAAATAATAAGTGTTTTATCGTGTTAAATTTCCAAAAATTTATTGATATTAAAAAATTTATTGATATTCTATTATCTTTAAAAAAAGATATATGATAGAAGTGTGTTTTAAAACAAAAATGCTATTTCCTCTTACAAAAACCTTATACAAATTCTTTTACACACCAGATTTTGACATGCGAAAAAACTGACGTTTTAGACCGGGAAAGATTAGTAGAAAAAATAATTACTCCCTTTTTCTCAAAATTATTATCACCAGACAAGAATCTCATAATTTAAAAAATGTACATTTACAACTTTATTTCTCTTACTTTTATTATAATAACAGTTTTACTTTTAGCTAATTAATTAATTCTTCTTTAAATTTTGTAATAATAATTTCAATCAAGAATAATAAAGTAAATTTATCAAAGTTTTTTTATTTATATGTAGTAGTGAACAATAATTTTAGGATAATCCAAAATAAAAAAATGAATAATAATTTTGGAATAGATAAAGTATTATATGATTATGTGTGTAGAAAGATAAGTAGAAGGATTTAATTGGAGGATGGGTTCGGGATCGAAATGGAAGGCCGGAATATGTCATATGCTTCCTCGAAGATTAAAGTTAAATCCTGTATATAAATCGAAAAGTAAAATGTCCTCCTACAGTAACAAGACAAACACACTCAATTGGTATATTTAGTCATTTACTGCCTGTGTTATTACACATTCTATACTTCATGTATTATTAAATTTTAAAACTGCCCTGACACTTTCTCAAGAACCCCCATTTAAAAGTTAATTTGGTTTCTCCAGTCGATTAGAGAAAGTGTCAAGATTACGAGGATTTTACTTTCATGTTACCCAATTATTCGAAACTTAAGTAACATAATTAGTTGTGTATACAATACATTGTAAGTAGATACATGATACAATATGGTAAGATGCTTTATTAATTTTCGTGTCTTATACCAAAAGTACATGCGTGTATATATAGTTCCTATACAATAGCTATTTTGGGTGAATATTGATTGCCCACTAATTATGCTAATCACCAGCTAATCGTACATCATTCCTATTAAATGTACAACTAACGGATGACTACAAACCATATGGATAACTACAAATCATATCACTAACACTCCCCCGCAGTTTGAACGGGAGGACACCGAACACTCAAACTGGAACGAAACTCCTCAAACAAAGCGGTGGGCAAGCCTTTAGTAAAAATATCTGCATACTGATAGCGGGAAGGCACATGAAGAACACGTACTTGGCCAGCAGCTACCAAATCCCGAACAAAATAAATGTCAATCTCAATATGCTTCGTCTGTTGGTGCTGAACCGGATTAGAAGACAAATAAACAGCACTGACATTGTCACAGTAAACAAGTGTAGCAGATGACAAAGGAGTATGCAACTCACGTAGAAGATTTCGTAACCAACATGACTCAGCGACCGCATTAGCAACACCCCGATATTCTGCTTCAGCACTAGAACGAGAAAGAGTCGGTTGACGCTTAGAAGACCATGACAGCAGATTGTTGCCAAGAAACACGCAATAGCCAGAAGTCGATCTCCGAGTAATAGGACACCCAGCCCAATCCGCATCTGAATAAGCAATCAAGGAAGTAGTAGATGATGCGAACATGCGTGTATATATAGCTCAATCCGTACATACGTGTATATATAGCTCCTATACAATAGCTATTTTGGGTGAATATTGATTGCCCACTAATCATGCTAATCACCAGCTAATCATACATCATTCCTATTAAATGTACAACTAACGGATGACTACAAACCATATGGATAACTACAAATCATATCACTAACATACATCAGGCTGGGGGGAGTGGTGCAAAAAAGTCATGGGTGGGATACATGTGGCAAAAAGTCACGCGTGGGTTGCTATGAACCCCACAATCCCACCTCAAAAACCCACGCGTGGGTTGAGGTTCCCAGGGCAAAAAAAAGTCGCTACAGGTGAGTTTCTCACCATTCACACTACCCCAAATCTTTCTTTTTCATCCTCATTTTATTTCTATATAATCCTCATTTTCACTTTTTTTTCATATCTCTCATTTCATCTTTCTCTCAATCAAAAAAATAATCTTGTCTAAATTCTAAATTTTTAGCATGGAAAACATTGAGGAATATACATTTATGTACCCCGATCAAATGATCGAAGATGAAGAAAGAAACTTTGATGAATAGCCCCTCGTGTCTGGTTGCTAGCAAAAGCGATGGCGTTTTTTTGAAATAGACGACAAAAAGTGTCTAGAAACCCGGTTAGTCGAGATCGTTATGGTGCCCATGATCGTTTACTTCCCGTGTTTTTCACTGACAACCCGATCTACGACGAACGTGCATTCCGAAAGACATATCGATCACTTTTCAACGATATAGTTACGGCTGTCACTGCACATGATCCTTACTTTAATTCAAATATCGACTATACCGGAAGAGAAGGCGTTGCTCCATTGGTGAAATGCACTTCTGCAATTCGTTAATTGGCATACGGCATTGTTCCAGCCTTTTTAGATGAATATCTGCAAATCTCTAAAAGAACTTCACGGGAAAGTCTTGATCATTTTTGTTCTGCTATAAGGGCGATTTATGGGCCAGAATATCTGAGAAAACCCACGATGAGTGATGTTGAATTACTATATCAACATCATGAAAGGAAGCACGGTTTCCCTGGGATGCTAGGAAGTCTAGACTGCACGGATTGGGACTGGTTTGGTTGTCCGTACGCCCATAAAGGACAATATGTTAGACGTGATCATGGATCGAATCCGTTCATTTTGTTGGAAGTTGTTGCGTCGGAAGACTTGTGGATATGGCATGCTTTCTTTGGTGTTTCTGGGTCTAACAACGACATCAATGTGTTACATCAATCCCCTTTGTTTAACGATTTGAAAACAAGACGAGCACCAAAGGTCCCATTTACGGCTAACGGCGTTAATTATCCTTTTAGATACTATCTTACTGACGGGATATATCCCGAATTAGTTCCACTTGTTAAGACGATTCCAGAATCATCTAACGATGACCACAATCGAATATTGTATAAGCAGAAGCAAGAATCGGCAAGGAAGGATGTGGAACGTGCGTTTGGTGTTTTGAAAAAGAAATGGGCCATAATCGCCAATGCAACACGTGCTTTGAAGAAAGAAAGACTTGTTAATATGATGTATGCATGCATCATAATGCATAATATGATTCGTAAACACAAAGAATATGCGATAAGTCCCAAATGGTTCCGAGGAGAAGCACAACAACCGGACGATCTGGTAAGAAGCACGGAAGAAATTCATGCTGTTATGGGATACATCAGATCATCTCAAGTGCATCAAAACCTACGATCCGATTTAATCCAGCACTTGGCTAATAATACCTAATATTTTTAATGTTTGTATTTACCCGCGCATATCGTTTTTTAATTTGATGGAATAAAAGTATGTATTTTATAAATAAATTAGATAAAAGTGATAGTGGAAAGATGAGGTGGAGGTGAGGTGGTGGTGAGTTTTTTTTTCTTAAGAACCTTGAAAGGTGAGTTTTGAGTGAATTAGTGAGAGGAAAAAGAAAGCTTAGGCGGAGCTGACGTGACGGTGGGATTTTAAGTTACCACTCCCCTGGCCTCAGATGAACAAAATATGAGTTAACATTTAATCTCTTTCTTGGATTTGTTTCATAAAGTCTACCTGATTGCTACAGACTACCGCGTTGAGCACCTTGAGGTTGACTTTGTTTTATGAGAGCCAAACTAAGTTGTTCAGACACAGAGAATCAGTACGCGACCTTTTTAAAACTCATTGCATAAAAAGATGTTAAAAACTTCAACTTACATGTAGAGAACTTAGGCTACCCGCAACGTGGGTCAATTCGTTCGATCGCGACCGATGTCGAAATCGATCGTCTTGTTGCAACGATCGAATCACCGAAAACATTTCACCCAAATCGACCCCTTGGGACGATCTAGTTGGATACTGGTCGTTGTGTTTTTTTTATATATATTTTTTTGATAAATTATATTAGTTTTAATTAGATAAAATTTGTAAAAGATTTTTAAAATTTAATATACTGAGCTTTATTTAATTCCCCACAACATATATTAATTTAATCATTTTTTGAGTTAGTTTTATATAATGCATTTTATCCAGTTTATCTCTAATTAAACCTTTTTTAATCATTTTTTAGGAATATTTACATATAAATATTATTATATTATTTTTTATTTTATTTAAATAATTATTTATAAAAAAATATATTTAAAAAATTAAACTAAGTCGCCTTATTGGGGCAAATAGACCGCACTAGATCGCAGAAGAGACAAAGCTGAAAAATCATTCTGTTGCAGGTAGGGCTGAGCACGACATACCCACAACTGACCCGGACCGAAAAACCGAACCGAACCGAACAATTTCGGTCCGGTCCTCAGTCCAGGATTTTGGACGAATTCGGTCCTCGGTCCGGTTCGGTTTATCAAAATCTTGTCGATTATGCCTAATAGGACCGGACCGGACCGAGGACCGAACCGGACCGGACCAACCTGGACCGGACCGGACCATTTCGGTCCAGTCTCGGTCCGAGGTTTCAGACCATTTCGATCCTCGATCCGGTCCGATCTTGACCGGTTGGTCCGGTCTCGAACCGATGCTCAGCCCTAGTTGCAGGTAGCCTTAACTACTGTGTATGTATGTATGATTCTAAGCTGAGGGTCAGTTTTGGAAAGCCTTAAAGTTTGAATACCATATTGCAAAAAGAAGCATATACACAATAGGGACAAAATACAAACACAAACCTATAAAAAATATACACACATCAGTCACAACTCACAACTCGTATATACGATTGGATGTTGATCAATGCTTACATAAATACCTTCAATTATAAAATAACAAAAAACTTATAAAACCCATAAAATGTGACTGTATATATGTAAAGGAGGATGACAGGCATGAAAACCATTTCAGATTGAAAATCCCTTCATTTTCTATTTTCTCACTCTAAAAAAACAAAACAAAAGACTACAGAGACAACAATCTTTAGAAGAAGAAACACAAACACAAAGATATGTTCCAAGCACACTTGTTGTCTTGTTAAAGATAATGAATAAAACCTTAAACATCTTCTTTTCACGAGAAGATGTTGTCCCAAAACAACACAATCTTTGATACCCTTTTATTATGTGATGAACAGCAACAGGAAGATGATTTTATTGGTCTTGATTTTGAGTTTAAAAATACTAATAATGAAAATATCAATTTTTTATGGGAAAATGATGAACTGGAAACACTTTTATGTAAAGAAAAACATACCCATTTGGATTATGATGAAAATTTAATGGTTTTGAGACAAGAATGTGTTGATTGGATGATTAGAGTTGGTACACATTATGGGTTTGTTGCATTAACTCTTGTGTTAAGTGTTAATTATTTTGATAGATTTTTAATGAGTGGTTGTTTTCAAAAAGATAAACCATGGATGTGTCAATTACTAGCTGTTACTTGTTTGTCTTTAGCTTCTAAAGTTGAAGAGATCCAAACTCCATTGTTGTTGGATTTGCAAGTAAGTGGTGGTGCTAATTTGTTTTTTTCAGATGTGTTTATACAAATGGTGTTTAAGATTGTGGATTTATTTTATACTTTTTTTGTTGTGTAGATTGAAGGTGCAAAATTCGTGTTTGAGTCAAAGACTATAATGAAAATGGAGCTTTTAGTGTTGTCTTGTCTTGAATGGAAGATGAATCCAGTTACCTCTCTTGCATTTTTTGATTACATTATGCGTAGGCTTGGTTTAATGACTCATGATCTATGTTATGAGTTTTTAAGGCGGTGTGAGCGAATTCTTTTATCTGTTGTTAATGGTAAGTTTGAGTTATTGTTGTGTTAATGGAAAGTTGTTTCTGTTTTTCGTTTGTAGTTGGATTGAGTGGTGACGCTTGTTATATTGAATTGAATGCAGATTCGCGGTTTCAGGGATTTCTTCCATCTGTGATGGCTGCTGCTATAGTGTGCATTGTTAGTAAAGATATTGAGCCTGATAATGCATTGGATTATCGAACTCGGCTTATTGATCTTCTCAATATTTGTGAGGTGTGTTCTTCACTAACTGATATAAGATGCCTTTGAATGGAATTGTATATACAACTGATAGAGCAAATTAGTCCTATTTCGCCTGCATTGTGGTTTAACTTTAGCTTATGCCTTTGCATTACATTTTGAATGCAATTTTAGGTTTAGTTCAATCCTGATAGGGGGTATAGATATACAGGACTAAATCGGTCACATTGTATAGATAGTAATGCTAAGATATGTTGGATTGCATATCATAACAGGAAAAGATAGAAGAGTGTTCTAAGTTCATCATGGATGTATCAAATCATCATGGAAGTAACTATTTCCCTACTCATAAGAGGAGATACTCATCGGTTCCTGGTAGTCCAAGTGGTGTAGTCGATGCATATTTCAGCAGTGATAATTCTAACAACTCGTGGGCAATTGCATCATCGGTTACATCGTCACCTGAACCTCCATTCAAGAAGAACCGAGTTCAGGAGCAGCAAATGAGATTGACTCCAGTGAACCGAGTGTCCATCAGTGTCCTTAGCTCATTGAACAACCATTAATCTGCTATCTTTTAGTATGGTATTTTACAATCTTTTCTCAGATATTAATTTGCCAGAGTATGTTCTTATGGTGCAACTACATTGCTACCTTTAATCTATAACTATATTTCTGGTCAAAAGCATGTGATAAAAAGCACATATTCTGCATTTGCTCAAACTTTGAACATCTATCTCCTTGATTTAGATGTGTGTACTCCCATTGAATTGAGCGATTCTTGTGGTTTTCTCTCAAATTGGCCACATTTTATCTGGCCATTCAGTACCAATCTGATAACAATCTGTGTAAGGGCAGTAATGTCTATAGGTATTAATGCAAGGGATACTTTTCAGTTCTCATCTTGAATCACGCCACTTGTTGAGTATCATAAATCAACAAGTTAGAGGTGGGTAGGATCATAAATGGATATAACGGTGTCCGCGTATTGTCAAGTCGATTGAACTGTCAACGTTGGGATATACTACGATGTTAAGCATAGTTTGAAGACTTTTGCTTAACTGATTTAAGACATCCTTATTCATTAAACGATCAGCTTGTAATTTTTTTTGGATACTAGTTACTACTAAAGATGTTAAGTTATTTCTGCACATTAAACAAGATCGACAAAAGGGTAGCTTCTTGTTTGTTGACTTCAGAATTTTGTGAAATGAGGTCCCCTAGTTTGTTCTGAATGATTAGACTTTCAAGATTCTTAATTCATAAAAAATGTTCCGTTTCAGCATAATAAAGCAGATTATGGAAAGGGTACATGTTCTTGAAGATAGGAGCATATGACTTTGATTCTTGTTTTGTTGACTTCAACTTTCTTGAACAATGACCTCTTTGTTTATATTTTTAGGATTAGATTTTCAAGATTCTTAGGATGCTTACAGATATCTGCATTATAAGCAAGGTTTATGACTAATTAGCACACACATTTATGGCTAGAAACATTGTTGAAAAATGAAAACATTTATTCTGCATTTCTCATGACATAAACATACTATTTCAAGATCACTAGAAAAAACAATTTAATCATTGAGGACATATGAACAGTGAAGATCTCAGAAAGATCAAAAGTAAAGTATGGTATGAATGTTCGGGAGTATTTGAGTTAAAAAATAAAAGATATGGGGAACCTCTTGAGTTTGTGGGGTTGTCTTTGTCCCCAAGGCCACTCCTATTCAATATTCATTGCTTTTCTTTTCTTGCTTTAAGGTTGTTTGGTTTATGGTTTGACATTAGTTGTAAAACAACAATAATTTTTCATTATTATAAATTCTTAGGGAAAAGAGATTTCTATGTCTAGCAAGTAGCAATGCACATATTTGGGTCCACAAAAATAATTTTGGAATGATATATGATGAATGCTTTCCTTCACTACAATGTCAAACTTTGACCTAGTCAATTCACTTTCTTGTGATATATTGTACTAAAGTAAAAACCTTGGTTGGAAACTTGGAATTCACTTACTTGTACCTCTTGTTGTATTCTTGGTAAAATAAGCTCAATGATCCATCAAATATGATGGTGTATTATTTCAGTATCGTGATACGCTGATATGTACAACAAAGTAGTTACTTATCACACGACAACAATCTTTTTTGACGATTTCACCTTGGTCTAATTTTACTCGCTTCCATTTCCATCTATTCCACTGTGAGTAAACTTGTCAAAAAATGGTTGTGATGCGTGAAATAGTTACCATTTGGTTTACAAATCATTATCCGTGTTTGCCTACTTGAAACCTTTTTTACTGTTTCATCTTTTGTTTATGGTCAAATGAGTGTAACCTGGAACATGCAAGTTAGACATCAGTAAATTCACAAGATCCAATATTTGTGATACAATTTCTTGAGTAATTGAAATGCTTTTTTACTGCTGCTATCTTTTGCTTCTGGTCAAAGAGAAAGCAAACTAAAACATACAAATTGAACACTTTGCTAAGGATGGGGGCTTCTGGTGACTTCCCTCTTTGAATTTCTTTTTGTCAGAAGGAAAGAAACAAAGTGTGAATATTGGGACCAAATTTGCAGTGTCATTTATAGCAGCAGATTCTTTTCATGCTTTTTGTTTTTGTGTGTATATGTATTTGAAAGCATATGATCGACATATGATCAATATTGCACTCTTTATAGAATTATGAGATAAGATTTTGGTTTAGTTAGCCATTTTGTAAGTAGAAAAGATTGTTTGCAATTATGTTTGCAATTACGAACTAGAGTTGTTTGTTGCGGGAGTTGGGTAATGATCCACGAATAGTGCAACATTAGCGATAAATATGATCAATTTCAATCAAGATTTACATGTAAGCATGAGTTTTAATTATAGACGAGTAGATGGGATCCATCGAGGCGCTTGGGGTCCCACCCTGTAGCAGCACCTCAATTGTCGAAGAGTGTTAGAATGTTGCAACATTGTGACTAAATAAATGTTGCAACATTTCCAATAACATTAGGGCCAAAATCCAGTCTTTGTATTAAAAAAGTCCTTTTTCTTCCTAAGATTTGCTTATTGTCTCCTAAAAGACCAAACTAAGTCGAACTTTAGTTGCCCTTAGCCCTTTAGACGAGAATGGTGATGATCAGGCAATATTGTTGCATTGATTTGTTACTGCAAGCTGTTTGGTGAACTAGCTTTGCTAGTTGCAGAAACAGGAGACAGTTAAGTTTTTATCTTTTTAGCTTAAAAATCATTATCACATTGAAATTTGGCATTGATCCACCTGCCTTTGAGACTATGGGTGTGTTTTAATGTGATATAATGAACATGTCATTTATTCTATAGTTAAAGCTTTTAAACTTGTATTGTTGCATGATTATATTGTCTTTTACTAGTACATCATTTCACATCATTGGACCCCTTCAGTTAGGTCAATATTTTACATATATTGATGATTTGATCAAGCCAGATTGGCTGGCAGCTATAAAACTAAATTTTGACTATAGAGTTTGAAGGAAACTTGAAACAGATAATTGTAAAAATTACAAAATAAACTATGGGATGTTCACTATGATGCCCCTCAACTAATTGGAAGTCTATCATTGTACATAGCTAATTTGGTATAAGATCAACAACATCCATCATCATATAACTCAACACACCATTATCCAATGTAAGTGTATATCTTGTGCTTTTACGCGAAAAAATGAATCAGTTCGACAACTTCAACTTGTTCATGTGTTAGCTTGCAAGGGCTTCTCTTCAAAATTCCAAGATCTAACATTTATTCTAGTAGAATCAAACTTGATTTTTTGATCATGGTCCATGGAGAGAGAAGGATGAAACCAACAAGGAATCCCTTTAGAATTGTAGTAATGGTCCAAGGAGGTTTCACGTCCAATATCGACTATGGATGAAACCATTTGGGAACTTCAAACCACAACTTAAGCTTTTGATTCCATGATTTTTACCCTGTATAAAGTTTTACACACAAGAAGGCTAGGCAGCAAAGAAAGTATATATGTTAGGTTACTAATGACATTATTGTTCTCATTTCATAACTTTAACAAAGCAAAAATAATGATGTTTACCCAAATAAGTAAATTGCATAGAAGTCATGTGAAGCATAATGGTTGGGAACCAGCTGGGGTAAATTGGATGTTTGGATAGGTTGAATGCTATGCAAATTGAGTTAAATGGTTATTGCCTTTTAAAAGTGAAGGTACATAATTTGATGCTCACTCTAAAACAGGAAAAATTCCAAACTATAGATTTACAAGTAAATTAAAAGCAATATTTTTCAGGGGATGAAGTGGTCACTACTTGTAAATGTACAAAATGCACAACACTAAAATGTAAGCTAGTACTGTATGAATTATAACCCTCTGTGTCAAAGTTCTGCTTTTTTTTCCATACCCTATCTTTGATATGTCAATTTCATAAACCATTATCAAACAATACCCAACAACATTGTGGGCTTCTTCCAATTGAGTACATGTTTGTGTAAAAAGATATATGGTACATTTGGTACCTAATTTAAAGAACACTTAAGGAACAAGTCACACAGTATAATAAACTAAAAGAACAATTATGTGCAATGATAAGAAGTATACAAGGATTTGATGCCCGCGCTTCGCCGCGGTGCATCGTTTTATATTGTTGCACGTGTGGCCTCTCAATCCTACTCCATCGTCACTTGATCGTTCTATGCCAAGATCAAATGTCAAAATGAATGCATGAAGTATTATTTTCAAGACATTATACATATCATGGCATATAATTGTATAATACAAACAATTTCATGGCAACTACTAAATAGTGAAAAATAATTGGTACACCATGAACCTTATTTTTGGCAGCTGCAACATCACAGCAACCCTACCTTGTTTTTTAGTTTCACAGCGTAAGTTCATGACAAGTGTTATAAAGATCTTGGTAAATTTGCACGGCTTTTGGATCCCCCTTTCAGGAAAAAGGTCACATTTATAACCGAAACCTTAGCAAGATCCTGGTCATCTCCATCGCATCTGTGACACGCCAACACCTGCATTAGGAAAGGGGTAACAGATAGAACAGAACAAATATCACTGACAGTTCGATGAACGCAAATAAGTATTCAAATCATGGTTGTTACTATACTATTCACATTAGTGCAGACGTGTATTTACAATTAGAACATACTAATAAAGATTCTATTCATTGGCAACTACAGTAGTTGGGAAAATTCCTATTTTGTTTTTACCAATATGAAGCAAATGGTATTTCATTCAGTTAGGCAATTGCAAATGGTTTGATGGTCAAAGAGGGGTTGATAATCAAAATTTAATATACATATGTCTTTTAAACAGAACTTCTTACTGATATTTTCCAAGAGGGCTTGATAATCACAGAAACTATGACAATAAAAGGGCATCAGTAACACTACTAACTTTAAGCCATTATTACTACCAAGTGACTTCTCCCAAAAGTATTAACAAATGGCCTCAAAACATCTCGCACGTGAGCTCAAATATGTATATAAAGGTTCTGTGCCGATATGATCAGTCAGTAAAATCAAGACATGAGACACAACATTCCCACACAAGAGAGAAACAAACTTGACAATAGTTTAACAGCAGCTATTATTCTGAGTGATAGGCAATCCCACACGTTCTTTTACAATGTACATAGATAAGTTCTAAGATAAGATCCACGGATACTGCTTAATAGTAAAAATTTGGAGCTGTTTGGGGGAAACCATATTCCAAACACTTTTAACATATGCAGACTCGTGCCATTTTTCCATCATCATTTAAAGGCCGCACAAACCCTATGCTTTAGTTAGCTAAGATTTCAAGTAAAGCTTACATGGAAAAGTACAAAATGTAGTTTTCTAGCTTATCTCGAAACGATACTGCATTCAGTATTCGGGAAAAAGTAAACAAAAAACAGTATGAAATTGACCCAAAAACAATACTAAAGATAAAGTAAGAAAGACTAAAAAAAATATATACCTGGATTTTGACTCGTTGTTTATCAGAGTTACGTGAGCCCCTTTTTCAGCGTTAGCCATAGCGAGTAAACTCTTCCCCATCACTTGATCACGCTCACTTCTCTGCGTGCCCCTTCTTCTCATGTTCAGTTGTATCCCCAAGTCTTTTAAGAGCGGTTCAGTGCCTCCATTGACAAACCATTGGGCCTGCTGGGCTCCTGCACATCTCTCTTTCACCTGAACTTTTAGTCGTTTGGAAGACTCCAGGATGTACGTCTATTAGAATAAATTTCGAAGACTCCAAAACATACATGTGCTCTAACATGTGCGCTTCAGTTGTGTTCTACATAACTAACGATAATATGTGGGATTACTTATCGAACTTCACATGATTAAAATAAGATGTTATACATTAAGTCGACTTAAAACAAATTCCTCAATAAAAGTAATAAGCATTTAACCTTTAACTAACATATTGAGTGCAACAACAATATCGCTCAAGGAGCTGCTCATCCTCTGCCTCCAGCTTCAGTTATCACTATCAGCTAGAATCTTTAGAACTAATCAGGCTACTTCCATGTTCAAAATATTGGCAGTCTTGTCCACTTACCTGCATCAAACATAACATATTGTAAAATGTTTCAAGTCATCAAACATTGTAATTTAACTCTAACTCCTTCTCTTCTAAATGAGTTAAAAAATTTCTTCCAATTGAATGTACACAAAGACAACAATATTTTTACTCTCGTGAACTTGTCCACGATTCTGGCACCGCTATTAGATGCTACAAAATCAAGTTAAATACTTTTCATTTACGATAAAAGGAGCATACAACATAACTTCAAACATATCCATATCATACTTGTACTCATAAAATTGACAAGATAATACTTGAACTTTCGATTTACCTATTAATATGGTATCTCAAACTTTTTTCTACTTATTTTACCCTTCAGCCCAATGCCAAATTTTGCATCGTTAGTCCTTTAACTAACGATCGTTTTTTCAGAAAAAAAAATATCTAACTTAAAAAAAATTATAATTTTTCAAAAAAAATTTAGAGTAAAAAAACTTTTTTTTCTTTTTACGCTTTTCCTGAACATGTTTAAATTTAGTTTCGATTTTCTTTTTTTAAAAAAAAGTTTATTTTTTCCGAAAAAAATTAACTTTTTTTTTTTTTTACATTTTTCTCTTAATTTTTTTAAAGTTCTAAATAACTCACATGATTTTCTTCTAAAAAATTTAAATTATTTAAAAACATATTTGTATTTTCCTAAATTAATAGTTTTAAAACATTTCAAAAAAATTTAAAACATTTTAAATTATTCCTTTAATGATTTTTTTATAAAAAAACTTAATTTTAAATTAAAATTTTACGTTTTTCTCTTATTTCAATTTACTTCTAAAAAAAGTTTATTTATTTTCGAAAATACAAAAAAAAGAATTTAAAAATTTTCAATTCTGGAAAAAAATCATTTAGTTATTTTTAACTTTTAAAAAATATTCAGAAAAAATTTATTTTTTCTGAAAATATAAACTTTTTTTAAAAAAAGGAAACAAGATTTAAAACAATTTGAAATACTTTTAAAGTAAAAAAGGTTTTTGTAACTTTGTAAAAAATTTTAACACGATTTTTTTATGTTTTAAATATGTTTGGAAAAATTATAATTTTTTTATAAGTTAAAACTTTTTTTTTTCGAAACAAAAACGATCGTTAGTTAAAGGACTAACGATGCAAAATTTAGCATTGGGCTGAAGAGTAAAACAGGTGGAAAAAAGTTTGAGGTACCATCTTAACAGGTAAACTGGAAGTTCAAGTATTATCTTGACAATCTTATGAGTACACGTATGATATGGATATATCTGATTGTACTTCCTTTTTTGTCCTTTGGCTTTGAAGCTGTATGACTGTGTCTGTCTTATCTGGACAAGGTTTGATACAATTAGGTTCTATCATGTATCCTAGGAACATGCCTTATATGGCTCCGAGAAGTACATTTTTCGGATTTAATTTCATGTTTATTTTCCTAAGCGCGGAGAAGGTTTCCTCTATATCACGGATGAGTTCCTCCTCCGTATGACTTTTTATGACCAGGTCGTCAACGTACACCTCCAAGTTGCGCCCAATCTGACTGTCGAATGCCTTATCCACCAGTCGTTAGTATGTAGCACCCGCGTTCTTCAATCCGAATGGCATTTTTGTGTAGCAGTACACACCTTGGCTAGTGTGGAATGTTGTTTTATCCTCATCCTGTTCTGCCATTTGTATCTGGTGGTATCCTTTATATGCATCTAAAAAACATTTAAAAGGATATCCGCACAGTTATTCGACTTTCCAGTCTATTTCTGGGAGCGGGTAGCAATCCTGAGGACAAGCTTTGTTAAGATTTGTGAAGTCAACACACATGCGCCAGCTGCCATCGTGCTTCTTGACCATCACTGGATTGAAGAGCCAGTCATGGTAGTAGACTTCTCGCATGATGCCTGCGTCTACCAGTTTTTTCACCTCATCTAGTATTGCTTTACTGCGTTTTGGAGCTTGTCCTCTTTTCTATTTCCTGACTGGGGTATACCCTTCACGGATCTGTAAACTGTGTTCGGCTATTGACCGGGGTACGCCCATCATGTCCTTTGGTTCCCATGCAAAAATATCCAAGTTAGCCTTCAAAAGTTGGCACATGTCTGACTTTCCTTTGTCGGATAGTGTTTCCCCAATTGTTATCTATTGGTCTGGGTACTCTGGGTGAATTGCCACCTTTAAATTTGGTGGCGAACTTACTTTTGGTTATGCGGTCACTCGTAGTGGTTCTATAACTACGTAACATTCCGTGAGCGGCACAACTGTATTGAAGATCGTCACTATTCCCCCTTCTACTGGGAACTTCATCATGTTGTGGGCCGTGAAAGGTACTGCTCGCATTGCTAGGATGGCGGGTCGTCCGATGATCCCATTGTACTGTGATGGGGATCGTATAATCAAAAAATTCATTGATACTTTCGTCGAGTGCTTGTCATCTCCTATCTTTACTACTAGCTTTAACTGGCCCAAAGGCCATACTGCTTTTTCGTTGAAGCCAATGAGCGGTGAGGTTGCAGGTACCATTTGGTTTCTTATCTCTGGGCTCAATTTTAGAAAACAATGTTCACACATGATTTCCGCCGATAAACCGCCATCCACGTACATACGGTGAATATTGTGATCACCAATGCTTACTTCTATTACTAAAGGGCCCTCTGCTATGGTATTCGCACTAGGAGGGGAGATGTCTCTTCTTCTGGAGAATCTTTGGCTCACCTTTTGCTTAGTTCTCCTTTCCTACGTTTGTACCATGTAGATGGTTGCGACTGTATCAGTTAGCTTTTGTTTCCCAGCTTCTGAGGCCTCTTTGACGAGGTGTTTCAGTTTTCCCGCCTGCACCAGGATTTCAATGTACTTTTGTAGCCGAATACACTCGTTGGTGGCGTGTCCCTTTTCTCCATGGTATTCGTAGTATCTACTGCCTGCGCGCCTTTCCACTGGAGTGACCATTGGTAGTGGTCTCGGGAAATTCGTTCCTTCTGACGCGAGTATCTCTCTTAGGGTTAGATTTAGTGGTGTGAATTAGAAGCTACCGTTGCGTCCTTATTTTTAATTTCCATGATATTTAGATTCCTGGGGTCCACATCGCGTATTACTTTGCTTATTCTGCATATCACGGGTTCTATAGCTGGAAGTATTTTGCATGGCTTCCATGGCAGCTGATTCCTCCTGTATGAAGGATCTCACCTTTCGCATTACCCCATTGAACGTCTCTGGTGTTTTTTCGTTCAATTTCCGTATTAAATCTTTATTAGTTATTCCTTCCATAAAGCATGACACCTTCAAGATTTCCGAGCATTCTTTTATCTGGAGGCATTCGTTTTTGAAGCGCTCTAGAAAGTCTTCTAGGTATTCGCCCTGGTTCTGTTTGACTCTTGCCAGCGATACAACGCTCCTGTCGTACCTTTTTTGTTGTATATAATTTCTTTTGAATGCCATCCGTAATACCTCGAATCCGTTAATTGTTCGTGTTGGGAGTCTGTCAAACTAGTTTCGCGCGTTTCCTACGAGCGTAGAGTTGAACATATTACACCATACAGGTTCAGGCCATTGCTCAATTCCTACTTGTGATTCGAAGACCTTCAGGTGGTCTTCCGGATCTGTGGTGCCATCATATGTTTTCACATTCGTAGGCAAGCGACGCTTTGTTGTGTCAGGATAATACTGTATATTTCTTGTGAAAGCATTTTTTCTTGCCCTTCTTCATGGTTGCGAGAAATCTCGATCTTTCCTTTTATGCGAATAGATAGCTCGCTTTTCTCCTTCTGGATTTTCTGGAGAGGAATGCCTGTGCCCTTGTTCTGTATGGTGACTGTTGGCCTGCTCTGAATTTGACGAGTTATCATCTGAGGATGGATAGCGCCCTGCGCGCCCTTTTCCTTTCGCGACCTGATGGTCCTTCATGTATTTAGTGGCGAGCGGGAGCAGAGCCTCTAGGTTTTTTGCTACATATTCTTCCATTGCACGCGCCTCTGTAGAAATTACTTGCTCAATTTCCTCAGATATGAAGGGTAGCTTCCATTTATCTTTGTTGGGAGGAGACTGAGCTGATCTTAGCTCTGCGTCACTCTTCTCTATGGTGAGTAGGGGAATTGAGAATGGAGAGCTCGTCCCTTGAAGAGGTGGTTTCGCCGCGTCGCGACTGTTTGCGTTGCTGGTTGATTTGGGGGTGTTCCTCATGGATGTGATCTGGCCGTCTATCGTCAGCGACCTCCGGCCACCTCCATTTGTTCCTTTTCTAGTCATGCTTAGAGTTTAGTGTAGGGTCCCACGGATGGTGTCAACTTGTTGATACAAAAGTTGGATGGATCTAGTTGAACCCGAATTAGGTTTAATTCGGGTCTTGTGGGTTCCGGCTCTTGCACCAAGTGAATTTTGTTTAAGGACCCTGCACACTAAGAACAAACACCGTTAGCCTTACCGTGGGCGCTTGTCACACGATTAGACTCTGACATGAGAGTAAGTGATCAGTTCGAGTATATGTGAGGGTTTAGAGTATTGTGTGTATCGTACCTTTGTGGAACCTCGGGGGTTCCTTTTATACCCAGGAGAGTCCTGGTTGGGCTCTCCTACTCTTGCGGCCTAAGGAAGAGATAATGCCCCATAATAACTTGATCATTATCGCATAACCAATGTAAGTGTATATCTCTTATCCTTAGGCGAATATAACTATAAAATAGATTATATGATGTCTTTATCATGTCGCGCTGCGACGAGGACTTGACTAATGAACCATTCGTCGTGCGCCAATGGTTAATTGGGCCTCCAGGGCCTTGCGCGTGCTGCGCAACGACAACCCATACCCAATGGATACGGGTAGTACCCATAGGTCGGGTTATACTACCCGAATAGGGACTATACGTCATCACCTACTTTTTTTTTTTTTTTTAAAATTAAGTATATCATAAACAGTAAATCATTAAGCGACAAAAAATACATCAATGCAATGAGAATTAAATAATCTTTCTATAGAGGGATGTATGTATAAACTTTCGACGGAATTTTTTTGTCTGAGAAGATAATAACGAATTATATATGATTTTCTATGATTTATCAAAATCATATATGATTTTAGAAAATCACTTATGATTTCAAAAAATCATATATAATTTTAGAAAATCATATACGATTTTTAAATCATATATGATTCATGATACGAATCATATATGATTTTCCAAGAAAAAAACAAATTCGTCGAAAGTTTATATACGTGCCCGTTGATAGAAAGATGGTTTAATTGTTGCCGCGATATTATGTTTCGTTTTGCGTAACGATTAACGGTTTGTGAGAAATTTAATTTTTAAAAAAATGATAGAATTTTTTTGTTAAATAAAAAATAAATGACAGGAGATTAGTTGTTTGAGTATATGTTAAAATGATATATTGAACTTTCGCCCGAAGATATACGTAATATATTATCTAGATGCTTGGTCCTTCTTTTGTTTATTCAAGTATGGTATACCCGCGCTTCGCTGCGGTGAGTCATTCTTTAAGCTAAAATCCGAGATTGGATTCACATTCCATGTTGAAGATTTTGAAAAGTCACGATTGCTATTCAGATCCTTTAGGCTTACATAAGCGAATCCAAATTCACATATATTCATCCAAGAAGGTCACGCAAAAGAAAAAATGAATCCCAAAACATTACTTTGTATTAGTGGCGGGCTGACTTTCTGGTCTTTCATTATGAATATCACTCGATAACCATAATCTCAACGTATGTGCTTTTGGTCAAAAATCTCTAGGCTACCATGATGTATTCCAGAATCCAGATATAGCTCTAAATCACAACGGTCTTCTCTTTTGATCCATAGTGGTTCATAGTATCTTTGCAAAGTTCCCATAGTTACCCGTGATTAAAATCAACAACATTATTTGTGGTGCCCTACACAATGACATTCTTGTTACCACGCTAGGTTAACACACCACAAAATTAGAGTTCTCAAGTCAATAATAGTCACATAAGTTGTTTGGAATAATTAAATCTTATGCTTATTCAAAACGTTCTTATTAACTAATCATTACATGTACCAATGTCCATATTGCAAACTTCTTTTTTACTTCGTTACTTTATTCATACTTTCCTAGCATAGTTTCCCTCTATTTTCAAGCAAAGAGCTAAATCGTGAGGCTAATGCTCTAATAGAAAAAGCTGTTTAATAAATGACATCAAAAAGATTATGTGAATTACTTCTTAAACAACAAATATGCATTTCAAGTGTTTAAGAATGCACATCAAAATTTGCACTTTTTCAATATAAGTCGTCTTTGATCTTTTCTTAGCATCAATTTATATGTATGCAACCCACCATTTTTTTCCTAATTGGATTCTCACTAACTACCATTGACATAAAGCACACGTAGCTCAATATTAGATTGTTTAACCAAACGACAATATCAATATAGGATACCGTCAATGTATCTTATAGTTAACATCCTTAACTCTACATGTTGCACATAGTCAAAGTATTTCGTGACTTAACAACAATAACTACAAACTAAATGTCGGCCAGGTTCAATAAGAAACATGTAATATAAGTGGATAAGCTTACCTGGGCCCAATTTTTTATTAGCCAAATGACCATAATCAGGGATTTGTAGCAGAATACTCCTCTCATTCCCTTGCATACATCATATCAGCTTTTTTATAAAAGTTGTCTGTATACGAAAACTTATGAATATCGGGTAGGCATCGATATATCGGACGGCACACGGCTGTTGAGACAATACGTCGCTGATAAGCGATCATGGACTGCTGATGAACTCTTCTGGGATGATTGGGCACGTTTGTCAGTATTCGAAGAAATTGGTTGAAATGAATCAGAAGACAAAAAATATGAGAGAAAACAGTTGGAAGCAATTGGAAGAATAAGAATGTGAAAAAACATTTATGACATAATGAAGTTATATAAGCATAAAAGTTTCAAAAGAAGGCATAAAAGTCGGTAAATAAGTTATTGATCAGTAGGTATGTAAGTTTTTGGCTGTAGTAGCACCATGATATAAAACAAAGAAAAGCAACTTAAGCTGTTGTTGCATACATGAAAATACGCTAGAACCAAGTTTAAAGTCTAAATATGCGACTTATAATTTTTCAAAAATTACGACCAATGGACAATAAAAATAGGCATTATTTCAAAAACTTATGAGGTGGCTGACATAACGAATTTATATAAGAAAATAAGCTTAAAAAGTGAGCCTATGCAACATAAGCCAAAACTCAAATAAGACAACAACTAAACGAACTAATGTAGCAATAGGCTGGGAACCATAACGCACCAAAAATGATTATACCTGATCCTCCTACTCATTGGTGCGTTGCTTAGCATTGTTAGAAATAGACATCCTGTAAAGCTCACCCTCTTACTTCTTCGCCAAAGTCCATTCGTCACTTCTCCTTTGGTTCTTCTATACGGAGACACATGAAACAATTATCCTGTCTTGGCTACGGTTGTGAAGCGTGAATGTTTATATAGTCACACGATACGCTCTAACCATGATTATGGAAATAAATGCAAAAAGATTTGGACCAAAACTAATTTAACTCTATAACATGCGTTTTATAACAGTCTATATACCAATTTCTTATTTAAAACAACTTTTGTCACTTCCAGTTAATTAGCATATTCGAATAACCAATCACAAACGTTCGAAAATGCAATAAGCAGTTTCAAAATAAACCCGAAACAGCCCTTTAGATATCATCCATCACAAAAGTCATGTTCGCCTTTCTTTATGAATCGATCATATATAACCAATTTTAGGAAAAATCGTAGCATGAAAATCTTCTCACCTAAGCTGATAATCACATTACAATACTCAAAGCGGCAAACTTTTTTCAAATTCATATGTTATTGTAACAAATCATAATAAACTCTGACACACCAAATAGTTACACATTCATATCTATAACACAATCCATACGCAGGCAGCAAGAAACATAAATTCTCCAAACAATTTTGATATATACATTAATCCAAAGACGCAAAGCATTAATCGATAAATTGATGGTTTTTCATAAACTTAACTAAGATAAAAGGTGTAGCCCCAATCAACGAATCTGTTAAGTTCAATTTTTCCTTTAAAACTGATAAAAAAAAGAACTAATTAGTCTTAAGTTTAAAAACCTTACTTTTTAAAAGATTAATATCAGCATCTTTAATCTCTTTTTTTTTTCTTTCGTCACTGGAACCGCTACACAGTCACCTGCAAAAGGGTTATTGAAATAGTGAAATCCCGTGAGGTTTAAAATAAGGTAAAAACAACCATTTTTTTAAGGTAAACACATTAGAAGGATTAAAATAAAGAAAAGATCAAACCTTTTAAATAAAGGATGTGTCATTTTTTCCATTAGATTCAACCATTATATGAGATAATGAATATTTTTCCATTAGCTGCAAAAAAATCAGGTCAAGAAGGTGAGATCCCTAAAATCAATTAAAACTCATAAAACAAATTAAACACTTACAAAACCATGCTCATCTAGCATAAAACCTAAATTTTAATTCTAACCATAATTCAATTGTTATTCCATCTTCACCAATAAGCTGATAAAAAATAACTTAATCTTGAATATATATTTTTAATGCAACAGAATAAAAAAATTGAGACCGATACTTACAAATCAGAATTCAACCAACCGCAATTAATATCGATAATCAGCCACATGAGTGAATTATGGTTACGATCTTTTTGTTTTTTGGGTGGCTGCAAAAGCTTTTTTTTTTAAGAAAGCACTCTGCAAAAGTTTTTGGTGTATGTGTGTGATTTTTTTTAAATGTTTTTCTAGATCTACTTGGGAAAAAGGACGATAACATCTTGTTTTGTTTTTTTAGCCACATACACGTAGGGGACACGTGTGAGAATTTTTTTCCCGCCAAAACAATGCGATATTATAAAAATAGTCTAATAGATTCGTAAAACAGTTATATGTATAATAGGCATTAGTTCAAAAACTTCTGAGGTGGCTGACATATCGAATTTATATAAGAAAATAAGCTTAAAAAAGTGAGCCTATGCAACATAAGCCAAAACTCAAATAAGACAACAATTAAACGAACTAATGTAGCAATAGGCTGGAAACCATAACGCACCAAAAATGATTATACCTGATCCTCCTACTCATTGGTGCATTGCTTAGCATTGTTAGAAATAGACATCTTGTAAAGCTCACCCTCTTACTTCTTCGCCAAAGTCCATTCATCACTTCTCCTTTGCTTCTTCTATACGGGGACACACGAAACAATTATCCTGCCTTGGCTGTTGGGAATAAATTAAGGCCAGATCACTTGAGCGCTGACAAGAACAATTCAAGTGTTGACAAGAACAAAACAAGCGCTGACAGCTCAAGCGTTGACAAGTTAAAGTCAAGCGTTGACACATTGAAGACAAGCGCTGATGGAAGATATAATCTACACGTTTATTATATTCTAGAATACTTCTAGTAAGGATAGAAAAGACAATGTATTTTCTATATTTATCTTTACCTAGAATAGCTGATACGTAGATTATTGTACAAGGCTTCTTATGTCTATAAAAGAAGGCCTTTAGGTTAAGTTTCATATAAGTTTTCATTCGTAAACATCTTTCATTGTAAGCAAGTTCGGTATACATAATCAAAGTGAAAGTTTGTTTACATCTTGTGTGTTCTTGTTTAAGTGTTAAATTCCGCATAACACTTAGACTCATAAAGCATATACAAAGGTTTCTCTACGTGTATTACTTGATCTAATCTCGTATACACAAAGCTAATCGATCTAAGTTTGGGATCAACAAGTGGTATCAGAGCTTGTTGAGGAACTTTTGATCTTTAAAGAACACCAGAACCCTAAAAACACCAAAACCCTAATTTTCTCAGAAACCCTAAAAACATCATGTCTGAAGCAATAACCTCCTCCTCCTCAGCCTTACCAAACATCAAGATTCCCATGCTTGATGCAACCAACTTTGACTTATGGAAGTTCAAATTTGAACAATATCTGGGGATCTATGACTACACACTCTGGGAGATTATTGAATATGGAAACACATTCAATAAGGCTCAAAAGATTCTTGATGCCATTAGTCAAAGAACAGCTGTTGAAGGATGCCCTGAAGAGGATAAGAAAGAAAAACCTGGTGATGGTAGAGCTGTAGCTGCTGATGATATTGCAAAGAAAAGGGTTGACATGAAAGCCCTAAATATTCTGAAAGTCTCTTTGGGACAAGAAAATCAGCATAAATATAGGGGCTATGAATCTGCTAAGGATCTTTGGGAAGCTCTTGAAGTTGCATATGGAGGCAATGCAGACACTAAGGTAGAAAAGAAAAAGCAACTTCTGCATGATTATGCTGTCTTCAAAGCTCAACCCAATGAGAAACTGAGTAGTGTGAGAAGCAGATTGCTTGACATCACAAGTAAGTTGTCCTTCATGGGGACACAAGTTGGTGATGTTGACACCAATGCTACCTTTCTTAAAAGTCTTAGTGAGGCATGGAAGATTGAGGCAAGATCTATTCTTGCCAACAATACTTACAAGAGCTCCTCGTTTGATGACATCTACAACAAACTAAGACTGTTGGAAGATGAAACTCTTTCAGAGCATGGAAGCAAATCTACCACCAGCAACATGGCCTTCTTCTCTCATAGTGAAGGTCAATTCAATCAGAAGGACTCTTATATGCATCCAGTTACTGGATCATCATATGTCAGCGCTGGAACAAGTCCTGTCAACGTCTCCTTTTCAGACGCTGACACATTCAAGAATGACTCCCCAAGAGTTAAACCTGCTGGTTTGGATTTGGATACTGTTTGTTCTTACATTGCTTCTTTGCCCAATGGTTCAGTGATTACATATGAGGACCTTGAGCAGATAAGTGATGAGCACTTGGAAGAGATGGACATCAAGTGGAACACGGCTCTTGCTAGTATAAGAGCAAATAGGTGGAACAGAAGGTTTAAAAAGAAGATGACCTTCAATGCTAAAGACACAGCTGGATTTGATAAATCCAAAGTTGAATGCTACAACTGTCATCGTATGGGGCACTTCATGAGGGAATGCAGATCTCCTAGAAGATCTGATGCTGGTAAACCCTCAAGTCAGGTTGTTAAAGCTCAGGATTCCAAAGCTATGGTTGCAGTTCAAGGAATTGATGGTACAGGATGGGATTGGAGCTATCTGGCTAAGAATGTTAAAGAGGATAAAGCTTTGGTTGCTGATATTGAAGAAGAAGAGCATGTTGAATATGCTCTCATGGCACACTCCTCCTCTTCATCTGATAATGAGGTATATGATGATGCTTTTTGTAGCAAAGGTTGTAGGTTAAATACTGAAAGACTTAACAAAGAGGTGTTAAAACTAAAAGATGACATGAGTACTGAAAGATGTAAATTGTCTAATTACCAACTAGCTCTTACTGAAACTGAGAAAACCATTTCTGAATACAAGAAAATGGAATTTGACTTAAAAGATAAGATCAATATCTTAAAACATGAGTTAGAGGGTAGTATGGATATTAGAAACATCATGAAAAAGGTTAATAGTGAATTACAGGCTAAGTTAGATGAGGCCATTAAGAATAAAGATAATGTTGACCTCAAAATTTAAAGATTTGATAGAGCCACCCAAACCCTAGGAGACTGTGTAGCTAAACAAAAGGATCCTAAGGACATGACTGGGATTGAGATGAATGATTACTCTCTGGTTCCACCACCAGCTGGTGACTTCTATGGTGTCCAACGAAGGGATTTATCTTGGACTGGTTTACCAGAGCTTCAAGAGGAGGAATTCATTCCTCCACCAAGAGTTGTCACTCCAGTGGAAGAGTATCAACAAAAATTGACTGACCTAAATGAGTGGAAGAAAGCTAACCCTACTTTATTTGTTAAGGGAGGTTTGCTATGTGAAAGTCCCAATGAATCACCACCCATTAAGGTTACTAACCCAATCACTGGTAAAGCTGTTGACCTAGGCTCAAACACTATTAGAAGACCTACCATTAAATATGTAGAGATGTATAGGAATAATAGGTCACCCAAGAGCCAAGTTAGCAATCATGGAACAGGTTTCTTCTCTTCTAGACCTAAGGTTGTGTCTAAGAAAGCCTGTTACACTTGTGGTAGCTTTTCACATTTGGCATACAAGTGTGTCAACGCTCCCAAAGCCAGCGCTGACAGGAACAATTTCAACGCTGACAGGAAGAAAGTCAACGTTGTTAGAAAGTCAAACGTTGTCAGACCCAAACCTTGTGTGCAGCAAAGTCCACAAGTGATTAGACCTGCCCCATTCTTTTCTAGAAGGTCTAACACTCATGGACAAAGACCATTTCAAAAGACAAACACCTGGTCAAATAGGCAATGGGTTTCTGTAGCAAACCCTAGGTTTAACGCTGACAAGGGTAATTTCAGCGTTGACAGGACAAATTCTAACGCTGATAGAAACGTGACCAGACCTAAATATTTTCAGCCACAAGGTAAGAGTCTAAAGCTTCTTCAAGCTTAACATGGAGACACAAGAAAGATCAAAACCCTAATGATAATGGGATTTCAATGACTTGCAATAGATTTAATTACATTTCAAAGGTCATTACGAAACCTATTGGGGTTAACTGGGTATTTCATCCTAAAAAGGATGAGAATGGGGTTGTTGTGAGAACTAAGTCTGTTCTTATTGAACAACCAGATGAATCCAAGTCTTTTGAGACTTGGGTTCCCAAAGAAAACTAATTTGTTTTCTTTATGTGTAGGGCATTCAAAAACAGATCAATGATTATGGATATTGGGATAGTGGATGCTCAAGGCACATGACAGGGAAGGAAGACTATCTGACGAATTTCACCCCTATTAAAGATGGTGATAAGGTATACTTTGGAGGTGGTTATGGTACCATTACAGGCAAAGGAACCCTTCTCACCAATAATCTGCGTTTTGAGAACGTCTTCCTGGTAAAAGAACTTGATTATAATCTGTTTAGTGTATCACAAGTATGTGATAACAAAAATAAAGTTCTTTTTACTGATACTGAGTGTTTGGTGTTAAGCAAGGATTTTAAGATCCCTGATGAGAAATATATTGAGTATAGAACACCTAGGCATAAGGACACATATAATGTGAATTTAAATGGGATTAAAATGAATACCAATATGTCTTGTTTTTATGCTAAGGCCTCAGTAGATGAGAGTAATTTGTGGCACAGGAGACTAGGGCACATAAATTTTAAAAATATAAATAGACTTGTGAGGCTTGGTTTAGTTGATGGTTTGCCTGAGAAGGCCTTCCACAATGATCACTCTTGTGTTGCATGCCTTAAAGGCAAGCAGCACAAGGTCTCATTCAAGTCCAAACAGGTGCATACTAGTTCCAGACCTCTTCATATGCTTCACATGGACCTCTTTGGTCCAACAAATATAGAAAGTTTGAATGGTAAGTCGTATTGCTTTGTTGTCACAGATGACTTATCTAGATTTACTTGGACATTCTTTCTAGCTATGAAGAGTGACACAGCTGATGTTCTTATTGATTTTATCACTCAGATTGAGAAAAGGTCTGGCAATGAGGTTAAAATGCTTAGGAGTGATAATGGTGGAGAATTTAGGAACAAGAAGCTAGATGATTTTTGTGCCAGGAAAGGAATTACTAGGCAATTTAGCATTGCTAGAACCCCACAACAAAATGGGGTTGCTGAGAGGAAAAATAGAACCCTAATTGAAGCAGCCAGAACAATGTTGGCTGATGCTCACTTTCCAATAGCCTTTTGGGCTGAGGCTGTTAATACTGCATGCTATGTGGAAAATAAAGCGTTGGTTAACAAAATTCAGAACAAAACACCTTATGAGTTACTTTGGGGAAGAAAACCTAATATTGGTTTTCTCAGACCTTTTGGTTGTCATGTAGTAGTGATGGATACTAGTGATGCCTTAGGGAAATTCAGTGCAAAAGGTGATGAGGGCTATTTCATGGGGTATTCAGTGCAGAGCAAGGGTTATAGGGTTTATCTTAAAGAGGACAAATGTATAGTTGAGAGAGTACATGTTAGGTTCTTAGAAAATAAACCTAGTGATCCTGAAAGTGGTCCTAATTGGTTGTTTGATTTGGAACCCTTATCTAGAACTTTAAATTATATGCCTGTCACTAATCCAGACATTGTGAAGGTAACTTCAAGTGTTGTGGAGGAACAAGTTGTTAATGTTTCAGGTACACAGGTTCATGAAAAGGTTGGATCACAAGCAGAAAAGGCATCTCCTACATTAGAATATGTCATAATTCCCATTTGGACAGATGCTTTTGTTGCTGCTGCTGCTGGACAAGATAATGGTGGTTTCCAAATACCACCAGATACAAACATGCATGGTTCTTCAGGCGCTGACAAAGGCAAATCTAGCACTGACAAGACCACTTCAGACGTTGATGGCTCAGACGTTGACAACAACATTTCAAGCGCTGTTAGCCCAGACGCTGACAACCAAGATTCAGACGTTGACAACACTTATGGGCATCTTTTCTCTTCCAGTTTTGAACAAGGTAGACCTTCCAATATTCTTGAAGAAGTTCACATTGATCAAAGAGAGTCTGATGAAGAAGATATTGGCAACATGGAGCGTGAGGTTGAGGACACCAGACCTTTTGAAGGAGGAGTTCTTACTTCCACAATGAAGAATCACCCCACATCTCAGATCATTGGTGATATTATGACTCCAGTTCAGACTAGAAGATGTCATCAAGGTCTTGGTGGGTTTATTGCCAATATACACAAGAAGGTTGATACCCCTCTTGTGCAAGAATGTTTGTTTGTATGTTTTCTGTCACAAGAAGAACCCAAGAAAATATTTGATGCTCTCAAAGAACCAAGTTGGGTGGAAGCAATGCAGGATGAGCTTCATCAATTTGCAATTCAGGATGTTTGGGAGCTGGTTGATTGTCCTAGATATGTCAGACCTATAGGGACAAGATGGGCTCTCAGGAACAAAAGAGATGAAAGAGGCATTATGGTCAGAAACAAGGCAAGGTTAGTGGCTCAAGGTTATACACAAGAGGAGGGGATAGACTATGAGGAGGTCTTTGCACCAGTTGCAAGGATTGAAGCTATTAGGATTTTTCTAGCCTATGCCTCTTGCATGGGCTTCACAGTCTATCAGATGGATGTTAAGAGTGCTTTTCTCTATGGCACCATTGTTGAGGAAGTTTATGTAATGCAACCTCCTGGTTTTGAGGATCCAGAGCATCCAGATAAAGTGTATAGAGTCAAAAAGGCTATGTATGGCCTTCATCAAGCCCCTAGAGCATGGTATGGTACTCTGTCTACCTATTTGGTGGACAATGGATTCAAGAGGGGCACCATAGATCAGACACTATTTACAAAGAATAAAGGCAAGGATGTGTTGCTTGTGCAGGTCTATGTTGATGATATCATTTTTGGGTCTACTGATCCAAAGATGAGTGAGGATTTCTCCAAGCTTATGACAGACAAATTCAAGATGAGTGCTATGGGGGAGATGAACTTCTTTCTTGGTTTACAAGTTCAGCAGAAAGAAGATGGTATCTTCATCTCCCAGGACAAGTATGTGGCTGAAATCTTGAAGAAGTTTGGCTTTTCTCCACATGAAAAGAGGGCTACTACTCCTATGGATAGAGAACACCCTTGGGGAAAGATTGGAGATGGGAAAGATGTTGATGTCAGGCACTATAGATCCATGATTGGATCCTTGATGTAACTTACTGCCTCCAGACCTGACATTATGTTTGCTGTGTGTGCTTGTGCACGTCATCAAGTGACTCCCAAAGAATGTCACCTTTATGCTGTGAAGATGATCTTTAGGTACCTAAGATGCTATCCTAGTCTTGGTTTGTGGTACCCAAAGAATTCACCATTGGAGCTGATTGCATATTCAGATAGTGATTATGGAGGTGATAAATTTGATAGGAAATCCACAACTGGTGGATGTCAGTTTCTTGGGAGCAGGTTGATATCTTGGCAATGCAAGAAACAAACAGTGGTGGCTAATTCTACAACTGAAGCAGAGTATGTGGTTGCAGCTGCATGTTGTGGCCAAGTTTTATGGAATCAGAACCAGCTGTTGGACTATGGGTATAATTTCATGCATACTAAGATATTTGTTGACAATAATAGTACTTTATGCATCATTAAGAATCCTGTACATCATTCTAAAACTAAACACATAGAAATTAGACACCATTTTATAAGATATTGCTTTGAGAAAGGTTTAATACAACCAGATAGGGTTGACACTGAGGAAAATGTGTCAGATTTATTAACTAAACCTTTTGATGCTGGGAGATTTCAATACTTGGTAACAAGTATTGGAATGGTCAATCTCACATAATATGTGTTTTGGAGTCTTTTTGTAAAAGTATGTACAGGATGATGCGTTATTATTGTTGGTCTTATTGATGATTTAGATTTTCCACTATATTTTTCTAACACTGACAAAGGATTGCTTGAACACTGATAAGTGTTTTTGTAACGTTGTCAGCAAAATAGTTGTCTAACGCTGACAAAGCTTCCCTCAACGCTGTCATGTGTTATCGGGGCGTTGTCAGCAACAATGTTAGTTTTGTGGTTTTCAATCTAAATGTGCAGATGGTGTTAGCAGTATACCATTGGATACAGAGTTGCTTATGGCTCAATGGAGTAGCATTTGGACAAGTTTTTATTTATGGATGATGGTTGGAATGTTTCATTCCTATCTTGACATAAATTTTTTATGTTCATGCATGATTTTAGCAAAATTTTTGTATCATAGTTTAAGGGGAGGTTTTAGGAACCTTTAGGATGTTTGGGTATCCATATGATACTCTTATCACAATTCTAGATTGTGTCCACAGGTGAGTATGAGTTAGTTTTACTAAATCATGAGGCACTGTAGCATGCATAGTATATCAACTTTGCATGCTGCCAAGACATTTTTGGCCTAGAATTTGTTGTGGTCTGTTGGGAGACTTGGGAATGATTTTGATATGGGATTTACCTGGGAGTAACAAGGATTTTATAAGGTAACTTGGTTGTTAAGAGTTTTGGTTAGCAAGGGACACTAGAGGACTGTTATGTCTATCTTGCTTATGCAAGTGTGCATAACTGGACAGTGCTTGCCGCCCTATAATAATTATCAGCTTTTGGTTATCTTCTCTAGGATAAATTGCTTGTTAAGGTCATTTTTCACTTTTTAAAATAATTTTATTTTTGGACGCTGACAAGAATTTTCCAAGCGTTGTTGTGACCAAATTGGACGCTGACATGGCTTTAGGCAAACGTTGACAAGATTATAGCCGTTGGGCGTTGATAGGTTATTTTTGACCGTTGACACTCAATGGGACCTACCCAGTTGTTACTTTTTGACATATTTTCAAGCCGTAATTTTAGGAGTTGTTACTTTCATTTAATGCATGAGATAACTTATAACTTTTCAATATTTTCATGATTGATTTTTGAAAATCTTTGCCTATTTTTGGGCCAATCACATGCATTCTTTCTCTCATATAAATTTGGCTCCTATTTTAAACAGGGTATCTATAATTCTTGTCTAACACTTTTCTCTTATCAACTTCATCTTCTTCACTTAAAATTAACAGCTTTCATCCATGGCACCAAAGTTTAAACCAACAGAATTGGAATTGGGGTTCAGATTACAACACAATATGATTGCTTATCTTGACGCTGATGATGCTCTGTTTCCCCAATACACACAAATGGTGGCGTATTTGAACGCATCCCCCTTAAGGTATGCTCTTTCTCATGCACCACTCATTCCAGTCACACACATTAAGCAGTTTTGGAACACTGTTAGTTCCTCAACAGTTAATGGAGTGACCACATTGACTTCTATTGTTCATGGGAGATCTTGGGTAGTTACTGAGGCCTTGGTACGCCAAGCCTTGCATCTAGATGATGCTGATGGTATAGCCACCCTTCCCATAAATGAAATAGAACAAGGGCTTCGGGCTTTGGGATATCCTTTTCCTGATGAAGGTACTCTTAATAAGTATCATAAGCAGGAATTTCCCCTAGCCTGGAAGTACCTCATACATGTCCTCCTTCAATGTTTGAGTCCTAAATGTACTGCACACAATGAGATCAATAGATCCATTGCAAGTGCTATTATGTGCATTGCAACAGGGCAAAAATATAACTATTCTAAAATGATTTTTGAGGGGATGTGTAAAAACAAGGGGACAAAAATGACTTTAGCTTATCCCCGTTTTCTGCAAATGGTTTTTAATGATCAAGGTTACTGCTCAAGGGATCACAATGATTTTTATAAGATCCCTGAGCAAAAGAAAGCTATTTTTATGAAGATGGATTCACCACCCCATAGAGACTTACCTTTAACCCAAGCCATGCTTGCTGTTATTGCAGCAGCACAACCCCAACCAGACCCCTAACCTCAAATTGCTCCCCAATCACAACTTGAACCAATCCCTGAACCTATACCTTCACCTGAACACATGCAACTTGACCAAGAACCTTTCGACGCTGACACATCCAATGTTGGCGTTGATGTGCCTATTTCCCACGCTGACACACAACCTTCACAATCCCAAACACCCCTTAACCAACCCACATCTACCCATTCTTCCACACCATCTTCCACACCTCCTGAATATAGGTTGATGAAACGCCAAAGGACTACTGGAGTGTTCTCCTCTGGTGGTCCTAGCCATGAAGCAGAGAGAACCACCACCACAAGTGTGGCTGGTGACCTGGATGAGGCTGGGACTATTGGTTCTGGCTTAGAAGCTGGCCAAGGCAGTCCCACCATCATTAAGTCCTCATCCATGCCCAATGAATCTGACTTGGGAGGTCAAATCCCCATTTCAGAAGAGGGCATACTGGAACCAATGACTCTTTTGGAATTGACGGCAGTCTGCATAAGCTTGCAAAAGCAAAATGCAGACTTAGTACATATTGTCAGCTCACAAGGCCTTGAACTCAAGCAATTGAGGGAGAGGATTGTTGTTTTGGAAAGTGATCGTGCCAGGAGGGGTATGGAGGAATCTTCCAAAGGGGAGGAAGATCAAATAAATCTGAGTGATAAGGGCAGCCAGGATGGTCAATCAATGGATGTTGCTGAGGCCCTTACAACTTTGAAGAAACAACCAGGTTTTGATACGTCCTTAGTCTCTCCCACCATCTTAAATTTATCATTTACAGCTATGTTGAGAGAGGTTACACAAGGCGCTGAGGGAAAATATTTGAGCGTTGACAAGGAAAATTTGGACGCTGATAGGAGTATTTTGGGCGCTGATAGGATAAATTTGGGCGTTGACAGACCTGCACATGAAGGTGGTGTATCCCAGTCATCATCTATCATCAAGGAGGTTTCTAATCAGGTATTACCATCTACCTTACCAACCATTGCACCATCAGATAAGGGTAAGGGTAAAATGGTAGAAGAAATTGTTCCAAAGGATGCAGCTCAAGTTGAATTTGATAGAAGATTGGCTGAACAAACGATGGAACAAGATGAAAAGGAAAAGTCACCATTTGTTGTGACTTCTGAAGAAGAAAGTGATGGAGCTAGCTCAGACTCAAGTGTGATGATTATAGAACCAGAGAGGCTTGAGTATGGTGATGAGTTTGCTAGGGAAAAGTTGAGAGAGTTGAAATTGCAGGTTGACTTTGACATGCCAGAGGTGGTTCAAATGTACAATTCTTGGGAACAAAGCTGCATGGATAATCCAGACTTGACCATTTCAGATCAAATATGGGGTTTGGAGCTTCTTCTTAGAGTTCAGAAGGATTGCCAAGTAATTTTGAAACACAAGGCAAGCAATATTCTCTCAGAATTGAAAAGGGATAAAAGGGAGCTCTACTTTATGTTGCTCAGATGTCATGGAGTTGGATGGACATATCAGAAGTTGAAGGCTTTGACATTTGATGAGTTGGAAAACAGGGCTTATCCCATTTGGGTGAGAGTGCAGGAAGCAAACACTCTCAGACTTCTTTCAGATGAAAGAAAGGATCAACTTGCAGAAGAAATGGAAATCAAGAAAGCTATGATGATTCCCATGCCAGTGAAGAAGGGATTTTCATTTGAGTTTCCAAAAGATATGGATCCACTATATCCAAGTGAAGCAGTTATAAGAAAGAGCCTCAAGCTCTCCCCATTAGAAGCTTCAGATATAGTGCAAGTGTTACCATTAGATTCCAGGAACCCAATTGTGAGCTATGAAGAAGATGAATGTGGGTTCTGGAAGATTGGCAGATTTGGCAAGGAGGTACACACTTTTACCACTCTCATATCTTTGTTTGCAATTTGTGATAGAGAAGACTTGGTGGACCTTTGGAGGTTGCTGGAGACCAAGTATGAGGCTGAAGCACCAACTTCAGCTAATGGAATAAAACTTTGGACCACATTCAAAAGAATTTGTGGGCCAAAAGATGAGGATCCTGCAATTTGGAAGGATCTTGAAGATGACCTCAGTGGTCTTCAATGGAGGTTATATTCAGCTGCTGGTGTATACCATTTGAGCTCTACAAAGTTTGCTGAGTATTTACTTGTGGATGCTCAATATTTCATATCCAAGGCTGTTTTAGAGAAGATGAAGGACACTCAACTGGAAATAGATTATTCAAGTGACGTGGCAAAAGATTTGATCAGATTTATGCATTACCAATATGAGAAGGTTTGTAAGATTCCTCCTAGTCCTTAATGCTTATTCAGAAACTTGATCATAAGAGTGGATATCGAGTTTAGGGGAGGATTGTTGGGAATAAATTAAGGCCAGATCACTTGAGCGCTGACAAGAACAATTCAAGTGTTGACAAGAACAAAACAAGCGCTGACAGCTCAAGCGTTGACAAGTTAAAGTCAAGCGTTGACACATTGAAGACAAGCGCTGATGGAAGATATAATCTACACGTTTATTATATTCTAGAATACTTCTAGTTAGGATAGAAACGATAATGTATTTTCTATATTTATCTTTACCTAGAATAGCTGATACGTAGATTATTGTACAAGGCTTCTTATGTCTATAAAAGAAGGCCTTTAGGTTAAGTTTCATATAAGTTTTCATTCGTAAACATCTTTCATTGTAAGAAAGTTCGATATTCATAATCAAAGTGAAAGTTTGTTTACATCTTGTGTGTTCTTGTTTAAGTGTTAAATTCCGCATAACACTTAGATTCATAAAGCATATACAAAGGTTTCTCTACGTGTATTACTTGATCTAATCTCGTATACACAAAGCTAATCGATCTAAGTTTGGGATCAACATTGGATAAGGTTGTGAAGCGTGAAATGTTTATATAGTCACACGATACGCTCTAACCATGATTATGGAAATAAATGCAAAAAAGATTTGGAACAAAACTAATTTAACTCTATAACATGCGTTTTATAACAGTCTATATACCAATTTCTTATTTAAAACAACTTTTGTCACTTCTAATAAATTATCATATTCGAATAACCAATCACAAACGTTCGAAAATGCAATAAGCAGTTTCAAAATAAACCCGAAACAGCCCTTTAGATATCATCCATCACAAAAGTCATGTTCGCCTTTCTTTATGAATCAATCATATATAACCAATATTAGGAAAAATCGTAGCATGAAAATCTTCTCACCTAAGCTGATTATCACATTACAATACTGAAATCGACAAACTTTTTTCAAATTTATATGTTATTGTAACAAATCATAATAAACTCTGACACACCAAATAGTTACACATTCATATCTGTAACACAATCCATACGCAGACAGCAAGAAACATAAATACTCCAAACAATTTTGATAAATACATTAATCCAAAGACGCAAAGCATTAATCGATAAATTGATGGTTTTTCATAAACTTAACTAAGATAAAAGTTGTAGCCCCAATCAACGAATCTGTTAAGTTCAATTTTTCCTTTAAAATTGATAAAAAAAAGAACTAATTAGTCTTAAGTTTAAAAAACCTTACTTTTTAAAAAATTAATATCAGCATCTTTAATCTTTTTTTTTTCTTTCGTCACTGGAACCGCTACACAGTCACCTGCAAAAGGGTTATTGAAATAGTGAAATCCCGTGAGATTTAAAATAAGGTAAAAACAACCATTTTTTTAGGTAAACACATTAATAGGATTAAAATAAAGAAAAGATCAAACCTTTTAAATAAAGGATGTGCCATCTTTTCCATTAGATTCAACCATTATATGAGATAATGAATATTTTTCCATTAGCTGCAAAAAAATCAGGTCAAGAAGGTGAGATCTCTAAAATCAATTAAAACCCATAAAACGAATTAAACACTTACAAAACCATGCTCATCTAGCATAAAACCTAAATTTTAATTCTAACCATAATTCAATTGTTATTCCATCTTCACCAATAAGCTGATAAAAAATAACTTAATCTTGAATATATATTTTTAATGCAACAGAATAAAAAAAATTGAGATCGATACTTACAAATCAGAATTCAACCAACGCAATTAACATCAATAATCAGCCACATGAGTGAATTATGGTTACGATCTTCTTGTTTTTTGGGTGGCTGCAAAAGCTTTTTTTTGAGAAAGCACTCTGCAAAAGTTTTCGGTGTATGTGTGTGATTTTTTTAAATGTTTTTCTAGATCTACTTGGGAAAAAGGACGATAACATCTATGTTTTGTTTTTTTAGCCACATACACGTAGGGGACACGTGTGAGAATTTTTATCCCGCCAAAACAATGCGATATTATAAAAATAGTCTAATAGCTTCGTAAAACAGTTATATGTATTAATATTTAGTTAACATGACAACATAATAGTACACGTCTTATCTTACCTGTTCACTGAAATGTAAATTATGATTAATATATATTATGAGGGTATGCGACCGTGTATTATTGCGGTAATTTGAAACATAAATTATTTGCTTGCATTATTTTATAAATACATATATATTTTGATAATAATTTTATAAATAATGATGTTAAATTAAAATAATCTTAAGGAATAATAAATCATTTGCGAATATCGTCACAATACTATATAACGTGTAAATATAGATAATCTTCGTAGTTTATATGTTTATACGTTTTCATACGTACTGTTCAATCGAATTAACTAAAAAATGATTAGTAGTTCACTAAATTTATACAAAAACACATACATTAATGATATATGTTTTTCAAATATGCAAATATAAAAAAAATGAATGTATACAACCAAACACAAACTTGACATTAAATTTATATTAACGACCACTTTAAATAACTAGCCGATTACCCGCGCATAGCGGCAGCAATACCTCCGACACACAATTAACGATATGCGATATTGTGGTAATTGTTATGTGTAACATTCAAAATATAACGTGAAAATATCAAAACTTAATTTCAAACGGTTGTAAGCCGTCAAAGAAAGTGGTTCGTATCATCTTGTTTGTTGTATACCGTAGTTGATTTTGCCAAAAAAAGAGAAAAAAGATGTGTCTCTTTTCTTGTTGCTCTTCTTTTTGACGAAATCAACTGTGATATACACCAAGATATGAACCACTTGTGTTGCCGCTTCCAAATTGATAACATTAATAATTCTGGCGGTAAAGGAAAGAAAGATGTTCTAAGGTTAAAAAGATTCACTGAGCACGAGTCGTGCTGCATGGCTATTAAACCTTAGTTCTATAACGAACATGATTGACAAACATAAGAGTTCATTTTATTCAAGCTCTTAAAAAAAGATACCCGATAATTTTTTATAAAACACTATAACTAATGAAAAACCTACTTTCTACCAAAACATCAAATAGCACTAAGATGCCAGTTCGACATTACACAACTTTTCAGTGTGCGTAATTTTTCAATGGACATAACTTAACAGTTCTGTAGCTTTCCTTCAATACTTTCTGGAAACAGGATTTTTTACCATCATACCAACTATGATAATTGCATAACATATAAATGCACAGATCAGAGCATGTTCTTGACACACAAGGGGAAAATGAGAATACATAATTCAAGTTTCCTAGAAAAATGACATACCATCGTTGAATCTTTTTAAACTTAGTCAGCACGAGATATATATTCTCAAAGGCATTGTATGTCTCATCTCTAACGTGTATGCACAACCAAAAGGAGTAAAGTTAAGTAAATAAAAAAGCGCTATATTCTAATAATCAATAACAAGTATGGAAGACCCGTGCTTCGCTGCGGCGGCGGGTTTTTTTAAGCTTTTCACTTGCACAACGTAACTCATGTGTAGTGTATATCTGTGACCCTTGACAACCACCTAGAAGCATAATCTATTTTAGTGAACTGATCTAATAAACATGTTATAAACATGAACAAATTAACAATACAGTAGAATACAATAAGAAAATGTATAATGAAGCGTGTATTAGTTATAACTAAGTACTGAAACGGTGCGATAACATCTACATTATACAGCCTACATTGTTCCTCTTCGTTCCTTTATTATTTCTTTCATTTACATGTAGAAAAAAATCATTGACGGAATATGATTTCATCGTACCAAGGGCCCATTTGATTCCTGCACATGAATATTGCGTTTATTCGTGAAGTGAGTTGTAATGAACTTAACCAACTTCTAATATAAGAAAGGTCAATAGTAAGGATATAAAAAAGAAACATTAAGAAAAATGAGCCATTAAAGAAGAGGACACATACCATCAAAGTCTTAATAATTAGGACATAATTCATTTTTAAAAGCATTTTTTTTCATAACATTAGTCACTGTGGTGATAACACATTTTTGTCTTTTATCAATGGTTAATAATTCGACTCGGGTTGAACCATACTAAACCTTTGTTAACTAAAAACGGTTGCTAACTTTCACTGAATATACAACAACAAAAAAAGAAGCTGATTCTTTATGCGCCTAACACATCTCACATTTATTACAATAATTCGTCTCCTAAATCATAAGCTTGCTTACACATATGGCCATTCCAACCCGCTTATAAAAACAAAAAAAAAGGATCCATAACCTCTTAATGATGCTTTAACAAAAAGGTCGCCTATTGGGAGGGATGCTAATTTTAAAACTAAGATTATGTGCAACCATCCGTACTCAAAATAATCAAAACAATAGCTTGATGCAACCTTTTTTCGAACCAAAACCAAGATGCTACAATATTCAACCTTTAAAAGTAACACATTGAGTAGAGGCATAAAAAGAACAGTGATTTTGTACCCATAAGATGTAAAGTTTACTTACATTGTGCAAAAATCCCATTCACCTTTATTAAAGTAGTTCAAATCTGTGTGATGAAAGCTTAGCGTTGAAGCACTACCTAAAAATTTAGAACTGTTATTTTTTAGAGCGAGAAATAGGATGAAAGGTTGTGAAAACATATAACGACAAACATCGTTAACTCATATGAGACCAAAAAATGTAAACAAAAAAAATGACACGGCTTACTTTGACTACTGAGACGTTCGTCGCGGCCCAAAATAATTTCATTAAATCGCCTCAGATTCAAAATGTAAATCCTACATCCTTTTGGATGCAACAAATAACAAATATAATCTTGGTGGCATATCGGCACGGTTCAGGTGGACTCGGACAAATGATGAGATTATTTGCACTATGGAGGGCAAGCTTGCAGCCATGGCGTCCCTATCCTTAAAACACACAAAGATCTGCGAAACCTATTAACGTGAGCAAACATATTCCTCTATCCACGTATATGTTTTCCTAGGCACGTATTATGAGACGCCGCGAACGATCTCAAAAAGGAGATATATCCGTCGTGGCTGCAAGCCTAGTAAGCTTGCCCCGCCACAATGTCATTTGCACATCCTGTTGTTCCTGCACTTAGTTAGACTTTATAATGTTTGAAACTGGACCATATAATCATTTAGATGTTTGACTGGAGATTAAATTACCATAGTAGTTGAAACTATGGATTTTGTGTATCTTTTTTTTAATGCAATTAAGTTCGTTTTTTCCTCGACTCACCCGAATTGATTTCCGATTAACGTTTCGACTTAACTTTTTTTTTTTTTTGGTAACCGTGATTTCTGACTCATTGGCCGACTAATCCACGGGGTTTGAGCCCACCGCCACACAGACTCAAACCAGGTGAAGCCCTCCCTTTTCAGGAGGTTGGCGTGGCCACTTCAAGGTTGTTTCGACTTAACTTGTTTTTGGTAAATAATCTTTTTATGTATTTTAAACTAAAAGTCTATTTAAAATAAAAGCTATAAAAAAATATTAAATCTAATTTGAATAAATCTAATTTAAATGACAACTAATGTAACTATATAGACTAATCTAGAAATCAAAATTTAAAACTATTTTATAGAAAGTAAACTATTTTTAAAAGAAAACTATTGAAACTAACTTTTAAATGAAAGTAAATTAATTTAAAACTAATAAAACTATTTTGAAAATAAAAGTAATTTAAAACTAATTTAAAATTCGAAGAAAGTAAATAAAATATTGTTTATGTCTTTTTGTATTTTTATAAAAACTAGATTAAATTTAAAAACTATTTAATATTTTTTAAATAAAATTTAAATAAACTAAAACTAATCTTAATTAAAAGCTATGATTTAACTAAATTAAAAAAACTGCCATTCAAAATAAACTATATTAATGAAACTATTAGAAAGTAAACACAAGAAAGGGTTCTAGCACAATGGTTATGGCGTTTGGCTGTGATGCGACAGGTCCAGGGTTCGAGTCCTGGACCAGACTTTTTTTTTAGCTAATTAATTATTTTGGAATTTTGGACAATTGAAACAATCAGCACAAAACAACAGACCAATTGGGTCTGTTGTTTAATCAGCAAAGATCAAATAAGCTAATACAGTAACCAAATAAGCAGTAAAAAAAAAATAACTTAAAACTATAAGAAATTTGAATTGAAAATAGGCAAATAAGCATATAAACTAAATGAACAGGAAAACCAAATTAGCTATAACAAAACAAATAAGCAGACCTAGTCCTAGACTAAAATAAGCTAAACTGCAATAATCATACACCTAAAAAAATAAGCAGATAACGAGTGACATGTAAAACTAAATAAGCAAATCAAAATAAGCAAATATCAAATCCAAAAACTATATCTATTAAATCTGACTAAATCTCAAAATAATAAAACCAAGTAAGCAGATATCAAACAAAGCAATAATCTAATCAAGCAGACAAATAAAAACCAGCAAATCCAAACAACAAAAAATAAGCAGATCCAACGAAAACATCATATAAGCAGATTCCACATCTTAATTAATAAACTTAACAAAAATAATTAAAAAGAAAATGAGTACCTTGTGTCGAAAACCTTTGAGACGTAGGAGTGCGCTGAGCATCCTAATGAACCGAAATCGACACCACCGTAATCATCAACTTCATCATCATCGCAAAACACTCATCAAACATCTACTCGAGGCCTCGAACAAGAACAATTTCACCTTCTCGAACCAATAAAAACCTTCGAACAGTATTTTTTTTTTTTTTTTTATCTCGACTGAATCAAATAACTGATAATAATAAAAATAGTAACAAAATAGCTTGAATTTTAATGAACCAGTAATTTTAAGATATGCGAATGAGACAAAAATTTAATCAAAATAAAACTTTCATTAATTAATTAAATTCATTACAAACTTGAAATTGAAAATACATTAAACCTATTAAAACTAATTTACTGAAAAATAAATCTAATTAAACCTACTCCTAAATTTAATAAAAAAACTGAAAAATAAATAAAAAGCTATATTTTATGGGAATAATGGGGGTTTTTATAAGGATCCCCCGAACCTTCTAGGTTTCCTTGGTGACTACGGAAAATGATCTTGGCCGCTAATCTTCATTCTCTCTCTCTTTCTTCTAATCTTGCTTGATCAAACGGCTGTAATCAATCGAGTGCCTCGGATTGCCAGGGTGGAAGGGATTTGTGTTTCTTCTTGAGCCTCTGATTGGTGGGATGAAGGATGGTGATGTGGTCTAGCCAATAAAATGATAGAAAAGGGCCACGTTGGATGAACTTGAGGACCACCTTGAGTGGATGAAGCGAAAATTGGGGGGATTTAATCCCAATCCGTGTGAATCACACGAATTGGGTAAAACCCCCAATTTTTACCTTTTGATTTTCACTGGATGTGGGATTAGGGTTTGTGTTTGTGCGTGTTTTATGGAGGAGATGAAGTGGGAGAGAAAAAGTGTTTTCCTTGTTTGTATCGGATGTGGGGATGTGAGGGTAAAAAAAATTGGTTTTATTAAATGTGTGACGGTGGGTAAATGGGTATTAATGGAGTACACGTGTGACATACTCATTTTGAGTGATTGTTGGGAAAGTTGACTGGGTGAATAAATATTGTTTAAAACCGTGTGAGTGGGGGGTTGGTGGGGTAAACATGTGGTTTGGAGTTGACCGGTCAAATAAATGAAACAACATGTATATTTACTTCATCAAATTTGCCTCGGACTAAAACTCCCATCCCTTCTCAATATATCACAAATGGGCTTGGACCCAATTTGATAACATCCGCCCCTTTATTAAGCTAAATGGGCTTTAAAAGCCCAAGCTCCAATGTGGGACCCGCAAAACCCGAAATCTTCGTAAATAATTAAATCCGCTAAAAACGAACTCGATTTTGGCTTTCTTGTTTATTTTCTTCAAAACGTATCGATTTTGTCGGGTTTCGTGATTTCCGGCACACTTTTGGTCTTTTGACTTCGTCTTCGTCTCTTTTTGGACTTTTCTTCAATTTTTGACCGTGAAATCCCGTGTTTTCTTTCCTTTTGATCATTTGTACCTATTTTAACACAAAAACACAAAACCACGCGTAATTCCGATATTTACGATATAAAACACATGATTAGGTCTTGTTTTTCCTTGATTTTAGTGGCAAAAGGATAAGTGTTTTCACACTTATTAAATCCCCTACACTTGACCATTGCAATGACCCCATGCAATGCTTTATTATAAAGCATAAAGCTACATTTTTCTCATAATCAATCCATCCCGGCCTTTATTATTATAACCACTACTACTATAATGAAAAGATAAAAATTTAAAAGGAGACAAAACTTATAACAATTTATTAACTTGGAAATTATTCGATGGAAGAAACTCGTAAAGAAATCTAAGTCTTAGATTAGGGCTTTGGTGTCATGAATATTAATCACCCTCAAGTTTCACGTTCCCCATACCAAGCTTAAAAACGAGATCATTGTTATTACAAGTTAGCACAACTAACACTTACTCATGCGGTTTAATTATTCACTTAGACTCCCTTATTCCTACGGTGTATCTCTTGTATTTTATTTTTGTCTTGAATGATCACGAGGATGCATTTTTGACTTATTTCGATAATTTATTAAGGCCGAAAATAAAGTGGGACGATTTAATCAATAGTTAGCTAAAGGACAAAATCTTTTAAAACGGCTTCTCGAAACCTCATAAAGTTCATATCTTGGCATAACTCGTTTCACGATTTGAGACCTTTCTCGGACCGATATTTGGCTTGTACTTCAAACTTCAAATCTTGAGAGACGATCTTGAAATTATGGTCTTCTCTTCATTTTGGTATACATCTTCATAAGGAGTGAAAGATGCTTCAAACGTTGACCACGACTTCTTCATTTATCCTCTTCTTTATTTAGGATTTTGATATACAACGATCCGCCTCCTTTTCGGACTTGGATCAGTTTATCCTCATACCTTGTTAGGGTCTTTTTGGATAGACTTCTCCATGATCTTTAGGGGAGTAATTGCTTCTCGTCGTGTGTCTTGATCCTTCATATTGATTTGGATTAATGATCTTCACGTCATCTTTGGATCTTTAGCAAAAAAAGTGAATCCTCATGCCTTGTTAGGGCCTTTTTGGACTCGGGTATCCTCATGCCTTGTTAGGGCCTTTTTGGATAAGCCAATCTTCGCGTCCCGTTTCAATAAGTTATGCCTTGGCTATGAACTCTAATTAATACCGAGCAACTTTTAAACGATCTTGTGCTAGAAGCTAAGTAACCTTTTAAATCGTACAACCTTATTTATTGCAAATATATTTATTAACAAGCGATGGGAGAAAAAGCTCATAACTAACTCACATAAGTTAATGAAAGAATACCGAACTTATAATTAACTCTATCATCTCTCGTTCTCCACAATTTAAAATCTCAAGGAATGAGACTCGTGGATGCTTAGCCTAATAAACCAATTAAGGTCCATATGGTTAAGGATACTAGCTAGAGTAAACTTGGATAAGTAAACTCGGGTTGAGTCAAAATATTCACAACGGGCCTAATATATCAAAGATATCTAAACTTATTAAAACCATTTTATTTAATTATTTATTTATTTATTTTTGACTTTATTCTTGAAATGGAAATTATTCGATGCGATAATAAAAGGAAAGAAAATAAATAAAAATACTACTAGGCCAAAATAGATCAAAAATTTGAAAAACGTTGAAAATTTTTAAAATTTTCCGGTTAAATGGGGTCAAATTCATGGAAAAGGCCACTAAAATTTCGATAGAAATCCCCCCTACACTTAAGATAAACATTGCCCTCAATGTTTAAGCATGTGGGAGAATAAACTCCCCTACACTTAGGACATTGAGTGCGTTGTTTAAATCGAGCTAAGGAAAGGACAACTAAAGTGATTACATTTATTCGTTTTAAGATAGAATCACAATAGCAAAAACTTATCGAAGGAACCGGGTACACGGGTAACACGGGAACACGGGTCTCGTCAAAAGTACCAAAAGTGGATCATCAAAGCACATGTACCTACACAATCACAACACACAAAACAAACAACCTACACGGCTCCCCCCTACACTTATTGTAGAAAATAGATAAAAGATAAAAGATAGATCATCGGGTTGCCTCCCGAGAAGCGCTTGTTTTTATTAACCGAGTCACGAGCCTGACTCGACCCCGAATTGAAGCCTCGAAAGTTATACCGGGATCAAAGATCTTATCCTCGGTCCCGGAGGAACATAATAAATGAGAGGCAGGAGGATAAGTCATGAAAGGGAGAAAAGTCCACTCAACATACGAGAAGTATGTGAGGTCATGATCCGCGGGAGGTGGGGTGGGCAAAGCCGTAAAGGTATCAATCAAAGAATGGTCAATGTCACCTCCCGGGTCAAAGCATTCATCCTCATGAACGTGAATCTCTTCGATTTCTTCATCATAGATAGGCTCGTCAAACAAAGGTTTGTCGTTCCCCTCATTGAGGATTTTAGAAATTCTCTCGAAAAGATCACGATCAAGTACGAAACCATCATTCATTTGTGGGATTTGTTGATAAGTTAAATCCTCACGAATGTGGTAAACGTAATTCTCATTAGAGGAGTGTTGATTAGGTAACTCCTCGAGAATTGGATGAGAATTGATGGTAGAATCAAAAGTAATTGGCGAAGAGGCAAATGTGAATTTGTCAAAATCCGGGTTCTCAAAATCAATATCAATATCAAGTTTTAAAACACCATGTGCCTTCTCATCAATACCATGATCACAATTAAGCTCATGCGAGAAATCCAATAACACGGGATCATAAAAAGCATCCTCGTGATGGAATTTCTCGATACTTGGGGTATAAAAGTCATCACTAAGGAGTAAAGAATCCGATAAATCATTATCATGGTTTTCAAAAGTCGGTCTTGGTAAAATAGGCGAATCATCCTCATCCGATCCCGAGGAATAATTAAAAATGTAGTCGGAATCACAAGATAACTCGTCCCTATCTACAAACTCCTTAGGTGTAGGACAACTTTTAGGGTCTTCAATGTGTAATGGAGGCTCAAGAATAATCTCGGGAATTTCCTCAATAGGTGAGCTAATAGTATCCGTGGGTGTCAACACCGGAGGGTGAGTAAAACTCATGATAATCTCCGGGCCTTGTCTCTCCTTTATTGGCGGAGAGATGGAAGGGTCCACAGTGGGAACATCACTACTAGTAGTGGTGTTAGCCTCAATATCATCACTCAAAGACGGCTTAATATCAAATTGATCTTGATAGGTTTCTAAAATAAGCATGAATTTCCTATCGGTGGACTCTTGCATTTGTCTAGTAGATTCTAGCATTTCTTCCATGATTTTCTCATGTTCGGTTAATTTTTGTAGAATCAAATCCATTTGAGGGTTGTGCATGTCCATTTGATTAAAGTTTTGAAAATTGCCGTTATTTGGAAAACCTTCATTATTTGAAAACCCTTGATTTTGAAATTCCCCATAAAATTGATCATATTGTGGTGGGTCACTATTTGTAGGAAAACTAGGGGAGCCAAAATAGGTATTAGTATCATAACACATACTTTCCTCATTAGTATAAACCTCCTCATAAGTTTTGTCACAATTAAAATAAGCATGAGGCCCACCACAAGTCGAACACTCCTCGGACATAATCTTATAACGCTCTTCTTGCAAGATTTCCCAAATCGGACGATTATCCATGGTAGTGTCGAAAGAAAACGAAATAACAATAAATATTATGCTACGTAATATATTATAATAAAAGAAAAATCTTTTTGTATTTTTTTAGAAAAATATATATAAGAAAAATCGAAAGAAATCGAACTAAAAATTAACACTAATACGTAATATTTTTGGTGTAATACTTTTAGGAAAAAGTATTACTTTTGGATTTTTTAATTTTTTTGGTGCAATTCTTAGGAAAGAAATTGCTTTTGTGATTTTTTAATTTTTTTGTATTTTTAAGTTTTTGATTTTTTTGTATTTTTGATTTTTTGTGCAAGAAACGTAACGTTCAAAAAGAACGGATCCCAAAATCCAAACGTCTTCACGAAAAATCGTCAATCGTACGAGCGAAGCGGCAGCGGCGCCATTTGAAACTATGGATTTTGTGTATCTTTTTTTTAATGCAATTAAGTTCGTTTTTTCCTCGACTCACCCGAATTGATTTCCGATTAACGTTTCGACTTAACTTGTTTTTGGTAAATAATCTTTTTATGTATTTTAAACTAAAAGTCTATTTAAAATAAAAGCTATAAAAAAATATTAAATCTAATTTGAATAAATCTAATTTAAATGACAACTAATGTAACTATATAGACTAATCTAGAAATCAAAATTTAAAACTATTTTATAGAAAGTAAACTATTTTTAAAAGAAAACTATTGAAACTAACTTTTAAATGAAAGTAAATTAATTTAAAACTAATAAAACTATTTTGAAAATAAAAGTAATTTAAAACTAATTTAAAATTCGAAGAAAGTAAATAAAATACTGTTTATGTCTTTTTGTATTTTTATAAAAACTAGATTAAATTTTAAAAACTATTTAATATTTTTTAAATAAAATTTAAATAAACTAAAACTAATCTTAATTAAAAGCTATGATTTAACTAAATTAAAAAAACTGCCAATCAAAATAAACTATATTAATGAAACTATTAGAAAGTAAACACAAGAAAGGGTTCTAGCACAATGGTTATGGCGTTTGGCTGTGATGCGACAGGTCAAGGGTTCGAGTCCTGGACCAGACTTTTTTTTTTAGCTAATTAATTATTTTGGAATTTTGGACAATTGAAACAATCAGCACAAAACAACAGACCAATTGGGTCTGTTGTTTAATCAGCAAAGATCAAATAAGCTAATACAGTAACCAAATAAGCAGTAAAAAAAAAATAACTTAAAACTATAAGAAATTTGAATTGAAAATAGGCAAATAAGCATATAAACTAAATGAACTGGAAAACCAAATTAGCTATAACAAAACAAATAAGCAGACCTAGTCCTAGACTAAAATAAGCTAAACTGCAATAATCATACACCTAAAAAAATAAGCAGATAACGAGTGACATGTAAAACTAAATAAGCAAATCAAAATAAGCAAATATCAAATCCAAAAACTATATCTATTAAATCTGACTAAATCTCAAAATAATAAAACCAAGTAAGCAGATATCAAACAAAGCAATAATCTAATCAAGCAGACAAATAAAAACCAGCAAATCCAAACAACAAAAAAATAAGCAGATCCAACGAAAACATCATATAAGCAGATTCCACATCTTAATTAATAAACTTAACAAAAATAATTAAAAAGAAAATGAGTACCTTGTGTCGAAAACCTTTGAGACGTAGGAGTGCGCTGAGCATCCTAATGAACCGAAATCGACACCACCGTAATCATCAACTTCATCATCATCGCAAAACACTCATCAAACATCTACTCGAGGCCTCGAACAAGAACAATTTCACCTTCTCGAACCAATAAAAACCTTCGAACAGTATTTTTTTATTTTTTTTTTATCTCGACTGAATCAAATAACTGATAATAATAAAAACAGTAACAAAATAGCTTGAATTTTAATGAACCAGTAATTTTAAGATATGCGAATGAGACAAAAATTTAATCAAAATAAAACTTTCATTAATTAATTAAATTCATTACAAACTTGAAATTGAAAATACATTAAACCTATTAAAACTAATTTACTGAAAAATAAATCTAATTAAACCTACTCCTAAATTTAATAAAAAAACTGAAAAATAAATAAAAAGCTATATTTTATGGGAATAATGGGGGTTTTTATAAGGATCCCCTGAACCTTCTAGGTTTCCTTGGTGACTACGGAAAATGATCTTGGCCGCTAATCTTCATTCTCTCTCTCTTTCTTCTAATCTTGCTTGATCAAACGGCTGTAATCAATCGAGTGCCTCGGATTGCCAGGGTGGAAGGGATTTGTGTTTCTTCTTGAGCCTCTGATTGGTGGGATGAAGGATGGTGATGTGGTCTAGCCAATAAAATGATAGAAAAGGGCCACGTTGGATGAACTTGAGGACCACCTTGAGTGGATGAAGCGAAAATTGGGGGGATTTAATCCCAATCCGTGTGAATCACACGAATTGGGTAAAACCCCCAATTTTTACCTTTTGATTTTCACTGGATGTGGGATTAGGGTTTGTGTTTGTGCGTGTTTTATGGAGGAGATGAAGTGGGAGAGAAAAAGTGTTTTCCTTGTTTGTATCGGATGTGGGGATGTGAGGGTAAAAAAAATTGGTTTTATTAAATGTGTGACGGTGGGTAAATGGGTATTAATGGAGTACACGTGTGACATACTCATTTTGAGTGATTGTTGGGAAAGTTGACTGGGTGAATAAATATTGTTTAAAACCGTGTGAGTGGGGGGTTGGTGGGGTAAACATGTGTTTTGGAGTTGACCGGTCAAATAAATGAAACAACATGTATATTTACTTCATCAAATTTGCCTCGGACTAAAACTCCCATCCCTTCTCAATATATCACAAATGGGCTTGGACCCAATTTGATAACATCCGCCCCTTTATTAAGCTAAATGGGCTTTAAAAGCCCAAGCTCCAATGTGGGACCCGCAAAACCCGAAATCTTCGTAAATAATTAAATCCGCTAAAAACGAACTCGATTTTGGCTTTCTTGTTTATTTTCTTCAAAACGTATCGATTTTGTCGGGTTTCGTGATTTCCGGCACACTTTTGGTCTTTTGACTTCGTCTTCGTCTCTTTTTGGACTTTTCTTCAATTTTTGACCGTGAAATCCCGTGTTTTCTTTCCTTTTGATCATTTGTACCTATTTTAACACAAAAACACAAAACCACGCGTAATTCTGATATTTACGATATAAAACACATGATTAGGTCTTGTTTTTCCTTGATTTTAGTGGCAAAAGGATAAGTGTTTTCACACTTATTAGTAGTTTCCATAGGTATGATCGTATTTTCGTTGATCTCTTGTTTGTGCTCGAGATCATCCGTGTTATCCTTCTCTTCTTTGGAATCCTTAGTGTCAGTTATTTGAGTTTCTTCCTGGACTTCTTCTTTAACCAAAAGTGAGGGCACAAAGGTGTTATAAATAACAACAAAAAACTTGTTAAAAAAGGCATAAAAAGATACTACCGTAAGCTATGGCAAATAAAATACAACCAAATTAGATTTTTCAGAACCCACAAAGTTTTAAAAAGTGAGCCGAGGGAGCACCAAGTACAGAATCTACGTCGGGTATTTATCAGGATTATAAGCCTATGTAAGAAAACTCAAATTGCGTTAAAAAGAAAACTCACCGTCTTCCCAGAAGCAAAAACCAATACTGTCATTTATGGATCTCTTATCCTCATAATAACAGCAGCAAAACGATGCAGTACACAAAAAAGAACAATCATATATACGGATATCATTAACAGGAGGAAGTAGGGATGAGCATCGGTCTAGGACCGGACCGGACCGGCCAAGACCGGACCGGACCGAGGACCGAGGACCGAAATGGTCTGAAACCCCGGACCGAGACCGAAACGAAATAGTCCGGTCCGGGTCGGTCCGGTCCGGTTCGGTCCACGGTCCGGTCCAGTCCGGTTCGGTCCTCGGTCCGGTCCGGTCCTATTAGGCAAAATTGATAAGATTTTTGTAAGACCGAACCGGACCAGACCGGACCGAAGACCGAATTTGTCCAAAACCCCGGACCGAGGACCGGACCGAAATTGTACGGTCCGGTTCGGTTCGGTTCGGTCCAGTCCGGTGCGGGTTTCCGGTCTGGGTCGGTTTTGGGTTTGCCATGCTCAGCCCTAGGAGGAAGGATATCAGATTCTAAAATCATATCAATGTTAATATCAGGATTCATATATCAATGAAATATCATCAGCGGTGTTCCTGCAGCGACCACTTGCCCAGCCATTTCAACATTTAAAATTACTTTTAACCATAGTATAAGTAAATATAGATATTCAACATTTTTATAATTAATTATTTCTATAATTAAGCCATTTTAAACACCACCTTTCAATACTTTCCCTAATTCAAAATTTGAAATAATTTCAAAATTTTGCAATTCAAATTTTAAATTTTGAATTTACCCAAAACTTCTAAATCACAAAAGTTTTGACCAAACTCAAAACTTTTCAAGCATATTCTAATTTCCAACATTTATAACTTGGATTTAATCTACTATAAGAAAGAAACACCATGTAACCGTCAGCGGAGAGACATGACGTCATTGACTGTTGTTTCCATGTAGATCAAAACATATTCAAGTGAAATTACCCGGTTGCGCTAACAATAGATTCATGCTAAAGTTCAAATACTTAGGCGGCCGCGAATTCAGTAAATCCCAAAAAATTATCAAAAATACAATACAAATTCAGATTTATAATATGTATATATTATAAAACAGATACCTTCAAAACTTGAAATTAGATGATGACAAGTTTTTTGACAGCAACCATAGCGAGGGCGGTTCTCGGTGGCAACCTCATGAGTAGTAACCGGTGCCCAGCGCTGACAATATGTGGTGGCAGACGGTGGCTGAAATAGAATATGATTAAGATTAAGATCTAAATATATGTAAACGTAATTCAATTTAAAAAAAAACTTCTTTAATATTTATATAAGTATATTAAAAAACCCAAAATAAGCGTCAAAACATTAAAAAAAACATACCTTCATATGGAGGTTTTAATTTAGTGGTGTTGTAGCGTTGAGGTTCATTGATGAATGGGTTAAAGTGGTGGCGGCGCTCGGTGGTGATGGGTTGAAGGGTTGAGGATAATGAAATAGTTTGAGAGAGAAAAATATGAAAATAAATGGGTGAATGGTAGTTGCAATGTTTAAGTATTTTTTCTAATAAATTGCTTTCATTGTTTTCACGTTTCCATATATATCTAATTGTTAACTTTTTTCAACTTTTCAACAATCATGATACACCCTTTATATGATATATAGATTTTCTTACAAGTTCTATTGTTTATAGCATTAACATGTACATGTTACATATTAGTTTTAATTTGTATTCATTTTCTCATTTAATGTGTATTTCTCACCAATTTTTATAAAAGTATATATTAAAAAAAAATCTAAAGTTTTGTTACTTAAAATTTTAGAAATGAAATACAATCCTTTTTAAGTAAAAAGAGTTGATGAGTTTTTTTAACATTGAGAATGTAAAACTATATATACAACAGATATTGTTTTGTAAAAACCAATTTTCTTGGGCACAAATTGCCTCCATTTGTTTGTAAATATGAATATGGCAACTAAGAAAGGATGACGATTTGCATTAGAAGGGTCTATCAAGAATTAAGAGATGGAATACTAAACATTAGTATAACATATATATTTATAGGGCTAGTTACTCTATGAGTTTGAACATCTTTAATTTTTTTTTAAAACAGGTTCAAAAGAGATCTTCTTCTAAAAAAAGGTTTAAGACAATCCGACAACTTGACAACTTTGAAGGAATTTGACATGTGTTCCGTACGTGTAAGGTGTACGTTTATGTTTTTTTGGGCAACAAGTACTTTTGCAAAAAAGATAGTTACTGCAACTCGTTTTTTAGTTAATTCACAACAATTTGTTACTCACATAAGTACATAAACAATGGGCAATAATTGAGAAAATCTGATACCTTAATGAAGAAAAATAACCATTGTAGATAACTGGTTTATTTCATCCCCTCCACCACAGATCACCCCCATCACCGATTTAACCCTCCACCAACTCCAACATCACCGATCACCCATCTACCAATTAGACCCCGTCATCACTGATCAACCCTCCACTAATCAAATCCCACCATGACTCATCGTCCTTCAATCAATCAAACCCCATCATCACATAGCCGCCACCAAAAACCCTTATCACGAAGAACCCTAAGTCGGTTGATTCTACTACCTTCTTTGTGCGATGATTGTTATAACCCCTATTTACTGAGATCAACACATGTTTTTTTATTTCTAAATAAGCGAGTGTTGCTTCTTCTTCTCTTTTTGGTCACGGGTGATAATGACGGGCATGAGGTTACAAGGAAGAAACATAGATCGGTATTCCAACTACTCAAATTCCTAAACTTAAGTGTTGATCTCAAACTTAGATCGATTAGATTTTGTATTATTCAGATAAATCAAGTATAATACGTAGATAAACTTTGTGTAATCTAACAATCTAAGTATTATGCGAAATTTAACACTTAGAATAAAGAACAAGGTAACAAACACGTATACCAAACTTTCAATCGATTAATGAGAATAAAAGTGAACAAAGTATGAAAGTCGTACCTAACATCTAACCCTAAGGTTTCCTTTTATATACCAATAAGCCTTGAACAATAAGCTAAGGATCAACTATAATATGAAGTTATACAAGGATAAAGATAGAAAATAATCTTATTCGAGCATATCTTCCTAAATAAACAAAACATGTTGATCCATGTAATCCCACAGTGGGTGAGGGTCTTCTCTTCAGTGGCTTTGTGTTAGCAGCTACACAACACTTGATAGTGGATAGAATAATATGCAACAGCGGCTAGAATTCTCTTGTCAGCGTCTAAGGACTTGGTCATTTTAATCCTAACAAACTCGATATTTATATTAACTATCTAGTTTCTGAATAAAACAAAATATACAGAGAGGATTCTTACAAACAGATCTATCCTTGGATTTGAGAATGAATTAATCTTATAAAGTTAATGCTCAAATCACTTTTGTAGTCCACCTTTAGCTTGGTCTTGATCATCTTCTTTAAAATGTCTTGTGTCAGTGGATAGATCTTATCTACTAACATATACTCTGAAAACTTTAATGTACTCAGATGAAATACACCAACTGCAGAAAATAGTTTCCATTCCAAACCACTTAGATCTTTCAAATCCAGCCATACTGGATCATCTTGATCATGGTCAAACATCCTTCTAAATTTTATCCCGATCCTTATTTCTCCAACACTTTTTGGAACAAGGGCATCATACTTTGCCTTCAACAGACTCCAAATAGTCTCCAAATATTCTATATACATACTTACAAACAGTGAGATAAGAGAAGTAAAAACTTGTACCTTACCATCATACCTTGTGAACTTTCAGAAACCTATATCTTGATCCTTCTTATACTGAATTATAGGGTTTCTAAGTTCCATAGGTTCTAAAACAAAAATATCTAAAGAAGAAAGTTTCGAATTTGCCTTCAATATGCTTTCATTAGGCAAATTTGAATCTAACAAATCAAATTCTAGAAAATTAAGCTTAACACCTTTCTTCCTTGTCTTAGGTACTTGTGCTGCCTTCTTCAGCTTCATTTATTCCTCTAATTCCTCTTGTCATTCAGCTGAGAGCTTGATATGAATGTTATGTTTGCATATTTCAACCCAAATATGATATGCCTTGTACTCTAATTCATCAAATTTCATCCCATTGAACTTATCCCATGTCCATCCAGTCTGACTACTTCTTAACAACATTATATACAATTCTCTCCTTGTTGTCTTGGATTTGGACAAAACTTTCTCAGGTTTATTTGCTTCAGTTACCTTTAAATCATACAGAACTCTCAACAAACTCCCAACTCCCCATATCCTCATAGAAATAGGAAGATTATGCTCTTTAGCCTCTTCTTCATACCTAAAATACAAGCTTGAAATATGTGGCTTATCATAATCAATCTACAAAGCCAAACCTTTAAGCTTTTCCTTGGCTGCTTCATCATCACCATACTCCAACTTTTTTGGTTCTTCTTTTTGATCCTCATCTAGATCAGAACCATCCAAACTAACATCCATTCCTTCAAAACTACCACCAAAATCAGAACTAAGAATCTGAGCTTCAACCAAAAGTTGTTGTTGATCCTTTAAATCTCTCTCATGCATTTGTTGAGCTAACAATGCATCAAACTCTGTTCTAGCATCCTTCTTAGAAGAACCCTTATTCTTCTACTAAAATACCTTTACCTTTATCTGATGGATCAATAGAAGGTAAAGTAGTAGGTACTTGTGTTGATATTTCTCTAATGCTCAATGATGGTTGGGATACACTAGAAGCAATTAGAGTTCTTTCAGTAACTGCAAACAAGTTATCAGCGGGTTGGTTGGGCATGACAGTGGATACACCAGAACTATCAATGGATGTAATCTTCCCAGCACTTACTTGCTCCATAAGTTGAACAAAGGAAAGCTTCACTGGTGTCAATAGAGATGAACCAAACCCTCCTTGTTCCTTTAAACATGTGAGCATCAGTTGCATTCAAAGTACTTGCACTTGAATCTTTGGAGCATTCTTTGGAGCCTTTATCACTTAAGTTCAAATCTTCCTTCCCTTTGTAAGACTCTTGTCCAATATGCTCATCTGAGGAATGAACCATGAATATCCTCCTTGGCTTACCAGCAGCTTCCAAAATAGCATGTCTCTTCCTCAACTGTGTGAGTTCACGACCCTGTTGTGTGACAGTGTGTACAAGTTTTGTATTTTTCTTTTACAAGTTAACACAAAACTTCATCAATTCCAAAGGTGTCAAAGGTTCCAGAATGCCCTCATCTACATTTGAGAAATTAATTCTCAATGCAGATTCATTTGGCAGATGGTCTTAGTTATAGTGGTACTGACTTGACCTGCTTCTAAACCAGAGTCAATAGTACCATCCATCTCCATATCACTAACCTCTTGTGGTAGTGGTCTCCTCTGCTACAAAGTGAGAACTACCAGGGGTAGACACTCCAGTGACTCTTTGCCGCTTGGCTATCCTAAATTGTGATGGTGATGAGGATGAAGGGGTGTTTAGGTCTATAATTGGTTCATCAATGGCTATAGATAACGTGATAGTGGGTAGAGATTGAGTGACAGTGGGTACATGTTCTGGTACAGGGTCATCAACCTCCATGGCATCACCATGATCAGGTGAAGATGGTGGTATAGGTTGGTTAGGAATAATAGTAGTAGCTTGAATTAGGTCACGCATAGGTTGGGTCAAAGGTAAAACTCTATCATGGGTGTTCAAGGTTGTAAATAATTTTTGTTTTTGTACAGGGATTTCATAAAACTGTTAATGATCAATAGTACATCCCCCTTGAAGTTCCAAAACAATTTGTAAAAACCTAGGGTAGAGTTAAGACATTTTACTACCCTTATTGTTTAACATGCCTTCAAATCATTTTAGAAAAGTTATATCTATGTATAGTGACCATGAAAATAAGGCACTAGCTATGGAATGGCTCATCTCATTAAAAGCATAAGAATTTGGACTCAAACATTGAAGAAGGACATGTATAAGTAATTTCTAGGCTGGGGGAAATTGGTTTTTATCAAACTTTGAAATACGACCTTCTCGGGGAAGGCTGTATCCCAAGCTTGTCAACCATTCATGTAGCTCATCAGTGGGAACAAGATCAACTCCACCCAAATCATAAAGCCGTAAGTCTTGACGAAATAGAGCTTCTGTGACAATTTTACTTTTCTCATGAATGGAGCCTTCAATTGTGATCACGTCATTAATTGTTCTAGAACTAGCAGTGTTCCAAAACTGTTTAATATGTGAAGTAGGAATGATAGGTTTATGAAGTAAAGCAAACCTGATGTTAGACGCCAGCAAAAAGTCTATCATTCCAACATATTGTGGATTCCTGATTTCCCTCTCCAAAATCACGATCATATTATGTTGTGGCTTAAATGTGAGTACAAGATCAGCAAGTTCAAAACGTTGTGCCATTGGAAAAGTATGTAAAAATAGCTTATGATGAAAGAAAGGTTAAGATTATGGTTATGGATGGTGAATAAAAGCAAAATATGCAAGTGGCCTTGTTAGAGATGTAAAGGGGGTAAATATAGATTCTATTGGTTGAAAAATAGGCAAGTGCATAAAAGATCAAAATTCACTCAAGTAAATCTTGAAAAAGAATACACTTATCTCTTAACATTAATAAAAATACATACTCTACTAAAATTACGGCCCAAAATATCAAAAATTATAACTGAGTAGGACCTAGTGTTTTTCAAGGGTCAAAAATTCTTTTAGTGCCAACGGTCATATTTCACAGTGTGTACAAAATGCTTTGTCAGGGTGTAGAATAGACATGAGAGTGGCTAGAAATGCCCAATAAAAGGGTAGAAAATTTTAAGTCAAAGACCTTAACAGAGAGATTAATCCTATGAGAATGAACTCTTCTTAAACAAGCATAAGTTTTACAAGCACTGTCCAAGCACACACACTTACATAAGCAAGATATAATGCCTGTCCTCTAGTGTCCCTTGCTCACAAATACTAGATGAACAAAATTAACTCATATAATAACTCCGTAACTCCCAGGTTAGCCCATAAAAATACAACCCAAGTCTCCCATCCGACAAATCCCAATTCTAGGTAAAAAATGTCTTGGCAGCATGCATATCTTTTAAAGGATGTGCATGTTATAGTTCCTCAAGGTCTAGGAATTCCAACAAACCCAAAGGAATGTTGTCATTATTCCTAGCCCCCACTCACCAGTGGACACAATATAGAATTGTGATAAGAGTACTCTAATAGTATCCAAAAACCTAAAGGTATCCTAATACATCCCCTTAAATGATGAACAACCTTTACAACTTAAGCAACAAATTTTTATTTCAAGATAGGAATGTAAAAATTCCAACAATCATAAATAAACATTTGATATTTACAAGGCAAGTAATGATCAAACACCAATCCACATAGCTCCAAATCCTACATAGTTAGACAAAAACCACAAAAATACACCAACAGAGGCTACATATCCCACATCAGTGGGTAGAAACATCCCGTTAGTGGATAGAAAAGAATAGTGGAAAAGATTACCATTGCAAAGAATGATAACAGTGCATGCCCTATACATACTTTTACAACATTTAGACAAACATTTTTCAAGGATTAATCAGTCCAATACTTGAAACCAAGTACTAGAATCTTCCAACATTAAAAGATTTTGTTAAAAGAGCTGATACATTATCCTTAGTATCACTTTTCTCTGGTTGAACCAAAACTTTTTCAAAACAATCCTTAATAAAATGGTGTCTAATTTCTATGTGTTTGGTTTTAGAATGACGTCCAGGATTCTAAATAATACACAAAGCACTGTTATTATCTACATATTATCTTAGTATGCATGAAATTATACCCATAGTCCAACAACTGATTTTGAATCTATAGCACATGTCCACAACATGCAGCAACAACCACATACTCAGCCTCAGTTGTTAAACCAGACACAATAGTTTGTTTCTTGCATTGCCAAGATATCAACCTGCTCCCCAAGAATTGGCATCCTTTTGTGGTTGACTTTTTATCTCCATTGTCACCACCATAATCACTATCTGAATATTCAACCAACTCCAAGGGAGAGTCTTTAGGATTCTAGAATCGCAAGGTGGGATAGCACCAAAGGTACCTAAAGATCATCTTTACTGCATGAAAGTGACATTCCTTGGGAGTCACTTGATGGCGTGCACATGCATAGACAACAAACATAATGTCAGATCTAGAAGCTGTGAGATACATTAATGAACCAATCATTGACCTATAATGCCTGACATCCACATCTTTCCTTTCTCCAAGCTTACCCCAAGGGTTTTCTCTATCCATGGGTGTGCTATCCCTCTTTTCATTTGTTGAAAATCCAAATTTCTTCAAAATTTCAGCCGCATATTTATCTTGAGAGATGAAAATACCATCCTTCCTTTGTTTTACTTGAAGCCGCAAGAAAACATTCATCTCTCCCATGCACTCATCTGAATTGTATCTGTCATCATCTTGGAAAACTCATTGCTCATCTCTGGATTAGAAGATCCAAAGATGATATCATCAACATAGACCTAAACTAGCAGAAACTCCTTCCCTTTATGCTTAATAAATAATATTTAGTCTATGGTCCCTCTTTTGAATCCATTGTCCACAAGGTATGTGGACAAAGTACCATACCATGCTCTAGGGGCTTTATGAAGGCCATACATAGCCTGTTTCACTTGTGTACTTTATCTAGATGCTCTGAATCTTCAAATCCAGGAGGTTGCATAAAATATATTTCTTCTTGAATAGTTTCGTATAAGAAGGCACTCTTCACGTCCATTTGATACACTATGAATCCTATGCAAGAAGCATGGGCTAGGAAAATCCTTATTGCTTCAATCCTGGCAACATGTGCAAAAACCTATTCATAATCAATTCCTTCTTCATGTGTATAACCTTGAGCAACCAGTATTACTTTATTTATGATCACAATACCTCTTTCACTTTTCTTATTTTAGAGAACCCACCGTGCTCCAATTGGCCTTACATGTCTGCGACAGTCAACAAGCTCCCAAACATCTTGTATATCAAACTGGTGAAGCTCATTCTGCATTGCCTCTACCCAGCTTTCATCTTTAAGATCATCAAAAATCTTCTTAGGTTCTGCTTGTGATAGAAAACAGGAAAACAAACACTCTTGAATCCATTCATTATCATCTTTCTTGTGAATATTGCTAATGAATCCACCTTGCCTTTTCTTTTGACCTCTGGTTTGTCTTGGAGTATGAAGTGAACCAATTATCTGAGTAGGAGGATGATTTTTAGTCACATAAGGATGATCTTCCCCTTAACAAATTATTACCTTGAATAGTAGACTCAAAGTTGCCAATATCATCTTCTTCTTTTGTTTCATACCCACTGTCAGAATTTATAACATTGTCAGTTTGATGTATTGAAGCCACCGACACCATCATTGGGTATGGATTCAATGACAAATTCAGGAATGGATTCATCAGTGGATATAAGAGAGCTGTCAGTGGGTGGATTCTTGACACCAACACCATTGTTAGTGGGTAGAATTATGTTGTCACTGGTTGCAAAGCCACTGTCATCATTAACTTCACCACCCTTTGGTTTTTCTTGTTGTTTGCTCTCCTCTCTTTTCTCAATAGCATATGCCTTCACATACTTATCATTCCAAATAGGTACATCCAATGTAACACCCCCATGATGGTCAAATGCAGCGGAATAGTACTTGGGGTGTTACTTGGGTGGATCGATAGCACACAGTATATAGAGCAATGATCATAATAGTCATTTAAAACATATTACATGAATTAATTGTACACACTTAGTATCTTGTCTGTAAAACCACATTTATTATAAAACTTAAGTAAATATTCCAACCCGATGGTAAACATGATGCTTCCTAATCCAATGCATGAACCTGCTTTATTTTCCTAAGAAAACATATAGAGTAAAATGTGGGGGTCAACACGAAGTTGGTGAATCCATAGGTTTAATTAAATAAATAAATTACTAATATGCCAAATACTATGATCATAGTAGGACAATCACAGCCCAATACTATAGTAGTTCCTATTGCCCTGTAATAGAAGCTAGACAAATGATGCTCAGTACGCCCATTTGGGTCTATCATGATGATGTTCCCTCAGTCCGACAATGAAATAAACCTTTTGCTTGGCCTAAGCGTTTCGTGATAGCAAGTCACGCAGGCCGGGTGTTGTCAATACCCGAATAGATCTATTCATACATTTCGCGCTACACTATTAACTATTATAGTCCACGGGTATGGGGCAAACAATAGGCAATAAATTGTAGTTGTTATCAGTGCGTGTTTTGCATATTTAAATATATATAGTTTTTGTATGTTTTCTCCCCCAGTTATAAAGTTGTAAAGATGGGGCCATGAACTCACCTTAGTGGTAATGATTTGGGGATGATGTCACTGAATAAACTGGCACAATATGATCACGAACTGGAGAAATTACCTAAGTAATTTTAAGTGTCTTAGTAAATGCAAAATAACAATGCATGATGAATGTACGGATGAAAATACATGATCACGAACTAATAAGCTATTACGATTGTTTAAGTGTTTACACTTATAGTGAGTTGTAAATATATATATTTTTAGTTTCTAAATATATATATATATATATATAAATTGTCTTAGTAAAAGGGGTAATAAATTAAATAAATAGATTTCTTTTTATATCATTTAATTTATTGTAAGACAATAAAATACTATTAAATTTTCTAAAGGCTTCAAAAATATAATTAACGGGATTTGTCAGTTTATAAGGTTTCGTGAATAAACTTAGTAATTTATTTAATTATCCAAATGACCAAGTTAATTCATCAATAAAATAATTTATTAATATTTTTAATTAACTTAAATTTACACTTGGGTCCTTGTTAGTATAACAATTTACGAAAATAACCTTTAAGGTTTCGTTCGTTAAATATATCGCGTTGTTAGTCCTTGTCCGTTTTATTTATTTTCAAAAACGCCCCTAGGGCTTATAAAACTTTGGGGAAATGTCAAAACACCCCCTATGTCTCGGAAATAATTAAATAGAAGGTTAGGGTTTGCTTTAAGTTTTCAAAATGACACTTTTGGTCCTTGAAGTCTTGGAATATCCAAATATAAAGTTAGAGCTTGTAATAAGTTTCCAAAATGACACTTTTGGTCCTTGAGGTCTCGAAATATTTAAATATAAGGTTAGGGTTTGTAATAAGTTTCTAAAAGTGGCAATAATAACCCTTGAAGTCTCTAAATATTTAAAAGGGAAAACTAGGGTTTATATTAAGTTTCAATAATGGCAAAATTAGTCCTTGTGGTTTCGTTTAGCTCACGGCTTCAACACACACGTACCCTAAACTTTCAAAATGGGCAGTTTTGGTCCTCTTACTTCTTAAAAGTCACGAAGTATATATATAAGTTTTATTAAGTTACATATTTGACCCTAACTTTCACCAATTGGCTATAATTGCACAAAAAGTCTCCAAAAAAATAAGTTTGGGCTTAGTTGGCCCAATAGGGTCTCAACTTGGTTTATATGGGCCTAGTGGGCTTGTTTAATTAACTTAATAAGTTTTACTAAGTGGGCTAGTAATTATAATTTACTTTTTGGGCTTATAGCTTAAGTTTTACTAGGCTTATAAATAAGTTTATGGCTTATTTCCATTCGGCTTATATTCAAGTTTATGGCTTATTTATTAGGCTAATAGTGCTTACATGACTTGGCTTATTTATTATTCTTAGGGCTTATATGAGCTAGCTTATACATGTTTCCAGGTCTCGGCTTATATAAGATTTTAGGGTTTCAATGACTTGGCTTATACACGTTCTAGGTCTCGGCTTATATTAGATCTTTAGGGTTTCAATGTCATGGCTTATACAAGCCTTTAGGTCTCGGCTTAGATAAAGTCTTAGGGCTTTAATGACTAGTTTATATAGTTCTATGCTTATGTGATTCATGGGCTTATATAAGCTTATATGTTTCGGCTTATATAACATGTTATAGGCTTTTATGACTACTTTAACAACTTAGGGCTCATGTTATGTTCCATATGAATATTCTTACAAATCCCTAGGGTTTTGAAGCAAAGTTGTCCATGAAAATCATATAAGCCGTGGGCTTATATGTTGTTAAGGACTTGTCTAGGAGTTTTATACGTATGCATGTAATCCTAGTTTCATTTCTATAGTTTTTACATGCATGACAAGTAAAAATGAGTAAGGAAAAGGTTTAGGGAAGTCTCATACTTACTTGTTTCAAGAAAACGTGGTAATGACTATGGATTAGGACCTCTAGATGCCGGGCTCTTCTTATACGTGACCTAGGATGATCTTGGTTGGTCTTGAATGCTAAAATATCTTGAATAGCATGCACTAAATGCTTGGTGAAGACCAAGAATGCGTAGAAGTAAATGCTTGGTCTTGTCTAGGTGTTTTGTTGTGGGAATACCCGAATGTGGAGGTGTGAGTGATATGTGAAGTTTAAGTGTTTAGCTAAATATCAAGTTGGGGATTGTATGTGTGGCTTAGGGGCTTTCCATGGCAAGAGAGAGAGGTGTATGAGATATGAAAATCTAACAAGGTACTTCACATCACTAGTTCCTAGGATTTAAGGTACAAGGTTTTAATTACTCACATTGTACACTTGACCCCAAATACTCTTCATGCCGTCGCATATAGGCATGTCAAAGGGGAAAAATTGTGTTTGCATGGTATTAGTAATAAATGAAAATGTTGTACAAAGCAAAATGGAGTGTGGTTTGGTTCTATCATACGTCTAAGGTAAAGGATGTGTGCTAGGTGTCTTGTTTTCCTTATACTTGCATAACGAAGTTAGTACATTCCTTAAATGCTAAATTGTACATGGTGTCTTGGTTTTGGGCATGTAGCCGGCGGTTTTGGCTTAGTCAAGGGAAAAAAGAGTGCTCAAATAGTGTATTATTTAATGTAGTGTGTTGTACCAAGTCTAGAAAGTCAAATGTAATTTTGGTAAAGGTTTTAGGTATGTATGTTATGCATGTTGTATATATTCGGCTAACAAGTGAGTGCAAGGTAGTTCTATGTTTAAATCCTATGTCTAAGTATAGTTACTAGGTGTGTAGGTATAGTATTGTGTGAGTAGGTTTAAGTCTAGGTTGATTTTGGTTAAGTTTGGGATCCTTGGTGAAAGTATGGTCATTTAAATAAGAGTATAATTTACTTTATAAAAAGCAAAACAACTTAGTTTAAATAAGTTGGGATGGTTATAGGTAATGTCTAATAATAAAAACAGTTAAGGTCGTATCGTAGTATCATTCATGAGGTGAGGAATATATATATATATATATATATATATATATATATATATATATATATATATATATATATATATATATATATATATATATATATATATATATATATATATATACGTATATATATATATATATTAAAGCTTAAAATAGTTCTTAGGTAAATGTTATTAATTGTGATCATGAGTTTGGATAAATCAATATGATGAATGCTTATGATTATAAGTTCAGGTGGCTTAAATGTCCAAAAGTAGTGATTCTTTACTGTCTGCATGTCCATATAATGTAGTCATACAAATGTGGTTGTGTTCTTATGATTAAATACTCATAATCATAATGTAATGCTATGTGATTAAATGTTTCCATATTCTGATGATTAAAATAATGTATGCTCATGTATGATGCATATGATTGCTCATTAGTTTTCATGCAAAGGTGGTAATATATACATATATCATGAGGTGACGTGTACAATGATGACATTGTCAAAACCTAAAATTTACAGGTTTTACAGCATTAACCCATTATTTTAGATTTGTCCTCAAAGCTTAAGATGACGTTACTACTCAGGTGAACAGGTGTGGGTACTTAGCTCTAAATGAGTCTTTGCGTTCCCAAGTGAAGTCAGGACCTTTCCTAGGGTTCTATCGTATCTTAACTAACGGGATTTGGCTTCGCTTTAGCTTCTTGACTACTCTCTCCATGACTTCTACCGGCTCTTCTATGAATTGAAGTTTGTCATCAAAGTGGACTCCCTCTAATGGCATGGCTAGCGGTTCATCCGCGTAGCATTTCTTCAGGTTCAAGACATGGAATGTAGAGTGTACCCGACTCAACTGCTGGGGCAACTCTAAATGATAAGCGACTTCAACGATTCTGGCAATCACTTTGAAAGGTCCTACGTAACGTGGATTTAGTTTCCCACGTTCCCCAAATCGTACAACGCCCTTCCAAGGTGATACCTTTAGCATAACATGGTCACCTACTGCAAATTTCATAGGTTTCCGTTTCCTGTCTGCATAGCTCTTCTGTCTATCTTGGGCAGCCTGAATTCGTTGTTTGATGAGAGTGATCTTCTCAGTCGTCTCTTGGATTAGTTCGGGTCCAGTCAGCTGAAATTCCCCCACCTCTGCCCATCATACGGGTGATCTACAATTGCGGCCATAGAGGGCCTCAAATGGTGCTGCTTTGATACTGGCATGGTAGCTGTTGTTGTAGGAGAATTCAACTAGTGGCATATGTTCGACCCATCCTTTCCCAAAGTCGATCACGCATGCCCTTAGCATGTCTTCTAGGGTTTGGATTGTTCGTTTACTCTGACCGTCAGTCTGTGGATGATTTGCGTTGCTCATGTCCAAGTTTGTTCCTAAACTTCGTTGGAAAGCCTTCCAAAAGTTTGACGTAAATCTACCAATTCGATCACAAATTATTGAGACTGATATACCATGTCTAGTCACGATTTCCTTTAGGTACAGCTTGGCTAACTTGTTCAGAGAGACATTTTCTCTGATGGGCATGAAATAACCTGATTTTGTGAGTCGATCAACGATTACCCAAATTGTGTCGTAATGTAAGATGAAGTAGGAAGTTTGGTAATGAAGTCCATGGTGATGTTGTCCCATTTCCATTTTGGTATTTCGGGTTGGACTAACAAACCGGATGGCCTCTGATGTTCTGTCTTCACTCTGGCACAAGTCAGAAATTTCTTCCCAATATAATTTATTCACGTCCTGATACATCTTTTTAGATTCGGGTTGTATGGAGTACCTGGACTTATGAGTTTCGTGCATGATCACGTTTCTCAAGTCTCCATAACATGGTAACCAACTTCTTTCGTGCAAACATAACGTTCCGTCTACTCTAGCTTCCAACTTCTCCTTGCTTAGGTCAGTCCTAAGCATTCCCCCTATGTCTTCCTTTCTGATGTTTCCAGGCTTATGTGCTTGGAGTTGAGCCTCTAATATCTGCTTGGGTAGATCCAAGATAATGGTCATAACTACGGCTCGAACTCTCATGGGAGGATCAGTTCCCTTTTGGCTTAGTACATCTGCAACTACGTTGGCTTTACCTGGGTGGTATTTGATGTCACAGTCGTAGTCACTGAGCAGCTCTATCCAACGACGTTGCCTCTTGTTCAGCTCCTTCTGGTCCAGGATATGTTGCAAACTCTTGTGATCGGTATGCACTGTGCACATTGTTCCATACAGGTAGTGTCTCCAAATCTTCATGGCAAAAACTACAAATCGAAGCTCTATATCATGAGTAGAGTAATTCTGCTCGTGCTTCTTCAATTGTCTTGAAGCATAGGCAATAACTTTATGTCTCTGCATTAATACAGCTCCTAAGCCCTTGTGTGAGGCGTCACAGTAGACAATGAAGTCTTTGTTGCCTTTTGGTTGGGCTAAAATGGGTGCACTGTACAATTTCTGCTTAATGTTTTGGAATGCAGCCTCTTCTTTTTCTCCCCAAACAAATTTTATGCCTTTCTGAGTAAGCTTCGTCATAGATTTAGCTATCTTAGAAAACCCTTCTATAAATCTCCAGTAGTAACCGGCAAGATCTAAGAATTGGCGAATCTCCTTTGGTGAAGTGGGTGATGCCCAATCCTTCACGGATTCGACTTTCGCGGGGTCCACTTGAATTCCTTTGTTATCGATCACATGACCGAGGAAATGCACTTTAGGAATCCAAAAATCACACTTTGAGAATTTTGCGTACAACTTCTCTTCCTTAAGTAATTTTAGCACTTGAGCAAGATGTTCTCCGTGCTCTTGCTCATTTTTGGAATAGATGAGTATGTCGTCGATAAACACGATCACGAACTTATCCAGATAGGACATGCACACTCGATTCATGAGGTCCATGAATATGGCTGGAGCGTTGGTCAGTCCAAATGGCATGACTTGAAATTCATAATGACCGTAACGAGTTCTGAAAGTTGTTTTCGGTATGTCTTCTTCTCTGACCCTCAACTGGTGATACCCGGATCGTAGGTCGGTCTTGGAGTATACACTTGATCCTTGTAACTGATCAAATAGGTCGTCGATTCGTGGTAGTCGGTAACGATTCTTCACAGTCAACTTGTTCAATTATCTGTAATCGATACACATTTGAAAAGATCCATCTTTCTTTTTGACAAAAATCACTAGAGCTCCCCAAGGTGAGGAACTGGGTCTGATAAAACCTTTGTCTGACAATTCTTGAAGTTGTTCAACGAGTTCTTTCATCTCGGTTGGTGCTAATCGGTATGGTGCTTTAGCTACAGGTGCAGCTCCTGGTATCAAGTCGATTTGAATTCCACTTGACGAGTCGGAGGTAAACCAGGTAAGTCGTCTGGGAAAACTTCGGGATAATCATGGACAATTCGCACGTCCTTGATTTGTTTCTTCTCTGGTTCCTCTTCTTTGTCGGATTTTATAATATGTGTTAAAAAGATATGGCATCATTTTAGTATATACTTTTGGAATTTAGTGCACGAGGAACACTCAGTCTGGTGTCAGTTCTATCTGAATTTCCTTCTCCTCGGATAATTAGATTTTCTTTTCCCCATGGTATACGGACTAGCTTTTCGTCGCACACAATGTTGCGTGATATTTGGCTAACCAGTCCATACCAATGATGACGTCGAAACTACCCAAAATTCCAGGTATCAAATGAATATCGAATGGATAATTTAGAAGATTTAAGGTACAACCTCTTAAAATAGTGTTAGTTTCAATGATTTTACCATCTGCTAACTCGACTCTGTAACAGTCATCTAACGGTGTAGGTGCGATGTCTAGTAAGCTACTAAACTATGTGGATATGAAACTCCTATCGGCTCCCGTATCAAATAAAATAGTTGCATAGCGACTGTTTAGAAGGAACGTACCGGTAACCACATTGGAGTCGGGGTTGGTCTTGGTGTATCCTATCACATAGACTCTAGACGGTGCTCCACCTCTGTTCTCGTTCCTAACTACTCGCTTTGGGCAATCAGGTTTGATGTGCCAGATTTCCCTGCAACCATAGCAACGAACTTCCCTACGAGCCATGCTACCGCTGCCAGTGTGCTGGCGGTTTCCCTGCTGTCCATTTCCACGGAAGTTCTGAATCTTGCCATTGTAGGGCCTGTAGTTGGTACTGGAGTTGTTCCTGATGGCCGGAGCATGGGAGTTGCCCTGTCCAGGTCTTCGGCATTCAGCAGTAGAGAAATGATGGAAATTTCACTTGGAGCACTTTGGCTTGTTGCCTGCATATGGTGGTGGTGCTGAGGAAATAGCACTACAGATCTGGCCCAAGTTTTGTCTCTTTGGTGGTTGGGCCTGGTGATGACCACGGTAGTTCTCCTCAACTTTTCTCTTGTACTCAGACTGCCTAAGCACATGATCACTGATAGGTGTGTAAACACCCATCTTTTCTACCACGTAAGTACAATAATAACCGGACCAAAACGTGTATTTATGTCTTTTATGTCGGAATTATGCGCGGTTTGTGTTTTTGTTGTAATTTAGGACGAAAAGGTGAAAAGTGGAGAAAACACGGACATTCACGGGCATTTACGGACTTTTATTGAAGAAAAGGATGAAAGACGAAGTCAAGAAGTCAAAAGTGCAAAAAGAACGGAAGTCCACGACCAATTCTGAAGATTTATCGAGGAAAAAGTCAAAAGACGGAAGTTTATCAAAAGCCGAAGAATTCAAGTTTATTTTATTGAAGAATTTAAAGACGAGTTCGAAGAAATCCCGAAGCCAAAAGTCCCTTAAGTCCAAGTTTAAAGAAGATTAGAAGAAAAGGACTAATGACACAATTAATGAAGATTAATAAAAGGAGGGACTTAAGCTTGTAATTAAGGAGAAATGAAAGAGGGGAGGAAGCTTCCTTAATCCTCCCCTATAAATAGTCAATAGGATAGTCATTTCTTTCTTGTTGTCTAATAGTGACAATTAGACCTTCCACCATTTACTTATCTTGTCATTTACATATCTTGTCAATTTAAATTCATGTTATGCACCTTAATTACCATTTAATTCCAAGTAAGTTTTCATTTTAATTCTTGTCAAATCTTTACTTTATTTTGTTAATCTATCATCTACCTTTCTTTATCTTTGATTTGTTGTGTTTATGTTTATGTTCATGTTCATGCTTTTATTTTGATCCAAATTGGTTTTTGATTATTGTTGTTAAAGTTGTTTGATTTCGTGTTTTAATTGTTTGTTGATGTTACTGTTGATTCGTTACTATTTTTATTGAATTGTTTGTGTTTGATTTTGGTTAGTTTTTGTTTAGATCTGCTGTTACTGTATCTCCTTGTTCTTCGGGAGTGTTTGCTTTGTTTCTGATCTTTCCAGGAAAAGTTCCAAACCAAGAAGGAGGGAAAGTGCTCATTCGGAACTTCCAAAGTTTCGAATCAAGGTTTCATCCGGAAGATTTTTGGGTCAGCAAAACTTCCGAGTCAAGCTGTTCATCCGGAACATTCAAAGTTCCGGACGAAGGAAAACTTCCGACTCAAGAACCATTCATTCGGAACTTCCAAAGTTCCGAACCAGAAAAGCTTCATTCGGAACTTAAAAGTTCCGGATCAAGCACTGTTCATTCGGAACTTAAAAGTTCCTGATCAGTGGGTATTCATTCGGAAGTTTCCAAAGTTCCGAACCAAGAGTAGTTCATTCGGAACTTAAAAGTTCCGAATAAACTTCCGGATCAAGGGGCAACTTCCGACTCAAGAGGTGTTCATTCGGAAGTTCTAAACTTCCGAATCAAGGGGCTTCACTCGAAAACTTCCGAATCAAGGGTGACAAAATACTTCCGAATCAAGGCAAGATTTAGAGTTCCGAATCAGTAAAGTTCCGAACGAAGGATTGTTTTGGATAAGTGACATATTCAGATCAATTAGTTCCGGATCAAGGATTTTGGTAATATTCCAAGTGAAGAAGAATCATTTCAACCGAAGGTGACATTCCGGACGAGTGATTGTTCCAAACGAAGGTTTATTCCGAATGAGCTGTATTCAGGTTCTTATTAGCTTTTGTCTTTGATTTTTATTTTCAAGCTTTATTTTTCCTGCCTTTTATTTAATTGCATTTTAAGATTATTTGCCTTAGCTTTATTTTAGTTTTACCTTAGTTTAAGTTTTAGTCGCATTTTAAGTTTGCCTTAGTTAGATTTAAGTTTGCGTCATTTACTTTAGTGCCCTTTAATTTCAGTCATGTTTTTAAATACTTGTACCTTTATTTTAATTAGACTTAGATTTACTTTAAGAGCACCTTTACTTTTAAGTCTTTGCACATTTAATTAAAAACAACCAAAAATATTCTTTTTCACCAAAGATCAACTGAGTCACACATAGGGCCTAGATCAATTCGTTAAGATACCGAGAACACGAACTTAATCTTTAATTTTTACACGGGCAAAAGCCAGTTATCAAATGGCGCCGCTGCCGGCTCTTTTCGTTAAGATCAATAGTTTTTTGTGAGAGACACGTTGCTTTTTGGGATCCGTTCACTTGTGAACGTTATTTTTCTTGCATAAAAAATTTAAAAAATCATAAAAATTAAAAATTGATAAAAAACTATAAAAATCAAAAATTTCAAAAATCCAAAAAGATTTTATTTTTATTGTGTATATATATTGTCTTTGTGTTTGGTTTTGTTTTCTTTTGCATTTTCAGGTGTATGCGTACTAGATCTTCTAATTATCAAGAGCCCGAGCCTCAAGAAGATTTAGATATTGCAGGTGTTAACAACAACAACATTCCACCGAACCTCAATAATAATAATAATAACAACAATGCTCTTCCACAACCCGATCTTCGGACCATGGAAGAACTTTGTCAACCAACAATGTTTGGCCGAGGAGGACCGATTGCGCCGATGCAAATCAACGCTCCTGAGTTTTCGTTGAAGCACCACATGATTCACCAAGTACAAACAAACCCTTTTAGAGGATTGCCTGATGATGATGCCAACAAACACCTCGACAAGTTCATTACAATCACCCAAAGCATGAAGTTGCCTGGTGCCACGATGGATGTTCTCCGCCTACAACTCTTTCCACATACTTTATCGCATCATGCCGAGAAATGGTTTGATCGTCTCCCGAAGAATTCTATTCACACTTGGGATGATATGACTCAACGATTTTTATCGCGCTACTTTCCACCATCCATGGTCACAAGCCTTCGCAATCAGATCAGCGGTTTCATGCAAGACCCTGATGAATCTCTTTTTGACGCTTGGGAGAGATATAATGTCTTGATCGATAGATGTCCAAACCACAACATGCTTCCCGTCGCATTGATTGATACTTTCTACAACGGTTTGACTTTTCGAGATCGTGATACGATTAATGCAGCCGCCGGTGGCACATTCATGAAAAGGAGACCCGAGGAGTGTAGAGCGTTAATTGAGAACATGACTACTCACCACAAGAACTGGGATTCCTCTGCATCTTCTAGGAACAACCCGAGAGTCAATGTTTCCTCTACCTCAGCAAACCCTGAGATGACCGAACTCACCCGCATGATGGCTGAAATGAGCAAAAGTATTACGCTTCTCGCTTCAAACCAACAACAACAACAAGTTAAAGCGGTTGCTAATCCTTGTGAAACATGTGGCGGTCCTCACTCATACACCGATTGTCCTTCGACACAAGGAAATCCGGAAAATGTGTATGCTGCTTACGGTAATTATTCACCGGAAAATTACCAAGCTAGACAACAAGGGGATAGAAATCTGCTGAGCTACCGTTCCAACAACTACCTTTCACCCGGTTTTTCTCCTCAAAACCAAAATCCCGCCAACAACTACAATAGAAGCAACCAAATCCCACCTCGTGCTTCTAACCCTTATCAACCACCCACCCAACAACACCCACCCATTAATCCCGATGTTGACACCATCATGAGAACTCAAGGTGAGCAAATCAAGAATCTATAGAGCCAAATAATCAATTTGAAAGGAGATATCTTGAAGCAAGGTAATGACATCAGAACCGAGGTTCGTGATAATCTTCAATCCTCCTTCATCACTCAAACAACTGAATTAAAGAATCTATTGGCTAGTTTCTTGCCCGAAGCTCAACCTTCTTCTTCTTCGGGTTCTCTACCTTCAAACACAGTCACCAATCCGCGAGCTAATGTGAGTGCTATAACTACGCGTAGTGGAATTACCATTGTCAATCCACCTGACCCACCACCATCAACTACACCTCCTCCACCACCATATATCCCTACTCCTCCTACACCTAGTGTTAGTACACCATTACCGTCTCCGCCTCGTCATGACGATGTATCTCGGAAGGACCCTTCAACATCACAACCTTCACCATCTCCCTATCAACCCAGAATCCCATACCCTTCTCACATAGGCAAGACCAACGAGCTAACCAAGAATGACTGTCAAGTATCGAAATATGTGGATAGGCTATCTAAAATGACCATCAACATTAGCCTTGTTGAAGCACTTTGCCACATGCCGAAATTTGTCAAAGCATTCAAGGAATTGCTTAGCAAGAAAGAGAAGCTGATTGAACTCGCCAACACACGATTAAATGAAAACTGCTCTGCAGTCCTTCTTAGAGAACTTCCGGAAAAACTTGGAGATCCCGGTCGTTTTGTGTTGCCTTGCGTGTTCAACAAAACTGAAGAATTTACTGCCCTTGCTGATCTCGGGGCTAGTATTAATTTAATGCCACTGAGTGTTTGGAAAACACTAACATTACCTGACCTCATTCCAACAAAGATGACTCTCGAACTTGCAAATCGCACTCTCGCTTACCCCGTTGGTATAGCCGAAGACGTGTTTATCAAAGTTGGCACTTTTACTTTCCCGATCGATTTTGTCGTAGTTGATTATGAAATGGACCCTCGTATTCCTCTAATACTTGGTCGGCCATTTTTGAGAACCGGACGAGCTTTAGTGGATGTGGCCGAAGGTGAGTTAATCTTACGGGTCAGGGATGATTCAAAAGTTTTTAAAATGGGGAAGCTTACAGGCAAATCCTTTGGAGGACGAGAATCAGTGAATATGATTAATGTGCTCGATGACTTTACCGTCTACGACAATCCTCTATTTGACTCTTGCATTGATAATCCACTCTTTGACGATGATGTGGATGATTCTCGTTCCACTTTTGACGTTTCTCCCTTTTATGCTTCTTCACCGGTCTTCGATGCTTATGATGATGATGATTCTAGCTCAGATTCGGATGATTTTGATTGTACTTCTGAGTATCCCGAGCTGCCCACTTTCGATGATTTCGATGAGGTCGATACTCTCTCGAGCGATTCTTCACATGATGAAGATCCTCCACCATCACTCGATCCTACTTTGGACGATTATTCATTTGAGGAAGATTTCTCTGAATTTCTCAACACATACTTCCCTCATGATAGTGATGCTCCTCCTTTGGACTTTGAAGATTATCGCCTTGATCCTACTTTGGATTTGAAGAGCATTTTGTCCAAGGAAAAGAAACCGGTCGACACCGAAATCCATTGCACTTATGATTTGACACCTCTTTGTCCCACTTCTGAGGACGAGGTTGTGCTTCTTTGCGGATCTTCTTCACACTCGGCTGAGCCTGAGTGCTATTTTCTCCTAAAGGAAAAGGTGTTCGACCCCGGTATTGAAGTCTTTAAGCCATCTCAGTATCCACCTGATGAAATAAAAGGAAAAATCTTTGGAACTATTGAAGACATGCTTGCACCGCACCATACTTGCTTCCACCATGCTCCATCGCTGCTTAAGGGAACCCTGCCACTTCTTCTTTGGCGTGCCTTGTTCGCCTTAAGCTCTTGCTTATTGATGGATGAAAACTATGTCTTTGATCCTGGTGGATTTGTTTCATGCTACTTCCGTTGATGATCAAGGTCGAGTTAGGCTCACGACTCGGTTAACAAAAATCAAGCGCTTCTTGGGAGGCAACCCATGCATCTATCTTTTCGCTTTCTTTATCATAAGTGTAGGGGGGACACTTTGGTTTGCTATTTCCTCTCCTCACTTCTTAATCAGGGATTCGAGCTTCAACGATCCACTCTTGATGATTCTTGACGACCCGTGATGCCGCGTTCCATTATCCCGGTTCTATCCTAAACTCTTTTCGATTCACTATTTTATATATTTTCTCAATATTAAAATAGGAATCTCTTTAGTTATCCTTTCCTTAACGAGATTTAAACAACGTGCACAATGTCCTAAGTGTAGGGGAGTTTACTCCCATATGCTTAAACATTGAGGACAATGTTTATCTTAAGTGTAGGGGGACTTCTATCGAAGTTAAGTGGTCTTTTCCTTGTATTTGTCCTCATTTTATCCGGAAAATCAATTTTTCGACATTTTTTCAAAATTTTTGATCTATTTTGGCCTATTAGTTTTTCCTTTGTATAGTTATTTTCTTTCTTTGCTAGAATAAATCTTTGAATAAGTGGTTTTAATTTTCAAACGTTGTGAATCTTTTGACTCAATCCGAGTTCACTCTAGCTAGTATCCTTAACATGTTTAAGTCAAGTTTTGCTAGGCTTTTATATAGGGAGCTATAAAACGCGAAAGTCTTAACTCTCACGGGTTAAGAACAAGAACTTTTCGCAAGTTCCTATAATTGATCCTAGAGAGTCGTTTATCAAGGGAACTTTAAAATGCGATTTCTAAAACTTGAAAAAGTCTAAGAATTTGCAAGATCCTATAGGCGACTCGAAAACCCAAAACTTTGATTTAATAGGCTAAGTATCCACGAGTCTCATTACTTGAGATTTTAAACTGTGGAGAACGAGAGATGATAGAGCCAATTATAAGTCCGGTATTCTTTCGTGAATTTATGTGAGTTAATTATGAGCCTATTCTCCCATCGCTTGCTAATAATTTATCTGCTAATAAATAAGGTTGTACGATTTGAAAAGTTACTTAGCTTCTAGCCCCAGATCGTTTAAAAGTTGCTCGGTATGGATTAGAGTTCATAGCCAAGGCATAACTTATTGAAGCGGGACGCGAAGATTGGCGAGTCCGAAAAGGCCCTAACAAGGCATGAGGGCTATATTTTGTTGCTCAAGATCCAAAGTGATGTGAAGAATCATTTATCGAAAATCAATATGAAGGATCGAGACACACGAAGTAAAGCAAAATTCCCTAAAAGTCATGGAGAAGTGTATCCGAAAAGACCCTAACAAGGTATGAGGATAAATAGATCCAAGTCATAAAAGGAGGCGGATCGTTGTATATCAAAGTCCAAAATAAAGATTGGAGAAAAATGAAGAAGTCGTGGTCCAAGTATGAATCTCTCAAAACTTCAAAGTGAAGAATTCCTATTATGAAGAGAAGACCATTATTTCATGAACGTCTCTCAAGATTTGAAGTATGAAGTCGCTGCCAAATATCGGTCCGAGAAAGGTCTCAAATCGCGAAGCGAGTTATGCCAAGATATGAACTTTATGAGGTCCCGAGAAGCAGTTTTAAAAGATTTGGTCCTTTAGCTAACTATTGATTAAATCGTTCACTTTATTTTCAGACTAAATAACTATTGAAATAAGTCAAACAATGCATCCTCGTGATCATTCAAGACAACAATAAAATATAAGAGAGACCCCTAGGAATAAGGGAGTCTAAGTGAATAATTGGCCCACATGAATTCGTGTTAGTTTACTAACTTATAATAACAATGATCTCGTTTTTAAGCTTGGTTTGGAGAAAGTGAAAACTTGAGGATGATGATTATTCATGACATTTTCAAAACCCAAGGTATGCTTTTGATTTCTTTATTTTGTATGTCTTTAATTTTCTATCTCTTAAATAAAGGCCAACGTGGATTGATTATGATGAAAAGTGTAATCTTGCTTTGTAACTAATGCATTGCATGAGGACATTGCAATGGTCAAGTGTAGGGGATTTGATAGGTGTGTAAACACCCATCTTTTCTACCACTTAAGTACAATAATAACCGGACCAAAACGTGTATTTTATGTCTTTTATGTTGGAATTATGCGCGGTTTGTGTTTTTGTTGTAATTTAGGACGAAAAGGTGAAAAGTGGAGAAAACACGGACATTCACGGGCATTTACGGACTTTTATTGAAGAAAAGGATGAAAGACGAAGTCAAGAAGTCAAAAGTGCAAAAAGAACAGAAGTCCACGACCAATTCTGAAGATTTATCGAGGAAAAAGTCAAAAGACGGAAGTTTATCAAAAGCCGAAGAATTCAAGTCTATTTTATTGAAGAATTTAAACACAAGTTCGAAGAAATCCCGAAGCCAAAAGTACCTTAAGTCCAAGTTTAAAGAAGATTAGAAGAAAAGGACTAATGACGCAATTAATGAAGATTAATAAAAGGAGGGACTTAAGCTTGTAATTAAGGAGAAATGAAAGAGGGGAGGAAGCTTCCTTAATCCTCCCCTATAAATAGTCAATAGGATAGTCATTTCTTTCTTGTTGGCTAATAGTGACAATTAGACCTTCCACCATTTACTTATCTTGTCATTTACATATCTTGTCAATTTAAATTCATGTTATGCACCTTAATTACCATTTAATTCCAAGTAAGTTTTCATTTTAATTCTTGTCAAATCTTTACTTTATTTTGTTAATCTATCATCTACCTTTCTTTATCTTTGATTTGTTGTGTTTATGTTTATGTTCATGTTCATGCTTTTATTTTGATCCAAATTGGTTTTTGATTATTGTTGTTAAAGTTGTTTGATTTCGTGTTTTTAATTGTTTGTTGATGTTACTGTTGATTCGTTACTATTTTTATTGAATTATTTGTGTTTGATTTTGGTTAGTTTTTGTTTAGATCTGCTGTTACTTTATCTCCTTGTTCTTCGGGAGTGTTTGCTTTGTTTCTGATCTTTCCAGGAAAAGTTCCGAACCAAGAAGGAGGGAAAGTGCTCATTCGGAACTTCCAAAGTTCCGAATCAAGGTTTCATCCGGAAGATTTTTGGGTCAGCAAAACTTCCGAGTCAAGCTGTTCATCCGGAACATTCAAAGTTCCGGACGAAGGAAAACTTCCGACTCAAGAACCATTCATTCGGAACTTCCAAAGTTCCGAACCAGAAAAGCTTCATTCGGAACTTAAAAGTTTCGGATCAAGCACTGTTCATTCGGAACTTAAAAGTTCCGGATCAGTGGGTATTCATTCGGAAGTTTCCAAAGTTCCGAACCAAGAGTAGTTCATTCGGAACTTAAAAGTTCCGAATAAACTTCCGGATCAAGGGGCAACTTCCGACTCAAGAGGTGTTCATTCGGAAGTTCTAAACTTCCGAATCAAGGGGCTTCACTCGGAAACTTCCGAATCAAGGGTGACAAAATACTTCCGAATCAAGGCAAGATTTAGAGTTCCGAATCAGTAAAGTTCCGAACGAAGGATTATTTTGGATAAGTGACATATTCAGATCAATTAGTTCCGGATCAAGGATTTTGGTAATATTCCAAGTGAAGAAGAATCATTTCAACCGAAGGTGACATTCCGGACGAGTGATTGTTCCAAAGGAAGGTTTATTCCGAATGAGCTGTATTCAGGTTCTTATTAGCTTTTGTCTTTGATTTTTATTTTCAAGCTTTATTTTTCCTGCCTTTTATTTAATTGCATTTTAAGATTATTTGCCTTAGCTTTATTTTAGTTTTACCTTAGTTTAAGTTTTAGTCGCATTTTAAGTTTGCCTTAGTTAGATTTAAGTTTGCGTCATTTACTTTAGTGCCCTTTAATTTCAGTCACGTTTTTAAATACTTGCACCTTTATTTTAATTAGACTTAGATTTACTTTAAGAGCACCTTTACTTTTAAGTCTTTGCACATTTAATTAAAAAAAACCAAAAATATTCTTTTTCACCAAAGATCAACTGAGTCACACATAGGGCCTAGATCAATTCGTTAAGATACCGAGAACACGAACTTAATCTTTAATTTTTACACGGGCAAAAGCCAGTTATCAATCACGTCCCCGTTTGTTCATCAATTCCGTGGCAAATTCTATGGCACCCTCTATCGTAGTGGGTTGGGATGCGAGTACACTGTCATGAACAGAGTCAGGAAGTCCACTGACGTACTTTTCTATCTTGTCCTTCACGTCTGGGAACATCCGAGTACACATCAAAGTTAACTCCTGAAATCTCTAATTGTAAGTTGTGATGTCATGATTTGAGCATTTGAGGTTCCACAAGTCAATCTCTAGTTTCTTGATTTCACCACGAGGACAGTATTTCATGGTAAGTCTTTCTTTAAATGCATTCCAGGTCATCCCATAGGCTTCATCATGCCCAAGGGTAGCAACTAGAGAGTTCCACCAGGTAAGAGCATGTTCCAAGAGAGTACATGTGGCAAATTTCACCTTGTTTTCTCCGGTGCAATCACTAATACGGAACACTGTCTCGGTCCTTTTGAACCATTGCATGAGTCCTACTACCCCTTCCTTGCCCTTGAAGTAACTAGGCTTGCATTTCAGGAAGTCGGGATGGGTACATCCTCTGGCAGTTCGATCTCTGGCATTTGAGTTTTGACTGTCGCCCTGGTTTCCGCTGGGGTGTGTTTCCCTGGCGGCTAGGGCATCAGCAATGCCTTGACCGATAAGCACTCTAGGTTGTGCTTCTGAAATAGTCGCTGAGGGAGTAGCGTCGGGATTCTGTCGAGTGACTCTTTGTACATTGTTCAATCATACACAAAGATGAGATTTATTAGTTGGTCAGTAGGATTATTATATTAAGCTGCATGAAAATGGGTATGCATAGAATTCATAACAAATTGGATAACCTGTCAAGAGTTCATAATAATATAAATTCAAACAAACAAGTAAGTGATAATATGTCAATACTGGTGAACATCAATATGATACAAATACAACCAATCTAAGACAGAGATACCACAATCCTGTCTGAGATAGTGGTACACATGTTTGTAGTATAACAAAAGATAACCTACCTACTAAGGTTAGGTGCTACGATACTGATACAACTGAAACGAAAATATAAGTACAAAAGACCTAAATCATGCGAGCTGAGATGCAACTCAATGATTTCCATGATGTACAAAGGAATCTAACCTACACAAGTATGGCTGTCTACAGGTGCGGGTGGTCCAGCTGGTGGTGTGGGTGCACGATCATCCTGTATGCGAATCATCGCCCTCCTAGTCTCTCGGGAGAATCTCATGGTCTCGAGCAATTGATGCTGGTGTGCAGTATCGGCTGTAACACCCCATTTTGATAAATGGAATGTCACGCGTAATTATGGCGTGTCATCAAAGCATACAAGGATAAATGTCTGAAACATTACATGACCATAGGGATAACCAGAATCAAACATCGGTTCCCATACATAAGCCCAAAACATAAATAAAGTAAATGAACAAAAAGGAAGACTAAACAAGCATAAATATGAAGGCAAGAGGAGAAGGAATCTAAGGTAGCTCCCATCCTATGCGTGTCCTCCAAATGCTCCAGTCAGTCCTAGAGTACCTGCCGTTTTGGGACATGGAAAGGAAAGTAACGGCTGAGCAAAACGCTCAGTGCACGGATATAGACATAGTATGAATGACTAAAACATAATAAAGACTTATTAGCAGCGGAAATGTATAAGTCCTGGAAAACCTAGAACATGTTCATAAAACTGGTTTTATAGTTTGAAAAGCCTTATGTTTATCTTATGAAAACTGTTTAACATATTTTACCATTAGCCAATATAGGTCATGAAAATCCACCGTGCATGAATACTTGGAGGGGTGACCTCAACATGCAAATTTGAGGGGCTGCCTCTATTTTAATATACTGGTTCTGGGTAGGAGGGATCAGCTCCTTGTGAAGGATGCAAGACACACACCACATTCAGCATGAAATCTTGACTGAAACATGTAACTAGGATGCACCCATACGCCCCACATGATAAATATAATATAAATGGCCAAAAGCTGAAGGGACGCCACGAGCAATCACTCCGCCGTGGTGAAGTCATAACATCAGTGCCTCTAATGTTATGGTTATGGTACCTCCATAACTAGGTGAAACTGGTCATGCATGTATATGGCTATAGGTATTCTTAATTAAACATAAGCAAATCAAACACATAACTTATACTACGGGAAAACATTTGGCTGCATACGGGGAATCCTAATAAGGAAAGAATGTCCATACTGAAAGGACAGGAATCCGTACCTTATGTCCAATGAACGAAGAAGATGAACTGAGAGGAATCCTACTTCCGTATCACTAATGCTACATGAATACATACGTGAATAAGTATCTGACTACTAAATACGTAACTGGTTTCATATCATGTCTTAGCTTATTTTATATGTTCATATCATGTTTCACTGTTTAAAGCCTTAAACTGTGTTATCTTATATTCTGTCTATTCTGATTAAGTATTTCTAGTATTTCATGTATTATTATACTTACTGTGTAATAATAAGTAACTTTCTAAAAATAGCAGGTTTGCTAAAATAGAAAGTTTCCAAAAATAGAAAGTTACCAAAAATAGAAAGTTTCCAAAAATAGAAAGTTTCCAAAAATAGAATTACTGCTTAAAATAGATAAGTTTCTAAAAATAGAACGTTTCCATAAATAGATTAGCTGCCTTATTTAATTAAGTTTCTAAAAATAGAAAGTTTCTATAATTAGAAATAAGCTGGTTTTTCTTATTATGGGTGGCGGCCAAAAGAGGGAAAAGGAAGAGAATTAGGGTTTTTGATGTTTTCCTGTAAAGTGAAAAATGACATGTATTTCCTTAGTTTTTCTTGTTTAGTAAAAATTGATGGGCTAAGCCCATTATTCCTCCCTAATTTCGTGGTAAGGGGGCCCACATGGGGTAACCCGATCATTTTCCGTGTCTAATTAATAAGTGTGTTCTCGTGTTCGTGTTTTACGTGTTTGTTCGTGTTTATTTGTGTTCGCATTTTGTGTGTTCTCGTTAAATAATTACCGTGACCTAATATATTTATTTACGCTCGTAATAAATATATATATGTAATTAATAATAGTTCGTGATTTAATTACGTTCGTGATTTCATGAACGCATGTTCGTGATTAATTATTGTCAAATAATTATTGCGTGTTCGTGCGTAGTAAATACTTATCGTGTACTAACACCTACGTAATACGTAATATCCTAACACGTAATCGTAATCATGCTATAATAGGAAAGTTTTAATCTAGTACGTACGATCTTAAGGGTACTATTCATGATAAAAGCATGCGGGTTTTACAACTCTTCCCCCCTAAAAGAATAATTCGTCCCCGAATTATTGATAACTTAACTGAAAGAGAAACATACCCGAATCAAACTGAGAGGGTATGTAAGATAAATGAACATGCGGGTTTCCTGGCAGAAGGAACGTGGAACGTGACATGTCTTGAAAGGACATGGAACGTGATGTGACTGAAAGGACATATCTAGTTGATAAGAGAAAAACGGATAAAAGTCCGGATGAACTTGTCCGTTCCCAAGTGGCCTCCCTCTTGGAAAGGTTCCTTCAGAAGATCCTGACACTAATGATAAATCTTGGTCCTCCTGACCTTGACTTGAAATACGAAGAAACTCTTGGTTATCAACGGAAGGTAGATCCCCTAAATTCGATCGAGGAAAATAAGAGTTAACGTGCAAGGGTAACTGAAACGTTACGATGCAAGACAATTTGACTTAACTGATCATTAGAAACGATGCGCGAGACATAAAGAAACGTAGTACGTGAAAAATTTCGAACGTGATACGTGAAAATTTTTGAACGTGCTACGTGGAGATATGGCGAGTGTAGTATGAGTAAACATATCGTGATCCATGATACGTGTAACATATCTTGATCATGATATGAGGAATCGTGGAATGAACATGACATGTGAAACACATCGTGATCATAGAATATAATAGCGGTAACGCCAAACGCTACAAGGTGTGACGTGGGATATGACGTGAAACGTCTATCTGATGATGGAGAGTTATACTAAACTTGGGTCTGGTCTCTCAAGTTCTTGCAAAACTTCCCAGAACGAAATGAACGTAAAATCGTAAGCCCATATACGATCATGAACGTGAATAGTGTCATGAACGCGAGCGTGAAAGCAAGTCGTGGAATCAGAATGAAGACGTGAAGTAATTTAGGAGTACAATTGTGAATCTTTGTCTGACCCGATAGCTGAGGGATTACCAAGTGGTCGGATGAGCCTTGGCTGGAACATGTCTGATCAATCTGTTGGTTCTGAAATCCTTGCGGATGTAAGGATTCTGCAGACTTGATCAAACTGTTTGCAATAACCCAGATAGCATCATGCTTCTTCTGAGTTTGCGTTAATCTGGTAACCAAAATCCGTGGAGATCTTGTCCCATTTTAAATTCACAATTTTAGATGATGAAAACATCCCAGTTTGTTGGTGTCCTATCTTAACCTGTTGGTATGTCAAGTACTTAGATATGAACATAACTGTATCTTGCTTCGTAGGACTTGATACATAGGAGTTTGCGAAACTCTGAGTCTCTGAATCTAGACTTCTCCTAGCGTAGGATTTTCTAGAACACCTAATGTAGTGTAGGGTTCTCTCCTTTACGCATAAGCTGAGTCACGGTAAGATTAACCGTAGAAACCCATGTGATTCAGCGTGTCACTGTAATCAAACAGAATTGATATAGGAAATTTTCAGGGTAAAGTTTCTTTTGTCATAGAATTTGCAATATAGTGCAGATATGGTCTTCCTATTCTTCTCTAGGCTTAGAGGAAATTAGGTTATCCTTAACGAAAACGCTGATGAATTTGCTTATGAGTTCATGGAAACTCAATTTATTAAGTCCATAATGCTGTTGGAGCATTGATGAGACTAATTCAAAATCATAAATCTAGCATGACCGAGTCGTGTACGAATAGCAGTCATGGACATGTCCTGCTCTTTCACCTGTCACTGTTGGCAGCATGATCATGAGTTCAATCTTGGAAAAGTGATTAACACTATAAGGTCGATTGGACATGTTGTCAATACGTGGAGGAGAATAATGGTCATGAATAGTGATTTGTTTACGCCGACGGTAGTCGGCACATAATCTCATGGTACCGTCCTTCTCCTTGTAAGTTCTTCTGGAATGTATGGGAAGATTTTGGAATAATCAACTGGCTATGCGTAAAAGACTTAAGTGGTCGTGTCTTACTGACAGCTAGAAAATTTTAGCGACCATGGCTAACAACGCACATGCTTGTAAGCATAGATAATTTGTACAGATTTTCCCGATGGAAAATCAAGCTGAATGTATTCAGGATCCTGAACATTACTGTACATAATTATGAATCGTAGCATGGTGTGCTGTTCATAGTACATAATTAGGATAAAATTCTTCTCGTGTCTGTCCGAGGAAATGCGTTAGCAGCTTGGATCTCATCATTAAGTTGAAGGAAAACCTTCGTATACGTGGGAATACGAAAGGCATCCTTCATGGTCATGAATATTAGAAATATGGTGAAAGAAATGAAAGTGACATCGGCAACGTGACAGTTCTCACTGATGCGCCGGTAATGGTATTGAAATTCTTGTGGCCTGATTAATACATGGCACAACAAAATGGATATACCCTTGGAGGGTACCCTGAATTTCTTAGAAATGTTCCATAGTTGGACGTGAGTCATGTGTCTTGACTCTTGTCTTGGAACTATAAGCATGACATATGTCTTGACTGGTGTCTTGACATGCGTCTTCAAAAAGTATACGTGAGACATGTGTCTTGACTGATGTCTTGACAAGTGTATCGAGACGTAAAACAATAGAACTACAATATTAGGTTATTATGCCAGACTTGGCGGATCGGTTGGACTACTGATCATTTGTATGTCTGATCACGTCCGCGGCCGGAGCCTCGGTTGTGATTTCTAGGATAGTTTCTGTCATAGTAGTGGTTACTATCGTCCTGTCTATCAGTTCTATGACGGTCATTCTCATGACCGTGATTCATGTAACTATTCAGATGAGTGGCCGGCTGGTACCGGTTTGCACTCATATGGCTGAAATGACAGCTGAATGACGTGTGACATGTAACTAAGAATTATGGACAATGATTGATGGGAATCGTCTGATGGTGAAGCATCTTCTCGTCCAATTGCTTTGCTCTTACGCCTTTGTCTTCGTCTTGTAGGATCTCTAGGTTGTGAACAGCATCCGCATCTCGTCGCGTCTCCGAACGTCAGCAGCATCAACCTTTAGTAACATCTCCAAGCTATGAGCGGCATCGGCACTTTTGTAGAATATCAGCAAGTGAACATACGCGTTAGATGATTTAGAATCGACTAGTGAAAACTCGTGAAGTATCGCAAGTGAAATACACATGGATTTAGGTACGTGTAATACACATGGGATACGGTACATGGAGTACACGTTGAATGCACATGAAATGATCGGTATGGGGTCGATCATTTGTCATGATTTAAGGAAAGTATACCGGTTAAACGGTTAGGAAAACCATCATGATAACCTGGCAGTATTAGCATAGACATCATTCTGGTTATAACGGAAACGTTAAAGTGTGGTTACACAAAATTCAACGATGATTTGCCTGACAGCATGATCAATGAAAACCAACCATGACTATCATGAAAGCATGATTCAATGAAATCTAACAATATCTTGCAGGACAACGAAAATAACAAAAGAGGCGTAGAACATAATCAACATGAGGACGGAATTATCATGAAGAAACATGAAACCATCTATCACGAAGAAGTGTATAACATAATCAGCATGAAACTAAAGTTAACCATGACAGTATGAAAACATACTTGACATAAAAACATAATAACTTATGAGGGGACATGAAAAAAAAAATTTCTGCCAATTTAAATCATGAGAAAAATTTTATGCATGAAAAATAGTGCATGAATGCGTAATGTAGTTTATAAAACCTTTATATGTGCGAAGGAACGCCTATGGGTCGGTTCCAAAACAAAAGACATGGCGAGGGGACGCCTATGGTTTGGTCCCAAAGTTAAAAGTTTCGATAAAAGCATATGCGACTAAATAGGGTCAGTCCTGTACCAACCATTACTTAGTCATAATCCCTGCAACAATGATACATGAAACATAAATAAATGAAACTCGTCTGTCAAAACTTATCAGAAAAATTTTTATGTGACTAATTATGAACTACTGGGGTTCAGTCCACATAGCCACAGTTCACGAGGAACATTATGCATGAAACAATGACACATAACTAAATATGAATGACGGTTGTCCATCCATATTAGTAAAACAATATCGATGAAAACATCAAGGTTAAAACCTCAAGGTGCTGAAAACATCATGGTTAAAATAACAATGCGCTGAAAACATCAATACGTGGAATAACAAACGTTGGCTTAGGAAGCTCCTGGCGACTACCCACTAGTCACAGGTCGCGTTTTAGAGCCTACAGGTCGAAGCCTTGGCTCTAATACCATAACTGTAACACCCCATTTTAATAAATGGAATGTCACGCGTAATTATGGCGTGTCATCAAAGCATACAAGGATAAATGTCTGAAACATTGCATGACCATAGGGATAACCGGAATCAAACATCGGTTCCCATACATAAGCCCAAAACATAAATAAAGCAAATGAACAAAAAGGAAGACTAAACAAGCATAAATATGAAGGCAAAAGGAGAAGGAATCTAAGGTAGCTCCCATCCTATGCGTGTCCTCCAAATGCTCCAGTCAGTCCTAGAGTACCTGCCGTTTTGGGACATGGAAAGGAAAGTAACGGCTGAGCAAAACGCTCAGTGCACGGATATAGACATAGTATGAATGACTAAAACATAATAAAGACTTAATAGCAGCGGAAATGTATAAGTCCTGGAAAACCTGGAACATGTTCATAAAACTGGTTTTATAGTTTGAAAAGCCTTATGTTTATCTTATGAAAACTGTTTAACATATTTTACCATTAGCCAATATAGGTCATGAAAATCGACCGTGCATGAATACTTGGAGGGGTGACCTCATCATGCAAATTAGAGGGGCTGCCTCTAATTTAATATACTGGTTCTGGGTAGGAGGGATCAGCTCCTTGTGAAGGATGCAAGACACACACCACATTCAGCATGAAATCTTGACTGAAACATGTAACTAGGATGCACCCATACGCCCCACATGATAAATATAATATAAATGGCCAAAAGCTGAAGGGACGCCACGAGCAATCACTCCGCCGTGGTGAAGTCATAACATCAGTGCCTCTAATGTTATGGTTATGGTACCTCCATAACTAGGTGAAACTGGTCATGCATGTATATGGCTATAGGTATTCTTAATTAAACATAAGCAAATCAAACACATAACTTATACTACGGGAAAACATTTGGCTGCATACGGGGAATCCTAATAAGGAAAGAATGTCCATACTGAAAGGACGGGAATCCGTACCTTATGTCCAATGAACGAAGAAGACGAACTGAGAGGAATCCTACTTCCGTATTACTAATGATACATGAATACATACGTGAATAAGTATCTGACTACTAAATACGTAACTGGTTTCATATCATGTCTTAGCTTATTTTATATGTTCATATCATGTTTCACTGTTTAAAGCCTTAAACTGTGTTTATCTTATATTCTGTCTATTCTGATTAAGTATTTCTGGTATTTCATGTATTATTATACTTACTGTGTAATAATAAGTAACTTTCTAAAAATAGCAGGTTTCCTAAAAGAGAAAGTTTCCAAAAATAGAAAGTTACCAAAAATAGAAAGTTTCCAAAAATAGAAAGTTTCCAAAAATAGAATTACTGCTTAAAATAGATAAATTTCTAAAAATAGAACGTTTCCATAAATAGATTAGCTGCCTTATTTAATTAAGTTTCTAAAAATAGAAAGTTTCCATAATTAGAAATAAGCTGGTTAAATAAGCTAAGTATATAAGCCTAAGTGTTTTCATGATTATTTTCTAAGTCATATGATATAATGTAGAGTTTAATAATTATTTCATGTAATTAAAATAACTATAGGTTAAAATATTTAATTAAGTATATCATGTTTTTAATTAAATAAAGTTAAATACTTAGGTTAAAACATGTATTATTATTTATTAATAATATAACCTAAGTCATGTTAATTAATTAATTATAACCATGGTTTTTAAATAATTAATTAATTATAAGTCTAAAATATACAAATACTTAGGTTAATAATTTCATGATTTTAATAATTAAAATAACCTAAGTCATGTTATTAAATTAATCATGTCATGTTTATTAATTTAATTTTAACATAAGCTTATAAAAAAAATAATCTTAACATACACCGTGAACCGGATCTTGACTAATAACCATGAACCGGACATGAAATCGACACCATACCCCGAACCACTTCGGGATTCCCCTTGTCTTGTTGCTGCCCTGGGACCCACACCAACCAACCGGGACCATATGGTCTCGGTGGTGGTCGAGTAGCCAAACCGAGACCCCTTCGGGTTCGGTTTAGGCGCGGCCAAGAACAAAACCCCCCTTAAACAACCCTTTTGATTTAATCCAAACCCAAATTCATGTTAGATCTATGATTTAATTAGGTTTTATAAAAAAACATAACATGTTCTTAATTATTAAAAAGATTAAATCAAAAGAAAAGGGTTAAAATAATTACCGAATGCGTAGATCTAAATAATGATGAACAAACACGAACACTAGCAACAAATCCAAGATCAAAGATCAATAAACACCCTCTTGGTGTGTTGTATGGGTGGCGGCCAAAAGAGGGAGAAGGAAGAGAATTAGGGTTTTTGATGTTTTCCTGTAAAGTGAAAAATGACATGTTTTTCCCTAGTTTTTCTTGTTTAGTAAAAATTGATGGGCTAAGCCCATTATTCCTCCCTAATTTCGTGGTAAGGGGGCCCACATGGGGTAACCCGATCATTTTCCGTGTTTAATTAATAAGTGTGTTCTCGTGTTCGTGTTTTACGTGTTTGTTCGTGTTTATTTGTGTTCGCGTTTTGTGTATTCTCGTTAAATAATTACCGTGACCTAATATATTTATTTACGCTCGTAATAAATATATATATGTAACTAATAATAGTTCGTGATTTCATGATCGCATGTTCGTGATTAATTATTGTCAAATAATTATTGTGTGTTCGTGCGTAGTAAATACTTATCGTGTATTAACACCTACGTAATACGTAATATCCTAACACGTAATCGTAATCATGCTATAATAGGCAAGTTTTAATCTAGTACGTACGATCTTAAGGGTACTATTCATGATAAAAGCATGCGGGTTTTACATCGGCACTCCGTATATGATCCGTCTCTACAATGACTCCCTGGTGGCAAAGATCTGCCAGGTCTATGAAAGTCCGGAAGGTCTCCTCCTGCGTGAGGATGGCAGCCTGGGTCTCGTACGAGTGACCCTCTAGTGAAGCTAGCCAGTAACGGAGGTAAGCAACCTCATCCAATAACCACTGTATGGTCCCCTGGGTCATACCCAAAGAACTCTGAGTGGTGTGTGACTCACCAGCCACAGTCCAGTAGAGAGAACTAAATCTCTCATGAAGTACGGCGCGACCCTGCTGGTCCGCCTGTAGTAGGGCATGAATAAGTGCAGTATCCTGTGCATGTCGGGCCGCAAGTGTGTAGACCTGTGCCTGTAAGGCGCTAAGACTAGCCTGTCCAGCTCCTGATCCCTCTCCGATCTCGAAGGTCGAGTCGGGAATAGAATCACGCCTCCTCTTGCGAGGTGGCAAAGCACTGGTGGGGTAAGAACGATGTGCAGAAGGTGGTGGCAAAGGTGGTAAGGAAGGTACAACTTGGTCCATCTCCCTAGGAGAAGATGTAGGTACTACTAGCAGTGGTGAAGTAGGGGATTTATGGGGTAGGTGAATCCGAAAGTATAATGACTCCCTCTGGCTGGTCATCTCTGGACTCGGTGTCAGATGCAGGTCCAAAAAGTAACGATGTCGACGATAATGGTGCGATGGTAGGAGCCATGAGCTCCTCGAAGGTAGTCACAATGGTACGTGTCGTCATGATATCTGAAAATAGCATTTCAAAGTTGAGTAAGTTTTTAGCTTACACAATTCAAAAAGTTTTCAAAAATGCATATGCGATGCGGTTTATGTCTTTTAACTATGCTTGCTAAAAGTACGAGTAGATACTTAGGTGATTTATTAACTCAAAGGTTATTAATCTGTGTGAGGTTAGTTCACATAATATGCACTCGCTATATGCTATATGCTTAACTTATAAAGGTTTCCCAAAAATAAACTTTCTTTTTATTTCATTGATTTTAAAATTTCAGTTTTAGTCCAATTTAAATTTTTTTATTATTTTTTAAAATTTTTATTATCGATCTGGTTCTCTATAACTATGCGCTCTGATACCATTTCTATAACACCCCCATGATGGTCAAATGCAGCGGAATAGTACTTGGGGTTTTACTTGGGTGGATCGATAGCACACAGTATATAGAGCAATGATCATAATAGTCATTTAAAACGTATTACATGAATTAATTATACACACTTAGTATCTTGTTTGTAAAACCACATTTATTATAAAACTGAAGTAAATATCCCAGCCCGATGGTAAACATGATGCTTCCTATAATGCTGGGATCCAATGCATGAACCTGCTTTATTTTCATGAGAAAACATATAGAGTAAAATGTGGGGGTCAACACGAAGTTGGTGAATCCATAGGTTTAATTAAATAAATAAATTACTAATATGCCAAACACCACGATCATAGTAGAACAATCACAGCCCAATATTATACTAGTTCCTACTGCCCTGTAATAGAATCTAGACAAATGATGCTCAGTACGCCGATTTGGGTTTATCCCGATGATGTTTCCTCAGTCCGACAATGAAATAAACCTGTTGCTTGGCCTAAGCGTTTCGTGATAGCAAGTCACGCATGTTGGGTGTTGTCAATACCCGAATAGATCTATTCATACATTTCGCGCTACACTATTAACTATTACAATCCACGGGTATGGGGCAAACAACAGGCAATAAATTGTTGTTGTTATCAGTGCGTGTTTTGCATATTTAAATATATATAGTTTTTGTATGTTTTCTCCCCCAGTTATAAAATAGTAAAGATGAGGCCATAAACTCACCTTAGTGGTAATGATGTGGGGATGATGTCACTGAATAAACTGGCACAATATGATCACGAACTGGAGAAATTACGTAAATAATTTTAAGTGCCTTAGTAAATGCAAAATAACAATGCATGATGAATGTACGGATGAAAATGCTTGATTACGAACTAATAAGCTATTACGATTGTTTAAGTGTTTACACTTATAGTGAGTTGTAAATATATATATTTTTAGTTTCTAAATATATATATATATATATATATATATATATATATATATATATAAATTGTCTTAGTAAAAGGGGTAATAAATTAAATAAATAGATTTCTTTTTATATTATTTAATTTATTGTAAGACAATAAAATACTATTTAATTTTCTTAAGGCTTCAAAAATATAATTAACGGGATTTGTCAGTTTATAAGATTTCGTGAATAAACTTAGTAATTTATTTAATTATCCCAATGACCTAGTTAATTCATCAATAAAATAATTTATTAATATTTTTAATTAACTTAAATTTACACTTGGGTCCTTGTTAGTATAACAATCTACAAAAATAACCTTTAAGGTTTCGTTCGTTAAATATATCGCGTCGTTAGTCCTTGTCTGTTTTATTTATTTTCAAAAACACCCTTAGGGCTTATAAAACTTTGGGGAAATGTTAAAACACCCCCTATGTCTCAGAAATAATTAAATAGAAGGTTAGGGTTTGCTTTAAGTTTTCAAAATGACACTTTTGGTCCTTGAAGTCTCGGAATATCCAAATATAAAGTTAGGGCTTGTAATAAGTTTCCAAAATGACACTTTTGGTCCTTGAGGTCTCAAAATATTTAAATATAAGGTTAGGGTTTGTAATAAGTTTCCAAAAGTAGCAATAATAACCCTTGAATTCTCTAAATATTTAAAAGGGAAAACTAGGGTTTATACTAAGTTTCAATAATGGCAAAATTAGTCCTTGTGGTTTCGTTTAGCTCACGGCTTCAACACACACGCACCCTAAACTTTCAAAATGTGCAGTTTTGGTCCTCTTACTTCTTAAAAGTCACGAAGTATATATATAAGTTTTATTAAGTTACATATTTGACCCTAACTTTCACCAATTGGCTATAATTGCACGAAAAGTCTCCAAAAAATAAGTTTGGGCTTGGTTGGCCCAATAGGGTCTCGGCTTGGTTTATACGGGCCTAATGGGCTTGTTTAGTTAACTTAATAAGTTTTACTAAGTGGGCTAGTAATTATAATTTAATTTTTGGGCTTATAGCTTAAGTTTTACTAGGCTTATAAATAAGTTTATGGCTTATTTCCATTCGGCTTATATTCAAATGGCTTATTTATTAGGCTAATAGTGCTTACATGACTCGGATTATTTGTTATTCTTAGGGATTATATGAGCTAACTTATAAATGTTTCTAGGTCTCGGCTTATATATGATTTTAGGGTTTCAATGACTTGGCTTATACAAGTTCTAGGTCTCGGCTTATATTAGATTTTTAGAGTGTCATGGCTTATACAAGCCTTTAGGTCTCGGCTTATATAAAGTCTTAGGGCTTTAATGACTAGTTTATATAGTTCTATGCTTATGTGATTCATGGGCTTATATAAGCTTATATGTTTCAGCTTATATAACATGTTATAGGCTTTTATGAATAGTTTAAGAACTTAGGGCTCATGTTATGTTCCATATGAATATTCTTACAAAACCCTAGGGTTTTGAAGCAAAGTTTTCCATGAACATCATATAAGCCGTGGGCTTATATGTTGTTAAGGACTTGTCTAGGAGTTTTATACTATGCATGTACTCCTAGTTTCATTTCCATAGTTTTTACATGCATGACAAGTAAAAATGAGTAAGAAAAAGGTTTAGGGAAGCCTCATACTTACTTGTTTCAAGAAAACGTGGTAATGACTATGGGTTAGGACCTCTAGACGTCGAGCTCTTCTTATACGTGACCTAGGATGATCTTGGTTGGTCTTGAATGCTAAAATATCTTAAATAGCATGCACTAAATGCTTGGTGAAGACCAAGAATGTATAGAAGTAAATGCTTGGTCTCGTCTAGGTGTTTTGTTGTGGGAATATCCGAATGTGGAAGTGTGAGTGATATGTGAATTTCAAGTGTTTAGCTAAATATCAAGTTGGGGATTGTATGTGTGGCTTAGGGGCTTTCCACGGCAAGAGAGAGAGGTGTGTGAGATATGAAAATCTAACAAGGTACTTCACATCACTAGTTCCTAGGATTTAAGGTACAAGGTGTTAATTACTCACATTGTACACTTGACCCCAAATACTCTTCATGCCGTCACATATAGGCATGTCAAAGGGGACAAAATGTGTTTGCATAGTATTAGTAATAAATGGAAATGTTGTACAAAGAAAAATGGATGTGTGGTTTGGTTCTATCATACGTCTAAGGTAAAGGAGGTGTGCTAGGTGTCTTGTTTTCCCTATACTTGCATAACTAAGTTAGGACATTCCTTAAATGCTAAATTGTGCATGTTGTCTCGGTTTTGGGCATGTAGCCATCGGTTTTGGCTTAGTCAAGGGAAGAGAGAGTGCTCAAATAGTGGATGGTTTAATGTAGTGTGTTGTACCAAGTCTAGAAAGTCAAATGTATTTTTGGTAAAGGTTTTAGGTATGTATGTTATGCATGTTGTATATATTCGGCTAACAAGTGAGTCCATGGTAGTTCTATGTTTAAATCTTATGTCTAAGTATAGTTACTAGGTGTGTAGGTATAGTATTGTGTGAGTAGGTTTAAGTCTAGGTTGATTTTGATTAAGTTTGGGATCCTTGGTGAAAGTATGGTCATATTTAAATAAGAGTATAATTTACTTTATAAAAAGCAAAACAACTTAGTTTAAATAAGTTGGGATGGTTATAGGTAATGTCTAATAATAAAAACAATTAAGGTCGTATCGTAGTATCATTCATGAGGTGAGGAATATATATATATATATATATATATATATATATATATATATATATATATATATATATATATATATATATATATATATATATTAAAGCTTAAAATAGTTCTTAGATAAATGTTATTAATTGTGATCATGAGTTTGGATAAATCAATATGATGAATGCTTATGATTATAAGTTCAGGTGATTTAAATGTCCAAAAGAAATGATTGTTTACTGTCCCGCGTGTCCATATAATGTAGTCATACAAATGTGGTTGTGTCCTTATGATTAAACACTCATAATCATAATGTAATGCTATGTGATTAAATGTTTCCATATTTTGATGATTAAAATAATGCATGCTCATGTATGATGCATATGATTGCTCAAAAGTTTTCATGCAAAGGTGGTAATATATATATAGATATCATGAGGTGACGTGTACAATGATGACATAGTCAAAACCTGAAATTACAGGTTTTACAGCATTAACCCGTTATTTTAGCTTCGTCCTCAAAGCTTAAGATGACGTTACTGCTCAGGTGAACAGGTGTGGGTACTTAGCTCTAAATGAGTCTTCGTGTTCCCAAGTGAACTCAGGACCTTTCCTAGAGTTCCATCGTATCTTAACTGACAGGATTTGGCTTCGCTTTTAGCTTCTTGACTACTCTCTCTATGACTTCTATCGGCTCTTCTATGAATTGAAGTTTGTCATCAAAGTGGACTCCCTCCAATGGCATGGCTAGCGGTTCATCCGCGTAGCATTTCTTCAGGTTCGAGACATGGAATGTAGAGTGTACCCGGCTCAACTGCTGGGGCAATTCTAAACGATAAGCGACTTCACCGATTCTGGCAATCACTTTGAAAGGTCTTACGTAACGTGGATTTAGTTTCCCACGTTTCCCAAATCGTACAACGCCCTTCCAAGGTGATACCTTTAGCATAACATGGTCACCTACTACAAATTCCATAGGTTTCCGTTTCCTGTCTGCATAGCTCTTCTGTCTATCCTGGGCAGCCTGAATTCGTTGTTTGATGAGAGTGATCTTCTCAGTCGTCTCTTGGATTGGTTCGGGTCCAGTCAGCTGAAATTCCCCCACCTCTGCCCAGCATACGGGTGATCTACACTTGCGGCCAAAGAGGGCCTCAAATGGTGCTACTTTGATACTGGCATGGTAGCTGTTGTTGTAGGAGAATTCAACTAATGGTATATGTTCGACCCATCCTTTCCCAAAGTCGATCACGGATGCCCATAGCATGTCTTCTGGGGTTTGGATTGTTCGTTCACTCTGACCGTCAGTCTACGGATGATATGCGGTGCTCATGTCCAATTTTGTTCCTAAACTTCGTTGGAAAACCTTCCAAAAGTTTGACGTAAATCTACCATCTCGATCACAAATGATTGAGACTGGTATACCATGTGTAGTCACGATTTCCTTCAGGTGCAGCTTGGCTAACTTGTTCAGAGAGCCATTTTCTCTGATGGGCAGGAAATGAGCTGATTTTATGAGTCGATCAACGATTACCCAAATTATGTCGTAACCGTGAGATGAAGTAGGAAGTTTGGTAATGAAGTCCATGGTGATGTTGTCCCATTTCCATTTTGGTAGTTCGGGTTGGACTAACAAACCGGATGGCCTCTGATGTTTTGTCTTCACTCTAGCACAAGTCAGACATTTCTTCACGTATGTGGCAATGTTTGCTTTCATGTTCGGCCACCAATATAACTTCTTTACGTCTTGATACATCTTTTCAGATCCGGGATGTATGGAGTACTTGGACTTATGAGATTCGTGCATGATCACGTTTCTCAAGTCTTCATAACATGGTAACCAACTTCTTCCGTGCAAACATAATGTTCCGTCTGCTCTAGCTTCCAACTTCTCCTTGCTTAGGTCAGTCCTAAGCATTCCTCTTATGTCTTCCTTCATGATGTTTTCAGGCTTTTGTGCTTGGAGTTGAGCCTCTAATATCTGCTTGGGTAGATCCAAGCTAATGGTCATAACTAGGGCTCGAACTCTCATGGGAGGATCAGTTCCCTTTCGGCTTAGTGCATCTGCAACTACGTTGGCTTTACCTGGGTGGTATTTGATGTCGCAGTCGTAGTCACAAAGCAACTCTATCCAACGACGTTGCCTCATGTTCAGCTCCTTCTGGACTAGGATATGTTGCAAACTCTTATGATCGGTATGCACTTTGCACTTTGTTCCATACAGGTAGTGTCTCCAAATCTTCAAGGCAAAAACTACAGATCCAAGCTCTAGATCATGAGTAGAGTAATTTTGCTCGTGCTTCTTCAATTGTCTTGAAGCATAGGCAATAACTTTCTGTCTCTGCATTAATACAGCTTCTAAGCCCTTGTGTGAGGCGTCACAGTAGACAACGAAGTCTTCGTTGCCTTCTGGTAGGGCTAAAATAGGTGCACTGCACAATTTCTGCTTGATGGTTTGGAATGCAGCCTCTTCTTTTTCTCCCCAAACAAATTTTATGCCTTTTTGAGTAAGCTTCGTCATAGATTTAGCTATCTTAGAAAACCCTTCTAAAAAGCTCCGGTAGTAACCGACAAGACCTAAGAATTGGCGAATCTCCTTTGGTGAAGTGGGTGATGCCCAATCCTTCAGGGATTTGACTTTCGCGGGGTCCACTTTCATTCCGTTGTTATCGATCACATGACCGAGGAAATGCACTTTAGGAATCCAAAAATCACTTACAACCTCATGATCAAAACTTGACGTCCAAATGGCCTAAAGAAGTATATCAAAGGTTTCCTATTCCAAAGCAGTTCATAAAGGGTCTTGTTGTGAGACTTATTTATGAGAGCCCTTTTCTGAACATAACAAGTTGTACTTACAACCTCAGCCCAAAAAGCAATGGGTAACTTTGCATCTGCTAACATGGTTCTAGTTGCTTTAATTAGAGTTCTATTTCTCATCTCAGCTACACCATTTTGCTGTAGAGTTCTAGTTGTGCTAAACTCCCTAGTAATTCCTTTCTTGACACATAAGGCATCTAACTCTTTGTTTCTAAATTCACCACCATTATCACTCCTAATGATTTTCACTTCATTCCCTATTTTCTTTTCTATTCGGGTGATAAAGTTAACTAGTATTTTTGCAGTTTCACTCTTCTCACCTAAAAAGAAAGTACATGTAAACCTAGAGTGATCATCAGTTATAACAAAACAGTACCACTTATTATTAATGGTATCCTTTGATGTAGGTCCAAATAAATCCATGTGAAGTAAATTCAAGGGTGTAGAACTAGAGTGAACATACTTAGACTTGAAAGATGCATTATGTTGCTTGCCAATTAAAAAAGCAACACAAGTATGGTCATTCTCAAATGCCTTTGAGGGTAATCCTCTAACAAGATTATGCCTAACAAGCATGTTCATGCTCTTAAAATTTAAGTTCCCTAGCCTTTTATGCCACAAATTACTCTCATCCACTGACGCCTTAACATACAAACATGTTTCATTATTTTGTGTTTTAATGCCATTATTTTAACAGCATACATGTCCTTTTGTCTAAGCGTCTTATACTCAATTAAATTCTCAGTGGGCATTTTAAAATCTTTGCTTAACACTAAGTATTCACTATCAGTAAACACAACTTTATTTTTGTTGTCATAAACTTGTGACACACTAAACATGTTATACTTAAGTTCTTCTACGAAAAAGATTTCCTCAAACTTCAAATTGTTGGTGACAATGGTACCTTTCCCAGTAATGACTCCTTTGCTACCACCAAAGTACATAGTGTCACCATGCTAATAAAAATAAAATCTGACAAGTATTCCTCCAAGCCGGTCATGTGCCTTGAGCATTAACTGTCCCAATATCCTTTATCATTGACCTACTTTAGGATACTCTGTACATAAAGAAAAAAAATAGTTTTCTTTGGAGATCCAAGCCTTGTCAGACTTGGATCTGTCTAGTGGTTCAACTAGACTGGCCTTATTCCTCAACACAAATCATGTTCATCCCTTTGTGCCCTAAACATCCAATTAGATCCAATGGGTTTACTAGTGACCTTCTCAAGATATTTAAATCTGTTGCAAGTCATTGAAACAACATCAAAAGTAGAGTTTTGTTCTTGTTTAGGCTTCCAAGTTAAATGAGAGGATGCCTTAAACCCTTGTCCCTTATTACCCAAGTATCTGTTGACATATAGTCTAACATAAGGTCTGATAGTAGCTAGCTTAGGCATAATGCTACCAAATCTAGGGTTGTCAGTGGGTAGCTTTGTCCTGAAAGCGGGTAGAGTTGCCTTGTCAGTGGATATACTACGGTTTATAATAGCAACCCACTGTCTGTTAGACCATGTGTTGGTCTCTTGAAAGGGTATTTAGCCATAAGTATAAGCTACTTTGGTAAAGTAAGGTGCAAGTTTAGCAGCTTGTGGCCTTTATTGGGCAAATGGCCGATGGTCAACTATGGGTGCATTCTTGTCAGTGGATAGATTGACAACGAAGACGAACCTCTCGCAACATAACCTCTCGATCTACCAAATTGAAAGCATTTTTAAAATCCACTAGTAACATGGACAAACCCATATCATCACCATACCTCTCAAGTAAGTGATTCATAGCATGAAGAATAGCCTCACTCCCTCCCGACACCCCCACCCCAAAATGCAAATCACCAAAGTACCCATCCAAAGAATGACCAACCTCATAAGCACATACCTTGGAAACAAGCCGTCTCCAGACAGTACCTACATCAATGGGACGAATCCCACCACCAGGCTTAACCAACAGAGTGGGAGGAGCACTGGCGATATACTCACCCAACACCTTGGGACATCGTCCATCAAGAAAAAGGTTCACTACTTGGGTGATAGAAGAAACTAAATCATCAGAAATAGCAACCGCAGAACCACTCAAACAATCTATAAGGTGTTGGGCCCGCAACCCATCACACCCACAAGACGTACCTCGGGGAAAACTCTTGATCGTGTCAAGAACCATAGATTGAGAAACAACAAGGTGATGAAGATCAAGAGGTATATCTGGTAAAGAAGGAGAATGAACAAAAGGGTGCTTATTCTTTAAGTCTACAAGAGTAATATCATTATAAGGAGCCACACCAGATGAGGAAAGAACTTTGACAGCCGCATAATAATGCCCATCAGAAATCTTCCGTCTACACTGCTCAATATTCTGCTCAACCAACCCACTATCCTCACTAAGAACATCAGACAAAGCGGGGGAAGATTCAGCCAAACACTCTCTAAGAAGCTGTAAACTACCATCCAACGTCTCCCAAGAACGAATAGCATTAATAATATACTCCTCTTGTCTTTGCCTCTTGATACCGGACCTACGCTCCACATTACTTCTCGGACGAAAGGTTTTAAGAAGACAAAGAGGCAAAACAAGCAAACGAACCCAAGAAGAGATGTCATCAGGCTTGTTAACCACCTTGTCAATGGCTCCTTTCAAGGCGCGAGAAAAACCCAAACGACACTTTGGAGGGATAGATTTAACTGTACGCAACCCTTTTGAAAATAAGCTATCAAGAGCCCCCAAATCAAAACCACAGTGCGAGTCGCGTACTTCATCATCACCACTAACAAGATGCAGAGGACAAGATGGAAGGGGAGGCTTAGGGAGGTCATAAAGAACAAAATGAACAATACCATCACCACAATCAGGAGGTGGTACAAAATCTGAACCCTTACCATGCCGACACTTAGACCGAAACGTGTGCGTAGTGAAACAACCACCACATAACCAAATCCCCATACTCTTGAAGGTTAACTCGACCCTCTCATAAACAACCAAATCGGATAGAATGGATTGTTTTGTACAAGCTAGTGCATCGCCGCTAAAATGTTTATCACGAAGATGAATAATCAAAGACGTCTTAGTAAGCCCATTCCCACTACCATCTCGACATCCGTTAAGACCAATAAACGGGCAATGAAACCGAACAATCGCCATGACACCACCAAACCTAATCTATAACGAACACCACCAGTCGCCTAAAAAAACCTAATCTATAACGAACACCACCAGTCGCCACTCGCCAACCGAAACCTAAAAAACTACACGAAGCCCACAAAACCAAAACAAACAACACGCTACAAAACCAAACCTACAACAAACCTACACCACCACAACCCGCTGCAAACCAACCACACGCAGCGACCAAAACCAAACATACAACTAACCTACAACACCACAACCCGCTGCAAACCTACAACATGCTGCAAACCAACACAACCGCTGCAACCCAAAACCACAATAATACAACCAACACAACCGCTGCAACCCAAAACCACAACCCCCAGCAACCCAACACTACCCGCTGCAAACCAACAATAAAACCGCAAACCTAAAAGCAATACCCACAACCCACTACCACCCAACACAACCGAACCCCAAAACCACTCACAGCCATCACAAATTGCACCACCATATCAAAACATCACAAAACTCCAATTATTAAGTGAAAGAAATTGGGAGCATATCCACGGAAGAGTAAAAAAACACAAAATTCAGTTATACATGTTGAATTGATATCATTGACAACAATGATTGGCTAAGAAAAATTGAAACCGTCGGTGACCACAATCATATGTAACAAATTGGAATGTTACATATGGATGATTATAATAATATAAGGATAGAATGAATGATTTACTTTATGTTGATGATAAAGCGAACCAACAATTCTAGCCAAATCAAAATAGATGAACGACAAGAAATAGATCACCCGTAGTCGTCATCGTCAATCGCCCACACACACACCTTTAAAATTTTTTATTTTTTTTTTATTTTTATTATTATTATTATTATTATTATTGTTATTATTATTATTATTATTATTATTATTTTCATTTTATTATTATTATTATTATTATTTTATTTTAACTATTAATATTATTGTTATTAGAATAATAGGATTTACAAAAAGTTAGTGAGAAGCCTGGAAACAATTTGTGCTCCCACTCCTCTAGCAATAGCAAACCCGATCCTATTAAACATATAACAAGCACCACGTGACCCAATATTCTGCATTATAGAGTATCTTCGGATCCGCTTTAGTAAATCAACCGCATCCTTCTCAAGTTCCCCGAAAGAAGAGAAAGAGAATGGGAAAAAACCATATCCAATATTTGCACATTTAGTCTCGTATTTGATACGTTTACGTTGGGCAGCCTCAACCACCACACGTCCTGATGCAAAGAATGTGAAAGAAAAACTTGTGTCGAGTTATAGACCACTCTTGTATCCATTGAGTTAGGTAACACTATCATTTCGAAGAATCCAACCAAAATGAAAACGAATCCAACTAGCTTAATTGATCAATATACTAAATGGCTTTCAAAAAAGTACAGCCCATATATTCACTTAACATTTATTTACAACTAAACTGTTAAAGTTTTACTCCTATTATTTATGTTTTCTTATATCAAAAATGATATTTGTGTCTATCAAGTGTGCCTAAAGATATGCCTAATTATCAGATTAATTTAAGTGTAAAAATTAATGGCTATAATGAGGAAAGAGAAAATTAACAAATAGTAGGCCCCTGCATTTCACTAATCAGCCGGCGACACGTGGCATTAGACTTATTTTTAGGCACAAAGTTGGGCTCATCTATCACTTTTCTTCTTATATATAACAAAATTTCTTTATTAAATACTCCGTACTAGTTTTAATGCTCGTATATGTACGGGAACATAAATTATAAATTAAGTAATAATTTTGTTATTGTGATTTTATGTATTATATATATTTTTTAAGAATATTTAATGTTTATATGGTTGATTATATTATTGTTTTATTGTGCATCATGTAAATTAATATAACCTTTATTTTTATTTTTTGAATATCATACTCTTTTTACTTTAAATGTTTTTATTTTAGATAGTTATATCTTAATTATTAATAAACAAACAATTTACATCAACCTTACACGTACACGGTTTATGAATTTATGATTTGGTAATACATAATATTATTCTATAAAACAATATTAAATTTTTAATATTTAAATAGTTACGATGCTCATCTACTCACAAGTTTTACATGATTTTTCATATATGATAATATTAATTGATAATTTGTATAAATATTTGTTGCATAAGGGTTTGACTAACATGTAGAATCTCGTCTATTTATTTTTACCTCACACCGATGTCTTAGGTCCTGTATTCATTTTGATATTTATATTTATGTTAATAATAGTTTACGTAGATTGTATTGCTTGATTTTTTAAATGTGAAAGTAGAAATAGACAATAATTGTGTTTTTATTTGGATATTTATAATCATTTGATTTGTTGATTTTGTTAATATAGCATATGTGTTGTATTTTTAAAATATAATGTATAGAGAGTATAAAATTTAAGAGGGTGTTAGTTTATTTTCTAAAATTACTAAAAATATGAAAAATTATAAGTTTACACTTAAGTTTATCTAATTTATTTAAAATTCAACCACTAAAGTTTTGTAATTCCTCTCCTCCTTTTTTAAGTTTTTATTTTCACAAATTTAACACATATATTTTTATGTATTTTCATCAAATTCATCCACCAAAATTTTAAATTTTAACTAAATTTAATTCAATTTTGATTTTTTTCGACCAGTCACATCGCTTGATTTTGCTTATATATCAAAATCAAGCCATTTGATTGGTACAATTGTATATTCTACAACCTTCGTTTTTAATAAAATTCTCAAATAATCTAATTCTTTTATTATATAAAAAAAATATAACGATTCTTTGGAAGAAAAATATACCGGCTTAACAGCATTATTAACAACACGAGACCGATATATATCCGTATTACACGCACGTAAGATTTTATAAAAAATATTAAATTTAATATATATCTTTGAAAAAAAAGCGAACTAACTTTCAAACACATCCTTAACCTACATAATAGTTTTAAAAAACATTTGTTTTTTTTAAACAATGAAAAATTGTTATGTTTTGGATTTTTTGTTACGTTGACATTCTAATTCGTTATCATTACCAATGCTCAATGATTCTACTATTAAGTATCTTAGAAAAGCAAACAAAAATAGCTTCTCAACGCGCGAATATTGTTCTTTCTCGTTCACTACTAAAGTGCATATAACTTTCAACATACAAAAAATTTCTTTAGGACTTTTGCATATATATCCTTCAAAAAAATGCAAAATTGCATATATATATCCAAAATATGCATAAAAATCATTGTAACATGTTCTCTCCTTTTACTATATGGAACTTATTACAGACTTACAGTTGATAAACCGTTTGCCACATACTTAAAAACTGAACGAAAGTAAAGACAAAGTAATAATTCGTAGCTATTTATTCTTTTGGGTTTTGCTAACAGTAGCCCTATAGGTTGTTTTTAACGCTTGTCATTTGTATAAAATTACATTTATTAAACTCATTATTTCTATATTTATATACATTTAAATATTACAATTATGGAAAGTGTAGTTAAACATGGAATGATTTATCATAATTAAATGTTGAATTATTAATTATGTTATTTAAACATAGAAAGTTTTATATTAATTAAATGTGTAATTTCAATTATGGTAATCTTAAAAACAATCCATAGGCTGCTGTTAGCAAATCATATATTAATTTAAGATCAAATATACGCAAATAAAGAATCTTGTTTTTAATTATGTTAATGATGCAACAACTAAAGTAGTTTGTCATCTATATTTTGCCAACTTTGCAAACCAATGAAAAAATAAGTTGGTACTAGGCTCCATCTAATCTGGATTTTTATATTGATCTAATGTGTTACAAAAATGTTAGCAATTTTATTTATATCACAGATTCACAGTTGCCCTTTCTACTGGTTTATATATAATAGGGGATGGCAATAATACCTGGTTTTAGATAGATATTTGGGAGGATGATAAGGGGCTGTTTAGTTGGAGAAAATTTTTCCACTTTTCTGGAAAAATTTTCATTTGAAAAGAGAAAAATAGAAAACCTGTTTAGCAACATCATTTTTCAATATTTTTCAAAAATTACAAAATTTTCATTTTCTAAATTTATATAGAAAATTAGAAAACTCCATTTTACCCTTTTCTAAATTTTCACCTCATACCCACAATTGTTTTATTTAACTCATTTCAATAACACGTTACTCTATTCAGTATTCACCGTTCATCATTATTTTAACGTTTTCGTTAGAAAATTTACGTTTTCGTCAGTAAATTTACGTTTTCGTCTGTAAATTTACGATTTCGTCTGCAAATTTACGATTTCGTCTGCAAATTTACGTTTTCGTCAGTAAATTTACGTTTTTGTCTGTAAATTTACGTTTTCGTCAGAAATTTACGTTTTCGTCAGAAAATTTACGTTTTCGTCAGTAATTTTACGTTTTCGTCAGTAATTTTACGTTTTTGTCAGAAAATTTACGTTTTCGTCAGAAATTTACGTTTTCGCCAGTAAATTTACGTTTTCGTCAGAAAATTTACGTTTTCGTCAGAAAATTTACGTTTTCGTCTGTAAATTTACGTTTTCGTCTGTAAATTTACGTTTTCGTCTGTAAATTTACGTTTTCGTCAGAAAATTTACGTTTTCGTCAGAAATTTACGTTTTCGCCAGTAAATTAAGGTTTTCATCAGAAAATTTACGTTTTCGTCAGAAAATTTACGTTTTCGTCTGTAAATTTACGTTTTCGTCTGTAAATTTACGTTTTCGTCAGAAATTTACGTTTTCGTCAGTAATTTTACGTTTTCGTCAGTAATTTTACGTTTTTGTCAGAAAATTTACGTTTTCGTCAGAAATTTACGTTTTCGCCAGTAAATTTAGGTTTTCATCAGAAAATTTACGTTTTCGTCAGAAAATTTACGTTTTCGTCTGTAAATTTACGTTTTCGTCTGTAAATTTACGTTTTCGTCTGTAAATTTACGTTTTCGTCAGAAAATTTACGTTTTCGCCAGAAAATTTACGTTTTCGTCAGAAATTTACGTTTTCGCCAGTAAATTTAGGTTTTCATCAGAAAATTTACGTTTTCGTCAGAAAATTTACGTTTTCGTCTGTAAATTTACGTTTTCGTCGGTAAATTTACGTTTTCGTCTGTAAATTTACGTTTTCGTCTGTAAATTTACGTTTTCGTCTGTAAATTTACGTTTTTGTCAGAAAATTTACGTTTTCGCCAGAAAATTTACGTTTTCGCCAGAAAATTTAGGTTTTCGTCAGAAAATTTACGTTTTCGTCTGTAAATTTACGTTTTCGTCTGTAATTTTACGTTTTCCTCAGAAAATTTACTTTTTCGTCAGTAATTTTATGTTTTCGTCAGTAACTTTACGTTTTCGTCAGAAAATTTACGTTTTCGTCAAAAAATTTACGTTTTCGCCAGTAAGTTTAGGTTTTCGTCAGAAAATTTACGTTTTCGTCTGTAAATTTATGTTTTCATGTAAATTAACGTTTTCGTCAGTAATTACGTTTTCGTCTTTAAATTTACGTTTTCGTCAGTAAATTTAAATTTAAAATTTTATGACGAAAACGTAAATTTACAGACGAAAACGTAAATTTAATTTTTCTGACAAAAAAGTAAATTTACTGACGAAAACGTAAATTTACAGACGAAAACGTATACTTATTTTCGAAAACGTAAATTTACTGACGAAAACGTAAATGTACTGACGGAAACGTAAATTTTTGACGAAAACGTAAGTTTTCTGTCGAAAACGTAAATTTACCGACGAAAACGTATATTTACAGACGAAAACGTAAAACTATTGACAAAAACGTAAATTTACTGACGAAAAAGTAAATTTTTTACGAAAACCTAAATTTACTTACGAAAACGTAAATTTACAGACGAGAACGTAAAATTACTGACGAAAACGTAAATTTACGGGCGAAAATGTAAATTTACTGACGAAAACGTAAATTTTTAACGAAAACGTAAATTTACTGACGAAAATTTAAATTTACAGACGAAAACGTAAATTTACTGACGAAAACCTAAATTTACAGACGAGAACGTAAAATTACTGACGAAAACGTAAATTTTTAACGAAAACGTAAATTTTCTGACGAAAACCTAAATTTACAGACGAGAACGTAAATTTACAGACGAAAACGTAAATTTACTGGCGAAAATGTAAATTTTCTGACGAAAACGTAAATTTACTGGCGAAAACGTAAACTTTCTGACAAAAATGTAAATTTTTGACGAAAACGTAAATTTACTGACGAAAACCTAAATTTACAGACGAGAACGTAAAATTACTGACGAAAACGTAAATTTTTTACGAAAACGTAAATTTTCTGACGAAAACCTAAATTTACAGACGAGAACGTAAATTTACAGACGAAAACGTAAATTTACTGACGAAAACGTAAATTTTCTGACGAAAACGTAAATTTACTGACGAAAACGTAAATTTTCTGACGAAAACGTAAATTTACTGACGAAAACCTAAATTTACAGATGAGAACGTAAAATTACTGACGAAAACGTAATTTTTTTACGAAAACGTAAATTTTCTGACGAAAACCTAAATTTACAGACGAGAACGTAAATTTACAGACGAAAACGTAAATTTACTGACGAAAACGTGAATTTTCTGACGAAAACGTAAATTCAAAGACGAAAACGTAAATTTACTGGCGAAAACGTAAATTTATAGAAAAAACGTAAAATTACTGACGAAAACGTAAATATACTGATGAAAACGTAAATTTATACACTAAAACGTAATAATACTGATAAATAGTAAAAAACTAATTAAAACATAAAAAATTTTACGAAAATATGAAAAAAGAATACGGGAAAAAAACAGACGAAAACGTAAAAAAAAACTAGCAAAAACGTGAAAAAAAAGTTGATCATGAAAAAAATGGTTGAAAATAGTTTCGTTTAAACATTGTTTATTTTTTTAGAAAATGAAAAATATTATCTAAACAAGTTTTCAAAATTTTCAACTCTTTTATAGAAAAGAAAAGTCTTTTCTTTTCTAGAAAATTAGAAACAGAAAATTATGAAAATTTTTCCACAACTAAACAGCCCCTAAACTTTTTAAGACGTGTTTCTTCGAATGTATGCGCTTGAGTCAGTCAAAGATGCTTCAGTGGCTGAGAAGATGATTATGCATGTTGATTTTTCTTTTTGTAGGCCTGCTTTGGGTGGAATCGAACAACAACAATTGAATGATTTAGTGTCGGTTATAGGCTCGGTGGTTCTTACTAATTTGCATGATCGGTAGTGTGTGATTTGACTGGCGATCGCGAGTTTAATGTTAAAGAGGTTCGAAACTATATCGATAATATGTATCTTCTCGCTTATTCGTATTAGTGGATAAGTATTACAAGTAGCCAACTCATGATTGATTGGTTGATTGGCTTTCTATAATTACTCTACAAATGTATGTATATATTTGATGTTTGATGATTAATAAAGTTCATGGGGTTTTAAGGTTCTAACAATTCGAAGTCTACTAGATGGATGAAGTATATCCCCATCAAAATTAACGTTTTTGTTTCACGAGCTCTTCGCGGTTGCTAACCAACTAGGGTTAATTTGATTCGAAGAGATGTTAATGTGGAGTCCTCCAACTGTCCTTTAGGCCTTGCTTGCGAGGAAGACGTTATGCATGTATGTTTTGGGTGTGGCTTAGTTCGGGATGCTATGCGTAGAGTGTGTCGCTGGTGGGATGTAGACTGGTTTTGGTCTTCGTTTTCATATTGGAATTTGTGGTTCGCTTTCATTCGGCTTTCATCCAAAGTTAAGTCTATATTGGAAGGTATTTTTTGTGTTGCTTGGTGGTCTATATGGATTCTGCGGAATCGTGGTATCTTTGATAATAAGCCTCCTCCTCGATCGGCGATTATTGATGAGATAGTGTCTTACTCTTCTAATTGTTGTCATAGTAGATGTAATAGCATGTTTTCATGGGAGGCTTGGCTTAAAAACCCTCATTTGATTTCTTTACAATGTTTTCTCTAGCATCTTGCTAGTTAATAAAATTTGTCGTTAAAAAAAAGGTGACGAATTGTTAACGACTAAGGCTGTAAACAGTTGAATGAAGTCCAACTGTAAACTGTGTAGAGTGTATATCCACGATAGACTCACTAATTATCGATAACTAAATGATCGCATATTCTGAAAATTGGCGAGTTTAAGAGAACTTTGGTTACATACAAAGAGAGACATTTAGAATAAGAGAAAAGTTATTTTGCATACCATACTTTTCCTTGTTTATGATGAGACTCATCCTCACCATTCATCTCATTATCTAATGGATGAGATTAAATATATTTTATATTTTTACCTATTTTTTATAATTTAAATATCTTTTAAACCGTCCAGTGTTAAACAATAACAATTATACCCTCGCGACGAGCGTTTAATTATATTTCTACCAATATGCATTATGATATACTTTCGAAGAATTTTTTTTGGTTTTTTTTCTTCTTGTTAAAATTTACGTGAAATATCATATATGATAACACACTGTTTCATCATATTTGATAACTATCATATATGATACTGGTGTTACATCATATATAATATTAGTATCATATATGATAATTTTCGAAAAATAAAAATAAAATGAAGAAAAAATTTGTCGAAATTGTATCATATAACATCTCTAAAGAAAGATAATTAAATGTTTTTCGTAAAGGTATGTTTTTTTCGCATAAAAATTAACGGTTTAAGAGTTATTATTGTTTGAAAAAAGATGGTGAAAATATATTTTATTTTTAATTTTATCCATTTAATTTAATTAAATATGAAAGGTTGAGACTAATCCTTAACATCCAAATAAAGTTTAGTATAAAAATAAACTTTTAAAATTAAAAATAAACCAAACACATATGATTTATTATGATTTGAGTCATTGACTAATCATTTACAGAAGAATATATGGGAACTTATACGTTAAATTGCAAATAATGACAATGAAGACTGCTTTTAATTATTTAAAAGTAGAAAGATATTAGTGATGAAGAAGCAACAAGCGTTATCACTTTTGAGTTTGAAAAACAAAAGAATCTTTAAATTTTAATTAAAGTTTATTTTAGAAGATGAATATATGTGTTAGGTTGACATTGATGAATATTGTCCCGTTTATTTGGCCCACTAACGTAAATGACATGGACCAATGATTTTTGGATAGTGAATTTAATGTTACAATTATTATTTTATACTGTTTTAGAAAAAGTAAGAACAAAGATGCTCCAAGGAGTTAGTATTGAAGTATCATGTCGTTATTGCTTTTAGGGGATATAACATATTAATGGTGTCAAATATCATCCATTCATCTGGATTGCCCATAATGTGTAGCATTATTTGGACGCTAATTTTACAAATGTTACTGAAAAAAGTGTTTGAAATTGTAAATATGATCAAGAAGCTACAATCCAATAACTATAGTCAAAATATTAAATGTTAGATGGGGTCCAAATGATAGAATTAGGTGAGATTAGTGTTAAAATAATAACAAATCAAGAACAAGAGAAATCCTACTTCTAAACATATTGCAATCAACAACACTAAAGTTAGAAAAAATAATCATTCAAACACCTACCTTTCATTTTCATCAATAAATACAAATCTCTCTAGAAATTAAAATTTCATTTTTTTTTTTATTTTCACCTAATAAATTATATGTGACCGTAATAATACGAAGAAGAAGCAGAAGGGAACTTGTCGAGAGCGTGAAGGACCTCTTTCATGTGTGGTCTCTTTTGTGGTACAGGAGAAATACAATTATATGCTAATTTCAAAATCGTCAACAACGCGTCCTCTTTTCCCTCCATTTCACCACGAATGGGCACGTCAGCCATTCGTGTCACTTTATTTTTTTCCTCGTCGGTCAACGGGGAGCTCCACGTCATGCTAGCGGGTCCAAACTCGTCCGACGTGATGACTTTTCCCGTTAAAAGCTCTAGCAAAACTACACCATACGAAAATACATCCCACTTTGCGTTAGGCTTTATGCTTCTAAGTGATTCAGGGGAATAATAAGGCGAAATGCCCCCCATTGCACTAGGACTTGGACTAGGGTTTGACCCAACGGTCATGTCTTGGAAACTCTCACGTGATGCAGTCGACCTCTTGCTGCCAAAATTCCTAGACGAACTCCCGACTTTACAACTATTTTCACCCACAACTAGTCTCTCAAGCCCAAAATCTCCTATCTTAGGCTCCATATCAGAGCCTAATAAGATATTGCTCGGTTTCAGATTTCCATGAACTTGTTTTTTGTCGTGGATGTACATTAGGCCTCGTGCTGTTCCTTTCGCTATCCTGAGCCTTACCTCCCAAGGTAGCGGACAAGGCGAAGATCCAACTTTCCCTACATATTGTACAAGTAAAACCACATCAAGTGATGATACACAAGTTAAACAGTTAAAACTTAAAAGCTAGACAAGGGGAAAGATGTGTCATTTTCATTCACTGTGACCACATTTGAATGCAATTTTAATACATAAACTTAAAAAGATCTTTAGGACACGTCTGATAAAATACGCTATGGGCTAAGAGGTAAACGCTACGTGACAGTTGACTTGTGGTTTGTACCACTCGGTGCATTTATAAACAAAGCTTCAGTTACAACCACTCCACCATCCACCGTCAGCTTACTTTAGTCAATAGTTACATAGAATCGCTACACTGCGCATGTGCATTTGCATATGCATGCTGATCTAATTACTATTTTTGGTAATTTTTAAATAGATTGGATGTTATGAACATAGTGTCCCAGAAACAGCAAGAGTTCAAAATACATGTTTTCTTATAGATAAAATGAAAAGTTTGAAAATCATAAAATTCAGGTAAAACACTAAAACCAAGTTTAATACTGTAAAAAAAAAGTAGACATCTTATAACTTTTTATAGTTAGTAAAAATCTATTAACAGTAGTTTGTCAGATGATGAAAGTACATAATTTTCATCCTCAATATTTCATTAAAATGTGTTAATTTTGTTCAGTAAATCTATACTACTACTAGCACCCATTGGATCCAACTTTTTACTTTTACTTTTTTGCCAATATAATCATTAAAAGCTTACACAAACTGTGTAACTGATGCACGTTTGGAAGACAATGTGCTCCTAATCAGAGATGCTAACATGATTTCTAAAAGTAAAGTTATTCCATATCGAAATTACTACGTACAGTAGTTCATAACTCGCATAATGAACAATTAAACACAACAACAACAAAATACTTCTGCTCATAAGTACTAGGAAGTTGTCAAAAATATTTACTTTGCACAATTTTCATCAGAGTTTGTTCATTAAATAGAGAGAATCTATCATTGGATCCATGTTTAGAATTTCGACATTTTGCTACAAAAATCATAAAAGTTTTCATGATAACAAGACATGAACCTTCATAACCAAATGTACCTCGTAAGATGCTAAATTGTACTTCTTAAATTACGTAAAAATGTACATCTAAAACTACGTAATTTGATACACTCCAAGATTGGTACTAATGCACAATTGACCGAAAAAATGTTTGATATCTTTCCGACTATACTAACGTCATTTAAGTTCACTTTTAGCCAAAATAAGCATATTTTTCACATCGATGTAAAAATAAAGTTAAAATTAGATGACTTACGGTAACGTGCATTTGCCAAACTGCCATGAGGAACGTAATCGTAGATAACAAGTTTCTCATCCGCGCCCCAATAAAATCCACGGATCCTAACCAAGTTCGGATGCACCAGTTTTGCAATCACCCGAACTTGATTCTCGAAATCCCTAAAACGTTCCAACCCGCTTTCACCTATCCGTCGGACCGCCAAGGCGGTCCCGTCCTCCAAAACGGCCTTATATATTATACTCGACCCCGTTGCGCCGAGTATGTATGCTGACGCTTTTAAAAGCGTCTCTAACTCTAACTCCTTTTCGCCACCATCAACTGTCACTAATTCCCCTTTTGTTTCACCTTCTTTTTTCATTGCAACCGTCGGTGGAACCTCATTTTCGTCGCTATCCGAGATTGTACTAACGTTTGATGTTTCTTCGTCTTCGGTTACTCTTCGTTTATTTAAACAAGGCCATGATCTTAACCATCTGCGTTCCTGGTCTTCGGATGATGACGCCCAATCAAACTCTTTGTTTACGCCATTTTCCTGTTTTTGAGTATCTTTTTTTCGTTTTTTTACAATGTAGATGAATATCGCGGCCAGGACCGCGATACCCGCGATATCTCCAACCACGATCCCGACTATCGTGGTTGTCTTAAACCCGGGTTTTGAAGACGAATAGTTCGTTTCATTGCCCGAGTGATTAGAATCCGCGGTTTTCGGGATCGCAGCTATTGCTGGTGGAGATGTCGCGGGTGAAGAAACATTAGGCGGCTTTGAAGCTGATGATGGGATTAAACATAAATTATTTAACGGTTTTCCACAAAGCTGTGTATTTCCATTAAAAGAAGACGGGTTTTGGTTGAAAAAAACACTCGATTCGGGTATCGGTCCCGTGAGATTGTTAAAAGACAAATCAATTGTTGCATTTGAAGGGATTTTATTAGCAAAATCCGGTGGAATATCACCAGTGAGAATATTATGTGACACGTTAAAATAAATAAGATCACTGCTTCCAAACTCTTTAGGTAACGACCCATTTATAAAATTTGCTGATAAATCGAAAAACTTGATCGAATTAAACCCTGAATGAATATTTCCATGAAAATAATTATTTTTCATGGAAACATCCGTTAGATTATCTAATCCACCAAGATATCCCGGTAACTTACCAGTGAGCAAGTTACCGGAGATATTAAGCACATTAAGACTCCTCCAACTTCCTACAACATCCCTCAGCTCACCCGATATCAAATTATTCGAAATATCGAGATATTTAAGCTCGGTAGCGTTGTATAAAGACAACGGGATCGACCCGTTTATCGAATTATTCGATAAGTCAAGTTTCGTGAGGTGTTGGAGTAATCCAAGATTGGCGGGAATTGAAGCTGAAAGACGGGAGTTAGGAAGTGACAGCTCAGTTACACTACGTTGATCGTTGGGATTACTGCACGAGACGCCGTGCCATGAACACGGCGTCTCGTTTGAGTAATCCCATGTATCTAAAACACCTAAAGGATCATTTAAAACGGAGTATTTGAACGACAGTAACAAAACACCATCAATTGTTAACTCGAAAGATTGGTTTACAAGACATAAAACAAGAAGCAAAACAACATAGTATTTCATGATTGTGTTCTTGCTGTTTAAGGTGAGTTAGAGTAGCTAGTGATGAGCTAGCATGGTTTTTTTTTTAGTGAGAGAAAATAAGAGAGAGCGAGAATAATATTAAGTGAGATTTAAGACAAGCAGATGCCATGTGAAGTGGAGTTAATATGTAAAATAATGTAAGACACAGGCACAGCTCATCTTATACACAAAATTTAATTACAGATTCACAAACCAATATGCTCTGTGTTCAGAACCTTTTTAGGCTGATTAAATAAGTAAAATTATGGATTGTTGTTCATCATCGTGATGTAATCAATGTATCTTGAGAATTGTGTCTACATCTGGATAACATTAAATTTACAAAATAAATGTATTACTATGTTTTAGTTAATTTAATGGTTGTTTAATATATATATGGTCTCATGGTAGCAATTTGGTGAAATAAGCTTACCAAAACTAATAGTTTTTGGTCGACATAATATGATAATAGTTTTTAACTAAAAACCTCTTGGGGACTGGTATTGATTTAAGATGCTGAACGCACTACAAAATTTTTGATATTTACTTACTAAATTAAATGTGAAAGAGTAAATAATAGAGGGGAGCACTAAAAGTTTATATTTACTCAATATTAAGTAAGCAAAAGTATTTTCTATTAATTTCTACTCAAAAAGAGTCATCAATAGTTAATTTTTATCAACTCCTACTTTTAAGAAAAAGAGTAAATAATAGAGGGGAGCATTAAAGGTCATTACTTACTCAATATTGAGTAAGCAAAAGTTTAAAACTTTTAATGACTCTATTATGAATAGTGAAAAGAGTAAGCAAATGTTTTTGCTTACTTTTATATGCGTTGTGTTTTAGTAAGGAAAAGTTATAGTGACTTAAATGATTATAAATTTTACTAGTAAGCAAAACTTTTAGTAAGTAAATGTCATTTATTTTGTAGTGACGTTATTATAACTATAATGTTTTTGATAATTAGTGTTGGGTGTTGAAGTATATACAAATAGGTGTGTACCTTTATGTAAATGATAAATGTTCTAACTTGCGATATGTCATATTGACAAACGGTCATTAGATGAAATTAGAATAGTTTGACATTTTTTAAAACATGGTCTAACATGAATTTGTTATTAGTACAATTTTGTAGATAGGTGTATCTCTAGTTTAGTAGGTAAATCTAGAGAAAGGCTCCCTATCGACTAGCTACATAAAGACGTAATAGCCTATGAATCGTATCAAATTAAATAAAGAGAAAGCTAGTTATACTAGGTTATACAGATCAAATAAGTAATCAGATGTTAATTATGTACTGGTATGAACAAGCCACTTGATCATACCGAGTAGTTGTAAGGCTAGTCGTAGTACTGACCAAAATCATCATCATCAATAAGGCTCACATTGGTTGATCAAGTTCGACTATTATTTCTTTTAGCCGGTTTAGTTTTCTATCTTTGACGATCTATCGATAATTTGCTCGATCAAATGATTCTTTTAAATAAAATTCATTAAAAAACATTAAATATATACTAAAAAATTTATATAGTCATCCAAATAAAATAAAAACGTCAAAAAATAAATAGACTAAAATACTACATAGTAATTTTGATTATTTTAAATGTGTTCCGCTAGATTAGATTTTAGCTTTAGATCACCCATAATAGGTAAAGCTATGAAAAGCTTTTTACTATTCTAGAAAGTGTTTATAGTAAGAGTTTTTGTTATTGTATGAAAGACTTTTAATAAAGCTTTTTGCAAAGGGTACCCCTATTGGTACCCTTTACCCCACAAAAAGTACACAAAAACCCGGATACACTTGCCACAGTCTCTCAGTTTATAGTATACTGTAGTTTTTTTATCAGTTTCTGTTCCGTATTTCCGACAGTATAGTATATTTGACCTTTAAAACTTTATAATTTTCATACCGTATTTACAGTTTCTTAGTTTTATAACATAAACTAATTTATAAAAATTTAAAAAATTAAAAATAAAATTAAAAAATCAAGGGGTATGTATAGGGTTTTTTCTTTTGGGGGGGGGGTGTCTTTATAACTTTTCCCTTTTGCAAAAGCTTAGTATACTCCAAGTCATTGGAGAAAGCTTTATTGATCTTGTGTAGGATGCATTGATGGCATTAAATGCACAAAGTATTTCAAAGACTTGTGTATTAGAGATGCTCTTAGGCTGGTGGGAGTGGGAGGTATCCCGCCCGTGACTTGGCTATAGTCACGCGCATCCCCATCCCACCTAGCCCCACCCCCGCGCGAGTTGTTCCCCAACCAAAAAATAAAACGGGGCAAACTCACCCAGGTGAGTTTTATACCATTGGGCCCCACCACTAAATATAACCGTTTCTTTTTTAAATTAAAAAAAATTCTTTACCCAAAATTTACTAATAAATACCCCATCATCTTCTTCATTTTTCACACACAAAAAATCAAACATCTCATCTTCATCTCCATCTTCATCTCAATAAAAAATGGCATGCTCATTCCCACATACCGAAGTCGAGATTAAGGCTATGATTCAGAGACAAATAATTCAACAACAACGTCGTTACGATGAGCTTACGAAGTTAGGTGATGATTTCGATGCTGCGTCCGAAGAAAATACGAAATTGCGCACGAAATGTAGGAAATGCCGTGATCTCTCCCCACAAAAGCGTCAGTTACTCGACACGTATTTTAGAGATCAATCTGATATCGATTTCACCTTCCGGAGATCTATGTTTAGAAAGTCGATAAAATTGCAGGCTAGAATTAAAGAAAATACTAAATGGTTGAATAACTTGGGTTCTTCGTCCCAATCTCAAACAACTCATATCGGTTCTTCGTCGCAACAACACCGAAGCAGAAATTAGTCGCCCGATCTACCCTTTCCAATACCAAACGACTCAGATGGCAGAATGACTGACAATGAGGTGTATCAAGAATACCTAGATCAAAAAGTGTTGAGACAAACTCAGGAAGAAGAAGAAAGGGAAAGAAGGGAGCTGGAGGCACAAATTATGGCGGAAGAAGATGAAGAAGAAACAATGCGTTGGGAGTTACCTGGTCAGTTTTCGGATTCAGATCCGGGAACTGACTAATCGTATTATGTATTTTTAAATTTATGTTTTTTTAAATGTTGTTTTTAAATTTCCTATGTATCGTATTTTAATTTCGTACTGTGTTTTAATTTTCTATGTACCTGTGTTTTAATAAAATGTATGAATAAAAAATATTTAATAAAAAGATGGGATGATGTGGAGTGAGTTTGGGTGAGTTTGAGTGAGTGTCATTACCTCCTGTGGTGAGTTTGGGTGAGTTTGGTGAGTTTGGTAAAAAGCTGACGTGACGCTGAGGTGGAGGTGAGTGGGTTTCACCTCACTCCCACTAGTCTTAGAGCATGAGCAATGCACCAAGTCTTAAAAGACTTGGTGCACTTATTATCATTAATATTGAAGTCTTTTCTTTACTTTAAAAAGTTATTCTCCAAATTTAATCCAATGCAAACAAGTTATCATCAAAAGCTTTTCCAAAGGTTTTAGTAATAAATACGTAAAATTCATGCTTTAGATTGTAAAAAACTTTTGCTTTAAACACTTTTAGTTAACAAGTCTTTGTGTAAAAAGTCTTCCAGCAAGTTATTGATGCAATGCATAAAATGATGAAAATGACTTTTTAAAATAGTACAAAGTCTTTCCTCAAGTTAGCATTGGAGATGCTGTTAATCGACTTGTTTCGCTAATTATCTCTCAAGCAATTTCTATCGATTATTTATGTGTATTTACGGGATCTTTAACGCGGCGTTGTTTTTTGCGAAAAATGTGAGATATCGTCGTCATGTTGTTCTTAATTATCATGATACGTAATATAATACATTTGTACATTATGTCTTAACATCCTTCGAGTTGGATGTTTATTTAGCTTTCACTGCTTTTTCAATATGTCAATGGCTTATTTCACGTTTTTTTTCTTATTACATTGTGTTTCATTTTATTCATTATCCGTTTGTTATCATTCGAACCCGAATCTTTAATGGATTTAATATGAACATACCATTTCAGATATATCTCGTCAGCAATATAATATCCTTTTGATAATAAACGTTGTAGCCACAAATCCCATATCTCGTGCTTTACCCGATCTGAGATCATTGAAAAGAGAGGATTGACGTAAAATTTTCATTTCGTTATTCATCCTGGATACACCGAAGATTGCATGTCAAATCCATAAATCTTGAGATGCGGTCGCTTTCGATAAAATGAATAGAGTTGATCCGTGATGATCACCTCTAGAAAATTGAGATTTGAATGCAACTTGGCAATTCTTTCACAGTCGATGTGCACGGTCAATACTTCCTATCATCTCAGGAAACTAGGGATGAGCACGACCCGAATCCCGAACCGAACCGGAACCGTCCCGGAACTGTACCCATTCCCGGTATCCGAATTCCGTTCGGAACGGTACCGGGACTACAAAATAAGGTGAAAAAAATCGGGACGGGACCGGTACCAAATCGGTAAAATCCCGGAAAAAACGAGAAAAACTCGATTTCCCGGTACCGGTACCGATACCCGTCCCGGTACCGATATCCGAATCCCGTTCGGTGTACGGTATCGGTACCACTAATTCGGGACGGGGTTCGGGACGGGACCGGTACCATGCATCCCTACAGGAAACTCATGTTTCTCCTCGTGACAAGCATACAGTTTTTCCATGTTAGTGTACGTTGGCTTCCGTAAAAACTCTCCACCATATAACTCTATTACGGCATTACAAAAGTTTCTAAAACAGAGACGTGTTGTTGTCGCACCTATTTGCAAATATTCATCAAGAGGATCAGGAACGGGTTTGTATGTCATTTGACGAATAACGAAAGTACGCTTCAACAATGGTGAAATATCAGCTCGTCTCGTACAATCAACCATGTTTTGAAATAAGGACAGTGATCAGTTACCTCTTGAATAATTTGTGTGAATAGTGTTCAATTCATTCAGAACCACTTACATAATGTTGCTTTTTCATATTGTGGATGCTCAAAGAAGTAAATCGTCAATAAACGACAATGAGTACCGTAAAATCCCTATGTATGTAGTTTCGTAGGGTTCGTGGGTTTTCTTCTTTATAAGCCGGTTGACAAGCTTTCGTAAATAACGCACGCTCACGGAGTTGCGAAAAAATAGATCGTAAGATATTGTAATTTTTTGAATTGTAATTTGAATGTGTCAAAAGAATGATTATATAATTGGGTGTTTATAAGGTAAAGTGTTGAGATGTTAAAATTAAGACAAAATTAGATGGATGGTCCCTGTGGTTTGATAAAAATTACAACTTTAGTCCCTCGACTTTAAAAGTTGCATGGATAGTCCCTATCTTTGCAAAAAAAAAACTTGGCCCCTCCACTTAACTAGTGTTAAATGGACTTCGTTATTATTTACATGTTAATCCTTTTTGTTAACGTTTGTTGCATCGTTCATCCTTCATTCTAACAAACGTTTAAAACTTAACTTTATTTTCAAAAAATCTTAAAAACTTTTTGTTTATTTTCGAAAATAATTCAAAAAAAGTTAATTTCGAAAAAATTTATTTAAAAAAACCAATTTCGAAAAAATTTCTTGTATTACGAAAAAATAATATTGAAAAAAAAGTTCGAAAAAAATATTTAGAAAAAAAATCCAATAATATATTAAAAAATAATTTTCGAAAAAAATTATTTTCTATTCAAAAAAGATTTATTTTAATATAGAAAAAAATAATTTCTAAAAAATTAATAATTTCCCAAAAAATAACTTCGAAAATTTTAAATTTAAAAAGTTTAAATTATTCTCAAAAAAGAATATATTCAAAAAACCTTAATTTCGGAAAAAATTAATTGAAAAAGAAAATGAAAATTGAAAATTTTAAAATTTCAAAAAAAACTTTTAAAACTTAAAACTTTCGAATTTTTTTAAAATTATATTTTCAAAAAAAAATCTAATTTTTTAGTTTTAAAAGTTTTAAAAAGAATCTAATTTTTTCAAAAAAACAATTTTAAAAACATTCTAATTTTTAAGTTTTAAAAGTTTTTTGAAATTTTAAATTTTTTAATTTTTTATTTATTTTAAATTAATGTTTTCAAAATTAATTCTTTTTTGAAGTTATTTTGTTTCGAGAATAAGTAAAAAAAATTAAAACAAAATTTTCAAAATCTTTTTTTCGATAATCTATTTATTTAAATTTTTTTTAAATAAATCTTTTTCGAAATATTTTTTTGAATTGAAAATAATGTTTTTCAAAATTAATTTTTTAAATCCTTTTGGATTTATTTTTTTCTAAATATTTTTTATCCAACTTTATTTTCGAAATTATTTTTTTCGTAATAGAAGAAAGTTTTTTCGAAATTGTTTTTTTTAATTTATTTTTTTCGAAATAAACTTATTTTAAATTTTTTCGAAAATAAACAAAAAGTTTTTAAGATATTTTGAAATAAAGTTAAGTTATAAACGTTTGTTAGAATAAAGGATGAACGATGCAACAAATGTTAACAAAAATGATTAACATGTAAATAAAACGAAGTCCATTTAACACTAGTTAAGTGGATGGTCCAAACGTGTTATTTTTGCAAAGTCAGAGACTATCCATCCAACTTTTAAAGTCAAAGGACTGAAGTTGCAATTTTAACCAAACCACAGGGATAATCCGTATAATTTTGCCTAAAATTAAAAAGTTCCATTTTTATATTCAAATACATAAACAATTATAAACCTTTTCTCACCAATCGGTCGTTCACACGAACGATTTAAACTCAGTAAACCGAGTCTGAAGGTCGTACATCGACACGACCGACTCTCCAAATCAATCGACCAACTTAGCTTCTACCCCGATGCGCATAGCCTAACGTATTAGCAGTTTCTCTTTACATCAGCGCAATCAATATTAACATAATTTAGTAACGTAATCAACATCACTACCAAAAATTGACAGTTTGTTTTTTATTCATCAATTATTAAAAATACTTTAAACACAATATACTTCATATCACGACTCATACATACAAGTCGATTAATCGACCTATTGATTATCTGCATTTTTTTCACTATAGATAAACTTTCAGTTGGATATCACGTAACATACGAAAATAATGTTGTTGAACTAACTAGCCATACCAATTTTATATATGTATATCGACATGTGGCTTATAAAGTTATAATAGATTTATTAGATAATATGTCGCTTATGTTTAATATATGGAAAGAGGGTCACAAAATGTATTACTCATCTTTAATCTATGGAAGGAGAAACACGAAAGCAGATATTTATGCTAAATTTAGCAAGAACAAATAATTGGCTAATCGAGAGAAAAAGGGAAATGGCATCTTTGCTAAGTGACACCAGATAAAATGTTATGTATATCAGAATCAGGAACTTTGTCACACATTTGACTTTTTGGTTTACTGGCAAAATTCTCTTAACCAATACTCTTTTAATAGTACTCTATTAAACTAAAAGATTGATTCGTTTTAGAGAATTGATTTCTCTTTGGCTGGGGAGTGAGAGATAAATTCTACGAGATAAATCACGATTTAGCAAAACTTGTGCGTGAAGTTGCCATAAACTCTATTAAAAACCCATACGTGAGATACTGTTTCCCATGCTATAGAAAGTCACTATCAGTGACTTTGTTGCTACTCGGTTTAAACAAAACGTGGGTCTCTTCTTTTTTTTTTCCCGTCCGATTTAATTAGATTTCTACCTTTTTTTTCTATAAAATCCTTATTTCATTTATATTTTTTTTACATTTTCTTTCTCAAACACATAAAAATCATCTTCTTTCATCACTTACCAGCAATGTCCGATCACCAAACCCCACAATACAACAAACGCCGCCAACGAAGAAATACCACCGCCTCTCCACCGACGCCTACCGAATCATTTGATTTTAACAACCCATCACGGAACCAACCATATCGACAACCCAACCCATATCATAACCAACCATATCCAAGCCAACCGTACCGAACCCGATGCCGACACCGATGTCGGACTCATACCCGAACCACCCTTATCCAAACCCTTATAATTTTACCAAATACTCTCAAACACCCAGCTTTCAAAAATTTTATTCACAAACCCCGTACCCTTTTAATAACTATGTTGGTGGTTCGTTATCCCAACACCATGTCAACTTACCCACATCTCCCATACCCTCCTTCCCAACTGAAGATTTATGCATACCTTCTTTTTTTGGGGTCATTTCAGGGAACTCAAGATGATACGGAACACTTTGTTGAAGTTTCGGCCCCAGCCCCACCAAAGTCGAGGCCGTGTAGAGGACGACAAGCTCCACAAGATCCGAACCAAACTTGTGAGAATTCATGGACACACTTCGAAGAAGTTGAGTTGTGTAAAGGATGGGTATCCGTTTCTTAAAAGAGCGCGAAGGGTAACGATAGGAATGCCCAAGGTTTTTGGACCGAGATTTTGCAGTACGTGGAGAGCAAAACAGGGAGGCCGGTAAAAGAACGTTTGATAGCGTGAACGGAAGTAGTGAGTGGAGCCGACGATGAGGCGTACATTAACAGTGAATGTGATGACTATCAAGTTGAGTACAGTACGAAGTTTAGGTATTGTCATTGTTGGGAAGTTTTAAAAAATAGTCAGAAATTTATGGGGGGTGAGATGAAGAAGTGGAAAGCAAATGATGACGAAGAAAGCCAAGGCAAAAAGAGGTCTAAGACACCGAAGTCTGTGGATGCTAGTTCTTTTCAAAGTGTTGACGAAAGCCAAAGTAGTGGTGTTAAACGACCATTCGGCAGGGATAAAGCCAAAGTTGCTGCCGCGGGGAAGAAAAATGGACAGTCGTCGCGTTCGTCAACTGCGTCCCAAGAAGACGAGTTTGTTAGGTTGATGGTGTCTGAGATGGTCAATGCAGGCAAAGACAAACGTATTAGGTTTTTGGAGTTGGAGTGTCGTCGTCTTGATTTAATAAATCAGGCCAAACAATTGGAACTTCATGCCGAGCGTCAAAGAATAGAAAAACCTCGAGCAAAACGTGAAGAAATGGAATTCTACATGGATCCCCATGATCACTTGGACGGGGGAGCACGGGCATTCCATGAGTCACTAAGACGGAAATTAATGAGCGTTATAATTTGAATTTTTAGTTTTTTTTATTTACCGTGTATCGTTTTTAATTTCTTCGGTTTAAGTTTTTATTTACCCGTGTATCGTATTTTATTTTATGAAATAAAAGTTTTATTTTATAAATAAATTAAATAAAGTGATAGTGGAAAGGTGGGGTGGAGTTGACTTTTTTTTCCTTAGTACACTTCCCTTGAAATGTGAATTTTTGGTGAGTTAGTTAGATGTGAGAGAAAGCTGATGTGGCGCTAAGGTGGCGATGGGGTTTTTTTGCCACTCCCCTAGCCTTAATAGGCATAAACTGAAGTCTTCATATAGGGCAAAAGTTCAACATAGAACTCTTCTTTTAGGTTGGGGGAGTGGCAAGAAATAAACCCACTGTCACCTCAGTGTCACATCAGTTTTTCACAACCCACAAAACCCCACCATACTAGGAGAGTGGTAACAGAAAAACCAACCTCCACATCACCTCCACTGTATATAAAATATGCCACACTAAATACCTCAACCCACTCACAAAGTTACTGAAAATATTAAAAGAAAAAAGGTTTGCACATATACCGAGTAGTAGGAAACTGACCTGTAGTAGGATTTTTTAGTCAACCCACGCGTGGGGTATAAGTAGGGTTAATGGAAGTTTTTTGCCACCTTGGACTCACCTGTGGGTTTATACACCCACTCCCACAGCCTTAGCAAAAACCTAACAAACCAATCACAACCATCCATATTTTTTCATATAACAATAAATTTAGAAAAAAAGTTAAAGATCTCACAACCGTTAATTGTTAAGCAAAACAAAACATATTATCGCGGCGAGAATTAAATCATCTTTCAATCGAGGGGCACATATATATACTTTCGCCAAATTATTATCTTTTTTATTTTTTCAATCGCGCGTGAGAAAATCATATATGATTTGTATCGCGAATCATATATGATTTTCAGAATCATATAGGATTCGTATCACAAAATCATATATAATTATATGAGTTAAGAAAATCATATAGGATTCGTGATACGAATCATATATGATTTCAGAAAATCATATATGATTCGTGATACGAATTATATATAATTTTTCATACGTGACTTAAGAAAAAAATCGAAAAAAAGTTTGTCGAAAGTATTTACATGTGTCCCTCGATAGAACGATGATTTAATTCTCGTTGCAATGGTGTATTTTTCTTGCTTGACGATTTAACCTTTGTGAAAAATGTAAATCATACATCTTATGGAATGTAATGTGACTAATTAAAATGATATTATCATTTCATAATGCACACATAATAAGTAACAATCATCATAATATTCAAAGAACATCACTGTTTGTAATTTTGAATAAGTATGCTCAAAGTTCAACAAGATCAACAATCTAGTTTTTGAAATATATGCCTTATGAATAATTAGGATTGTTGTGAATAAGACAATAGTATTCAAATAGGGATATCATGCATTCATCTTATTTGACATTTGGATATGTTAAACAATGAATTGACATACTAGAAATGATCGTTTTCATTAAATACTATTGTTTCCTTTATTTTCATGTTTAATTCATAAATGATATATCTGTGTATTTATTTTACGTAATATATACATTCTACATTATCCATTGTCGATTAACAATATGTGAGTATTGTTAAACTAAGACAAATGTTAGGGGTGGTTGTATTATGCTGAATTCATAAAGATGACTATTCCAAATTTATAGGTTATTTAATTTAGTTGAATAATTGGATTACCCCAGCAAGTGTAAATCAACTTTATGGATCAACATCATTAAGTCATTACACATATGGTAAGTATTGCTAGTGCTTAGAATTGATATGCAAGTGGGTTTTTGCATAGATAGATATCATTTCTTGATTTTAGAAAAACGTTGTTCCTATTATAAGGGAACTTATAAAAGCTATATTCAAAAATATCTTTGACATATGTGAAAGGCACTTCTAGTCAAAATTTGATTTTGTTCCTCCACAAGTAAGGGAGTATGATACATATTAGGCCCCTTGTAGGCTTGATAATATGTTTGTGTGGCTGCGTCCAAAGTGTAGTTAAGATTATTCATTTTATACTTGGTAATCTCGATCAATACTGAAACGAGAAACGTAATTGTTAATTTTTGAAATGACATATGATCCATATTCATAGTTAACGTAGTATCAAAAACAAAAAGGTTGCAATAAATTTTTACGATTAAGGTTGAGTTGTTTACTGAAACATACTCAAGTATTTATGGGAGCATTGGTGATGTTGCTAGACTATTCATCAACGTGAACATAGTTTATACTATGACACCGACTTTCGCAAGTGGGAGCTTGTCAAATGTCCGAAAATCATAGTGATATTTTTATGACTAGAATTATGTGAGCCTACGTGGTCACACACTTATACAATTAGACTAATCTTTATTAAAATATGTAACAAGTATATTGTATATTTATTATATATATTTAATTACCATATACTAAATACTTAACGATTGTTAATTAAAGTTAAAAGGTTTAACGGTTAACTAACGGAAAAACTTTCTAAATTAAAGTTAATTAGTGTAATATCTAAGAATAATCTAGAAAGTCAAAAGTCAATCCCAAAAGGATTAAGGCTTGGAGAAACCAAATTTAGGGGATAAGGGATACGAAAAATCAAGTTAACTTTTAAAAAATATTAGCGTATATCTTTAGCTAGAAGTTATCTACTAGGGTTTAAGTCGTTATATAAAGAAGGGGCCTAAATCTCATTGTTAACTTTTTCGATAACCCTAAAACCACAAGAGAAATCAGACCTACCCTCTTAGACATTTATTAGAGCTAAACTGTCACACCCCACCATGGCGGAATATGGGGCGCGACGTATGGATATCATCACAACATGGCGTGTCTATAGAGATAACTAAATGAAATAAGAAATGTCATAAAATGGTGACACAAATGTCATGAAAATATCTCAACAAAGCAGGAGTCTAGGCAAGTAGGTAACAATCCTACCTCTTACCTAAGACAAACAATACATAAACAAAGCAAACATATAGGTGTCAACAGTATCACTTATTAAACAAACAAAAGAAACTAAGAAGGAACGAGGATCTCCTTCTAAATGCATCCCTACGCAACTCCAAATCCTAGCCACTTATATTCTCATGCTTAACCATAATATCACCTGAAAGAGACACTAAAACACGTCAACATAAAGTTGGTGAGAGTCATAGGTTTAGACTCCAACGCCAAAATCAAACCATAAGCTGTGAATAACAACCACTAACAAAAGAACATATGGACAATGTGATACAAACATGCATTAACAACTAGGGGTGAGCAGAAACCGAACCGCGAACCGCAAACCCGCAAAAAACCGCAAAAACCGAACCGTAGAAACCGCACCACGACAAAAACCGACGGTTTGGTTTTAAGAAAAAGGAAAAACCGCAACTGTGGTTCGGTTGCGGTTTTTGCCCGTAAAACCGAACCGCAAAACCGAACCGCACCACAAAATAATTATTTTATACTGAAAAACGTCACATCGACTATTTTGTGCGAGTTTTAAGCTTTCTAATGCATATTATCACTGATATTCATATAAGTTATTAGTAAAGTGTTTGTTAGAGTCAATTTATGCATTGTTATAACCGAAAAAATCAACATTTTAAACAAAAAACCGCAAAAAGCCACAATTATTATATAAGTCACAAGTAATGGTTCGGTGCGGTTAAAAACCGCAAAACCGCAGAAACCGCAAAAAAAAACCGCAAAACCGAAACCGCGGTTTTTGGTTCGGTGCGGTTTCTATTTTTATAAAAACCGCAAGTGCGGTTGCGGTTCGGTTTTAGTCAAAAACCGCACCAAACCGAACCATGCTCACCCCTATTAACAACTAATATTCAAGATTTAACAAACCAAACCAAATCCAAGGCTCCCAGCCTTACCAAACACCATGGTCCCATAGGCGCCCATACACCTATGTACCAATCCCAAGGCCCCGCCTTGTCATTATACATTGGTCCCATAGATGCTCACACATCTATGTACCTCCCCAAGGCCTCGCCTTGTCAACATCCCATTGGTACCAAGTCAAATCACAAAACAATCATGAATCAGTTAGCAGTTAATCACATAAGTATGCACAAGTCCATCACCAAACACAAAACATTCATATCATAATTTATAAAAACAAGACAGTGTCTCTTCCATCCCATCTGGAATTCAAAATCATTAGTAGACATGGGACTATGAAACTCACCTGATTGAGCTTCTCCCAATAATCTGTGCACTAGCAAAAAGCTAACAAACAAAAACACAAAATCAAAACATGAACCAAACACTAAGATGGCTCATCAACCTATGATGGACATCTAACCTTCTACCATATATATACCTCATTTATATGCTCTAAGCATCTCATTACACCCCTCAATAAAGCCCTTAACTTAGTTTACTTCATAACCCGTCTCGTTAACATTTTACCCAAAACAGTCCCGATTTTTAGGTCCCCAAACTATAAAGCCAAACGCCCACCTAACCATACCCATACCAATTTTTAGGTCCCCAAACTATAAAACAGTCCCGATTTTTAGGAAACCCTATGCCCTTACATATGTTAGCTAACTCCTCCTTTTTGCCCCAACCTTAAAGCTACTGTTAAGGCTCCGATATATATATATATATATATATATATATATATATATATATATATATATATATATATATATATATATATATATATATATATATATATACTTTTGTCTATCCGGATTTTACTGATTTTGAACATACAAAAAGTTAGTTATGATTAGGGGGTCTTACCCTAACCCACAATCTTAGCCCTAATGCAGATACTTTCTATAATATATAAAACAACTCCCATGTTCGTTTGAAAGTCCCAATACCACCCTAAGTACCCCAAATAACCCAAAACATAAAAAGAAAATAGGCTGATTTCAAAACTGTTTTGACCTCCGACTGTTGTAACCTGATTTTGACCCACTTCCCGACCTCCAATTTAGTTCTCGTTTCTTGAATTTGAAAGCCACTTCAATTACCTTTCCAGGGATACTTGTATCACAAAATAAGAGTTTGTAGAACTCTATATATGATCAAAACAATTGACCCTAAATTATGCCCAGTTTTAAAAAAACGGGTTCAATTAAATTAACCCAATTAATTACCCATAACTCCACTAATTACAAGCCCTAATTCAGCTAATCATTATAATATCATTAATATACAGATTTTAATTTAAACCCTAACCTAAATCCATCATAAGATGATTAACAAAACATTAAAAACAATTAAATTAAAAAGGGTTATTGAAGGTTTTACCTTAGATTTAATGGAAACCAAGATTTTTTTGAAGAACCCTAATTTTCTTTATGTGACCGTCGATTTTAAGCTTCCAGGAGAAAAGAAATTATTTTTTGATTTATTAGAAAACCTTATATAGTGTGTACAAAAATCCTAGTCCAAGTATAAGCCCACTTTCCATTTTTTTCTCCCCCTCCCTTTGTTTCGTCTACCAAACCGACTACACCCCTTTGATTTTTATTTTTTTTTATTTTTATTTATTCTTACTACTTTACTAATATTTCCTTAAATTTACTTAATTTATTTCAGCCCCTAAAGTTTCTAAAATCTCAAAATCGTAAAACTAGTCAAATTTACGCGTTTACCGTAAAAAGACGTAAAAATATACAGTTTTATAAAAACTCTTGAAATATGAAATAAGTTAATTAACTAAGTCATAAAGGACTTAAAACCATCCCGTAAATTATTCCCGTGACTAAATAACTCATCCGAGACCTCAAAATGCTAAACCGTAAATCGTAAAAATACTATTTTCTATAATACATATACGTATACGTAAACCACTAAATAACACCATCTCATTTCATAGTCACTACCATGTGAGCTCATGAACATGAAATCATCACACATCGTTTCACTCACAAGGTACCCCGTACCGGAAACGATATCCAAACCACAATCTATACACACCAATTAGCACATAAACACATAAAGACACGTAACTAGCACAAAATAAAACTAAGTGACGAACCTCAAAACCGCGGTTGTCACATAAACCCAAGTTAGGGTTTTATTGTTCTAGTATTCAAGCCTTCAAGGTTCATGGTATGACCTAGCAAACGAGAGTGGTTGTATAACGTATAGTGTAGTGTGGATACTCATAAAGGAAACTTATTTTAGTTCCTCAATGATTTTGGATATCATATATTTGTGCGGTGGTGGATACACGAATTGGAGGTTCTTGATTTATTGTTTAATCTTCACTTTGGTTGAATTCAAGTAGGTATGTCTTTCTTGTATATTTTATGTTAATTATCGATGCATATGTTGATTCTTCTTTTCGCTATGTTCTTTTAGTGTAGATGATTATAATATGTTATAAAGTCATTAATTCCAACAAGAAAAAATCTAATAACATGATTGTTCTACTATTAAAAAAAGATCAAATGACCCATTCATTCATCTACTATTATGATACCATAACACTAAATTAAAAGACTGATCATTCGCAAAATACCGTCGATCGCGATCTAAACACATACACCCTCAAAGTCCTCATAAACCAACCACCTCACGTTTTCCTTTACCTTGCTAAAAAAATGGTTGTAGTGTTTTACCACACCTTTAGGAAAAGGAGGTAAATAGGGAAAAGTATTAAGCGATGATTTAGGAAAATCAACACTAATGACCCTAATGAAGTTCAAGTTCGTTTCCCAAGAAGGTATATGTGTGTGAGTAATTCGTAATTGGTTTGAGATTAATATTGGTTAGAAAGGGATGAGAAAAGAGGATGACGAAGATGTGAAATTAATTACTACTACGACTTAACGTAAAACCGTAAAAAGAGCTAAAATAAAAACAAATTCTAAAAATTACCAAAAATTCACCAAAAATCAAAATAAATAAACTAAGAGTTTACCAATGATCAAAACTTTTTCAAACCTTTTAATTATTTAAATCTTCAATCTTTAAATGCTAATTAAAGCCCTAAAAATCAAATTAATTATCAAAAAGCCCAAATAAAGATTTTTCAATTGGCAAACCTCTAAAATGACCTAAAAAGATTAAAAACTATTTTTAGAAATTTTTAATCTAATAAAAACTATTTAAAATGATTTAAAAACTATTAAAACTTAAAATAATTATAAAAATTAATCTAAAGATGCTAAAATTAATCTAAAAGTTGCAAAATTCCTATTTTAATGTATTTAAGCTAAGAAAAATGTAAAAAGTGCAAAACTGTGAAATTTGAAAAATATTAATAAAATAATATTAAAATAATATTAAAAATCCAAAAATTCTAAAAACTTGCAAACTAGTTTATATTGACCTAATTAAACAGAAAATGAAAGTGAAATGACTAGAATACCCCTATGGGGCCCTCAAAAATAGTCAACACTAATGGGCTTTTTAGCCCATAAAGTCAAACTTGTCCCAATTGACTTGGGAAAGCTCTATCAGACTCAAAATTCAATTCTAAACACAAAACTCTGAAGGCCCAAAAGCTGAAAGTGAGCTTATCACAGCTTATTAAACAAACAGCTTATCCTTATTGGGCCATTAAGCCCATTAAGCAATAAGCTAATGCCATGAGCTCTAATTTGATACACAACCTTCTTTTGGGATACTAAAGAGATCTGTAAAAAGAAATTTTGAAAAAGCACACTCAATAAGCCAGAAATAAGCAAAGTACAAATCCACTAAAAGACAAAATAGTCGGGTTTTAGTTCTAGGGCACCTCAGGACTTGATTCAACTTGCAATATGTCACAAATGACTTCAATAAGCCAAATCAATCAACTAAAATCCAATAAGCAACACCAATAAGCTGGAATAAGCCAATAAGCACTTATGAAAAAGTAAATTAAGTTGGTTTTCTAGTCAAACCCTAAAGTCAACCCACCAATTGCTCCAGTATGAACAAATGGGTCAAATGATGAGCACCTAATACAAAATCCAAGTTGTTGCTGGTTAAAATAAGCTATTATAGCTTATTGATAAGCTGAACACAAAAATACACTAGCAGTGGCTAGCAGCAGGGGAAAGGAGTTCCCACTGCTTTGACTATTTGACCTGTGAATTGTGAGAGATCCAGTTGGATTCAAATGGAAACAAGGGCACCCTTGTGATCAGTGAATCACAAGGAGTCTATATCAACAAATAAATCACAAATTGGTTCACACAATAATCCCAGATTAAGCAAACAGTCCACAGATATTGCACTGACCTTGATATTAAGCAGTAATGAACAAATAAGCAGTTTTAGCATGAATAAGCACTCCAAATTCAACCAGTTGCATACACAAGCTATATAAACTATGATTAAGCACAAACAAACTTAAATCAATCACTGAAACAAGGTATGGAACAAGATCAAAGCAGATTATACTTGCTGTTATGAACTTCAAGAACACTTGCACACTTTGCTGATCTAATTGACCAAATATCCAATTTCAAGCACTCAAATCTCTTTCCCTGGTGTAACTAACTAGTTTTAATCACTTGTTAACCCTAGTCTATGATTAAAACTAGGTGTCCCTTAAACCACAGCCAATTTTATCAAGTAAACAAGATTTTAGAGCCTAATTTAGGATCTAGGTGTTTCAAACCACAAAACCTGCAAATAAATGACCAAGTATATCAGGTAAACAAATACCAACAATCACAAACACAAAACATCTACTCAACTTTCCACAAAACCTGCTATTGCAGTTAACCCAAACACCCCTTAATTATCTGATTTTACAAATTTTTAAAGGATATTTCAGATTTAACCCACAAATCAAGTTAACATAAACTCAATAACATCAAACAAGCACAGATAAACAAGATTCAACCATAAAAACACAGATTCAACAATAATCATGCAAAATCACCAATATTCAGAAAAAATTAAGAAAAATGAAAAAGGAGAAGGGTGCAAACCTCCAAGACCTACATCTAGGCCCTGGATTGTTTGAGCTGAGGTACTAGCAAAACAAGTACCAGCTTCCTTGTACCTGCTAAGAACAACAAACCAAAATGATGAACAAATAACAAGCACTTTCTGATTTTTGAAACACAAGTCTTATTCCTTAAAACCTTGCCTCAAAAACTTTCAAACATGAATATGGAACTCAGACTTTAGCTTATCGATACCAAACTTTTATAAATAACAAATGAGAATTCAAAATTTTCAGAAATTCAAACTTTATTTCATAAAAAGGAATTACAAAGACTAAAAAGCTCTTATCTGGAACCAAGGGACTCTCATAGGTTGAGGTCTCCTTTTATAGGCAAATGCATACGAAACACTATTCATAAACCCTAGAACTGAATTCCCAAAAGTTCCCTTGAGGTCTTCTAGATCATTTGATGGAATGAGCTGTCCAAATGCATCCTGGACGTTTGTTTTAGCTTTGGGGTTAAGCTAAGAGTCTTGGCCGTTGATCTTGACACGTGGCTATCCTTGGGGAGTAAGTTGTGATGTGATAGGTGGACGAGGTTGAGTATGGGACCCTTTGGTGAGTGGTGGTGAGGGTTTTGTGTGTGGGTTATGTTTCTGCATGTGTGAATCAAGTGTGGGAAGGGTTAATTGAAATTTACCCTTTGTTTTAAGTGGGATGGTAACTAGGTTGATGAATGGTAAACAGTAAAGATTTTGATCCGATTTTGGGGGAAAGGTGTTTGTTTGGCGCATTTTGAGTTTGAATGTTTCAAATAAACACCTTTGGCCCTTGTGTTTTGGGAAAGATGGTAAATCAAGTTTTTCAGCTAACAAAAACGTGTTCCCTTTGTTATTTAAGTCTCTATCTTCACACTTTTGGCACAAAATTTTTCCAAAAAGATATCAAGGGTTGTTTTTGCCATTTTTCCATATTTGAAGGACTGATTTTGGACTTTCTTGATCTTCAAAGGTCTTCAATGTAACTTTGACTTTATGAGGGACCATTAATGACAAATTAGAATTGATGAGGGACTAATCTTGCCATTTCTTCAAAGTTGAAGGACCATTTTGTAATTTTTGACAAACTTAAGGGACCAAACTTGTAATTATGAATTCACAAGGGTTTAAGTGTCATTTCTTCATTGTTTGAGGATCAATCTTGCATATCTTCAAGTCTTCAAGGGTAAATGTTGGATAATTCATGAACTAGGGCCCGGTTCTTTGTACGGCTTCGTTTCTCGTGTCCGTTTTTCCTTGTTTCTTGTGATCTTTTGTCTTTTTTCATGATATCCATACCTAAAATACACAAGTAAACAAACACTAGCATATATATGGTATTTTATGACATTTTAGTGCATTTAAAGCCCGAAAAGAACGATGAGATCATGTATAAATGCCATCTCATCACTCCCCCATACTAAGCCATTGTCGTGCCCTCACGCAATGCTAGAATAAAGTATCTAAGCATCACCAAAATTCAATTTTATTATCCTTTATTGAGAAGTAAAAGACTTGCAACAATACTACGAGAATGTGTAAAGACATAATGTATGATTTTCATCACAAATGTGACTTTTAGGGTCAAAGAATAGAAACAAGTAAATGTCCCTTAGAGTAAATTCCGTCATCCTTGATTGTCATACATTCCATGCTAAGTGCAAAAATGAGATCATTGTTGGTACAAGTCACAATGCTAACACTACTCATACGTCCAAATTGTGTAATATTTTTTCTCCCCGCAATCCTAGTTATTATAAAAGGAATTGGGTTACTAGCATTTTTTTACTATTTGTCATGGATCACAAGTGATTCATATTGACTTATTTAAGTAGTTATTAGTCCAAAAGCAAAGTAGCACGATTTAATCGATAGTTAGCCGAAGGACAAAATCTTTTTAAAACGGCTTCTCGTGTATCTCCTTAAGTTCATATCTTGGCATAACTCGTTTCACGATTTGAGACCTTTCTCGGACCGATATTTGGCATGTACTTCATACTTCAAATCTTGGGAAGACGTTCTTGAAATTATGGTCTTCTCTTCATATATTTGGAATTTCTTCACTTGACGTTTTTGAGAGATTCTTCATATTTGGACCACGACTTCATCATTTTTATTCAATCTTTATTTTGGACTTTGATATACAACGATCCGCCTCCTTTTCGGACTTGGATATATTTATCCTCATACCTTGTAAGGGTCTTTTTGGATAGACTTTCTCCATGATCTTTAGGGGAGTAATTGCTTTTCGTCGTGTGTCTCGATCCTTCATATTGATTTAGGAATAATGATACTTCACATCATCTTGGATCTTTAGCAACAAAATAGAGCTCCTCATGCCTTGTTAGGGCCTTTTTGGATCTTCACCAATCTTCGCGTCCCGCTTCAATAAGTTATTCCTCGGCTATGAACTCTATTCAACCCCGAGCAACTTTTAAACGATCTTGCGCTAGAGGCTAAGTAACATTTCAAATCGTACGACCTTACTTATTGCAATTATTTTTATTCCTAATGCATTGATCTTATGGGAAGAAAAGCCACAATTAAAAACATATGAGTTTTTGAAAGAACATTTTCATGTTCTACGTTTAGAATGATCACTTGTCTAACTCTATCATTTCTCGTTCTTCACTATTTAAAGACCTCTAATTAAAGAGACTCGTGAATACTTAGCCATGAAAGTCAAAATTAAGCCAAATTTGGATTAGCTTTCATTAAGACTATATCAAAACAAAGTTTTGGGTTTTCAAACCACCTATAGGATCTTGCACTTTCTTGGAATTTTTCAAGTTTAGAGAATGCATTTTATAGTTCCCTTGATAAGTGACTTTCTAGGATCAATTATAGGAACTTGCGAAAAGTTCTTGTTCTTAACCCGAATGAGCTAAGACTTTCGCGTTTTAAAGTTCCCTATATAAAAGTCTAGCAAAACTTGAATTGAGCGGGTTAAGGAATGTAAATGGCTCCAAATGCCCATCAAGTCAAAAATTAGCTCTTATTCTACCCATCGGAAAATATACATTCGTGTCTTAAAAACACTTATGAAAACTAAGAAAATTTTTAGAATTTGGCCATTTTTAGCCTTATTAGCAACAAAACAAAACACTGAAAGTTGGAAAACGTGAGGGCGTAGCAAAGCAAGTACCTATTCACCCCCATACTAAAAGTAAACATTATACTCAATGTTTCGAGTCTAAAGTGGAGCACCCCCATACTAGAGACGAAGAATCGAATGCTTAGGATCTAGCATGGAAAGGGTGATCAACAATATATCTAAAGCCGTTTATTAAGTATGCTAAAAGATAATTGTTAGAACAATAAAGGATATGTCATGGATTCGTGAAAAACTTCTTCATGCAAACGATGGAGGCTCACGTAAACGAACATGAGAGTCTTCAATCGTAGATGATGATGATGATCTAGATAACACAATCACAAACAACCACGAGACAACGAGTTGGAAGGGCACAAATCCCCTCTAATTAGTTATTAGTAAGAATAAAAGGATAAGCATGGGATCTCCCCCACGAGGCACCTCATTTTTTATTACCGAGTCATGAGCTCGACTCGATCCCCTCAATGCTAATTATCATTAGGGAAGGTGACTTGGTCGAGGTCAACCATTGAAGGAATTTCCCCACCAAAGTAGTGCTTAAGCCTATGTCCATGCACCTTGAAGTTAGGACCATCATCTTGAGCTAGCTCAATGGTCCCATAAGGAAACACTTGTGTAACGGTGAAAGGACCCGACCAACGATATTTCAATTTCCCGGAAAATATCTTAAGTCTAGAGTTAAAAAGTAACACTTGATCACCAACGTTAAAAACCCGGTTTTTAATCTTTGCGTCATGAAACTTTTTAGTCTTTTCTTTGAAAATCAATGAATTTTCATAAGCATTGTCTCTTAATTCATCCAATTCATTCAATTGTATTTTCCGGTGATCTCCCGCGGTCTTTAAGTCAAAGTTTGCATGCTTAAGGGCCCAATATGCCTTGTGCTCCAATTCAATGGGCAAATGACAATTCTTCCCATAGACTAACTTATAAGGAGTGCAACTGATAGGTGTCTTATAAGCGGTCCTAAAGGCCCATAAAGCGTCATCGAGTTTATCGGACCATGAAGCACGGTTTTCTCCAATCGACCTTTCTAAAATCCTCTTCAATACTCGGTTCGAAACCTCGACTTGCCCACTCGTTTGCGGGTGATAAGCCGTATAAAGACGATGAGTAACTCCATATTTCTTTAAGACCTTCTCGAATTGGTCATTACAAAAATGGGTTCCACGATCGCTTATAATAGCACGAGGGGTTCCGAACCGAGAGAATATTTGCTTCAAAAATTTCACTACCACACGAGCATCATTAGTAGGTAAAGCCTTAGCTTCCACCCACTTAGAAAGGTAGTCCACCGCGACTAGGATATACTTGTTACCATGAGACGATGGGAACGGCCCCATAAAGTCTATGCCCCAAATGTCAAAAATCTCACACACTTGAATTATGTTTTGCGGCATTTCATCATGTTGAGACGATTTTCCTTGACGTTGGCACTAATCACACGACTTCACAAGTGCGTGTGCATCACGATAGATAGAAGGCCAAAAGAAGCCGGCATCGAACACTTTCTTAGCCGTGAGATTAGCACCGTGGTGACCACCCGTGGGTCCCTCGTGACAAGCTCTAAGGATATTAGAAGCTTCAGCACCAAAAACACAACGTCGAACGAGTTGATCCGCACAAACCCGAAAGAGATAAGGGTCGTCCCAAAAATAGAACTTGACGTCACGAAAGAATTTTCGCTTTTGTTGTGTCGTCATACCCTTGATTATGAAATTCCCCGCATGGTAATTTGCAATGTCAGCAAACCATGGGGTGGTGTCTTTAGAATTCACTACACCGAGAGTCTCGAGAGGAAATGTTTCGGTGATTTCTTTGTTCTCGAAAACATCTTTGTGAGGATCTTCTAGACGAGAGAGATGATTGGCCGTCTCGATAGACATGTTCGAAGGAGTAAGAGCCGGAAGCGAAAGCGATTTCCAAATGGAAAATGGCATAAAATTAATGCTCGCACCAAGATCGGCCAAGGCGAGGCATTCTTTCATATCTTGTATGTCACAAGGAATGAGAAACTTTCCGGGGTCACCAACTTTTTCCGGTATGCGGTTAAGATAAACCTAAGAACAATTAGCAAGCTTTTAAAGCTTTTCCTTATCGCTCATCATACTTTTAAAAGTGGAAGCGAAACGAGGCATATATAACAACGCGTCGGCTAAACTCACATCAAAATGCACTTGTTGAAACATTTTTATAAAAAGCTCGATTTGTTGTTTGTTACGTTCTTGCAATTTATCCTTGTTTCGTCTCGAAGGGTAAGGTAAGGGTGGTGTGGGTTGGACATTAGGCAATGGCCTTGGAATCTCGGGTTCCACAATTGGTATTGGTTCAACCGTAGGTGTGGTATGAGCGGTACTTCGTGGGAGTGTAATATGCTCCTTTTCGACCACCACCTCGGGTTCTTTCTCGATTTCCTTCTCCGTAGAAGTACTTGGACGAGAGATTGGTTCCTTGAAAGTTTTACCACTTCGTGTAGTAATAACCTTCATTTCTCCCTTCGGGTTTGCAATGGTATCACTAGGAAGACCACCCGAGGAAGAGGGTTTACACATGATTTCTTCAAACATTTTTGCCATACGGTCCTCAAATTTTAATTGCCTAGCATCCGCTTTTAACAATTCTTGCTTAATCTCATGTTGTCCTTGTTTCATCTTTTGTTGGTTTTGTTGAAGACGTTGGACATTTCCTTCCATTTTATTTGCATGAGTTTTAAGTTCATTAGCAAGTTCGTTTTTAAGCTCGTTTTTCAACTCGGATCTTAAGCTAATCATCTCACGTTGCATGTTATCAAATTTAGCATCATTTGCTTTAGCATAATCCAAAAATTCTCCTTGAATATTTTTAGTGTGAGCATTTTGAAAACCTTTTGTAGTGTTTTGAAAATCACGGTTTTGGTTTTGATTAGTCACTTGTCCATTCCCACTTTGATAATTACCTTTGTTGTAGTTACGTGAATTGCCTTGGTAATTACCACCTTGGTTGTTGTTTCGATAGTTATTAGCATGTTGATTTGGTGGAGCTTGATTTGGGCGGGAACCTTGGCCGTTTTGGTTATAAGTTCCCGTTGCTACATAAGCACTCGAAGTGTTACCATCGGCGGTAATGCACTCGGAAAGATCATGAGCTCCACCACAAGACAAACAACTCTTAGCAACCGCTTTAACCGAAGCGGAATTCAAAGCCTCTTGAGCTTTCCAATGAGTCATAAGATTAGCAAATCTATCCAAAAACCGATTTTCCTCATTAGCTTCATCATGTAAGGCATTAATGCTACGAGACGATGACGACGATGACGAACCCAAATTGGCAACACTCGGTGTGTTACGAGGGCTATAAACCTTAGATCTATTCTCGATAATCTTTAAAGCCTCATCGGTCGTTTTGCACAAAAAATTACCACCCGCGGCGGCATTCAAGTAATCTCGTTCATGATCATTAAGCCCATTATAAAAAGTATCAATTTGATGCAATTCCGAAAAATCATGGTGTGGACATTCATGTAACATTTCTTTAAAGCGTTCCCATGCCATTGAAAAACTTTCATTATTTCTTTGAACAAATCTTGAAATCTCATTTTTCAAATGTGTTGTTTTAGATGGTGGAAAAAATTTGTTCACAAACTTAGAAACGAGATCACCCCATGTCAAAATTGAATTTGGCGGTTCTTTCTCAAGCCAAATTTTAGCGGGTCCATCTAACGAGTATGGAAACAACATCATCTTAATGGCGTCATGTGGAACATCCTTAAACTTGCTAGTAGCGGTGAGACGATTAAAATTCCTTATGTGGTAATGCGGGTTGTATTTCTCATGACCTCTAAACTTATTAGCTTGCAACATCGACATTAAACCCGTCTTAATCTCGAAATTCTCCGCAAGGATAGCGGGAATCACAATGGCCTCTCCAAAACCCTCGGTGGGTGCTTGTAGCAACTCCATCATAGTACGATTAGCCATGAAGACTTCTTGTTCTACAACAGGTTCAACAATTGGAGTTTGTTCTTCAATCAACGTCTCTTGATTGGCTTGCTTTTGAAGACGTTTACGAGCTCGTTTTGCTTGATTACGAGTGATCATAAACTTCACGAAGAATGGGAGGTGAGCAAAGAAGATTCTTTTTGGGTGTTTTGTGAATTTTCAATTTTTTTTGTGTTTTTGATTGTTTTTAATTTTTTGAATTTTGGTGTATCTTCGTAGACAACAATCTACCAAATCTCTCCTCGAATCAAACTCTTGATTAAAGAAGCCTCAAAGGAATGAAAACGATCACGTGGAGTGAACGCCTTCGAATGACTTTAGAACTTTGGTGAAAACTAAATTGTTCAAGAGGGTTTAATCACAAAGAAAACCAAGCAAATATATTATACGTAATAATACGGCAAAACCCTCGATTAGCCTTCAATCTCAAAATACTCACAAGCAAGTGGGGAAACGAGGCGGCGCGAAGCACTTAAGAGCCTTTTTCCTTAGGGTATATTTTATAATACCCGCCTTATACCCACCTTATAGTTTGTATTTTTCAAAATCGAGCTTCACGAAAGTATTTATCTATTTTTGCCTTTTTCTTTTTGTTTGAGATTCGAATACAATAATTAGGAGATCAAATCCCAATTAAGGTTGTGTTTTCACACTTTTGGAGATATTTTGAATTGATTGTGATACTTAATACAATATAGTAATAATAATTTCACAAGAAAAACAAAAAAAAACCGATAATACGTATTAGTAGATTTCTACTAATACAAATACTATTTATGGTTAATATTAAAAACAACAAGACAAATTAATCAAGACACACCTCCCCGGCAGCGGCGCAAAAATGGTTGTAGTGTTTTACCACACATTTAGGAAAAGGAGGTAAATAGGGAAAAGTATTAAGCGATGATTTAGGAAAATCAACACTAATGACCCTAATGAAGTTCAAGTTCGTTTCCCAAGGAGGTATATGTGTGTGAGTAATTCGTAATTAGTTTGAGATTAATATTGGTTAGAAAGGGATGAGAAAAGAGGATGACGAAGACGTGAAATTAATTACTACTACGACTTAACGTAAAACCGTAAAAAGAGCTAAAATAAAAAAAAAATTCTAAAAATTACCAAAAATTCACCAAAGATCAAAATAAATAAACTAAGAGTTTACCAATAATCAAAACTTTTTCAAACCTTTTAATTAATTAAATATTCAATCTTTAAATGCTAATTAAAGCCCTAAAAATCAAATTAATTATCAAAAAGCCCAAATAAAGATTTTTCAATTGGTAAACCTCTAAAATGACCTAAAAAGATTAAAAACTATTTTTAGAAATTTTTAATCTAATAAAAACTATTTAAAATGATTTAAAAACTATTAAAACTTAAAATAATTATAAAAATTAATCTAAAGATGCTAAAATTAATCTAAAAGTTGAAAAATTCCTATTTTAATGTATTTAAGCTAAGAAAAATGTAAAAAGTGCAAAAATGTGAAATTTGAAAAATAATAATAAAATAATATTAAAATAATATTAAAAATCAAAAAATTCTAAAAAAATCTAAAAACTTGTAAACTAGTTTATTTTGACCTAATTAAGCAGAAAATGAAAGTTAAACCAAAATACCCCTATGGGGGCCTAAAAAACAGTCAACACTAATGGGCTTTTTAGCCCATAAAGTCAAACTTGGCTCAATTGACTTGGGAAAGCCCTATCAGACTCAAAATTCAATTCTAAACACAAAACTCTGAAGGCCCAAAAGTTGGAAGTGAGCTTATGACAGCTTATTAAACAAACAGCTTATCCTTATTGGGCCATTAAGCCCATTAAGCAATAAGCTAATGCCATAAGCTCTAATTTGATACACAACCTTCTTTTGCGATACTAAAGAGATCTTTAAAAAGAAATTTTTAAAAAGCACACTCAATAAGCCAGAAATAAGCAAACTACAAATCCACTAAAAGACAAAATAGTCGGGTTTTAGTTCTAGGGCACCTCAGGACTTGATTTAACTTGCAAAATGTCACAAATGACTTCAATAAGCCAAATCAATCAACTAAAATCCAATAAGCAACACCAATAAGCTGGAATAAGCCAATAAGCACTTATGAAAAAGTCAATTAAGTTGGTTTTCTAGTCAAACCCTAAAGTCAACCCACCAATTGCTCCAGTATGAACAAATGGGTCAAATGATGAGCACCTATTACAAAATACAAGTTGTTGCTGGTTAAAATAAGCTATTATAGCTTATTGATAAGCTGAACACAAAAATACACTAGCAGTGGCTAGTAGCAGGGGAAAGGAGTTCCCACTGCTTTGACTATTTGACCTGTGAATTGTGAGAGATCCAGTTGGATTCAAATGGAAACAAGGGCACCCTTGTGATCAGTGAATCACAAGAAGTCTATATCAACAAAGAAATCACAAATTGGTTCACATAATAAGCCCAGATTAAGCAAACAGTCCACAGATATTGCACAGACCTTGATATTAAGCAGTTATGAACAAATAAGCAGTTTCAGCATGAATAAGCACTCCAAATTCAACCAGATGCATACACAAGCTATATAAACTATGATTAAGCACAAACAAACTTAAATCAATCACTGAAACAAGGTATGGAACAAGATCAAAGCAGATTATACTTGCTGTTATGAACTTCAAGAACACTTGCACACTTTGCTGATCTAATTGACCATAAATCCAATTTCAAGCACTCAAATCTCTTTCCCTGGTGTAACTAACTAGGTTTAATCACTTGTTAACCCTAGTCTATGATTAAAACTATGTGTCCCTTAAACCACAACCAATTTTATCAAGTAAACAAGATTTTAGAGCCTAATTTAGGATCTAGGTGTTTCAAACCACAAAACATGCAAATAAATGACCAAGTATATCAGGTAAACAGATACCACCAATCACAAACACAAAACACCTACTCAACTTTCCACAAAACTTGCTATTGCAGTTATCCCAAACACCCCTTAATTATCTGATTTTACAAATTTTCAAAGGATATTTCAGATTTAACCCACAAATCAAGTTAACATCAACTCAATAACATCAAACAAGCACAGATAAACAAGATTCAACCATAAAAACACATATTCAACAATAATCATGCAAAATCACCAATATTCAGAAAAAATTAAGAAAACTGAAAAAGGAGAAAGGTGCAAACCTCCAAGACCTACATCCAGGCCCTGGATTGTTTGAGCTGAGGTACTAGCAAAACAAGTACCAACTTCCTTGTACCTGCTAAGAACAACAAACCAAAATGATGAACAAATAACAAGCACTTTCTGATTTTTGAAACACAAGTCTTATTGCTTAAAACCTTGCCTCAAAAACTTTCAAACATGAATATGGAACTTAGACTTTAGCTTATCAAATACCAAACTTTTAGAAATAACAAATGAGAATTCAAAATTTTTAGAAATTCAAACTTTATTTCATAAAAAGGAATTACAAAGACTTAAAAGCAAAAATCTGGAACCAAGGGACTCTCACAGGTTGAGGTCTCCTTTTATTGGCAAATGCATACAAAACACTATTCATAAACCGTAGAACTGAATTCCCAAAAGTGCCCTTGAGGTCTTCTAGATCATTTGATGAAATGAGCTGTCCAAATGCATCTTGGACGTTTGTTTTAGCTTTGGGGTTAAGCTAAGAGTCTTGGCCGTTGATCTTGACACGTGGCAATCCTTAGGGAGTAAGTTGTGATGTGATAGGTGGACGAGGTTGAGTGTGGGACCCTTTGGTGAGTGGAGGTGAGGGTTTTGTATGTGGGTTATGTTTCTGCATGTGTGAATCAAGTGTGGGAAGGGTTAATTGAAATTTACCATTTGTTTTAAGTGGGATGGTAACTGGGTTGATGAATGGTAAACAGTAAAGGTTTTGATCCGATTTTGGGGGAAAGGTGTTTGTTTGGCGCATTTTGAGTTTGAATGTTTCAAATAAACACCTTTGGCCCTTGTGTTTTGCGAAAGATGGTAAATCAAGTTTTTCAGCTAACAAAAACGTGTTCCCTTTGTTATTTAAGTCTCCATCTTCACACTTTTGGCACAAAACTTTTCCAAAAAGATATCAAGGGTTGTTTTTGCCATTTTTCCATATTTGAAGGACTGATTTTGGACTTTCTTAATCTTCAAAGGTCTTCAATGTAACTTTAACTTTATGAGGGACCATTAATGACAAATTAGAATTAATGAGGGACTAATCTTGCCATTTCTTCAAAGTTGAAGGACCATTTTGTAATTTTTGACAAACTTAAGGGACCAAACTTGTAATTATGAATTCACAAGGGTTTTAAGTGTCATTTATTCATTGTTTGAGGATTAATCTTACATATCTTCAAGTCTTCAAGGGTAAATGTTGGGTAATTCATGAACTAGGGCCCGGTTCTTTGTACGGCTTTGTTTCTCGTGTCCGTTTTTCCTTGTTTCTTGTGATCTTTTGTCTTTTTTTCACGATATCTATACCTAAATACACAAGTAAACAAACACAAGCATATATATGGTATTTTATGACATTTTAGTGCATTTAAAGCCCGAAAAGAACGATGAGATCATGTATAAATGCCATCTCATCACTACAAACTCAATATTGTCAATGATCTTGTTATTGTAAGTTTATGGACGTAGATTTAATAGTCATGTGTTAGGATCGAACTCGAGATTACGAGATTGCACACAATACGTAAAGAGTTAATTTTATTAATAAATGTATTTATATGTTTATTAAATAAATCGAGCTTGATTTTTTAACCGCCATTAAGTTTAAAAGTTAAGGACTAAATGGTTAAACGTAGAATAAACAACAAGAGGAAAAGAAGGTTCCGGAACACCCTAAAGGGGTGTCGGACCGTCGGTTGGGAGACAAAGAGGGAGAAAGACTTCTTGCCTTATTTGTTTTTGACTTGGGATACAAGTTTAGGCACACTAAATAAACACATAGAGGCCTTCATAATTCTTGCACCAAAATCTCTCCTCACTCTCCTCCCTTGCGATCGACCCAAAGCAAAACACTCTTATAGGGTTTCTTTTAACTTTGGTTGATTTCTTAAATCAAGTCCTAGCCCCTCTCTAGGGTTGTTGGGTTGATTTTCTACTAAACGTTTAAGCTCGGTTTTAACGTACTAGTATTACGGTTAACTCGTTATTATACGTGTGTACAAGAGCGTAGTATAATTTTACTTTAGGTTATATCTTGGATCCGTTATAAACCCTAATTGACGATTTGTTCTTGCTCGTGGGAATTGCATTGCAAAAGGTATGTAAATCTAAGTCGATTAGTTATGAATGTGTTATTATGATCTTGTTAAATCGCTTCCGCTATTACGTGTTTTGATATTTGTTTAGGTTTTAGTAATTGTTATGAACTATATAAACCATCAGTTATACGTTTTCGTAATCATTATCATCAAGACCCGGACTTACGCAAATTAGCATTTTGAAATCTATTGAGGGGGTGTTTGTCTTTGAGTTATAAAAGAAATTATCAGCTTATTCCAGTTTTGAAACGGAAAAAAGCTATACTAAGCGTTTGGTAGTTATTATTCCAAAAGCACTTATGTGACACCCCGGGTAGGGTCAAAATATGTGGAATTATCAACGGAGATGTCACAATGGTGGATCGATAGCACATAGTTCATAGAGCATAAGATGAGAAATGATTCAAAACAGATTACATGATTGTCATACAAATTTATAAAAGTTGTCTTTAACATGACATAAGTAGATTGTTCATTTTTCCCAGTTAGAACCCTTGACGAGTCCTACAATGCAGATTACATAGATGCTTGAGTCCATGCACATATCACGTACTAACTTCATTTTCTTGAGAAAAACATGCTTAGAGGGTCAACATAAAGTTGGTGAATTTACAGGTTTAAAAATAATTAGTTTGGACATACAACAATCATAGAAGTAACAATGCACAAATCATTTTTACTAAAAGTTAGATTACATTTACTATTACTCGAAACTGAAGCTTAACCTTCCATAGTCCTCAACAGATGAGGACTTAGTGTCTTACAAAAAGACACCCAAACCCAGTTCCAACATGGTATACATCTGTTGTCCTGGCCAAGGCACAGTGAGCATGACTCACCCAGATGGGGATGGTCAATCCCTAATACATCTATTTACAACATTCGGGCGATTTACAACAATTTAACAATTTCTATAATAGTCAATCATAGTCAAGTTTATACAATTCCGTTATGTCCATTAAAATGGTTGCATGTTTTCTCCCCCGTTAGAGGAAAAGTTTATCAATAGTTTATATGGGGCTGTAAACTCACCTGGGAGTTGGCAATAGCTGTATAACAGGAATATCCAAATAATGCTCACACCAAAAGTTATGCCTAATCAAATAGTACAGTCTTAATAGATAGTACAAAGAACATATGTGTATGCTTATACAGATTTTTAATCTGTTTATTAATGCTACATTATTTACCTAAATAACTGTAGTACAAGTATTAACAATATCCATTTAAACTTGTATATAAATTTCATATTTAAGTAAACATAAAATTGTTTTACTTAAAATATTAGTTTACGTTCATAGTACATATATTAGAAATAACCAATTAAACTTACAATTAAGTTTCCATATTTAAGTAAACAGAAAATGTTTCACTTATACTATTAGTTTACGTCCGTAATACATGTATTGATAATACCCAACTAATTTTACAATTAAGGTTCCATATTTAAAGTAAACATAAGGTGTTCTACTTATAATATTAGTATTCAATTTATTTAACGTTCATATAAATTTTATCTCCTAAAAGTATATGAGTACATGTATTAATAATACATATCCATATTGTTTATACAATTCATTTCATAAAGCAAAAATATAAATATTTTATTTTTGTAAAATAGAAATATAATTATTTATTTAACTTTAAAGTTCCCATAAATTATTTAACAATTATAAAATAATTTATAAACTACAAGTTTAAGAATTTATACATCAATCCTTATGGTTTAGGGTTTATCTAAGTTTTACTAAATTAAAAATAGAATTAGGGTTAGGGCTAGTTTAAGTTTCGGATTATGGCAAAACTAGTCCCTCCATATTTTAAACAAGTAAAACTTTCGGATTTTACACATTTAGTACCTAGGGCTTGTTAAACTCTCGGGTTATGGCAGTTTTGGTCCTCCTAGTTATATTTAGGTTTTATAACTTTCATAAAATGACAAAACAGTCCCTAGGGCTTCTTTAAGTTTTGGATTATTACAAAAATGGTCCTTAGGGTTATAAACTGACAAAAAAACTTTTAGAAACTTTCCAAAATGGTCCCTAGGGTTTAATATGCCACGGATGGTATTTATTAAACCCTAAACTTTCGGATATTTACATTTTCAGTCCTTGTATTTTAATAATTTATCAAAACAAGTTTCATGTGTCATGGTTTTAGTCCTTAAGTTTCATAAATTGTCATTTTAATCCAAAAGTTTTTATATGTTATATTTTATTATAAAAACTTTTATTTAAACATTCAAAACACTAAATGGGTTCATTAAATGGGCTAAAATATTTAATGGGCCATCTAGTGGGCCTAAACACATTTTAAGTCTACTAACTTGTTAAATGGGCCTTTAAAACATTTATTGGGCTTAAATACATTTTTAAGTCCATTAATTAATTAAATGGGCCTAAGCATATTCTTAAGTCCATTAAGATACTAAGATTTGTTAAATGGGCTTATTCGGTCCATTAAGTTTTGGGCTAATGTTGCATGGGGCTTGATTAGTCCATCAATACTACTTTTTCATTTTATGTAAGTAATAATCTAGGTATTTTCTCATAAGCTTATTATTAGCTTATCTATATTTAGTTTTAAACCTTAATAAAAGAATAAAACTCGTAGTTTGTTTTATTTGATGTACCAAATGAGATCTAGGTGTGTTACAAGGTTGCATGCAAGTCATAAGCTCTAATATGAGCTTATGGCTCACGGCTATATTTAATTATAGCTTATTAAGATGAGTCAAAACTTGTTTTAAGGTTGCATGTACTTATAAGTGTCCCCAATATAAGATCTAGCTATGTACAAACCAAGAAAACAAATCATAAGTCCATGTATACATACATATAGCCACGCCTATAATTTTAATCTTGGTGTTTCCAAGATGAGCTTTTTAGCTAGTTTTATGTCTTATAAATATTCATAAAAATACAACATAATTATCTAGGCTTTTTGCATGTTTCCAAGGTTACCATAAATCCAAGAAAACAACATATAGCCCACGGCTATATTGTTTTCCCCCAAATGTTCCCATAAGATCTTTATGCTTGTTTTATGTTTATCATGTTAAGTTAAACTCTTAACACTAGATATAAGTTTTATATAAGCATGCATGCACATTTAAAATCCATTTAAGGTCATTTATAACCCACGGCTATATTTGGATTCATAAAATGATTTTTATGATTTTTAATCAAGTTAAAACATAGAATACTAGTCATAGGTTTCTTTATTAAAAAGTTTTTAACCATGACTAATGGTATTCAATATATGCCGTGACCTTAGATGGTCATGGTTTTATCATATCTTGATTTTTTTAACAAGTTATTACATGTGTTTATAGATGGATGTTGATGCATGCAAGTAAAAATGAAGAAACATAGTGAATAATACCTTTCTTGTTAAAAGTTACCAAGGAAGATCTAGATGACAAAGGAGATTAGGGATCTAATCTTGATGATGAAAACCCTAACTATAACCAAGCCGTGACCCTTAAGGTTTCGGATAGGGCTTGGTATAATGATTCCAAAGGTGATGATGCTACTAAATGATTAGTAGTTATGATGAGACAAAGATATAGTGGATTTAATGTATAAATCTTGGATGTATCCAAATGATTTGGGAGAGAAAGGTGAAGAGAGAATGAGATTTGATTTTTGCATGAGAGAATGTGAAGAGTGTGTGTGTTTTCGGCTTAAAGAAGAAAGAGAAGGCAAGGCAAAAAGTATGATTGCCTTGGTAAGAGAACACATGCCAAGTGTTGGCTTTTCCAAACCCACGGCAACTCTTCTTCTTCCACCTAGTGGATGAGTGTGTCGTGTATGGCTTAACCAAAGGAAGATTGGGCTTGGACTTGGGCTCGTTGTGGGCTTAATATAAAGGAAAAAGATTTTGGGCTAGTTCAAGATAGTGTAATATGCTTATAGTATGCATACATACATACATGGCTACATATACATGATATAGCATATTTTCCAAATTTAGTTAAGTGTTGTATACTCAAATATTGATTATACATTTTATTACTTGTTCTCCTAGTTTTAAGTACATGGTTTAAGTTATGTAACTTATTACAATAGAAAATGATTATAGAAGTATAAGTACATAATGGACAAGTTCACACACATCTTATAGAAATATAACACATGAGAGAGTGCTCTTGGATCATTGGGTGAAACTTTATTACATTAAATCATGGTAAAATCATGGATTTTACAGAACCACCCCGTTATTTTAGCTTTGTCCTCAAAGCTATTAAAAACGTAGTTATCTTTTAAGTGAAAAGATGTGGGTAATTGGCTTTGAAGATGTCTTCTCGTTCCCAGGTGTACTCAGGGCCTCTCTTCGAGTCCCATCGCACTTTGATTAACGGGATGTGGTTATGTTTCAACTTCTTGGTTGTTCTCTCTATAATTTCCACTGGTTTCTCCGTGAATTGGAGTTGGTCATCGATCTAGACTCCTTCTAAGGGCATTACCAAAGGTTCCTCGGCGTAGCACGTTTTTAGATTAGATACATGGAAGGTGGGGTGTATCCGACTTAATTGTGATGGCAGCTCCAAACGGTAAGCCACTTCTCCGACCTTGGCTACCACTTTGAAAGGGCCCACATATCATGGATTTAACTTTCCACGCTTTCCAAATCGTATAACTCCCTTCCATGGTGACACTTTTAGCATGACATGATCTCCTACTTTTAACTACACGGGTCTGTGTTTCTAATCTGCGTAGCTCTTTTGTCGATCGCGAATAGCTTGCAGTCTTTGTTTTATAAGAACAAATCTGTCTGTAGTCTCCTGAATCAATTCAAGCCCAGTGAGTTGGAACTCACCTACCTCTACCCAGTACACAGGAGAGCGACATTTCCTTCCATAAAGGGCTTCAAAAGGGGCGGCCTTGATACTGGCGTGATAGCTATTGTTGTAGGAGAATTCAACCAAGGGTATATGCTCGACCCAACCATTTCCAAAATCAATTAAACATTCCATTAGCATGTCCTCTAGGGTCTGGATGGTTCGCTCACTCTGACCATCCCTTTGTAGATGATAGGCGGTGCTCATATCCAGTTGGGTACCCAGGGCTCGTTGGAGAGCCCTCCAGAAGTTTGAAGTGAATCTACTGTCCCTATTACAAATTATTGAGACTGGTACTCCATGTTTGGTCACAATCTCCTTAAGGTAGGTCCTTGCCAACTTGGATAGGGAGTCAGATTCCTTGATAGGTATGAAATGAGTAGACTTGGTGAGTCGGTCGACTATCACCCAGATGGCGTCATATTCGCGTGATGATTTTGGGAGTTTGGTAATGAAGTCCATGGTGATATTTTCCCACTTCCATTCAGGTATCTCAGGATGTACTAGTAAACCTGAGGGTTTTTGGTGTTGTGTTTTGACACGTGCGCATGTCAAACATTTCTGGACGTAAGTGGCGATGTCAGCTTTCATGTTTGGCCACCAGTATAATTTCCTCATATCTTGATACATCTTTTCTGATCCAGGATGTAAAGAATACTTGGATTTATGTGACTCGTGCATGATTATGTCCCTCAAATTCCCATAACAGGGTAGCCAACTCCTCCCGTGTAAGCACAATGTTCCATCCGCCCTTGGTTCCAGTTTCTCTTTGGAGAGGTCGGTTCGAAGCATTCCTCCAATGTCTTCTTTCTAGAGGTTTTCGGGTCTCTGTGCTTGAGTTTGTGCTTCAAGAATTTGCTTGGACAGGTCTAGATTGATGGTCATGGTTAAGGCTCGAACCCTCATGGGTGGATCTTTATCCTTACGACTTAATGCATCAACAACTATGTTTGCTTTACCTGGGTGGTATTTGATTTCACAATCGTAATCGCTTAGCAGTTCGATCCAACGACGCTGCCTAATATTAAGCTCTTTCTGATCTAGTATATGTTGCAGACTCTTGTGGTCGGTGTACACTGTACACTTTGTTCCGTAAAGGTAATGCCTCTAAATTTTTAAGGCAAAGACTACAGCTCTAAGTTCTAAATGTGAGTAGTGTGGTTCTTCTCATGCTTCTTCAATTGCCTAGAAGCGTAGGCAGTTACTTTCTTTCTTTGCATCAATACTGCCCCCAATCCTTTATATGATGCGTCACAATATACCTCAAAGTCATCATTACCTTCAGGCAAAGATAAGAGAGGTGCACTACTTAGCTTCTGTTTTATCAACTGGAAAGCTGATTCCTCCTTTTCTCCCCAATTAAATTTCACTCCTTTCTGAGTGAGCTTGGTCATTGGTTTGGCTATCTTGGAAAAGACTTCGATGAATCTACGGTAGTATCCGGCGAGGCCTAAGGAATTGGCGGATCTCTGTCGGTGATTTAGGAGATGTCCAACTCTTAACGGACTCAACTTTTGCAGGATCTACGTGGATACCATCGCTGTCAATGACGTGACCTAGGAAGTGGACTCTGGATATCCAGAACTCACATTTGGAAAATTTTGCATACGTCTGCTCTTCCTTGAGTACTTTCAATACTTGTGCCAGGTGCTCCGCATGGTCTTGCTTGTTTTTGGAGTAGACAAGTATATCATCGATGAAAACTATCACGAACTTATCCAGATAGGGTTTACACACCCGGTTCATGAGGTCCATGAATATTGATGGTGCGTTTGTTAACCCAAAAGGCATAACTCGGAATTCGAAATGACCGTAACGAGTTCTGAAAGCTGTCTTAGGAATATCTTCTTCCCGGACTCTCAGTTGGTGATATCCAGATCTCAGATCAATCTTAGAATACATACTCGATCCTTGGAGTTGATCGAATAAGTCGTCGATGCGAGGTAATGGATAACGATTCTTTACCGTTAGTTTATTCAATTCCCAGTAATCGATACACATCCGAAAAGAGCCGTATTTCTTCTTGACAAACAGAACAGGGGCTCCCCACGGAGAGAAGCTAGGCCTAATGAATCCTCTTTCTAATAGTTCCTGGAGTTGTTTGGCTAATTCCTTCAATTCTGATGGTGCTAACTGGTAGGGGGCCTTAGCTACTGGTGCAGCCCCAGGAATCAAATCAATTTGGAATTCTATTTGTCGTACTGGAGGCATACCCGACAATTCATTAGGAAATACTTCAGGAAAGTCTCGGACAATTAGTACGTCCTCGATCCGTTTTTCCCCGGGTTTGTCTTCTTCATTGATTCTGGAGATGTGTGCTAGGAAAATAGGGCATCCTTTGACCAAGTATTTCTGGGCTTTGGTGCAAGAAATGACACTAAGTCTAGTGTTGATTATATCGGGGTTACCGTCCCCTCGTATAATCAAGGTTTCATCTCCCCAAGGTATACGAACTAGTTTTTGATCACATATGATAACTGCATGATACTTTGCTAGCCAATCCATGCCAATGATGACATCAAAGCTGCCAAGACTTACTGGAATCAGATCGATGTTAAACGGGTGATTGGAAAGGTTTAATGTACAACCTCGAATGATGGTGTCAACCGTCACAACTTTTCTATATGCTAGTTCTACAGTATAGTAGGGGTCTAAAACTGATGGAGTGATTTCCAATACTTTACTAAATTCAGTAGATATAAAGCTCCGGTCTGCCCCGGTGTCAAACAAGACAGATGCATATCGTTGGTTTAGTAAAAACATATCGGTGACGATGTTGGAATCTGGATTGGCCTGGGCATTGCCAACCATGTACACTTGTGATGAAGTTCCCTTGTTGTCCTTCTTCTGGTTGGCCAACTTGGGACAGTCGGGTCTCACGTGTCCAGGGGTTCCACATTCGTAACATACTACAACTCTCTTTGGTCCACTGTTGCTTCCACCTGTGGGGTTTCGATTTCCCTGTTGCCCACTTTCTCTCCCACGAGCATTGGACTTGCCTTTGTTGCTGTTTCCGGGGTTGTTATTGGGTCGAACCGGGGTAACAACATTTGCTTAACATTCACGAGCAAAATGGCCTTGTTGGCCGCACTTGTAGCATCCCTGACACTGTCCTCCAGCAACATGATGATAGTTGCACTTTAGACACTTAGGCTTGGATCCTGAGTAGTTCTTGGTGCGAGTTGTGGGAGTAGTATCATCAGCTTGCCCAACGTTTTGCCTTTTGGAAGGCTGCTGGTGCTGGCTACGAGAACTTTCATCCGACTTTCTCTTGTTATCTGTTTGTTTTTCAGACAAATTGCGGGCTCGCTTATTGATCAACTCAGTCGCGAATTCCATAGCACCTTCAACAGTAGTGGGTCGTGATGCTAGCACACTGTCATGGATGTTGTCAGGGAGTCCGCTGACATACTTCTCAATCTTGTCGCTCCTTTGGGGGAACATTCTGGTGCACATCAAGCTTAACTCTTGAAATATTTGGTTGTACCAACGGATGTCATTGTTCTTGCATTTTAGATCCCACAGTTTGATTTCCAACTTCTTCATTTCTCCTATAGGACAGTACTTCTCAGTCATCCTCTCTTTAAGGTTGGCCCATGTGAGAGTATAAGCAGTGTCATGTCCAAGGGTAGCGACCACAGAGTTCCACCAGGTAAGGGCGCTCTCGAGTAGTGTGCATGTGGCAAACTTAACTCTGTTCTCGTCAGCACAACCGCTGATGCAGAAAACTGTCTCTAGTCTTTCAAACCATTGCATCAATTCAACAACTCCTTCTTTTCCTCGGTAGTATGAGGGTTTTCACTTCAAGAAGTCGGGGTAGGAACAACCCCTATTGGTGTTGTGTCTGTGCATATTGAGGTTTGGATCATTGTTCACATTTGGATCAGCTTCTCTGGCTTCCATAGCTGCCGTAATGCCTTCACTTATCATTTCAATGAGTTGTGCAGCGGTGAAATTTTGAGTAGCTTCTGGAAATTCGGTATTAGCGGCTTTTGAAGTAGTTGTATTATTAGGATTTGATCGCCTAATCACCATTTGTCTATAATCATACACAAAATGAGATTATTAGTTCAAATGTTAGTACAGTTTTTATATTATTTGCACGGGGAAAATTCATGCATTGATTTCAAAACAAATTGGATAACCTGTCAAGATTTCATAATAGAATACATTGCACAACAGATATAACATAAGAAAATGATTACATGCAAATTTCCGTAAGGAATTAAACATTCATCGAGCATAGCAAATCCGAGACAAGGCTTAGCTAGCCCTGTCCTGGGTAGTGGTACACATTGTCTTAAATACATCATATCCAAAAATACATGTCCGAAAAGAAAGTACAGTACAGGATTACATCACCAAGAGCTGAAAAGAAATAAAAGTAACGAAATCCTATACCATGATAGCTAGGGTACAACCCATAAGCTGATCATGATGTACAAGAAACCTAGTACATCTACTCTACTCCTGCCTAGATGGTCTGCTAGATGAGGCTGGTGCTGGCGGGGCAGATGAAGCTGCAGATGCTCTCCTGTAATTCCATAAAGTCCGAATTGTTGCTCGGGCCTCTTTAAGCATGCGGAATGCTGTCAGCAGCTGGGTCCTAAGTCTGACGACGGCCCCTCGAAGATAAGTCATCTCTGCAGTAACCCCATCATGTCGGACGGTGGCAAGGTCAAAGAAAATGGACAGGGACTGCTCCTGAGCAGATAGAGCAGCATAGGTCTGGTGCTGGAGACTCTCCATGGTCTGGATCCGCTGGTGGAGACGATAGTTCTCCTCCCATAGCCACTGTAATGCCTCGTCAGTCTTAGCTTGAACACCTCTGGCTGCCTGTGCCTCTCCCCTCATAGTGTGAGTGAGAGAGTCGATACGCCCATGGATGGTAGTGTAGCCCAGTTGACCAGCTGTCAACAGGCTGCGAAGGTCTGATATCTCCTGCTCCTGGCGTGTGGCCAGTGCGGCGATCTGGGCCTGGATAGAATCGGCACGTCCCGCCCCTGAGCCTTCCCCAATCTCGAAAGTGGAGCCGGGTATAGACTCAGGAAAATAGCCTGATGGTAAAGATGAGGGTACAGAAGATGGTAGATCAGGAGATACCCGGTCCTCCTCCATAGAGGTGGGGACCAGTATAGCTGATGCCGGAGCAGAAAAAGGGTCCTCAAGAAGTACAACTTCAATAGTCTGATCATCCTCTGAATCTGAGGCTGATAACCATCCACACTGTATTGATCGTGGTGACGAATGGATAACTAGAACAGGTGCTACCACTGGTAGGAGAGTCGAAGGGGCAGTAGGCGAAGTCATGATGCTCTGAAAATAATATTAGTTTAAATTTGAAGTAAGTATAAGCTTACAAACAAAGGAAAAATATTATTTTTGGTTACAAGTTTTATGAAGTATATCCCTTTTAAACAATCATCGCAATGTTTTAAGGTTATATATATTAATACTTATATATATATATATATATATATATATATATATATATATATATATATATATATATATATATATATATATATAATCATTTAACCAGTTTATTTAACAATCAATATACACTTAGTACACATAGCACATAATGCCCTAAGATCTACATGCTTAACTAATACGGTCCCAAAAAATCTCAAAAGATGTTTATAAAGTTATAGTCCAGTTTTAAATTAAAGAACATTTTACTTTATTTTTATTTTATTTAAAAATTTATCTGGTTCTCTATAACTAATGCTCTGATACCATTCTCTGTGACACCACGAGTAGGGTCAAAATATGCGGAATTATCAACGGAGATGTCACAAGGGTGGATCGATAGAACATAGTTCATAGAGCATAAGATGAGAAATGATTCAAAACAGATTAAATGATTGTCATACAAATTTATAAAAATTGTCTTTAACATGACATAAGTAGATTGTTCATTTTCCCCAACTAGAACCCTTGACGAGTCCTACAATGCAGATTACATAGATGCTTAAGTCCATGCACATATCACGCACTAACTTCATTTTTTTGAGAAAAACATGCTTAAAGGGTCAACATAAAGTTGGTGAATTTACAAGTTTAACAATAATTAGTTTGGACATACAATGACCATAGAAGTAACAATGCACAAAGCATTTTTACTAAAAGTTAGATTACATTTACTATTACTCAAAACTGAAGCTTAACCTTCCATAGTCCTCAACAGATGAGGACTTAGTGTCTTACAAAAAGACACCCAAACCCAGTGCAACATGGTATACATCTGTTGTCCCGGCCAAGGCACAGTGAGCATGACTCACCCAGATGGGGATGGTCAATCCCTAATAGATCTATTTATAACATTCGGGCGATTTACAACAATTTAACAATTTCTATAATAGTCAATCATAGTCAAGTTTATACAATTCCGTTATGTCCATTAAAATGGTTGCATGTTTTCTCCCCCGTTAGAGGAAAAGTTTATCAATAGTTTATATGGGGCTGTAAACTCACCTGGGAGTTGGCAATAGCTGTATAACACGAATATCCAAATAATGCTCACACCAAAAGTTATGCCTAATCAAATAGTACAGTCTTAATAGATAGTACAAAGAACATATGTGTATGCTTATACAGATTTTTAATCTGTTTATTAATGCTACATTATTTACCTAAATAACTGTAGTACAAGTATTAACAATATCCATTTAAACTTGTATATAAATTTCATATTTAAGTAAACATAAAATTGTTTTACTTAAAATATTAGTTTACGTTCATAGTACATATATTAGAAATAACCAATTAAACTTACAATTAAGTTTCCATATTTAAGTAAACAGAAAATGTTTCACTTATACTATTAGTTTACGTCCGTAATACATGTATTGATAATACCCAATTAATTTTACAATTAAGTTCCATATTTTAAGTAAACATAAGGTGTTCTACTTATAATATTAGTATTCAATTTATTTAACGTTCATATAATTTTATCTCCTAAAAGTATATGAGTACATGTATTAATAATACATATCCATATTGTTTATACAATTCATTTCATAAAGCAAAAATATAAATATTTTATTTTTGTAAAATAGAAATATAATATTTTATTTAACTTTAAAGTTCCTATAAATTATTTAACAATTATAAAATAATTTATAAACTACAAGTTTAAGAATTTATACGTCAATCCTTATGGTTTAGGGTTTATCTAAGTTTTACTAAATTAAAAATAAAATTAGGGTTAGGGCTAGTTTAAGTTTCGGATTATGGCAAAAATAGTCCCTCCATATTTTAAACAAGTAAAACTTTCGGATTTTACACATTTAGTACCTAGGGCTTGTTAAACTTTTGGGTTATGGCAGTTTTAGTCCTCCTAGTTATATTTAGGTTTTATAACTTTCATAAAATAACAAAACAGTCCCTAGGGCTTCTTTAAGTTTCAGATTATTACAAAAACGGTCCTTAGGGTTATAAAATGACAAAACAACTTTTAGAAACTTTCCAAAATGGTCCCTAGGGTTTAATATGCCACAGATAGTATTTATTAAACCCTGTACTTTCAGATATTTACATTTTCAGTTCTTGTGTTTTAATAATTTATCAAAACAAGTTTCATGTGTCATGGTTTTAGTCCTTAAGTTTCATAAATTGTCATTTTAATCCAAAAGTTTTTATAAGTTATATTTTATTATAAAAACTTTTATTTAAACATTCAAAACATTAAATGGGTTCATTAAATGGGCTAAAATATCTTATGGGCCATCTAGTGGGCCTAAACACATTTTAATTCTACTAACTTGTTAAATGGGCCTTTAAAACACTTATTGGGCTTAAATACATTCTTAAGTCTATTAATTAATTAAATGGGCCTAAGCATATTCTTAAGTCCATTAGGATACTAAGATTTGTTAAATGGGCTTATTCGGTCCATTAAGTCTTGGGCTAATGTTGCAGGGGCTTGATTAGTCCATCAATACTACTTTTTCATTTTATGTAAGTAATAATCTAGATATTTTCTCATAAACTTATTATTAGCTTATCCATATTTAGTTTTAAACCTTAATAAAAGAATAAAAGTCATAGTTTTGTTTTATTTGATGTACCAAATGAGATCTAGGTGTGTTACAAGGTTGCATGCAAGTCATAAGCTCTAATATGTGCTTATGGCTCACGACTATATTTAACTATAGCTTATTAAGATGAGTCAAAACTTGTTTTAAGGTTGCATGTACTTATAAGTGTCCCGAAAATAAGATCTAGCTATGTACAAACCAAGAAACCAAATCATAAGTCCATGTATACATACATATAGCCCACGGCTATAATTTTAATCTTGGTGTTTCCAAGATGAGCTTTTTAGATAGTTTTATGTCTTGTAAATATTCATAAAAATACAACATAATTATCTAGGCTTTTTGCATGTTTACAAGGTTACCATAAATCCAAGAAAACAACATATAGCCCACGGCTATATTGTTTTCCCCCACATGTAGATCTTTATGCTTGTTTCAAGTTTATCATGTTAAGTTAAACTCTTAACACTATATCTAAGTTTTATATAAGCATGCATGTACATTTAAAATCCATTTAAGGTCATATATAACCCACGACTATATTTGGATTCATAAAATGATTTTTATGATTTTTAATCAAGTTAAAACATAGAATACTAGTCATAGATTTCTTTATTAAAAAGTTTTTAACCATGACTAATGGTATTCAATATATTTTGTGACCTTAGATGGTCATGGTTTTATCATATCTTGATTTTTTTTAACAAGTTATTACATGTGTTTATAGATGGATGTTGATGCATGCAAGTAAAAATGAAGAAACATAGTGAATAATACCTTTCTTGCTAAAAGTTACCAAGGAAGATCTAGATGACAAAGGAGATTAGGGATCTAATCTTGATGATGAAAACCCTAACTATAACTGTTGGGCCAATGAAAGTTTTAACTATGGCCTAGTCTAGATTTGTTTAATTAGACTAAGTGTTTACTGATCGCTGAGAGGACCAGCGACAGAGACCAGACCAGTGGAAGGCAAAGCCTCAGCCGGCACACTAGGAACATTCAAGTCAAAGACAACGTCAGAGAAGTCAAAGACAATCTGAAGTCATACTCACCAGTGATTATGGATAGCTGGGATGTAGAAGGAATGTGCTGGTGTTCAAGGATCTCTGAGTTGACAATACTCAGAGATCACTTAAGAACCCTAGAAGTCTATGACAAGCAAAGCTTGTCTAATCCTTTATAGTTTAGGTGGGAGAATCTACCAAGTGTTTTGAGCGGGACAAAACAAGAGATTCAAGATAAAGCCTAGTATGACCTAGTGGGACAAAAGGTGAACAGTTGGCAGAACTGTTCACCTAAAGTTTTTTAAAGGTATGTCTCGATTTGGACATGCATTTAATACGTTGTACTCTTCCATTCAGAAGGTGACACGTATCAACTACTCCTACTAAGGAAGCAACCTCGTAAACTATAAATAGGAGTGAGAAAGGATAATTAAATCAACCCTTGTGCTTGGATAATTTATCTAAGTTCTTTCTCACCTTGGAACCGCTGAGCCCTCAGCTGTCTATCAGCGTCTCATTGGTTCCCTTGTAAACTTGAGTGTCGAATCTAGTTTACTTTTTCTAGGGTTCATTTCTTGTTGTCATTCAACGAGTGTATTCATAGCACTTTGTAATACTTTGTTTATAATACTTAATAAAGCATTACGCGTTTGAAAAGTATTTCATTGTGTTTCGTGGTTACAAGAGTTATAGTTTATCAACAATTGTCATATTAAGGGACTTTCAATTGGTATCAGAGCGGTTTGATTTATAAAACTTTTCATAAACCGTTCTTGTTTTTAAAATCAAGATCTTAATGTGGCTGATACTATACCTCCTCCACCTTTTGGTCAAACCAGTCTAGGTACAACTTCGACCACCGCACCGGCCACCACATCTACTACCATGCCTACACCAGTTGTAAGCACTGGTAATAATGATGATGACCTTCCCCAACTACTTGATGTGCGAGGGGGGTCACATGTGTCCAATGTTCCAACATTCGATGAAGAGGATTTTTCAAGATGGAAAAGTGAATTTCTTATATATTTAGATGGCTTAGAACCCTTCTTGATAGAAATCTTAGAAAATGGTCCCTATGTACCACTGGCCGTTTCCTCTATCCCTGAGAGACCCATTAAGAAGCCTGTTAAGCAATGGTCTCCAGCGGATAGACGTCTGGCTAACCAGGACAAGAGACTCAAAAGTATCATAGTCTCTTGCCTACCCAAGAACATTATGAAGTCCATCATTAAATGCAACTCTGCTAAGGAGATGTGGAGTGAATTAGTTCTAGGGTATGAAGGTCCATAGGAAACAAAAGAAACCAAAATCCAAGCCCTTAGACTTAAGTTTAATGCTTTTAAAGCTTTGGAAACAGAAATTGTTGCACAAACTTATACTAGGCTTAAGATTTTGTTAAATGATTTGGGAAACAATGGAGTTGTTCTACCTAAGGCTGAGGTTAATTCTACTTTTGTCAATAGTTTACTTAGAAAATGTCTTAGCCTAAATCAGACCTTAAGAGCAAACAATGCTATAAAGAATGATACTTTAGCCCAGTTGTTTGGTAGATATAACTATGAAGAAGGGCTAATTGACTCCATTTACAAATCAAAGACTGACAGGTTTACCACCAATATCACTGGTTCAAAAGCTCTTGTTGCTAACCATTCCTTTCAGGATAGCGACTCTGACATAGAAGTGGACACCAGAAGTAGTCAAGAATTTCTTGATGAATTACATGTTGAGTTCCATGACAGAGCTCTTCTAGCTGATCAAAAGAGGTACTACAAGAGATCTGGTAGAGTTGGAACTACAAAGGTTGATAAATCCAAGGTGTCATGCTACACTTGTGGAAAGACTGGTCACTATCAGAAGGATTGCTGGTCAAACAAAACCTCCTCTCCAAGCTTCATTTCATCCAGCAACAACAACAGCAAGAAGAAGTTTTCCACCTCACCTTTCAAGCAAACCTCTCACTCTGACTCAGTGGGGAAGAAGGACTACAAAGTTAAATACAAAGCCTTGAGCGCTGAGCTGCTAAAACTCAACCAGAAAGCTGATGATGCAGCTAAGAAAAAGGATGTTAAGAAGACTGAAAAAGGTCTGATTGCTGCCTCATTCGACTGGGATGATGAACCCCTCACATCTGAGGATGAAGGTACCACTACCATCAGAGCCTTTATGGCTGTCGCTGATGAAGAACCCGCTGTGGGTAAAAGTGAAGCAAGATCTGGTCAATGGGTGGACATCACCATGAAAAAGGTACAAAGAATGTTATGTATGGCTGAAGGTCCTGATAGAGACCATGTCAGTGACTATACCTTGGTTGACCTCCACTTTGTGGAAGAGCAAAGAAAAAACCTGTTAAACAAATTTCATAGTCTTAAAACAGAGTTAAATCTTTGCCAATCTGAATTAACAAATCTTAAACCATTTGTGAATCTTGCTAATCAACTTGAAAATGAAGTAAGCAAATTATCCATTGAAAATGAGTCTTTATTTGATGAAAACTCTGAACTTAGAAAAACCATTGAAAAATGGAATTTGGCTCAATCCACAGTGGAAGAAATAGTCGTTGAATCCATACCTGGTGATGTGGTTCAGGCTATTGGGGGAAAGGGTAGATACAAAAACCATATACATATTCCCAGTGTCAAATTTGTCCCTTCAGATGTTTCTTCTCAATCTTCCACCTCTGTGGATGAAAAAAACTCTGACAAGAAATCAGAGGTACCAGTCCCACCAAGACTCGCTGGTGCTAACACATCTGATTCCTTGCTTGGCCCAAAACCTCCTACCAAAACCCCTGGGAATTCAATTCTCAAAGTCGTTGATAAAGCGAACAAAAAGGTTTTTGTGGCCAAGGACTCCAACAAACCCACTCCTTCCCCTGAAGAGCTTTCACCCACCAAGCAACTTCTCCTCACCTTGATAGAAGAAGTAAAGGGGTTGAAAGAACAAATCAACCCCAGAGTTAATAGTCCATCTGTTAACTCTCTTGGTGAAGGATCTAGTAGCTCTAAGGAGAGAGATTTGTTCAGACCTTGCAAGCATTGCGGTTTCAAGAATCATTCTTCTGAGGATTGCACTAAGAAACCAAAATGTATCACATGCGAGTCTACTGAACACACTTCTAGAGAGCATGATGAGGTCATTGCGGTTCAAAGAACCAGAACTCAAATGAGATCAAAAACTCCTCACAGGCCCTCAAGAAAGGCTGAGCCCAAATCCAGAGATAACTCTCAGGGTTACAGACCTAATCCCCCTGCAAGTACTGTGGCTTCTTCGACCATCACTCTGATGAGTGCGAGCATTATCCCGGATGTGACATCTGTGGAAGCATGCGTCATGAACCCAGGGACTGCAACCAAAGAGGAGGAGGAAACCAGAGAAGGACCAATGTCGCTGGTCAGTGACAGCGTGGACCCACTGGAAAGTGGGTTCATTATAGAAACAAATCTGGCTTTGTTATATCTATGCAGGAATATCTGAAGAAATCTGTTTGGTATCTGGATAGTAGGTGCTCCAGACACATGACAGGGGTTAAACAATATCTGCATAGATATAAAAACGAGTCTGGTCCAAAAGTAGTCTTTGGAGATGACTCCTCAGGGGCTACTGAGGGTTATGGCTTAGTGGATTGTAATGGAATAACCTTCACAAGGGTCGCTTATGTCAATGGACTGAAGCACAACTTAATCAGCATCAGTCAACTCTACGATGTTGGCTTCAAAGTTCTGTTCACTAAGACCCAAGGAACAATCTTCAATCAAAATGATGATGTTGTTCTAATTGCACCCAAAAGAAGGGATGTGTATGTCATCGACATGACATCTTGTCCAGAAGGGACAAACACTTGTCTCTATGCCAAAGCATCTGATAGTGAAAATTGGCTATGGCATAAGAGACTCTCCCATCTCAACTTAAAAAACATTAACAAACTGGCCAAGAATGATTTAGTAGTTGGGCTTCCCTCTCTGACCTTCACCAAAGACAGACCCTGCTTAGCCTGCAAGAAAGGGAAGCACCACAGAGCCTCATTCAAGACAAAACAATCATTCTCCATAAATAAGTGCCTCCATCTTCTTCACATGGACTTATTTGGACCAGTAAAACCTCAATCCCTTAATCACAACAAGTATACACTATTCATTGTAGATGAATTCTCCAGATTCACATGGGTACTCTTTCTCAAAAGAAAGAGTGATACTGCTGAAAGAATAATGTCCTTCATCAGAGAAATAGAGAACCTCAATGACGGCAGAGTTAAGGCTATCAGAAGTGATAATGGCACTAAATTCAAGAATCATGCCATGGAAGCCTTTTGTGATGAAAAGGGAATATCACAGAACTTTTCTAACCCAGGCACCCCTGAACAAAATGGTGTCGCTGAAAGAAGAAACAGAACCCTCATAGAGGCTGCTAGAACTATGCTCAGCGAATCAAGACTTCCTAAACAATTTGAGGTGAAGCTATGAACACAGCATGTCATACACAAAACAGATCCATTATAGTGAAGAGACACGGCAAGACCTCTTATGAAGTGTATAGGAAGAGAGCCCTTGATGTAAGCTACTTCCATGTCTTTGGTTGCACTGTTTTCATTCACAACTACAAAGATCACCTGGGAAAATTTGATGAAAAGTCTGATGATGGATTCTTCGTTGGCTACTCTCTCACCTCCAGAGCTTATAGAGTATTCAACATCCGCAGACAAGAACTAGAAGAATCTATCCATGTCACCTTCAATGAAGCAGATGCTGTCATCAACCACACCAACTCAGAAGAATGTGACATTGACTTCAATGAAGTTAAATCATATCCAGAGGATGATTTCCCAAATCCCAAGGAATCATCTAAGGGATGTCACAAGTAATTCCCTTATGTTCATGCATTTGATCCTCATTCAATCTCTGAAATCACTCCAGAGGTTGAAAATGCTGAACCAATCACTCCACCCACTACAGTGAATGTTGAACTCATCGAACCAATCTCTCCTCTTGATGAAGAGATAATTGATGAAGAAATAATATGTGAAGATCCCTCAGCATTCATTGAACATGATGTGACTCCTGAACCCACAGAGACTCCTACTCCTCAATCTAAATGGAGTAGGAACCAAGATATTCTTCTGGTGAATATTCTTGGTGAACCCTCTGAGGGAGTCACCACCAGAGGCAAATTGAGATCTCTGGAAACCACCTCAGCGAATGAATGCCTTTTCGTTGATTTTCTCTCTGAGGATGAACCTAAGAATGTGGCTGCTACGCTTCTATATGAAGGGTGGGTTGTTGCCATGCAAGATGAGTTGAATCAGATCAAGAGGAACAAGGTGTGGACTCTAGTAAAAGCCCCAGTTGGGAAGCAAGTGGTTGGAACCAAATGGGTCTACAGAAACAAGAGGGATGAAGCTGGCATGATTGTCAAAAACAAGGCTAGGCTTGTGGTGTTGGGATATAATTAATCTGAGGGGATTAACTATGATGAAACGTTTGTACCAGTAGCCAGATTGGAAGCTATAAGAAACTTCCTAGCCTTTGCAGCTTATATGGGGTTTACTGTATACCAGATGGATGTGAAGAGTGCTTTCCTAAATGGGAAGCTTGCAGAGGAAGTATATGTCTATCAACCCCAGGGTTTGAAAGCAGTGAGTATCCTGATCACGTCTGCAGACTTCACAAAGCACTCTATGGGCTGAAACAAGCGCCTAGAGCCTGGTATGAAACCTATCAAAATTCTTACTTGAAAATAAATTTGTCAGAGGTACCATTGATCAAACCCTGTTCACGTATAGGTCCATGGGTGATGTCATTTTAGTACAGATTTATGCGGATGATATAATTTTTGGTTCAACCAATATTACATTGAGCAAATAGTTTGCCAAACTAATGACCAAAAAATATGAAATGAGCATGATGGGGGAATTAACTTTTTTCTTGGGTTTTCAAATTAAACAAAATTCAAAAGGAATTTCCATTTGTCAAGAAAAATATGTTAAGGATTTGCTCAAGAAGTATGATCTGTCTGATTGTGCATCAGTGAAATGCCCCATGCTTCCTCCCAACAAATTGGGAGCTGATGACTCAGGGGTCTCTGTTAATGAGAGCTTATATAGAGGCATGATTGTGTCACTGAGGTACCTCATAGCAAGCAGACAGGATAACCCCAAGATAACCCCAAGGAATCCCATCTTGTAGCTGTCAAAAGAATTTTCAGGTACTTAAAAGGATCTCCCACATTGGGTCTCTGGTATCCTAATGGATCAGGCTTCGACCTTAAAGCCTACTCAGACTCTGACTATGTTGGGTGCTGTCTTGATAGAAAGAGCACCTCTGGGAGTTGTCAAATCCTTGGAGGAAAGTTAGTATGCTAGAGTGCCAAGAAACAATACTATGTGGCCATGTCATCAGTTGAAGCTGAATACGTAGCGGCCGCTGGTTGTTGTGCTAAAGTTCTCTAGATGAAAAGTCAGCTGGCTGATTATGGGATCATTTATGAAAAGGTTCCCATATTCTGTGACAACACAAGTGCTATAGCCATCTCAAATAATCCGGTACTTCATTCCAGAACTAAGCATATTGACATCAGGTATCACTTTATCAGAGACCATGTTTTAAAAGGTGATATTGAGCTTTATTTTATACCCACTGAATACCAGCTCGCTGATATATTCACCAAGCCTCTGGCTGAGCCAAGTTTTACTAGGTTGGTTGCTGAGCTGGGTATGTTCAATATTGGTAAACAAATCTGATAAATGATCTCTGATCTCTGTCTCTGGGCATTAAAGGGAATTGAATGTAACGAGGTAGTTACATTCCAATGGGACTTAATATATTCTCATATTTAATTAAAATGATTAACCTTTATTGTCAACAACTTTCCCGCTTTCCAAGGGACATAAAAATCACATGAAGAGTCAAGGGGTCCCACTTTTCCTGAAAGGTAATTTTTTGCATTAAATGCTTTAATTGTAAAACGGCTAAACCTTTTATCAAAACCCTTGACTCATTTTTCAAACTTCACATTACTCATTACTTTCACACACACATACTATTCATCTTCTCCAAAACCTTCATTTCTTCCTCACATCAACAATGGCGTCTTCATCAACAAACACTGCTTTCACCGTCCTGGCCGCCTCGAACGTTGATTTTGGGATACACGATGGCAAAATTGCCTTGAACAATTGTGTAGCTCTCTTGGAACACAACAATTCCCTCTACCAACCATTATTCTCCTTCCTCAAGAACTCCACCATTTTTAAAGCCATAACCAGAGTACCTTCCACATGCTACCACCAGTACTTGAAAGAGTTCTGGTATAGCGCCGAAGTTGATCAAACCTCTTCACACATCACCTTCAACCTTTCCACACATCCCCAACCTCTCACTTTTGATCCTCATACCTTTGCCAAATTCATTGGACTTACAGTAATTGAAGGCATGTCCGCTGTGCTTGCCAGCGCCACGGTAAAGAAGGCTCTGGCTACCCTTCGTCCTCATGACAACAATGATAAACCTTTCACCACCCAAGGTTTCCAGAACAAATCACTGATCAAAGTGAACTACTTTTCACCCATCTGGAGGACGCTGATGCTATACATTGTGAAATGTCTGGGTGGAAACCAAGGATCTCATGATCAACTTAATGGAGCCCAGCAAGCAATTTCTTACAGCTTAATCTGGGGGCAAGATATAGGGATCGCTCAAATACTTTACTCTGACCTCATTGCTAAGCTAGAAAACAAAGGGAAGAAGAACATACTAGCCACCATCTGCTACACAAGATATCTCTCTCTTCTCTTAGAAGATATGCTGGGTGAAGGCTACACAAATGATGAACTTCTCTCCTTCTCTCCTTATCACATCACTGCTGCTTTACTAAAGACTCCTTTGGAAGATGAAGTGCCTCTCAGCAGGCACATGATGTAGGTCGCTGGGCTACTGGTTGCTGATGGAGAGCCATTGATCCCTCACAATGAGGTGAATGCTGAAAGACTAACTGACAAGTCTCTGTTAAAGACCTCTGTGCAGTCTTCTTCTCAGCCCAAGGTGCCTAAGGAAAAGAAGAAGAAGAGTAAAGACATCCCCCTTTCCTCTGAAACCCAGTCTGTTAATCCTTCCAAGACCAAGAAGACTAAGAAGAACCCATCCCCTTCTCTGGAGGATGTGGTTGAAGAGCCCAACGCTGACAAACAACCTGAGTCTAGCGTCTCCCAGTCAGCAGAGACGACTAAGAACCTTCTCAACGCTGATATCTCTCATGTATTAGTTTGCCATTTTATTTACTTGGAGGTTCACATATAATCACTCTCAACATTCTGTAGGAGAGAGTGATGAAGTCTTAGGGTTTACCTCAACCCATAGAGTGTCTGTGTCTGCACCTAGAACTCTTAGGTTTATCTGTACACTCTGTCTTAACACAAGGATATGATTCATTGGTGCTCATAACGCACCCCGATGATCCTTCACCCTCTGGACTGTGCTCTTGTCCATAACAACTTGAGCATGCTATAGGTCCCGACCTAGAGTCTCTGCACTTCACGTAGTCTCTGGGTCCCCTCATATGAAAAGAGTCCCACATAATTTATTCTTTTGGAGGGACTGAATAATCACCCTCAGTCTTCCTAGGGGCAGCGATAAAAGGCGACCATTACCTTCAAATATGTCACAACTAAAAGAGTCCCAAAGAATTTGTTCTTTTGGGGGGACTGAATAATCACCCTCAGTATTCCTAGGGGCAGCGATAAATGGCGACCTTTAACTTCCATGAATTTACAATTAAAAGAGTCACAAGGAGCAATCCTTCAGGGGGAGCTGGATAATCACACCCAGCTATCATAGGGGCAGCGAATGACGACCATTCACCACCTAATTTTCACAAATCAAAAGAGTCCCAAGGAGTAATCCTTATGGGGGAGCTGGATAATCACAGCCAGCTATCCTAGGGGCAGCGAATGGCGACCCTTCAACGTAACTGTTTCACACTTAAAAGAGTCCCAAGGAGAAATCCTTAGGGGGGGGGCTGGATAATCACACCCAGCTTTCCTAGCGGCAGCGAATGGCGATCTATAACTTCATATTTTTTTCACAATTGGTTACTAACAAATATCATAACAGACTCATAATCTTCATGAAGAACAGCAGAATGATGATGCCAATTCCATTGCTGGTGGTGAAAGTGCTGAAGCCCCCCCCCCCCCCCCCCCCACATAGATCTCGATGCCATATTAGACATTGATTCCATGCCATAGGATGAGATCTTCATTATTGAAGATGACCTAACCATTTCAGATTATGCTGATATGGATGCTGATGATGACCAAGTTACATCAGAGTTAAAACCCATCTCCTTCCCATCAATGCCAAATGTGCAAGAACTGGCTGCTAAGCGGCTATTGGACCAGAGGCTCTATACACCAACCCCAATTCCCTTCCCAACTTTACCAAATGTCCTGGAATTGGGGGCAAAGCAACACTTAGAAAACTTACAAAACCTCAAGCCTGTCCATGTTCCTCGAATGAAAGATGTTCAGGAACTCGCCGCTGAGGTTCTCTGGGTTAAGAGGGGTGACATCAGTAAAACCAAGCCCAAAGTCACAAATGATGTCATCCTCTCTGAATTGCAAACACTCACCCATGCTGCTGAGGAACTCACCACCACACTAGAGACTTCACTAACTTCATCTGTGGAGTCCTCTATGACTGTATTACTTCCACAACTACTGAGAAATACCTTGCAAGCTCACCTCCCAGCTGTTCTAGACCAGAGCCTCCAGCAATACATACCATCTGTCCTCACAACAGCTGTCAAAGCAAATGTTGCAGCTATTGCCAAGGCGTCTGAGCCTTCAAGAAAACTTCTTCAAGAGCTGTTACAAGAGAAACTTAAAGAAATCTGCTTATTTGTCCATCAAGAATTTGTTAAGTTCCTCAAGCCTGGATCAGGCACAGCTACTACCGGCGCTATGCCTAAGGGGGAGAATTCAGCAACCTCCACCTCTGAAGAAGAAGCAGACACCGCTCCACCTAAAAGGGAGCAATCACTTAAACAACCAACACCTTCAACAGGGATTCTAACACCAAAACATCTCAGATCCTTCAACCCCAGCACTGAAGCAGTAAAGGACAAGGGAAAAGGAATTGCCATTGAACAACCTGAAATAACCCTGCACTCCCTCCAAGAAGAAGGCGGATCTACAGCCAAGCTCTCCAAACACTCTGACCTGGACAAATTTTAAGAGCGCTGATGAACCACCACTTACCCCAGAGCAGGCAAAGGCTCAAATCTTGGAACACCAAAGGCTTGCAAACATTAGAGCAACTGAACTCAAGAGCAAAAAAGCTCTGAACAAACTTTATCCTGCTGTAAAGGAAGCTCAGCTGATTAAGCTCAAAGAACTAGAGGTTAAAAGGAGCAACCTTCAAAAGGAATATGAAAGGATTGTGGACCAGAGAGCTGAACCCGATCAAATCACCAAGTATGCATGCTACACTGACAAAGACAAAAGAGTGGTGATGACCCTTTACAGATAAAACCAACTAACCAACTACAAAGTCTTCAGTGACTTTAAACTCAGAGATTTGGGCCTCTCTGAATGGTTAGAAATACTGTCTCTTGCCCAAAAGAAGACTGGGCCTGGTGCTGCCCAAATGATGAAAAACATTCAAGCAAAGCTGAATTGGGTAAGAGACACGACAAAGAAGCTGGAGGTACCTCTGCCTCCTCAACTCTCACAACAACAACCTTTTCAAGGACAAAGGAAAAGAAAAACCCAAATGGGGCCTCTGGTGGAGAAGTTGGTCACTGAGAACATTGTTGTAGATGGGATGTACAGAAACTTGGTATTGCCCAAAGAGATCACTAAACCAGTAGGGGGCTAAGTATACTCAGAACCAGAGACAAGTATGGTCTTCATGAATGGTAATTGTGAGTATTTCTTTCAGCGGATGAATGAACTACATCTGGCATCAACCATCCAGCTCATCAGACTCAAACAGGGCATCCTAAGGAATTGCAAATTGGCTGAGGACTTTGAGTTTGAAGTTGAGCTAGTCATTAACTCTAGAAGTGACAAAGTTGAAGCCCAGAGAATCTGTGATCAAGGCCTTGATCGCTGAAGAACCTTTTTATTTTTGTTTATGTTTACACCACTGGGTGTTCTTGTAATAGACTAGGTTCTTTATGTTTAATAAAACTCTTAGGTATGTTTGTTAAATTATGTGTAAGAAGAAGCTGTGTACTCACTTACAATAATTTTAGACTTAGTATAATTTATAAACAAATAGGGGGAGATTGTTGGGCCAATGAAAGTTTTAACTATGGCCCAGTCTAGATTTGTTTAATTAGACTAAGTGTTTACTGATCGCTGAGATGACCAACGACAGAGACTAGACCAGTGGAAGGCAAAGCCTCAACTGGCTCACCAGGAACATTCAAGTCAAAGACAACGTGAGAGAAGTCGAAGACAATCTGAAGTCATACTCACTAGTGATTATGGATAGCTGGGATGTAGAAGGAATGTGCTGGTGTTCAAGGATCTCTGAGTTGACAACACTCAGAGATCACTTAATAACCCTAGAAGTCTGTGACAAGCAAAGCTTGTCAAATCCTTTATAGTTTAGGCGGGAGAATCTACCAAGTGTTTTGAGCGGGACAAAACAAGAGATTCAAGATAAAGCCTAGTACGACCTAGTGGGACAAAAGGTGAACAGTTGGCAGAACTGTTCACCTAAAGTTGTTTAAAGGTATGTCTCGATTTGGACATGCATTTAATACGTTGTACTCTTCCATTCAGAAGATGACACGTAACAACTACTCCCACTAAGGAAGCAACCTCGTACACTATAAATAGGAGTGAGAAAGGAGAATTAAATCAACCCTTGTGCTTGGATAATTTATCCAAGTTCTTTCTCACCTTGGAACCGCTGAGCCCTCAGCTGTCTATCAGCGTCTCATTGGTTCCCTTGTAAACTTGAGTCTCGAATCTAGTTTACTTGTTCTATGGTTCATTTCTTGTTGTCATTCAACGAGTGTATTCATAGCACTTTGTAATACTTTGTTTATAATACTTAATAAAGCATTACGCGTTTGAAAAGTATTTCATTGTGTTTCGTGGTTACAAGAGTTATAGTTTATCAACAATTTTCATATTAAGGGACTTTCAATAACCAAGCCGTGACCCTTAAGGTTTCGACTAGGGCTTGGTATAATGATTCCAAAGGTGATGATGCTACTAAATGATTAGTAGTTAAGATGAGACAAAGACCTAGTGGATTTAATGTATAAATCTTGGATGTATCCGAATGATTTGAGAGAGAAAGGTGAAGAGAGAATGAGATTTGATTTTTGCATGAGAGAATGTGAAGAGTGTGTGTGTTTTCGGCTTAAAGAAGAAAGAGAAGGCAAGACAAAAAGTATGATTGCCTTGGTAAGAGAACACATGCCAAGTGTTGGCTTTTCCAAACCCAAGGCAACTCTTCTTCTTCCACCTAGTGGATGAGTGTGTCGTGTATGACTTAACCAAAGGAAGAGTGGGCTTGTACTTGGGCTTGTTGTGGGCTTAATACAAAGGAAAAAGATTTTGGGCTAGTACAAGATAGTGTAATATGCTTATAGTATGCATACATACATACATGGCTACATATACATGATGTAGCATATTTTCTAAATTTAGTTAAGTGTTGTATACTCAAATATTGATTATACATTTTATTATTTGTTCTCCTAGTTTTAAGTACATGGTTTAAGTTATGTAACTTATTAAAATAGAAAATGATTGTATAAGTATAAACACATAATGGACAAGTTCACACACATCTTATAGAAATATAACACATGAGAGAGTGTTCTTAGGATCATTGGGTGAAACTTTATTACATTAAATCATTAAATCATGGATTTTACAACTTATCGTTAATGGGCCATAAAAACGCCGTTTTGTGGCAGTAAATGTAATGCCACTTTTCCAAAAACGCAGCTATGTTACTTTGTAAAATTACCTAAATGCTATTAATTTTATCCTATTAATGATTAGTTATCATTAATGTATCCCTATTTTGGTCATTTCACATAGATAATTTTATTTTCTTAAATACATTAAATATTTATAATTCGATAATCAAATCCAAACACTACATTTCAAAATCACGTTTTATAAAAGCTTATCTGATTATCCATTTTCAAAACAAATAATCTATTTTACATACGTAATCCCAAACACCCTCTAAGCCGGGTGACATTCACACTTGCAATTCTAAACGTACTGCAATTTTAGAGCTCAACAATCAGCATCCGTGCGTTCATCAAATTTATTGCATGATGCATGTGCTCGACAATCTCTCTAGTAATGGCAAACCATCATTTTAGATCACAAATGGGTTAGCGCATAATAACGCAAATGACTTAAAGAAAATGGAGGATTTGTTTTTAATTATGTGTGTGCGTGCGTGTGTATGGTCATAACAAAGGTTGAGTAAATAGGAGTATATTTGAAAACATTGAAGTTATTGCGTTGCAAATTTTCTTTTTAAGTCCAAAGGTCTCAAGTTCAATTTCTGTTAGGTGCAAACAACCTTAAAGTGGTCACGCCAATTTCCTGAAAAGAAAGGGCTTTACGTGGTTTGGTAAAAATCGTAACTGGCCGCGTTACAGTCATAGATAAAGAAAGAAAAAAAATTCTAAACGAATTTCAATCAAATGCACTAATCTTGTAAGCATGAAAAACAGAAAAAGTAAAATATTTAGATAAGTTGCATGCATAGAAATGATGACCCATCACAAAAATATTTCCATTTCCAAACATGTTTTTAACCTCTTGCTACCCAAATTCATATATGATCGATTTATTGTTATAGTACATATAATACAGTCACATACAATAATTACACAAGCTAACAATTCAGTGATAACATGTGAAAAAACCTATCAATGTTTTTCGAAGAAAAAAATAGGATGTTGGGGGAGGATTTGGAAGTTATGTTAAGGTACAAGAAGGAAATGACAAATTTGACCCCCCATATTAATAAATGACTGGGATCCACATGAAAATAGTGGAGGATGGACTAGGAAAAACTGCAAGGTATACTGTTTGCCTTAAATTTCTATGTTTTGGGGTTGTTGGGGCTGTGTTTATTACTTCAACCTTTTTTCAAGGTTGTACAGTATAGAAAACTATGGAGCTAGGTACCATAAACCTAGAAGGTAGTCACTTAGTTTTCATGAAAGTTTGGTCTTCTATGAGTTACCATAATCGGCTTGGGTAAATTGGCTTTTCAATCAGTCAAATCTGACATGTTTTGGGTAAGAAATCTATCTATATGCTTACGGCATTCTTTGGAAAAGTCTCACCCATCTTTCTGAAAAGGAAACTTTGTCTTGCAAACATTTTGCACGAAAAAACTGAACAAAAGTTTATTAGGAAAATAGTGTTAATACCGCGGTGTTTAAAAAAGTAAAAAACGTAGACCTTGAGCAAAACATTTTCTGTTAATATACTATACACACGACCACGAGCGAGTGTTTCTCGGTTTATAATCACATGAACATATGAATTGATAGAATTCTTATTAAGAATCGTTAATACCCTGACGTCTGAATAAACATCGACCATAATCTTGTTGTCAGAAATATTGGTGTTGCGCAAATGGTGCCAACTTGTGTGTTTTTCATGTATATATTGGTGTTGCGCAAATGGAAGTGGAGAAAATTTAACGCCTTCAATTGTTCAGAATCTAAGGTGTTTGAGGCTGTTTATTCAAAATAGATTATTTGTTTTGTAAACGAATAATCAAATAATCAGCGGTTGTAAAATGTGATTTTGAAATATAGTGTTTGGATTTGATTATTGTGTTTAATATGTAATAATTAAATATTTTTTATTTTTTTTTTGTGTTTGTCAAAATAAATTATTATCCAAGTAAACATGTAATATGACTAAAATAGATCTACTATAAAAAAAATTGAGCCAAATTGAAGTTAACTAAAAAGGCTATAATAGTAATTAATACATTGTTATGCTAAATGGACCTTACAAAATGAAACTTCATTTTCCAACTAATACCTCTCTTTCACTTTTTCAAAACGTCCGTTTGCTCCATAATAAACACAAATAATCAAGTTTTGTTTTTTCTTTCCCAAAATTCAACTTTTCTTCATTTTGTTAATGAAATAATCAAATAAGCTAGTAGATAACGCAAAGGCAAACACCTAAATATCTAATAATTGTGATTCGTTTTAAGCAAAATAAATTAGTTTAACTATTTTCAAAGTGTAGACATTTTTGTTTTGTTTTCATATTTAGAGGTGTTTGGTTAATTAAGTTTGAGTTTATGAGTTTATATGTGTTAAATAAATCAAAATAAGTGTTTAACATAGTTTATAAATTCATATAAAAAGGTTTGATAAGTCAAAATTTTGTAATTTATATAGGGATGGGTAAGCTTATATAAAAATATTATATAAATTTTTTTTATCATATTAATTATATAAACTAAACTCAACACTTATAATAAATTTACGAACTTATAATATATAAGTCATAAATGATTTATATAATATAAATACAATTTATAAGCTTAACCAAACACATCCTAGGGTTATAATCTAGCTTAATTTCAAAAATAAGACTTGTGTATATACGTATCTACTGTGACATTGTAATAATGTTGATAAATACGATAAATTCAGTATCAATTAAACTCGCGACTTAAAAACTCTCTCGTAAGCCCTATTCACCAATTCAACATTTGTGTTCTGTTTTATGGACCAACACCTTTCATTTTCTCCGAGGCATCACACCCTTTCCTTGTATGTCGCAAAAAACGATAGTTACAAAGTCAAAATAAGCCAATTAACATTTAATTTACTTATATTTGTGTTCTTATAAATAATTTTTTCAAGGCATGACAAAACGCGAAAATTATGTACTTTGGTTATGAATGATAAAAGATAATTAAGTTCATTTAGATATTAAATTTAGCTTTGATATTAAATTTAGCTTTGATATCAAAGGATTTATTTATACATTTTAAAGGTATTTTAGTCATTTTGCATTTAATATATAAACATTTTATCTTTAACACAGATAAAAAGTGTGTTTTGTCACTCTACACCAAATTTATCTTTTTTTTTTCTCTCTTTACACGATCAATTAATTTTTGTCGATCTATCAACTTCTTTTTCAACTGATTAACATCAGGTTAGATTCACCATATTGGATTATGGTTATTTTAATTAATTTGATTTGAGTAAGCTTATTAATTTTTTAGTTTAAAAAAAACGCTTATTAATTTATGACTATTTTAATTTTTTAAACTTATTATTAAACTTATTCTAATTAAATATAATAATTATTTGTTACTAGCGATAAGCTAATTTATTTAGGTCATATAAGTTTATGTATTATCATCATTTGAATTTATCTTGCTGAATATGCGCTAGTTTGGTAGCTTATTTTGATGAATTATTAGCTTATTTATGTTGCTAGTGTCAATAAGCTTTATAATGAGCTAATTTTATGTTTTGAATAAGTATTATTAGATTAATTTGTTGATATAAATTGAATTAAGGCATATTTAGCTTTTTTTTAACGGCAGTTTGGTGCAGTAGAGTATCTTGCGTGCCACCGAGGCATCAAGTCTCTCGACCCGAGTTCGAATCATATCACGAAGAGAATATCAACCCCCATGCTAGCCATCCAGTTTCTCATTAAGGGGCTTCAAGGCATTGCGATGAGATTCAAACACGGCTGCCAATTCTGGGAAAATCCCCACATGAGGAATGACAGGGAGTCGAACCCCTGACCTCCCCCACATGGAGACTATAACCAAATGCATCCATCCAACTGAGCTAGACTTAGTTACCAATAAACAGTTTTAAGTAGTTTTTGGTTAATGTGTTTGATATATTATATAAAATAAATTTTTTATAACACCCTATTAATACAAACATAATTATATAGTTTTTTTTAGAACGGCGAGTTAGTAGTTAGTGATTCGAGGTTACAGTGACATCTAATTGGGCAGGATGTAAGCCTGGAACCTTCTCCTTAGGGGATAAACCCCACTCCTGCTTCTTAATTCGGGCCCCTGAAAGTTCTTGGTGAGACTCGAACTCGAGACCTCTCCAAGAATACCTCCCCAAGGTTACCCTTGGTGGCCAACTGAGCTAGCTCAGTTATATATAATTTTATAGTTAGATTATAACTAATTACTCTCTCCGTCCTATATTAATAGTCCAGTGTTGACTTTTTTGATTTTAATTTTATAACTTTGACATTAAATATCGTTGTTTGTGTTATATGATACTTGATGAAAATTATACCAATGAGAATTCATTTAAAATCTAGTCCATTTATATATTTTGCATCAAGTATCATATAACACAAATAAAAATATTTAAGGTTAAAGTTGCAAGATTATAACCGAAAAAGTCAACACTGAACTATTAATATAGGACGGAGGGAGTAATACATATGATTAATATTTGAAAATAAAATTAATTAATACTAATTAATATATATTCTGTTACTTAAATGAAGTAAACAACTCAGGTAGATAAGAGGCGATTTACAATATATTCACATTATATAACAATTAGAAACATATATTTAGAAAAGCATACATCTTTTGTATACTTAAAATGATGGTGTATATACTTTTGAAAATCGAACTATACCAACGAGATCAATCGGGAACCAGAGTTACCATCGGTTCGGTTAACTAATTAAATAAAAATACTTAAATATTAAACTATCGTTTTCTAAAATGTCGTTGTAAGAAAAATATAAAATTAAATATTATTCGCTGAAAACTATGTTACAAATTTCTCGTCGTGTAATGCGTTGGTATTCAGATAGTTTGTACTTGAAAAGAAAAAGATAAAAATAGTTTTTAAGATGATTTTATTCACTAAATTAAAATAGAAATGAAGTGTGAGAATTAATTAGTTGATATATAAATAAAAGGGTAAATGGTATAGAAGTATATTCAACTTAAAAGTTATTTTCAGTTAAGGTATCGTATTTTATTTTTACATAAAAGGTAACTTATTTTCTTGGCTAATTTAAGCACTTTTAATATTTAACTTACATTCGTTAAATTTTATACATTTTATTCATCGTCACTATCACAACTAATCATGGTCTCCAGAAATACCTAACCCAGTTTTACTCCTTATTATAACAAGAATGTATCATTTGTCTTCGCTTTTTTATTCGTATGTTCTACTTCTTTTTCACGTACCGTAATATATGAATTGATATTTAGTACAAACTTTGACATACGAGTTGATAGGTTCTTTTTCCTTTTTTCCGTATAATCATTTTTATAACAATTTAACAATCATGTTGTTAATATTCGATTTTTTATGTCCCAGTTATTATATTACGGTACATTAGATCATTATACAACACACTGCAATAACAGAAAAGATGATTTATTCTCCAAAGAGTTGATGCCCCAAATATCATCAAGATAATGTCTACAATATCAGGATTCGTCCATAACTCAACGCCTCCCCTTTGACCGGCGATTCACCGACGATCCACTGCGGGTTCAAACGCCTCCCCTCCCTTTAAATCGCTAGATCCTTATCTATTAGGCATCATTCATCTATTAACAACACATATCGAGATTCATTCATTGTGAAGGCTTGAACTTGCTGCGGATTAATTGTGAGGAGGTATAGGCTGTGATTTCGATCACCCTATATTATTCTATGATCAGTTAGTTTACTGGAGATTATGATAGATCATTGATTCGAGCTTCGTATGTTTTATTAATCGATTCGACTTGACCTTTAGATTTGAGGTTTAGTCAGTTCTGATAGAACCGTCAATCAATTAACATTCCTGTATTATGATCCTTTCAATGTTTGATCTGACCTTGGTGCTATTTTTTGTGAGGGGCTTAGGCTTGTGATTCGTCACTCCCTACGTTTCCTATGATCAATTGATCTACCGAAGGTTGATCTGGGTCTTGATTGTGATTTATATACTGGTTTTTAATTGTGTTGAATTGTTTCTTAAGTTTTGTTTTTGTCTTTGTTCTTTCTTGGATCTCCTTTCAATCCAAACCGTTTGGCTTCAAGACACTATGGGTTCATTTAGATCCAAAGAAGACGATGTTTCCAGGATTTCTTTATCCATCTTCGTTACGAATTTCCCCGAGTCATATACCGCCAAGGAACTATTTCATTTGTGTAAAAAATACGGACATGTGGTGGACACATTTATTCTGATGAAAAGAACAAAGGGAGGTAAGAGATTCGGATTTGTTAGGTTCATTAATGTTTTCAACACCGAGAGGCTGGTGAACAATCTTTGTACTATTTGGGTGAATCGACTCAAATTACATGCTAATATGGGTAGATTTAATAGGGGCCCGGTTAATAAGATGCATTCTAATGACAAGATGGGGGTAAGAATAGTTTAGGTTCGGATCCTTATCAGAAATCCACTGCTATTCGAGGTAAGAAAGGCTCGTATGCTAATGTTGTGGCATCTAAACCTATTGGGGGTAGTATGGCGGATGATTTTACTCCAGCCATTGTACTAGATGACAATTGTCATTCTTCCAAAAACTTGGATAATTCCCTTAGGGGACGTGTAAAAGACTTCGCAGTCTTACCTAACCTCAAGACAGCCCTCATCAATGGAGGATTTGACAGTATCGACATCCGTTACATGGGTGAACTTTGGGTGTTGCTAGAATTTCCTACTTCCACGGCCAAAGAGACATTTCGTGTGAATGTCGACGTCGGATCTTGGTTTTCAGTCGTTCAACAGGCTACACATGATTTAAAGATTGAGAGTAGAATTGCTTGGATTGAAATTGAGGGGGTTCCTCTTAAATTATGGTCCGAGAATACGTTTAAACGTATAGCACACAAATGGGGGGATTTTCTGGATATTGACGACATAGAAGAAACTTGCTATCATTCGAGGAGATTATGCATACTTACTACTTCTAAATGCACGATCCAGGATAATTTCAAAGTATTGTACAAGGGTATGGTCTATTGGATACGTGCTAATGAAATTCCAGGATGGGTCCTGGACTTTACGGATGATAATGAAGATGATGACAATTATGTGGAGGAACCAAAAGACGACGAACTTAAGGGGGACGGTGACTCAGATTCTGAAATCGAGGGTGTGCCAGAAACGGTGTTTCACAATAATAATGCACAGGATGATGTAGCTTCGGAAGACCCTCTTGGTATTTATCCGTTGCTAAAAGAACTTGATAAGGAGAAACATAATAAGAACACTGATATTGAGTATTTATACGTCTTTTAGGAAAAAGAGCGTAAACGTGGTAAGTACTAAGTGTGCGTTTTGGAAAACGTAAGCACTTATGACCCTTGATGGTGTGGGATCGTTCTCAAGGAGGCTAGTGTGTTGTATAAAGAAATGATTAAGCTTTGTAATTATGATTATGAGAAAATAAAAGAGAAAGGATAACGGTTACGATAAAATTACACTAAGACGAAAGTCGTACACGTAAAATCGTAAAAAATGACGAAATTTAAAAATTATCCTAAAAATTCCTAGAAAATTGCAATAAATCCTAAAAATTGTAATTAGAGTTTACAAAAAATTAAAAATCAATCAAACCTTTTATTTAATTAAATATTAATTTTTTAATGCTAATTAAATCCCAAAAAATCAATTTAATTAACAAAAAGCCCAAAATGAGATTTTTCAACTTTTAAACCTCTAAAATAACTTAATTGAACTAAAAACTATTTTTTGGAAAATTTAAAAATAATTAAAACTATTTAAAAATGATTAAAAATGATTAAAAACTATAAAAATATTAAAATAATTCTAAAAATTAATTAAATGACAAGAAAATTAATCTAAAAGTTTTAAAACTCTTAACTTAATGTATTCAACCTAGGAAAAATGAAAAACTTGCAAAAATCTTGAAACTAATTTTAATAATAAAATAATATTAAAATAATATTAAAATCCAAAATTTATAAAAAATTCTAAAAACTTACAAACTTGTTTATTTTAACCTAATTGAAACAAAAATGAACTTGAAATGGCCAAACTACCCCTAATGGGCCTCCAAATGGGCCATATAGTAAAACAGTCCCTTAATGGGCTTAATTAAGGCCAAATAAGAAAAATGATCTCCGAATAAGCCCAAAATCACCTATAGACTCAAAACTTGATTTTAATAACAAAAGTCTAAAGGCCCAAAAGCTGAAAATATGCTTATCACAACTTAATAGTCAACAGCTTATTCTTAATGCGCTTTTTGGCCCATTAAGCCATAAACTAATGCTATAAGCTCTAATTTGACACACAAGCTTCTTTTGGGATACTAAAGAGATCTATAAAAATAAGTTTTGAAAAAGCCTAAGAAATAAGCCTGAAATAAGCAAAAGCTTTCTACACAAAACGACAAAATAGTCGTTTTCGAGTTCTAGGCAGTTTCAAGTGCTGATTCTTTTTGTAAAAGGTTTCAAATGACTTAATTAAGCAAAATCAACAAAACTTTTTCAAAAAGAACCACTCAATAAGTTGGAATAAGCAATTAAGCACTTATGAAAAAGTCAAGTCAATTGGTTTTCTAGTCAAACCTAAAAGTCAAACCCTAAAAAGCTCTAGAATAAACAAATGGGTCAAATGATGAAGATTGATCACAAAATCAAAGTTGTTGCAGGTCTGGATAAGCTATTATGGCTTATTAATAAGCTGATTGAAAATTAACACTAGCAGTGGCTAGTTTTGGGTGTCCACCAATGGGAAAAGTTTCCACTGCTTGACTATCTTGACTTTTTGTCTTATATGGATTTTTGTTGGAATTAAAGCACACAAAGGCACCTTTATAACCAATGGGTTATAAGGAGTCAATATCAATCATAAAATCACAAAAACAACAGGCCAATTGATATAGTTAATTCAAACAAGCATCAGACATGATACAGACTTGGATTATAAGCAGTTTTGCACAAATAAGCTGATTTAGCAAGATTAAGCCAACCAAAGTTCACCAAATGCATACACAAACTATAATAAATTCAAATGAACATAAACAAACTTGATTCATACACTGGTTCAAGGTTTAGACAAAGATTCAAGCAGATGAATGTTACTGATGAACATAAACATGAACACAAATGAACTTTGCTGATGTACTTGACCACAAGCCCAATTTCAAACCCTCAAATCTCTTAAACAGGTTACACAAACTTTGTTTAAACACTTTTTAACCCTAAACATGCATACACTCTAAGTGTCTCTAAAATTTTAGGTCAAAACAGTAAAAAACAAGCCAGTTATAGCACAATCTAGAATTTGATGTTTAAAAGCTCAAAACTTGTGGATAATAGCACATAACCAAGTAAATATCAGATACAAGCACTTAACAACCCTAAATACTAACTCAAATTCAATTAATACCCTTAAAACAGTAGACCCAAACACCCCTTAAACTTTTGAATCAAAGATTTAACAAAGCATGAGTGTATAACAGGTTTACCAAAGCCTAATCAAGCATCATACCAACAACATGAAGCATAATCAACAAGATTCAGGCATAAAAAAACAACACATACAACAACAGATCACAAAATCACTAAAAATCACTTTTCAAGCATATTTTTGGTAAGAAGACTCAAACGTCATGAATGTACATCCACACTCACGAATTTTTGAGCTTATGTGCCTAGCTTAACAAGGAACTAGCTTCCAACAAGCTGCTAAGAGCAACAAGGTTAGAACAAGCAGATTATATAAAAAGGAAAATGGAAAATAAAAGCTGATTAATTCAAGCTTATTCCCACTCCTTGAATATCCCCAAACCACAAGCTCACTACACCTTCATAAGCTCCTTATCAGGGTGCTATGACCACTTGTAATCCAAAAATTTCAAAGGTTTAAACCAAGAACTTAGAAAAATATCAGATTTTGGGAAAAATTGCAATTTCTTGCACAATATTTGAACACACGTTTTGAAACTTCACAATCACTAACATGTAACAATAACAAGAGAATAATAAAGATGGCACTTGGATTTCTTCAACAATTCAAACACTTTTTCATTAATTTTGAAACAAGGATTTACAGAATGTTGAACAAGGAAAAACCAAGAGCAAATTGTAATGTAATGAGCCCTATGCCTTATATAGGCTACAAACTATCTAGAAATGCTGAAAATAAAGTGAAAACCCTAATGGTGAAGTCCCTGAAATGCCCTTGCAGTTTGAATTTTGTTTGATCATGTGAAGTGTCTTGGTGTTTTGTTGAGGTGTAAAGCTGGTGGAATTTGATCCAAAGGCTCAAAGGAAGCTTAAAATGTAAGCTTCAATATGGTTTGTTGATTCTCTGCATGGTTTTGGCATTTTCCCCAAAAACGTGTGCATGGGGTGCATCATGTGAACTTGTGGGTGATGTGGCATGGGGTTTAAGGGTGGGGTTTTGGTTATTAGTCCCTTATCTTAAATCTGGAAGAGATTAAGAACTAATTTCAAGTAGTTAAGAAATCCCCAAATTTGTTAAGAACATGAAGAACACTGGATTTGATCTTGTTTTATGTTTAAACGGGTGTTTGGCGCGTTTAATTAACTAATTAATATTAAGTTAAACCGGTTTGGTGAGTGGGATGGTGACATGGAAGGATGGTGAGTGGTGATTGGTTGAAATATGTTAGTAGGGCACGTGTCACCTCATCACTGGTCTAGGTAAGAATGCTGTCTTGGCAGAAATCACCCCTTGTCTTCTATTCTTCTTCCATTTCAGTTTTAACAAGCTAAACTCAGATTTCCCTTTATAAACAAGTTTTGATTTTTAGACTTTTGCCCTAAAAAGTTTTGCAAAAGGATTTTAAGGACTTGTTTTGCCATTTGTTGATATTTGAAGGGTTATTTTTGGCATTTCTTCATTCTTCAATGTCTTGACTTGTATGGTTGACTTTGTGGAGGACTAAAAATGACCAGTCTTCATTTATGAGGGACCATTCTTGAAAATTCTTCAAAGTGGAGGGTCCTTTTTGCAATTTGACAAACTTTAAGGACCAAACTTGTAATTATGAATAAACAAGGGTTTAAAGTGCCAATTATTCAATATTGGAGGACCCTTCTTGTATAATCTTCAATTCTTCAAGGGTTATTCTTAGAAAATCAACTCTAGGGCTTGGTTCATTGTGCAGCTTCGTTTCCCGTGTTCGTTTTTGCTTGTTTCTTGTGATCTTTTGCCATTTTCTCAATATACTTACCTAAAATACACATTGAACAAACACAAGCATATATTTGGCACATTTTATGATATTTTATAAATTTTAAGCCCATTTTGGACGATAAGACTATGTATAAAAGCAGTCTCATCAAACACCACCAACGAAGACAGTATATCACATCCACCAGGTTATACACCTACGGAGGATGATACTGATGATCGTAACAAGGAGAATAATGCTGGCAACAACGATGGCAACAATGAATATGGAAACAACAACAATAACAACAAAGACTGTAACGCGTCTGTTGGAGAGTATAAGGGTAGTACTAATAGGGGGACGAATCTTGATGACATGGAATCAGGTTGTTCGAGAAAATTCAAAAAATCATCGGCACCTAGAAGTGGAGGGTATATTTTATGTCTTATGGATGAAGTGGTTAAAGTAGGACGAACGATGGGCTTTAACATGGAGGGTTGTGTCAATGACATTAATAAGATTATTGCATCACAAGGAGAGCAAAATGTTCTCCGATGAATTTTATGTCCTTAAACGTTCAAGGCCTAGCCCATAAGGCAAAAAAAGTTTGGGTAAGGGGGTTATGTATTTCTAATAAGGTGAACTTCAACGCTATTCAGGAGACTAAAATGGATAACGCTACTTTATCTATTGTTAGGTCTTGTTGGGGGAATCAGACTTTTGATTTTGTGCACAGCGACGCGGTTGGTAACTCGGGAGGAATCTTATGCATTTGGGACCTAAATGTTTTTACTAAGACTAGTCATACGATTTCCGATTCCTTTATTATTACAAGAGGGATTTGGGAGGTAAATAAGATGGAGCTGCTCGTTGTAGCCGTATATGCTCCTCAGGAATTAAGAGAAAAAAGCGACCTATGGGAATATTTACTTCACACATTTAGTTTATGGAAGGGTGAAGTGCTGATTTTAGGGGATTTTAACGAGGTCTGTTTTGAATCGGACAGATTCAGAACTTCTTTTAACGCGAGAGGAGCAAGATACTTCAATTCTTTCATTTGTAACGCTAACCTGGTGGACGTCCCTTTGACTGATGCAAATTACACGTGGTGTCATAAATCGGCATCCAAGATGAGCAAGCTTGACAAGTTCCTAATCTCTGAAAATATTTTTCTTTCTTGTCCATCGATCTCGGCGATTATTCTTGACAGATTTTTATCAGACCATCGTCCCATTCTACTCTGTGAGAATTCATTCGATTACGGGCCGATCCCATTTAGATTTTTTCATTGTTGGATAGAATTAGACGGATTCAATAAATTCATAGAGTGTACTTGGAAGGCTGCACCTTATGCGGAAATTTATGTTAAAACTGAAATTCCTTAAATCTAAAATAAAGGAATGGATTAATGTGTTCAATACCAAATCTAAAGGGGAGTTAAATCGTCTTAAAGAGGAGCTACAGATTGTGGATAATATGATTGATATTGGAAACGGTTCCGATGATACTATAACTAAGAGAGCGGATATTTTGAATTCTTTGCAGCATATTAACAGGATCAAAGTTTCCGAATCAGCTCAAAAAGCCAAGGTTAAATGGTCCATAGAAGGTGATGAAAACTCTCAGTTTTTTTCACAGTATGCTAAATAAGAAACGGGGCCATTCTAGTATTCGTGGGATCATGGTGGAGGGTATTTGGACTGATCAACCTAATTCGGTTAAAACTGAGTTTTTACAACACTTTGAGCGTAGATTTAGCAAACCTACCAATTCACGTGCTACCATCGAGATGGATTTCCCCAATACACTTTATGACGAACAAAACAAAATGTTAGAAGGTATAGTTTCCAGAGATGAGTTAAAGCGGGCTGTTTGGGAATGCGGTACGGATAAATCTCCTGGTCCGGACGGTTTCACATTCGGGTTTATAAGAACTTATTGGTCGATTATGGAAAATGACATTTACGAGGTTGTTACTTATTTTTTCACAAAAGGAGAGATGGCGCATGGTTGTAACTGCTCGTTCATTGCTTTAATTCCGAAGAAACAGGATGATAATATGGTAAAAGATTTCAGACCAATTACTTTGATCGGATGTTTATATAAGATTATTACAAAAATCTTGACTAAACGTCTAGAGGAGGTTATTGGCGACATCGTCACAGAAGTCCAATCAGCATTCATCAAAGGGAGGCAACTCATGGACGGTCCATTAATTTTAAATGAGATTATGCATTGGTGGAAGGTCAAACACAAACAAGCTTTCGTTTTCAAGGTCGATTTTGAAAAAGCATACGATTCTGCCAGATGGGATTACTTGGACGAGGTCCTTCTCAAATTTGGATTCGGTACTCGTTGGCGCACATGGATCTAAGCTGTCTTTGATCTTCTCGGGGGTCTATTCTTGTGAACGGAAGCCCTACAGAAGAATTCCAGTTCCATAGGGGTCTCAAACAAGGTGATCCACTTTCACCTTTTCTGTTTATCTTGGTTATGGAAAGCTTACACCTGTCGTTTCAGAGGGTGGTCGAAGCCGATTTATTTACAGGTTTGAATCTTAACTCTTCGATTAATATTTCACATTTTTTCTACACGGATGATGCGGTCTTCATAGGGCAATGGAACGACACAAATATTAACACTCTTGTGCACATTTTAGAATGTTTTTATAAAGCTTCGGGTCTCAAACTCAACCTTTGTAAAAGTAAGATCATGGGCTTAAATATTGGTAATGACTAAGTTAAGCTCGCTGCTACCAAACTAGGGTGCTTAATTCTTAAAACCCCATTCGTCTATTTGGGAACCAAAGTTGGTGGTAACATGTAGCGTGTAAATGAATGGGAGGAGGTGATCCAAAAAGTTACTAATCGGTTATCTAAATGGAAGATGAAACTTTTATCCATCGGTGGGAGACTTACATTGCTCAAATATGTTTTAGGATCTATTCCTATTTTTAACATGTCGATTTATAAGGTGCCTATGCAAGTTCTTAGAAGATTGGAAGCGATTCGTAACAGATTCTTTAACGGGAATGATTTAGGTAGTAATAAACCTACTTGGATTAGTTGGGAGAAAGTTTTAATGGATAAATCGAAAGGGGGTCTTGGCATCTCTAGCTTGTATGCCATCAATAGAGGTTTAACGTGTAAGTGGATGTGGAGATTTTACACAAAAAAATACCTTATGGGTGCGAGTCGTCAAAGCAGTTCATGATATAGATGGGAAGGTGGGTACTACGGTTAAAAAGACCTCGAACTCAAATTGGTTGAATATTATTAAAGAGGTTAACACTCTTCGGGATAAACGTATAAACATCTTTGATTACATCGCTCACACGATTGGTAATGGGGAATCACTGAAATTTTGGGAAAATAAATGGTTTCAAGACTCGGTTTTGAAAGACGTATATCCTAGATTATATGCTCTTGAAACATGTAAAACAGTTTCGGTCAAGATCAAGCTTGAAGACTCAAGTTTGGTTTCTACTTTTCGTCGGCAGGTCAGAGGCGGAGCTGAAGAACATCAGTTGATCAAACTTACTGATGCTATGCGTGAGGTTAGTTTGATCCCAAGTGCAGATAGACTTCGATGGACCCTTTCTGGAAATGGTGAATTCTCGGTTAGTTCTATTCGTAAGGCTATTGATAATATTTTGTTACCTCAAGGTACATCCAACACTAGATGGGTTAAGTATGTACCGATTAAGGTAAATATCTTTGCTTGGAAACTGAAAATGGACGCCCTCCCAGTCAGGCTTAACATATCCCTTCGTGGTATGGATATCGACACACTCAAGTGCCCGGTTTGTGATCTAGATGTGGAAACTGTGAGTCACCTGTTTTTCAAGTGTTTTTTATCTAAGCAAATTATGAATAACATCTCCTCCTGGTGGAACGTGGAGACATCGGAAGCTCAAGACTATAATCAATGGCTCACATGGCTAATCTCTATCATATTTCCAAGTAAACCCAAGCTGCTATTCGAAGACGTGTTTTTCGTGGCATGGTGGTTCATTTGGACACACAGAAACAAGATTTTATTCGACACCAAAATTCGTCCAAAGTCGATAATTATGGATAACATTATGTCTAGTTCTTTTTATTGGTGTAGATTTAAAAGCAAAAGCTCTTTCTCTTTAGAAGATTGGCTTAAAAACCCTTATCTCATTATTTTGTAATCTAGCTCCTTGCTAGTTTCTTGAAATAAATTGTCGTTCAAAAAAAGAAAGATAATGTCTACAATACACTATTAAATGGTCCATTCTCCAATTCAACTCTATAACTTAATCTTTAAATTTTTTTTAATAACTTAAGAGCGAGTTTATGTAAAAGATACGAGTATATATTTTGAGGATAGTGACGGTATTAACAATAGACTTCAAATATAAAAAAAACTTAATGAATAATAATTAAATATTTAACGAAAATATCTAAATTGACAAAATAATAAATTGAATACCTTTTTATGCAAAACAATAAAATACGATACTTTGATTCGAAATTACCCCCTTAAGTTAGATACATGCTATTTGCCGTAGATAAAATTCGTTTATCCAAATATACTTAAATTTGAGGGTGTCCTTAGGTTCGGTTTTCGGGTTACTTAGTTTATTCGGTTAATTTTTTTTCTGGGTCAACTCGAAAATCAAACCGAACCGAAAACTAAAAACCGAATTCGAATTTAAATTCAGTTCGGTTCTCGCGTTGACTCAAATTATCCAAAAAATGAAAAAAATACATAATTATTTAAATATTTAGAAAAAACTTTATCTCAAGTATAAAAATTGTAATTTTATATTAAAATTAAATTCTAATATTTATTTTATATATAAATTAATATATATTTATATAACTTTAGTTTTCGTGTCCGATTGTCAAACCAATATCTAACCCGAAAATTAAATTTGTAGTTCAGTTTGGTTCAGTTATAGCCCACAACCCGAATATTATTTTCGGTTTGATTCTAATTTATATTTGATTCGATTCAATTTTTTATTTTCTTGAGTTAAACTCAAACAATGAACACCTGCTTAAATTCTTACATTAACCTTTTCTACTTTTAGCTAAAGATAAAGACATGGCATAATGATACGAAGCGGTAAACCCTCTTTTCCAACATTTCAATATTTCAATGTATTTGTTATGATAGTGACACTTGATTAGCAACTTCAATTCTTATTCCAAAGTGTGTGAAAAAATGTACAAATTATAAATGGCCATCACTTCGCAATCATGAAGACTTTAGAGTTATATAGCGTTCGAATTATCGATGGGGTCCAAAAGTACAATCATTGGGGTTGTATACGTTTAATAATAAATCAATATATACAAGACACATGGTTACAATTTACAAAGAACGAACAAAACATTAGATTTTCGCGGTTAATATGACCTGGCTTACTTAATTACGGGAATAATACGAGATAGAAACCTGCCAAATTAATGAAGGCAATATTGTGACTGACTAGCTCTAGAAATTGTTTGGTTCCATGAAATTCATTGTAATCTATTACAACTATTCGATTAGAATTCCGGTAAGAATTGTAACCCATATTACATTACGGTAGCTGTTTGGTTTACGTCTTGTAATTATAATTCAGTTATTACAATTACATCAAATTAAATTCAGATTACATATGAAATTTGATAAAAAAGTTTTGAATTAATAATTTATTATTTTTATATTTTAATATATAAGTATTTATTATTATTATTTTATATAAAATTAAATAGAAATAATAATTTTAGTTATTATTATTTTATTATAACTATAATCATTTATTGTTATTATTATTTTATTAAATTACTTTAATTAGAAAAAATAATTTATAAAATGAATAAATGAAATATAATTTAAACCCTAACTTCTTCCAAAATAGCGAGACTAATCTATTATTATTATTTTATTAAACTTTTTAATTATAAATCACCATTTATTAAAATAATAAGATTTACAAAAATTTAGTAGAGAGCCGATGTAAAACCCGCATGCTTTTACCATGAATAGTACCCTTATGATCGTACGTACATGATTAGAACTTTCCTTTTATAGCATGTTTACGTTTCACGAACAAGAATTACAAGTATTACGTACGTGTTATAACACGATAAGTGTTTATTACGTATTAAGACACGATAATTATTTCAATAATAATTATAATCACGAACATACGAACATTAAATCATGAACGTAAATTAATCACGAGCTTAGTATTACGTATGTATGTATATTTATTACGAACATGAATAAATATAATAAGACACGAACGATAACTATTTAAGAATCACGCAAAACACGAGCACGAGAACACACTAAATATTAGACACGGAAAACATATGGGTTACCCCCAAGTGGGCCCTCCTACCCACGACTACAAGACAAGAAAAGGGCCTAGCCCATTGATTTTTACTAAACAAGGATTAAGGGAAAAGATTATTTTTATTATAACAAAAATATTGAAAACAAGAAAACCCTAAAATCTTTTCTCCTTCTCCTCTCCTTGGCTGCCGGGTAGAGCTCACACCAAAGGTGTGATTGGTTGATTTTTTGTGTTCGATCTATTGTAAGTGTGTTAGTGTGTTCATCCTCCTTTGATTCACGTGATCGGTATAACCCTAAACCCTTTTTCTTTTTATGTTTTTATTTAAATCAAGAACACATGAATCATGAATGTTTTAAAAACAAGTAAACACATGTTAATTAAACATGGGATAAAATTAATTAAGGGTTTAAGGGGTGTTTGTTTGTGGCCGACGCAAGAACCGAGCCCCAAGGGGGTCTCGGCTTGATTTATTTCACACCAACCGAGACCTCAAGGTCTCGGTGTGGTGGTCTTGTGTCTCGGCAGCAGGAGGAAAAGGGACCCCGACCTTGGTTGGGGTATGTCTTGGCTTGGTGGGGATCGGATAAAACAAAGGACCACCACCGGCTTATGCCGGTGGCTAAATATGCAAAGCAGGGGGAACCCTAGCCGCGGCAGCAAGGGGAACCGCCGGCTAGCCAGTGGGAACTTTTGCTAGCCGGCGGCTAGTATTGACCAAGGGTGCGTTTGGTTGCCGGTTCACGGTTTAAACCGGTCCGGTTCGCAACATGTTAGATTAAACACGGTTCGGTTCATGAGTTGTTTTTACAAGGTTAATTTTTTACAAGTCTATTTTTTTACAAGAATTAAATTAAATTAATTAGAACATGTACATGATTAATTTAATTTATACATGACTTAGGTTATTAATATTAGTATTAATACATGAATTTTAACCTAAGTAATTATTATTTTATTTAGACTATATAATGAATTAATTATTAAAATCATGACTTATAATTACCTAATTTACATGACTTATTTTATATTATTAATAGATAATAATACATGTTTTAACCTAAGTATTCTTACCTTTATTTAATTAAATCATGTTATATTTAATTCAATACTTTAACCTATAGTTTATTTAATTCACATGAAATAATTAATAAACTATACTATTTAATTACATGACTTAGTATATCAAGCAGTAAACACTTAAGCTTATATAATTAGCTTAATAATCCAGCTTATATCTATTTATGGAAACTTTCTATTTTTAGAAACTTATCTATTTTAAGCAGTAAATCTATTTTTTGAAACTTTCTATTTTTGAAAACTTTCTATTTTTGGAAACTTTCTATTTTTGGAAACATGCTATTTTTAGAAAGTTACTTATTATTACACAAGTATAATAATACATGAAATATAAGAAATACTTCAACAGAATAGACAGAATACATGGTAAACACAGTATAAAGCTTAAATCAGTAAAACATGACATGAACACATAAAACAAGCTAAGACATGATATAAAACCAGTTACGTATTCAGTAATCAGATACTTATACACATATGTATTTATGTAGCATTAGTGATACCGAAGTAGGACTCTCTTCCGTTCGTCTTCTTCGTTCACTGGACACAAGGTACGGATTCTCCGTCCTTTCAGTATGGACATTTTTCCTTATTAGGATTTCCTCGTATGCAGCCAACTATTTTCCCCAGTATATGTTTTATATGTTTTTGAATTGCTTATGTTTAATTAGAATACCTAAAGCCATATACATGCATGACCAGTTCACCTAGTTATGGAGGTACCATAACCATAACACTGGAGGCACCAGTGTTATGACTTCACCACGGCGGAGTGATAGCTCGTGGCGTCCCTTCAGCTTTTGGCCATATTATTATTATCAGGTGGGGCGTATGGGTGCATCCTAGTTTACATGTTTTCAGCAGATTATTCAGGTGAATGTGGTGTGTGCCTTGCATCCTTCACAAGGAGCTGATCCCTCCTACCCAAACCAGTATATTAAATTAGAGGCAGCCCCTCTAATTAGCATGACAAGGTCACCCCTCCAAGTATTCATGCACGTGGATAATTCATGACCTATATTGGCTAATGGTAAATATGTTAAACAGTTTTTACAAGATAAACATAAGGCTTTTCAAACTATAAAACCAGTTTTACTAAGATATAACCAGGTTACCAGGACTTAGTCTTTTCCGCTTCTTCATGCTTATATGCTTATATTATTCATGCTTTACTTGTATATCCGTGCACTGAGCGTTATGCTCAGCCGTTTTCCTTTTCATGTTCCCAAAACGGCAGGTACTCAGGGACGCTCGTAGACTTTAAGCGTACGTGCATATGGATTGGAAGCTTTCTAGCCTTCTTTACTTTATGCATTTCTTTATACTTTGATACTCATTTCCATGGACATTGTTTAGTCCTTTCATTTACAGTACTTATGTTTGTGTGTGATGAGTTCTACTTTTGGGGTACCGATGTTTGATTCCGCTATTTCCTTTATGATCATGTAATGTTTAGACATTTATCCTTGTATGCTTTGATGACACGCCATAATCACGCGTGACATTCCATTTATCAAAATGGGCTGTTACAATTATGGTATCAAAGCCAAGGCTTCGACCTATAGGCTCTCAAAACACGACCTGTGATTAGTTGGTAGTCACTATGGTCTTCCTAATACTAACAGTCGGTTTGCATGCATTCATCATTTCGTGCATACATATATATGTCATTGTCGCAGGTTTATGACTAAGTAATGGTTGGTACAGGGCTGGCCCTATTTAGTCGCATGTGTTTTATCGAAACTTTTAAATTTGGGACCGACCCATTGGCGTCCCCTCGCCATGTCTTTTGTTTTGAGTGAACTGACCATAGGCGTTCACTCTCTCGCATACAAAAGTTTTCATAAAACTGCATCATGCATTCATGCACTAGTTTTTCCTGCATAAAATTTTTCTCATGATTTATTGGTATAAATTTTTTTCATGTATATAGTTTATGTTTTGATCAGTTTAATCATGCATATTTTGTTATACTGTCAGATGGTTCTCACACGCGAGCAGGAACAACTTAATGCAGTAATCCAAGTTGCAATGCAAGCTATGCTTCCTCAGCCGAGGAATGAAATCAGGGCTGAGGTTTAGGCTGCCAACAACCAGCAGCAACACCCAGTACCTCCTCCTCCTCCTCCAGCAACATTGGCCACATGGCTGGAGAGATTCAATAAGCTCCGCCCTCGAGCTTTCGAAAGAACAGATAGCCCCAGTGAAGCTGAAAGCTGGTTGGCTCACATTGAGAAGATCTTCGATGCTATGGGCTGTGACCCCGTCTTCAAGTCGAGGTTGGCATGCTACCGGTTCAAAGGTGATGTGTTAGCATGGTGGATAACACTGAAGAAGTCAGAGGGAGGTGATGATTGGGTGGCTGGTTTGACTTGGGCTCAGTTCAGGGATAGGGTAATGGAACAGTTCTTTCCCAAGGCTGAGCAGGACAAACTGAAGAGAGAGTACCATGGAATTCGACAGAGAGCTGGGGAGAATAGCAACGAGTTCATGCAGCGCTTTCTTCGCTTGGCTGGTTTTCTTCGTGCAGCAGAAGGTATTCTAGAAGAGCAAGCACACCACTTCAGGTGGGCTCTTCGTACATCAGTCGCAAACAACTTGGTGTGTGCTACGTTCAACACGGTAGCACAAGTGGCCGATGCAGCACGTAAGCTTGAGATGCTGCAGGAAAAAGATGAGTTCGGGGAAGCAGAGAGACCCGATAAGAGGTAAACATTCGTATTCAAGCGGTGACCAATCCGTATTATTTCAGTATATGTCAATATTTCATCTCTTTAAAATGTATCTTCCAGGCAGAAGACTGGGGACCGGTCTCAGCCGGCTACTCAGCAACAGCCTAATCCGCCCAAGGGAAACGGTCAGACTAAGGACCGTTCTGCTACGGATAGGCGTGGCGGTAATGATAATTACCGTAACAACGCTGGACACTCCAATAGCAGTAGGTCCTTATACTTAATCATTTTCTTATTATTACATGTTATAACTCTTAATTCTGACACATTAGCAAATCTTCTACCAGGAATCATGGTAATGAAAGGGACCAGAACCAGAGAGGTTCACAGCCTAACCGTCCAACTATCACTGGTATTCACTCTTACGATTATACGTATTGTCCTTTATACCTATTATCATGTCTCATGTATATTGTTTTTATCAGGCTCTCAACCAGTTAAGACACCTGCTGGAGGATATACTCATCCTCTTTGCTCTACTTGCCACCGTAGGTACCCAGGTCCGTGTCGCCGCGACAGCGACGCATGCTACAACTGTGGTCTTCCTGGCCATTGCATGAAGGATTGCCGCAAGGGCGAGATGGAGGGTACATCGGGACATGCTGATACCAAGCCGCCTCCTACTAGTGGACGCGTTTACACGACATCTCCAGATCAGGCCAACAAGTCTACAAGTACCATTACTGGAATCTTGTATATGTATGGTCAAGCTGTATGTGTTCTGTTTGATACGGGTTCTACTCACTCGGTCATTTCTACTGCTTATGCCAAGAATGTTAGGATACTCCCCATGCCACTAGAGAATATACTTAGTATTTCCACGCCTTTGAGAGACTCTGTACGCATAACCCATGTGTACAAGAGCCTTCCTCTAGAGTTTGACGACAAGGTTCGTCTGGTTGACGCACTTCCGCTGGACATGAATGATTTTGACATGATTTTGGGCATGGATTAGCTATCCAAGCATTATGCTACCATAGACTGCCATTCATATCGAGTCATCTTCGGTGATGTTAATGCACCAGAGTACATTCACAACGAGTTCATACCCGGCAGGTCTGTAAAAATCATATCAACCCTGCAAGCACGTGCATTACTTTCACATGGTTGTGAGGGTTATCTAGCTACTATTCATGACATGGATGCTGAATCCCCATCAATTCAGGATCAGCCGATAGTGTCAGAATTTCCAGAAGAACTTCCGGGCATACCACCTACATGTGAAGTAGAATTTAATATCGATCTCATCCCAGGAGCTGAGCCGATTTCCAAGGCTCCTTATCGCATGGCTCCCATAGAGTTAAAGGAGCTGAAGGATCAATTGCAAGAACTTCTGGAACGAGGCTTTATTCGACCGAGCGCATCTTCATGGGGCGCACCGGTCTTATTCGTTAAGAAGAAGGATGGCAGTATGCGTCTTTGCATAGACTATCACGAGCTCAACAAGATTACCATCAGGAATAGATATCCACTACCACGTATAGATGATCTGTTTGACCAACTTCAAGGGGCCAAATATTTCTCCAAGATTGATCTAAGGTCGGGCTATCATCAGCTACGGGTTAAGGAGCAGGACATCGCCAAGACTGCTTTCCGTACACGCTATGGCCACTACGAATTTGTAGTCATGCCATTTGGTCTTACCAATGCTCCAGCAATGTTCTTGGATTTGATGAAAGAATCTTCCATGAATTTTTGGACAAGTTCGTCATTGTCTTTATTGACGACATCCTGATTTTCTCTAGTCCAAGGAGGAACACGAAGACCATCTTCGTACAGTACTACAGATTCTTCTCCAGAAGTAGCTATATGCTAAATTCTCCAAGTGTGAGTTTCAGTTAGACAAGGTGGCATTCTTAGGTCACATTGTATTAGCAGAAGGAATCACGATGGATCCAGCGAAGGTTGAGGCTATTACCAAGTGGCCAAGGCCGACATCAGCGATTGAAGTCTGCAGTTTCCTAGGCTTAGTTGGTTATTACCGTAGGTTCGTGGAGAACTTTTCCCGCTTAGCACTACCATTGACCAAACTGATGTGGAATGGGGAGAAATTCGTCTGGACTGAAGAACGAGAGAAGAGCTTTGAAGACATAAAGCAGAAGTTAGTATCTGCACCGATTCTTACTCTCCCATCTGGTACAGGTGGATTTCAGATCTACAGTGATGCATCGGGGAAGGGACTTGGCTGGTTTCTCATGCAACATGGGAAAGTGATCGCATATGCTTCACGGCAGCTTAAGCCTTATGAGGAAAATTACCCTACGCATGACTCGGAACTTGTAGTAGTAGTGTTTGCATTGAAGATATGGAGGCACTACTTATATGGAGAATCATGTGACATTTTCACGGACTACAAGAGCTTGAAGTATATCTTCACTCAGTGTGAATTGAACATGAGACAGAGGAGATGGTTAGAGCAGTTGAAGGATTATGACATTAATCTAGAGTATCATTCCGGCAAGGCGAATGTAGTGGCAGATGCACTTAGTAGAAAGTCCGGAATGATAAACGACATTAAAATTGAGGAGGAAATCATAAGAGACTTTGAGCGACTAGACATAGAGATCATGGTACGTGGACATCACGGTTACTGGGCTAATCTTAGAGTAGAACTCGAGTTACTCTCTAAGATCAAGGAAGCACAAAAAGATGATGGAGAAATCTGGGCGATAATTCAGAATTTCGAGAAGCAGACAGAATTTCGAGTAGACGCAGATGGTATCTTATGGCAGGGCACGAGACTTTGTGTTCCTGATGATCAAGAACTCCGGGAAGCATTATTAGCTGAGGCTCATAGCTCCCCATTCTCTATCCATCCTGGTTCGACAAAGATGTACCATGACATCAAGCAGTACTTTTGGCGGAGTGGTATGAAACACGATGTTGCTACTCACGTCTCCAAATGTCTTACCTGCCAGCAGGTTAAGATCGAGCATCAGCGGTCTTCTTCAACCGTTAGATATTCCAGAGTGGAAGTGGGACAAAATCACCATGGATTTTGTTACAGGTCTTCCGCCGGCAAAGAAGAAGCACGATGCAATTTAGGGTATCGTTGATCGACTTACCAAATCAGCTCATTTCTTACCGATCCGCAAGGAAGATTCGGTTAGTAAACTCGCCGATACTTACAGAAGGGAGATCATGAGACTTCACGGTGCTCCATCCAGCATCGTCTCAGACAGAGATCCTCGTTTTACTTCGCGATTCTATAGAAGTCTGCAGAAAGCTTGGGGTACACAACTTAAGCTTAGCACGACTTTTCATCCTTAAACAGACGGGCAGTCAGAGCGAACGATTCAGACATTGGAAGACATGTTGAGGTCATGTGCGTTGGAATGGACGGGTGATTGGGACGATTATATCTGTTTGGTGGAGTTTGCATACAACAACAGTTGGCACGCAAGTATCAAGTGTGCTCCTTTCGAGATGTTGTACGGCCGAAAGTGTCACGCCCCAATCTACTGGGATCAGGTTGGTGAGCGAACACTTGAAGGACCAAAAATGATAGAGCTGACTAATGAGAAGGTCGCAGTAGCTAAGCAGAAACTACAAGAAGCACGATCACGCCAGAAGATTTACGCAGACAAGCATCGTAGGGACTTACATTTTAACGTAGGTGATCACGTTTTCCTTAAGGTTTCGCCGTGGTGTTAGACGTTTTGGAATAAAAAGGAAACTCAGTCCTCGATTTATCAGACCGTTTGATGTCATTGAACGAGTCGGTGAAGTATCTTACCGTTTAGCGTTACCTCCACAGCTTTCTCATGTTCACGATGTTTTCCATGTGTCCTTACTTAGAGGGTACCAGTATCATCCCCTTCACATGGTTCAGTATCCATTGGAACAGATTCGTGAAGATCTCACTTTCATAGAAGAACCTGAACGAATTCTTGACAGATAAGAACGAGTCATGAGAAGGAAGACGATTCCATTCGTCAAAATCCTTTGGAGGGATCATACCGAGCGGGAAGCCACTTGGGAAACAGAGGAGTCTATCCGGGCTTCTTACCCTCATTTAATATTTTAAATTCGGGTATGTTCTTCTTTTCCAGTTTACTTTATCTATAATTCGGGGACGAATTATTCTTTCTAGGAGGGAAGAGTTGTAAAACCCGCATGCTTTTACCATGAATAGTACCCTTATGATCGTACGTACATTATTAGACTTTCCTTTTATAGCATGTTTACGTTTCACGAACAAGAATTACAAGTATTACGTACGTGTTATAACACGATAAGTATTAATTACATGTTAAGACACGATAATTATTTCAATAATAATTATAATCACGAACATACGAACATGAAATCATGAACGTAAATTAATCACGAGCTTAGTATTACGTATGTATTATATTTATTACGAACATGAATAAATATAATAAGACACGAACGATAACTATTTAAAAATCACGCAAAACACGAACACGAGAACACACTAAATATTAGACACGGAAAACATATGGGTTACCCCTAAGTGGGCCCCCTACCCACGGCTACAAGACAAGAAAAGGGCCTAGCCCATTGATTTTTACTAAACAAGGATTAAGGGAAAAGATAATTTTCATTATAATAAAAATATTGAAAACAAGAAAACCCTAAAATCTTTTCTCCTTCTCCTCTCCTTGGCCGCCGGGTAGAAATCACACCAAAGGTGTGATTGGTTCATTTTTGGCGTTCGATCTATTGCAATTGTGTTAGTGTGTTCATCCTCCTTTGATTCATGTGATCGGTATAACCCTAAACCCTTTTTCTTTTTATGTTTTTATTTAAATCAAGAACACATGAATCATGAATGTTTTAAAAACAAGTAAACACGTGTTAATTAAACATGGGGTAAAATTAATTAAGGGTTTAAGGGGTGTTTGTTTGTGGCCGACGCAAGAACCGAGCCCCAAGGGGGTCTCAGCTTGATTTATTTCACACCAACCGAGACCTCAAGGTCTCGGTGTGGTGGTCTTGTGTCTCGGAAGCAAGAGGAAAAGGGACCCCGACCTTGGTCGGGGTATGTCTTGGCTTGGGTGGGTCTCGGCTAAAACAAAGGACCACCACCGGCTTATGCCAATGGCTAAATATGGAAAGCAGGGGGAACCCTAGCCGCGGCAGCAAGGGGAACCACCGGCTAGCCGGTGGGAACTTTTGCTAGCCGGCGGCTAGTATTGACCAAGGTTGCGTTTGGTTGCCGGTTCACGGGTTTAAACCGGTCCCGTTCACAACATGTTAGATTAAACACGGTTCGGTTCATGGGTTGTTTTTACAAGGTTAATTATTTTTACAAGTCTATTTTTTTTACAAGAATTAAATTAAATTAATTGGAACATGTACATGATTAATTTAATTTATACATGACTTAGGTTATTAATATTAGTATTAATACATGAATTTTAACCTAAGTAATTATTATTTTATTTAGACTATATAATTAACTAATTATTAAAATCATGACTTATAATTAATTAATTTACATGACTTAGGTTATATTATTAATAGATAATAATACATGTTTTAACCTAAGTATTTTTACCATTATTTAAATTAAATCATGTTATATTTAATTAAATACTTTAACCTATAGTTTATTTAATTCATATGAAATAATTAATAAACTATACTATTTAATTACATGACTTAGTATATTAATAAGTAAACACTTAAGCTTATATAATTAGCTTAATAATCCAGCTTATATCTATTTATGGAAACTTTCTATTTTTAGAAACTTATCTATTTTAAGCAGTAAATCTATTTTTGGAAACTTTCTATTTTTGGAAACTTTCTATTTTTGGAAACTTTCTATTCTTGGAAACTTTCTGTTTTTATAAAGTTACTTATTATTACACAACAAGTATAATAATACATGAAATACAAGAAATACTTAAACAGAATAGACAGAATACATGGTAAACACAGTATAAAGCTTAAATCAGTAAAACATGACATGAACACACAAAACAAGCTAAGACATGATATAAAACCAGTTACGTATTCAGTAATCAGATACTTATACACGGATGTATTTATGTAGCATTAGTGATACCGAAGTAGGACTCTCTTCCGTTCGTCTTCTTCATTCACTGGACACAAGGTACGGATTCTCCGTCCTTTCAGTATGGACATTCTTCCTTATTAGGATTTCCTCGTATGCAACCAACTGTTTTCCCCAGTATATGTTTTATATGTTTTTGAATTGCTTATGTTTAATTAGAATACCTAAATCCATATACATGCATGACCAGTTCACCTAGTTATGGAGGTACCTTAACCATAACACTGGAGGCACCAGTGTTATGACTTCACCACGGCGGAGTGATAGCTCGTGGCGTCCCTTCAGCTTTTGGCCATATTATTATTATCAGGTGGGGCGTATGGGTGCATCCTAGTTTACATGTTTTTAGCAGATTATTCAGGTGAATGTGGTGTGTGCCTTGCATCCTTCATAAGGAGCTGATCCCTCCTACCCAAACTAGTATATTAAATTAGAGGAAGCCCCTCTAATTTGCATGACGAGGTCACCCCACCAAGTATTCATGCACGTGGATAATTCATGACCTATATTGGCTAATGGTAAATATGTTAAACAGTTTTTACAAGATAAACATAAGGCTTTTCAAACTATAAAACCGGTTTTACTAAGATATAACCAGGTTATCCAGGACTTAGTCTTTTCCGCTGCTTCATGCTTTTATGCTTATATTATTCATGCTTTACTTGTATATCCGTGCACTGAGCGTTATGCTCAGCCGTTTTCCTTTTCATGTTCCCATAACGGCAGGTACTCAGGGACGCTCGTAGACTTTAAGCGTACGTGCATATGGATTGGAAGCTTCCTAGCCTTCTATACTTTATGCATTTCTTTATACTTTGATACTCATTTCCATGGACATTGTTTAGTCCTTTCATTTACAGTACTTGTGTTTGTGTGTGATGAGTTCTACTTTTAGGATACCGATGTTTGATTCCGGTATTTCCTTTATGGTCATGTAATGTTTAGACATTTATCCTTGTATGCTTTGATGACACGCCATAATCACGCGTGACATTCCATTTATCAAAATGAGGTGTTACAGCCGAGATATTACCTTAGCCCCAACTCCTTTAACTTTTAATATGAACATCAGTACGTGTCTGAGTATCTTATTATTATCTTTTATAATATTTATCATTTTGTTAGAATAATAGAATTTATAAAAAGTTAGTAGAAAGCGTAAAAACAATTTGGGATTCCACTCCTCTAGTAATAGCAAATTCGATCCTGTTATTATTATTATTATTATTATTATTTTTTGATGCAAGTCACTTTATTTTTATTATTATTATTATTATTATTATTATTTTAATAAATCATCATTTTATTAGAATAAAAGGATTTACAAAAGGTTAGTGGGAAGCCGAAATACTAACTGAGCCCTCACTTCTTTAGCTATAATAAAACCAATCCTATTAAAGATATGTAAAGTGGCACATACCTATTATTATTATTATTATTATTTTATCTAAACATCACTTCATTAGAATAATAGGATTTACAGGAAATTAGTGGGAAGCCGAGATACTATCTGGGCTCCCACTCCATTAGCAATAGCAAAACTGATCCTATTAAAAAATATGAACAGCAACACGCACTCCAATGTCCTGAATAATGGAGAACTTTCGAATCCGTTTTAGCAATGTAACTGCGTCCCCCTGCTAGTTCCCCCAAAGAAGAGAAATAAAATGGGAGGAACCATATCCAATATCGACACACTTAGTCCCATACTTAGCACGTTTACGTTGTGCAGCATCGACCACAACGCGATCGGGCACAAAATTAGCCATCCGGGATTGCGTCAAATGTGAAGATCCAGTCAAATCCACAGACACATCCAACCCTCCATCCCATGAGTAAAGTAGCATATCTGCTAGTCGAAGCGGTTTGTCACTCCCTCCGTCCAACCCGATATCAACTTCCTTACCAACTGAAATCCCCGAACGATAACATATGTCGACAAGGGTATCACGCACAATATTATGACGGTGTTAGATGCCAACAATTCCTGTACACGATACAGCATGATCTCCAAAAATATCTCCAGTAAAAACCCTTGAGCAAGCAGAACAAGGCTTCGAGACAGAGAATAAAGGGATACCCAACTGATAACACAAAACACAATGGTAAGGCTTACCATTCATTGTCTGTCCCAACCCAGAAATAGGAACCGCCCTAAGCCAGTTAGAAGACTCTCCTCTCTTTGGGATTTCCATAAGGCCATCTGACAAGGAGATAAGGAAAACGCGGATTCCGCATTTTATTATTATTACGATTATTGATATTATTATTATTATCATCACTTTATTTTTATTTTTTAAATCTACTTTATTTTTATTAATCACACAAAATTGGAAGGGAGTCGCGAAACAAGCTACGCTCCCACCCCCGTTATTATTATTATTATTATTATTATTATTTTAATAATAAACATCACTTTTATTAGAAGCTCAAGATTTACAACAGATTAGTGGGAAGCCGATATACGATCTGAGCCCCCACTCCTTTAGCAATATCAAAACTAATCCTTATAAATATATGAATAGCAGCACGAGCCCCAATGTCTTGGACCAATTAGAACTTCTAAATCCGCTTCAGCAAGGTAACCGCATCTTCCTCCAATTCCCCGAAAGAAGAAAAAGAAAAGGGAAGAAACCCATATATGATAGCTGCACACTTAGCCAAATACTTAACACGTTTACACTTTGCTGCATCAACCGCCGCACGACCAGCTATAAATTCAGCCATCCCAATTTGCGTCAAAGGCGAAGATCCGGTAAGATACACACACACATCATTCCCTCCATCCCATGAGTAAAGTAATATATCAGCGGGACGTAATCGTTTTTCACAACCCCCATCTAACCCGATATCAACTTCCTTACCAGCTGAAATCCCTGAACGATAACAAATATCAACAAGGGTATCTCGTACAACATTATGACGATGCTTAATACCAATAATACCAGCACACGATACCGCATAGTTTCCATAAATATCCCCAACAAAAACCCTATAACAAGCCGAACAAGGCTTCGACACAGAAAACAAGGGGATACCTAACCGATAACACAAAACTATCGGATTGGTTTTTTTATCATTATTATTATTAGTATTTATTTTTTATCATTAACATCACTTTATTATTATTATTATTATTATTATTATTATTATTTTATTTTATTTTATTTTTTTATTTTAATAAAAATTTATTATTATCATAAATGTTTACATAAAATTAGATGGGAGTCTAGACACCAGTTGTGCTCCCACTGCCTTTTGAATAAAGAACTCACTCTATTAAAGATAAATGCACCACTCTTAGCATTGTTTGAGTGGCTAATGGAAATAGACCTAAATGCACCACTCTTATTATTATTATTATTATTATTATTATTTTTTTTTTTTATTAAAAATATTATTATTATTTTTAATAAAAACAAAAAGGGATTTACAACAAATTGGATGGGAGTCGAGATACTATCTGCGCTCCTACCCCTTTAGCAATGGTAAAACCTATTCTATGAAAAATATGTACAGCAGCGCGCGCTCCAATGTCTTGAGCCTTTGAAAATCTCTGAATCCGCTTCAGCAACGCAACTGCATCTTCTTGTAACTCCCTTAAAGAAGAAAAGGAGAAAGGAAGAAACCCATATCCGAGAGCTGCACACTTAGCCAAATACTTGCATCGTTTACATTATGCAGCATCAATCACAGCTCGGCCAGGTACAAAGTCATTCATCCCCGTACGAGTCAAAGGAGAAGAACCAGTCAAATCAACACACACATCTTTACCTCCATCCCAGGAATAAAACAAAATATCTGCCGGACGAAGGACATTATCAGGTCCACCATCTAATCCAATATTAACTTCCTTTCCGACAGATATCCCTGAACGGTAGCATATGTCAGCAAGAGTATCACGAACCAAATTGTGATGATGCTTAATCCCAACGATGCCAGCACACGATACGGTATGATCCCCAAATATATCCCCATCAAAAACCCTAGAACAAGCTGAACAGGGCTTCAAAACAGAGAACAAGGGAATACCTAAGCAATAGCACAAAACACATCGATAAGACCTCCCATTAGTCACACAAAATTGGAAGGGAGCCGCGAAATAAGCAGCGCTCCCACCCCCTTTTGAATACAGAAGCCAAGTCTAGAAAACAGAAAAGAGTCACTCCTAGCATCATTAGAATGACAAACAGATAAGCGCTTGAGACGCGAAAGAGTAACCAAGGCTTCCTCGTCAAGCTCCCTAAAAGTAGAGAAGGCAAAAGGGATGAACGAATAACTGTGTTCTGCACAAATAAAAGAATACTTCCTCCTTTTCTTCTGAGCAGCAATCCGCAAAGAAATCCCGGGACCCACGAATCCAAACCCGCACCAGCAAACAGAGAGACACACGTAACTTTATTTTATTATTTCTTTTTATGCAAACGAACTTTATTATTATTATTATTATTATTATTATTATATCAACCATCACTTTATTAGAAACAAAAAGGGATTTACAATAAATTAGTGGGAAGCCGAGATACTATCTGGGCCCCCACTCCTTTAGCTATAGCAAAACCGATCCTGTTAAAGATATGAATAGCAGCACGAGCCCCTATATCTTGAGTCATGGAGAACTTCCGGATCCGCTTGAGCAAGGTAGTCGCATCTTCCTCTAATTATTATTATTATTATTTTCCTCATTTTAACACTGAAAATTACAAAAATACCCGCCTTTAAACGAACTTTATTATTATTATTATTATTTTATTATTTCTTTTTATGCAAACAAACTTTATTTATTATTATTATTATTATTATTATTATTTTATTAGAATAATAGGATTTACAAAAAGTTAATAGGAAGCCGAGATAAAATCTGAGCCCCCACTCCTTTAGCTATAGCAAAAACAATCCTATTAAAAATATGAGCAGCAACACGAGCTCCAATGTCTTGATTAATAGAAAACCGTCAGATCCGCTTCAGTAAGGCAACTGCATCCTTCTCTAATTCCCCAAGCAAGGAAAATGAAAAGGGAAGAAAACCATATCCAATGTTTGAACACTTAGTCTCATACTTGACCCTATTATTCTAATAAAATAATAATAATAATAATAAGAATTTTATTTTTATTATAATTTTTTTTAATTAAATCATCACTTCATTAGAATAACAAAATTTACTAAAAATCGTATTATTATTATTATTATTATTATTATTTACAAGAAATTAGTAGAAATCCGAGATATTATCTGACCTCTCACTCCTCTAACAATAGAAAAACCGATTTTATTAAAAATATGAACTGCAACACGTACTCAATGTCTTGTGTCATGGAGAATTTTTGAATTCGCTTTAACATGGTCATCACATCCTTCTCAAGTTCTTCAAAAAAAGAAAAGGAAAAGTGGAGAGAACCGTATCCATTTAACTAAGTTATGAATTGTAGATTTTGAGACGTCATTAAACACATGAAAACTTGAAATTCATGTGTGAACACACACTTATTGAATGAAATACTCTTTTATGCCATAGATATGGGTAAAGAAAACCACTACGCATCTGTCTTGTATGGCGGATAAATAGAGATTTGTCAAGGTCGTCAATCATCAAGCCCACTTCTCTTTAATCTTTTGTATAACAAGTCAATCTCAGAGAGATTTCACTTGCGCGATGTTGAAACTAAGTGGATCACATATGATGAGTGTCTTCATTGTAAGCTTTATGTTGTTGCTAGTTTGTCAAGAATGTAAGTTTTCATCTCTGAATTTCAGGCATACTTTTTAAATATATACACCCTCTCATTTTCAAATTTGCAGGTAGGAAAATCGATTATAATGAGATAAAAAGAACTATTAGTGCCCGTTATTGCGATGGTTGGTGTGAACGCAGTGCTGGTAGCATGTATCCTTTATGGTGGTGTTGTAAGAAACTTGATATAGAAGGAAATACCAAAGAAGATTGTGAGCGAAAGTGTAAGGCAGCGAATGCAGCTTGTTGTCATTGAGCGAAAGTCTGTGGCAGCGGAATGTTGTTAATCGATATTAAAATATTAATATGAGCTAATAATTTGATAAAAGAATTAATGTGTTTTTAATCGACATAACATCACCCTTTGAACAGTTGAATTCATTTCATTACATTGTAATCTACTTATCAAAGTCTTTATTAACTCAACTAAAAAAAGTACACGGTTTTAAAATGGTTCCGCCAAATGCCATTTTATTAACTCAACTATATTATTCTACATTCAGGTTTTGGTACTAGAAATTCAAATAAACATTACTTTTTTTTCTAACAATAAATTAGAAATCAATGATTCGATCCTTTAGAAATTTAAGAAAAACATGATTCATGCATGTCTCAAGCTCTTAGAAATTCAAACAGATGCATATAATGAAACCCGAAGTTGATACTTATCTAAAGATACGTGGCAATGTTATTTTTCGTGGCCAATTATGCGTAGCCCAGTATGTTATTGCTATATTAAAATTTTTTGACATACCAAATTCTACACTTAATTTGCATTTGTAATAAGAAGAGGTTTTAGAGGAAGACATATTTGTGTGGAGAGTGTACCTACTCATAGCGTTTTCTTACAATTTTGTGCATATTAAAAGTTGACACTTATTTATAGGATGGAAGGACTGTATATCTCGGTACGTGTTACCACTAAGATTGTGAATCACATCCTTTTAACATGATTATGTTTTTCTATATGACTGTCGATTAGTGAAATGTGTGCCCAAATTATATATTAGGTCTCACGGACTTAAGTGAAGAAAAAAAAGTGACCAACAGTAGAGATACACAAATTTCATATGCAAGACTTACAAACAAAATACTACCACATTAGTATTGCTTGTAAGAACATGCAACTATTTCATTATTTGAAACGTTGCAATGACTAATAAGAATGTGGCTTATTTAGATAAAAGTGTTGTTTAGGTAAAACGTAAAGCCAACACCTAGTAAAAGTGACGTAAAAGATTGCTGTAAAAGAAGTGAAGGTTTATATAATTCATAAAAATTATTAAAACCCTAACAAAGATCACAGTGCGTATAGCGGAAGCAATTTAAAAAGATCATAATAACACAATTATAATTAATCAAATTATTGTTACATACCTTTTAGCTATGACGATCCCACAAGATAAGAACGAAACACCAATATAGGATAAATACTGAATCACCAAGATAAAATCTAAAATAAGACTATATTACGTTCTTGTACACACGTATTACAACGAGTTAAACGTAATGCTAGTACGTGTAAACCGAGCGTAAATGTTTAGTAGAAAATCAACCCAACAACCCTAGAGAGGGGTTAGGACTTGATTATTTCTAAACCAAAAAAACCAAACGAAACCCTTGGGGGTTTTGGTCGCCGATCGCAAAAAGAGAGAGAGGGAGAGGAAGAGATTGTGGTGTGTCAAATTAGGAAGGCTAAGGGGTCCTTATATAGGCCTAATAAACTTGTACCCCAAGGAAATGAATATAAGGAAAGAAAATCTTTCCCTTCCCCCTTGTTCTAGCCGACGGTCGGCAACACCCCAAAGGGGTGTTCCGGAACCTTCTTTTCCTCTTCTCTTTTATTCTAGAACGTTTGTTAACCTTAGATTTTAATATTTAACGACCGTTAAAGTTATAGCTCGATTTAATTTAATAAATATATAAATATCTTTATTAAATAAATTAACTCTATACGTATTGTGTGCAATCCCGTAATCCTATGTTCGATCCTAACACACGATTACTAAACTTTATGTCCATAAAATTTCAACTCCCACTTGGACAAATTTTAAATAGCGTGATCACATCGGTTAGCGTCTAGTTACACGCCGATGCCTCTAGTACAACTCGAGTAAGGTCTCATGGATAAAACTTTTTAATGATTCATCATTATTATTATCCTTTCATTTCTAATACAACGTTAATAAGGATATGGATCGCAGTCATTCCTTTCATTAACCATTATGTTTCTCGTTTACAGATTCAACAAGATTACCAAAACAAATTTGGGTGCGGCCACACAAACATCTTACTAATCGCACAAGGGGCCCAACTGTATTACACTCCAAATAAATTTGGAGGAAATAAAATTCCATATTGACTACAAGCAAAACTTATGAATTTTGCAACACTTCTGAAAATAATCCTTATAGCTACCAGTTACGTTTAGCGTTAGATTATTCCACAAAAATGCACTAGATTCACGACAATTTCCTAGTATCTCAGGTCAGAGGATAACTATTTATGATTTACTTGATGACAAATATCCATAAAGTAAAATCATATAGTTGGGATAAGTCCAATATTCATATTATTGAAAATCATCCAAAATCGATTAATATACTTTCAAGTATACTCTATCGCAATTTTGAATTGTGTTAATTCAGTAATACTCCCATATTATTAATCGACAACGGACATTTAGAATATAATAATATTCATGGATTAAAACATGTAAAATAGGATACAAAATTAAATAACAAGAATAAACGTAACCCAAACTTTATTTCATTAAATAATAATGTCTTAAGATCCTTTATCCTAATGCTAATCACAGACTTGAATGAAATCTCTAGCTAATTGCAGCCCAATTGCTTTAGCATGCTTAACGATCTTTGGTCTAGGCAAAGATTTAGTAAAAGGATCAGCTACCTTATCATATGTGTGAACTTTTATTAATTTGATTTCACGAGCTTCCACTTGTTCTCGGACGTAGTGATGTCTACGCTTAAAGTGCATGGCGCCTTTCATGCCTCCATAATCATTGGCGAATATAATTGCAGTAGAATTGTCACAATATATATCAATAGGTTCTTTGATTGAAGGCATTACTACAAGATCTCCAATAAACTTCCTAATCCAAACATCTTCCATTGCAGCTTCTGAAGCAGCCATGTACTCAGATTGAGCCGCATGCATTGCAATCGTTGTTTGCTTCTTGCTCTCCAGTCAACTGCTCCTCCATTGATAACAAACACGTAACCCGTATGAGACTTCGTATCGTTTTTATCACATTGCCAGGACGCATCATTGAATCCTGTACATTCAGTTATGTGTTTGGTTTCCCTCCGAATACCAAAAACTTATCTTTCGTACTCCTCAAATACATTAGAATATGTTTAACAGCAGTCTAGTGGAGCTTCCCTAGATTCTGTTGGTAACGACTGACCAAGTTCTGAGCAAACGCCACATCATGCCTTGTACATCTTATTGCATACATAATAGATTCTACAGCCGAAGCATAAGACACCTTCCGCACGTAATCCTCCTGTTCAGGAGTAGATGCATCCATATCATGACTTAGATTATTCTTAACTTCCATAGGTTAAAAACCTTTCTTAGAATTATGCATATTATACTTCTTCAAGATTTTGTCAATATAAGCATCTTGACTAAGACCAATTAACCGTCTACTCCTATCTCGATAGATTTTAATTCCCAGAATGTATGTAGCTTCTCCCAAATTCTTCATAGAAAAACATTTACCAAGATAATCCTTAACAACTTTAATTCTCGGAATGTTACTTCTCATGATTAATATGTCATCAACATATAAGACTAGGAATACTACATCACTCCCACTAGCTTTGCGATATACACATGGCTCATTACGATTTTGAATAAATCCAAAATTTTTGATTTCTTCATCAAATCATTTATTCTATTGATGTGATGCTTGCTTCAAACCATAAATAGATCTTTGAAGTTTACACACGTGTTTTGGATATTTAGGATCAACATACCCTTTCGGTTGCTGCATATAGATATCTTTATCTAAGCGACCGTTTAAGAAGACAGTTTTAACATTCATTTTGTTGGAAATACGTTTTTACGTATTTTGAAAGGATCGGTCACTCCAACGATATATTCAAGTATTGGGCTCGTGATCCAATATGTAAACATATAACCCATCATAGCCCACATGTAGGGTGGGCTATATATACACCCTCCTAGCATGTTAGGAGGGGTTGGTCATTTTAGTTCTTTCACATTTCATCAATCACACACATCTTTCTCTCCATTCTCTCCTTTCTCTCTCTAACTCTCCCTCTCCAGTTCTTTCATCTTCTTCTCTTTATTAGATAATCTTAACACATATACAATCCTAAGAAATAAAGGACCCACAAATGGTATCAAGAGCTATGGTTGATCTTAGGATTGGCGTGTTTTTTATCTATTGATTTGGTGGTCAATTTTTTTTTGGTTCCGGATATGGTATAATATTTGTGACTGGATTTTGAGTATTGTCCAAACATTTATAAGTCTTTTTTTGTCTCAAATCTGTCCAAAACGTTTACGAGTAAACTATTTTCTTTTCTACTGATTTTTGTTTATTTTATGAAAAGATTCTGTTTTGTCCTTTTATCAATTTTTTTATCGGAAAAGGGTTTTCAGATTCAGATGGTTATTCTGATGCATTCTTTTTTTGTCATATTCCGATAGAAATTTTCTTGTCTTATTCCGATACATATACAGTTATATATTCTGATGGACAAGTTTTGTCTTATTTTGATACATATTCGGATACCACTTTCCGACAGCTCGTATTCCGATGGTTGTATACATTTTGATGGTTTCAATATTCCGATGGTTTTGACATTCGGATGGTTTTCACATTCCGATGGTTTTTGATTATTGCGATGGAGTACTTTAAAGTTGAATTTTATTCAAATATTGTGATATAACAAAGACCCTAGACCACACAACACTCGACACAGACGCAACCAAGCCTCGAACACCCTCGAACACATCACACTCGGACTCACTCGGCAGTCGACACAAAAGACAACCTTACTCGATAAACAGACTCGATAATTAAGACTCAAAAGACTTGAAACACACCAAAACTCTCAACTTTTCTCGCAACGATAACAAAACCACTAAACTCAACATACCAAAAACTGACTCACGAAAAGACAATACTAAACAAACCCCACAAACAAACCGACTCGACTCGACTCGACTTGACACAGGACTCGACTCAACTTGACACAGGACTCGACTCACCACTCACGAGAATCGAAAAACACTGTAACACCCCATTTTGGAAATGGAAATATCACAGTAATTATGGCGTGTCATCACAGCATACAAGGTAAAATGTCTAAACATTACTTGACCATAAAAAGGAAAATAACGGAATCAAACATCGGTAGTCCAAAAGTAAATCTCATCACACACAAACATAGTATAATAAAAGAAAGGACTAAACAATGTCCAAAGCATAAGTATCATAAGAAAGGAAAATGCATAATGTAAAGAAGGCTAGACAGCTTCCAGTCCATATGCACGTACTCTTAGTGTCTACGAGCATCCCTGAGTACCTGCCATTTTGGGAACATAGAAAAGGAAAACGGCTGAGCAATACGCTCAGTGCACGGATGTACAATAAATCATGAATAGGATAAGCATATAACATAATAACAGCGGAAGAAAACTAAGTCCCGAGTAACCTGGTCAAGTCTTAATAAAACTGGTTTATAGTTTGAAAGTCTTATGTTTATCTTATAAAAACTGTTTGTCATATTTTACCATTAGCCAATATAGGTCATGAAAAATCCACCGTGCATGAATAATTGGAGGGGTGACCTCATCATACAAATTAGAGGGGCTGCCTTTAATTTAATATACTGGTTTTTGGGTAGGAGGGATCAACTCCTTGTGAAGGATGCAAGACACACACCACATTCACCATGTAATCCTGAATAAAAACATGTAACTAGGATGCACCCATACACCCCACATGATAAATATAAATAAATGGCCAAAAGCTGAAGGGACGCCACGAGCAATCACTCCGCCGTGGTGAAGTCATAACATCAGTGCCTCTAATGTTATGGTTATGGTACCTCCATAACTAGGTGAAACTGGTCATGCATGTATATGGCTATAGGTAATCTTAATTAAACATAAGAAATCAAACACATAACTTATACTACGGGAAAACAGTTGGCTGCATAAGGGGAATCCTAATAAGGAAAGAATGTCCATACTGAAAGGACGGGAATCCGTACCTTATGTCCAGTGAACGAGAAAGACGAACTGCGAGAATCCTACTTCCGAATCACTAGTGCTACGTAAATACGTACATGAATAAGTATCTGCTTACTAAATACATAGCTGGTTTTATGTCATGTCTTAGCTTATTTTATGTGTTCTTACCATGTTTTACTGTTTTAAAGCCTTAAACTGTGTTAAATCTTATATTCTGTTTAATCTGATTAAGTATTTCTGGTATTTCATGTGTTATTATACTTACTGTGTAATAATAAGTAACTTTCCAAAAATAGCAGGTTTCCTAAAATAGAAAGTTTCCAAAAATAGAAAGTTTCCAAAAATAGAATGTTTCCAAAAATAGAAAGTTTCCAAAAATAGAAAGTTACCAAAAATAGAAAGTTTCCAAAAATAGAAAGTTTCCAAAAATAGAAAGTTTCCAAAAATAGAAAGTTTCCAAAAATAGATTTACTCCTTAAAATAGATAAGTTTCTAAAAATAGAAAGTTTCCATAAATAGATTAGCTGCCTTAATTAAATAAGTTTCCATAAATAGATTAGCTGCCTAAAATAAATAAGTTTCTAAAAATAGTTGGTTTCCATAAATAGATTAGCTGCCTTATTTAATTAAGTTTCTAAAAATAGAAAGTTTCCATAATTAGAAATAAGCTGGTTAAATAAGCTAAGTATATAAGCCTAAGTGTTTTTCATGATTATTTTCTAAGTCATATGGTATATTGTATAGTTTAATAATTATTTCATGTAATTTAATTAAACTATAGGTTATAATATTTAATTAAAGTATAACACGTTTTTAATTAAATAAGTTAAATGCTTAGGTTAAAATATGTATTATTATATATTAATAATATAACCTAAGTCATGTTAATTAATTAATTATATCCATGGTTTTAAAATAATTAATTAATTATAAGTCTTAAATATATAACTACTTAGGTTAAAATAATTGCATGATCATTAATAATTAAATAACCTAAGTCATGTTGTTAAATTAATCACATCATTTTATTAATTTAATTTTAACATAAGTTCATAAACATAAAAAAAACTAACATACACCATGAACCGGATCTAGGCTAAAAACATGAACCGGACATGAAATCGATACCGTACCCCGAGCCAACTCGGGGTACCCCGTGTTTCCCTTGCTGTCGTGGGACCCACACGCACCAAACAAGACCATATGGTCTTGGTGGTGGTCGGCTTGGCAAACCGAAACCCATTCGGGTTCGGTTGCAGCCTGCGGCCAAACAAACACCCCCTTAAAACAACCCTTTGATTTAATTTGACACCAAAACATGTTAGATCTATGCTTAATTATTATGTTTTTATAAAAACATCACATGTTCATAATTAATAAAAAGATTAAATCAAAAGAAAAGGTTTAAAAAGGTTTTACCGAATTCGTGGATCAAGAGAACGAAGAACCAACACGATAAATCACTAGAATTCTGAGATCCAAGATCAAAAACCACCTTGTATGGTGGTTGTAGGGTGGCGGCACAAAGGAGAAGGAGGAAGGAGGAGGTTTTAGGTTTTCTTAAAATCTTCTATAAAGTTAATTTGTGTAGTGTAAAAGTAAATAACCCCCTTTTGTAAATTTGACAAATGGGCTTGGCCCATTTGTCCTTGTTGGCCGCGGGTAGGGACCCCACTTGGGGTACCCGTACCTTTTTCCGTGTCTCGTTATTTAGTTACTCGTTTGTGATTATTTATGTTCGTGTTTTAAAAGTTCTCGTTACGTGAATACCGTGATCTAATATATTTATTTACGCTCGTAATAAATAAATATATATACGTAATTAATAATAGTTCGTGTTTTAATTACGTTCATGATTTCATGATCGCATGTTCGTGATTAATTATCGTTAAATAATTATTACATGATCGTGCATAGTAAATACTTATCGTGTTCTAACACGTACGTAATACGTAAACTCCTAACACGTAATCGTAATCATGCTATATTAGGAAAGTTTTAATCTAGTACGTACGATCCTAAGGGTACTATGCATGGTAAAAGCATGCGGGTTTTACAACTCTTCCCCCCTAAAAAGAATAATTCGTCCCCGAATTATAGATAAAGTAAAATGGAAAAGAAGAACATACTCGAATTCTAAATATGAAATGAGGGTAAGAAGCCCGGATAGACTCCTCTGTTTCCCAAGTGGCTTCCCGCTCGGTATGATCCCTCCATAGAATTTTGACGAATGGAATCGTCTTCTTTCTCATGACTCGTTCTTGTCTGTCAAGAACTCGTTCGGGTTCTTCTTTAAAAGTGAGATCTTCACGTATCTGTTCCAGTGGATACTGAACCATGTGAAGGGGATGATACTGGTACCCTCTGAGTAAGGACACATGAAACACATTGTGCACATGCGAAAGCTGCGGAGGTAACGCCAATCGGTAAGATACTTCACCGACTCGTTCAATGATATCAAACGGTCTGATGAAACGAGGACTGAGCTTCCCTTTAATCCCGAAGCGTCTAACACCACGTGCCGGCGAAACCTTAAGGAAGACGTGATCTCCTACGTTAAAGTGTATATCCCTACGATGCTTATCGGCGTAACTCTTCTGACGTGACCGTGCCTCCTGAATATTCTACTTAGCTACTGCGATCTTCTCATTTGTCATCTCTATGATTTCCGGTCCTTCGAGTGTTCGCTCGCCAACCTGATCCCAGCAGATTGGAGCGCGGCACTTTCTGCCATACAACATCTCAAATGGAGCACACTTGATACTTGCGTGCCAACTATTTTTGTATGCAAATTCCACCAAACAGATGTACTCGTCCCAATCACACGTCCATTCTAACGCACATGACCTCAACATATCTTCCAATGTCTGGATGGTTCGCTCCGACTGTCCGTCCGTTTGAGGATGAAAAGCCGTGCTAAGCTTAAGTTGTGTACCCCAAGCTTTCTGCAGACTTTTCCAAAAGCGCGAAATGAATCGAGGATCTCTGTCTGAGACGTTGCTGGATGGTGCACCGTGGAGTCTCATGATCTCTCGTCTATACGTATCTGCGAGTTTACTTACCGGATCTTCCTTGCGGATCAGTAAGAAATGAGCTGATTTGGTAAGTCGATCAACGATAACCCAAATTGCATCGTGCTTCCTTTGGGTATCCGGAAGACCGGTAACAAAATCCATGGTGATTTTGTCCCACTTCCACTCTGGAATATCTAACGGTTGAAGGCGACCGCCAGATCGCTGATGCTCGATCTTAACCTGCTGGCAGGTAAGACATTTGGAGACGTAAGTGGCCACATCCTGTTTCATACCACTCCACCAAAAGTACTGCTTGATGTCATGGTACATCTTAGTCGAACCAGGATGTATCGAGAATGGGGAGCTATGAGCTTCAGCTAACAAAGCTTCCCGGAGTTCTTGGTCATCAGGGATACAAAGTCTCGTGCCCTGCCATACGATACCATCTGCATCTACTCTGAATTCTGTATGCTTCTCCAAATTCTGTACTATCGCCCAGATTTCTCCATCATCCTTCTGAGCTTCCTTGATCTTAAATAGTAACTCGGGTTCTACTCTAAGATTAGCCCAGTAACCGTGTTGTCCACGTACCATGATCTCGATGTCTAGTCGCTCCAAGTCTATGATGATTTCCTCTTCGATTTTAATGCCGTTGATCATTCCGGACTTCCTGCTAAGAGCGTCTGCTACTACATTTGCCTTTCCGGGATGATACTGTAGATTAATGTCATAATCCTTCAACAGCTCTAACCATCTCCTCTGCCTCATGTTCAATTCACGCTGAGTGAAGATATACTTCAAGCTCTTGTGGTCCGTGAAAATGTCACATGATTCTCCATATAAGTAGTGACTCCATATCCTCAATGCAAACACGACTGCAGCAAGTTCCAGGTCGTGCGTGGGGTAATTTTCTTCATAAGGCTTAAGCTGCCGTGAAGCGTACACGATCACTTTCCCATGTTGCATGAGAACACAGCCAAGTCCCTTCCCCGATGCATCACTGTAGATTTGAAATCCACCCGTACCAGATGGTAGAGTAAGAATAGGTGCAGATACTAGCTTCTGCTTCAGGTCTTCAAAGCTCTTCTCTCGATCTTTAGTCCAGACGAATTTCTCCCCTTTCCGCATCAGTTTGGTCAATGGTAGTGCTAGGCGGGAAAAGTTCTCCACGAACCTACGGTAATAGCCAGCTAAGCCTAAGAAACTGCGGATTTCCGTCGCTGATGTCGGCCTTGGCCACTTAGTAATGGCCTCAACCTTCGCTGGATCCATAGTGATTCCTTCTGCTGATACAATGTGACCTAAAAATGCCACCTTGTCTAACCAGAACTCACACTTGGAGAATTTAGCATACAGCTGCTTTTGGCGAAGAATCTGTAGTACTGTACGAAGATGGTCTTCGTGTTCCTCCTTTGACTTTGAGAAAATCAGAATGTCATCGATGAAGACAATGACGAACTTGTCCAGAAATTCATGGAAGATTCTGTCATCAAATCCATGAACACTGCTGGAGCATTGGTAAGGCCAAATGGCATGACTACAAATTCGTAGTGGCCATAGCGTGTACGGAAAGCAGTCTTGGCGATGTCCTGCTCCTTAACCCGTAGCTGATGATAACCCGACCTTAGATCAATCTTGGAGAAGTGTTTGGCCCCTTGGAGTTGGTCAAACAGATCGTCAATGCGTGGCAATGGATACCTATTCCGAATGGTAATCTTGTTGAGCTCGCGATAGTCTATGCAAAGACGCATACTGCCGTCCTTCTTCTTAACAAACAAAACCGGTGCGCCCCATGGAGATGCGCTCGGTCGAATGAAACCTCGTTCCAGAAGTTCTTGCAGTTGATCCTTTAGCTCCTTCAGCTCTAAGGGAGCCATACGATAAGGAGTTTTGGAGATTGGTTCAGCTCCTGGAATCAGCTCGATACTGAATTCCACTTCTCGTGCAGGTGGTATGCCCGGAAGTTCTTCTGGAAACACGTCTTGGAATTCCGACACTATTGGTTGATCCTGAATCGATGGAGATTCAACATCCATGTCGTGAACCGTAGCTAGATAACCCTCGCAGCCATGTGACAGTAGTGCACGCGCTTGCAGGGTGGATATGACTTGTACAGACCGTCCGGGTATGAACCCATTATGAATGTACTCTGGTGCATTGACATCACCGAAGATAACTCGATATGAATGGTAGTCTATGGTAGCATGATATTTGGATAGCCAATCCATGCCCAAAATCATGTCGAAGTCATTCATGTCCAGCGGAAGTGCGTCGACAGGTCGCACCTTATCATCAAATTCTAGAGGAAGACTCTTGTATACATGGGTGATTAATAGAGAGTCCCTCAAAGGCGTGGAAATAGTAAGCCTATTTTCTAGTGGCAAGGGAGGCATCCTAATGTTCTTAGCATAAGCAGTAGAAATAACCGAGTGAGTAGCACTCGTATCGAAAAGAACACATGCAGCTTGACCATACATATACAAGATTCCAGTGATGGTACCTGTAGACTTGTTGGCCTGGTCTCTAGATGTCGTGTAGACACGCCCGACAGTAGGAGGCAGCTTGGTATCAGCATGTCCCGATGTACCCTCCATCTCGCCCTTACGGCAATCCTTCATAATATGGCCAGGAAGACCACACTTGAAGCACGCATCAGTATTTCGGCGACATAGTCCTGGGTGCCTACGGTGGCAAGTAGAGCAAAGAGGATGAGTGTATCCTCCAGCAGGTGCTCTGGCTGGCTGAGAACCTGATAAAACATTTTACATAAGACATGATAGTTGGGTACAAAGGACGAAGCGGATGAACGTAAGATTGAATACCAGTGATAGCTGGACGGCTAGGCTGCGAACCTCTCTGGTTCTGGTCCCTACCGTTTCCATGATTCATGGTAGAAGTTGGCTGAAGTGTCAGAATATGAGTTATAACATAAAACATAAGGAAATGCGTAAGTATTAGGACCTGCTGCTGTTGGAGTGCCCATCGTTGTTACGGTAATTTTCATTACCGCCACGCCTATCCGTAGCAGAACGGTCGTTAGTCTGACCGTTTCCCTTGGGCTCATGAGGCTGCTGCTGAGTAGCCGGCTCAGACCGGTCCCCAGTTTTCTGCCTGGAAGATACATTTAAAAGATGAATAATTGACATATGGAAAATATACGGATTGGTCACCGCTTGAATACGAAGGTTTACCTCTTGTCGGGTCTTTCATCTTCCCCGAACTCATCTCCCTCTTGCAGCATCTCCAGTCTACGTGCTGCATCTGCTACTTGTGCTACCGTATCCAACGGAGCACCTGATAAGTTATTTGCAATCCTTGGATTAAGAGCCCAACGAAAATGTATTGCTTGTTCTTCAGTGGTGCCCGCAGCTGTTCTCAGGACACGAGTATAGCGAAGGAAACGCTGCATGAAGTCATTGTTGTCTTCGTCAGGTCGCTGTCTGAGGCTATAGTATTCCCTCATGAGCCGATTCCTTCCTTCCATAGGAAAGATGTTAGGCGGGGGAGGATAACCGTCGTTATGAAGAAGAGCGTCTTGCATCTATGCATCAGCAGCTGCAAATATTGCGCATATATTGTTTGCGTTTGCCATCTGACAGTATGACATAAAACGTATGATTAAACAGATCAAAACATAAAATATAAATATATACATGAAAAAAAAATTAAAAAAATTTATACTAACATTTCACGAGAAAAATTTTATGCAAGAAAATTTTTGTATGGAAATATCACAGTAATTATGGCGTGTCATCAAAGCATACAAGGTAAAATGTCTAAACATTACTTGACCATAAAAAGGAAAATACCGGAATCAAACATCGGTAGTCCAAAAGTAAAGCTCATCACACACAAACATAGTATAATAAAGGAAAGGACTAAACAATGTCCAAAGCATAAGTATCTTAAGAAAGGAAAATGCATAATGTAAAGAAGGCTAGACAGCTTCCAGTCCATATGCACGTACTCTTAGTGTCTACGAGCGTCCCTGAGTACCTGCCGTTTTGGGAACATAGAAAAGGAAAACGACTGAGCAATACGCTCAGTGCACGGATGTACAATAAAGCATGAATAGGATAAGAATATAACATAATAACAGCGGAAGAAAACTAAGTCCCGAGTAACCTGGTTAAGTCTTAATAAAACTGGTTTATAGTTTGAAAGTCTTATGTTTATCTTATAAAAACTGTTTGTCATATTTTACCATTAGCCAATATAGGTCATGAAAAATCCACCGTGTATGAATAATTGGAGGGGTGACCTCATCATGCAAATTAGAGGGGCTGCCTCTAATTCAATATACTGGTTTTTGGGTAGGAGGGATCAGCTCCTTGTGAAGGATGCAAGGCACACACCACATTCACCATGTAATCCTGAATAAAAACATGTAACTAGGATGCACCCATACGCCCCACATGATAAATATAAATAAATGGCCAAAAGCTGAAGGGACGCCACGAGCAATCACTCCGCCGTGGTGAAGTCATAACATCAGTGCCTCTAATGTTATGGTTATGGTACCTCCATAACTAGGTGAAACTGGTCATGCATGTATATGGCTATAGGTAATCTTAATTAAACATAAGAAATCAAACACATAACTTATACTACGGGAAAACAGTTGGCTGCATACGGGGAATCCTAATAAGGAAAGAATGTCCATACTGAAAGGACGGGAATTCGTACCTTATGTCCAGTGAACGAGAAAGACGAACTGCGAGAATCCTACTTCCGAATCACTAGTGCTACATAAATACGTACATGAATAAGTATCTGCTTACTAAATACATAGCTGATTTTATGTCATGTCTTAGCTTATTTTATGTGTTCTTACCATGTTTTACTGTTTTAAAGCCATAAACTGTGTTAAATCTTATATTCTGTTTAATCAGATTAAGTATTTCTGGTATTTCATGTGTTATTATACTTACTGTGTAATAATAAGTAACTTTCCAATAATAGCAGGTTTCCTAAAATAGAAAGTTTCCAAAAATAGAAAGTTTCCAAAAATAGAAAGTTTCCAAAAATAGAAAGTTACCAAAAATAGAAAGTTTCCAAAAATAGAAAGTTTCCAAAAATAGAAAGTTTCCAAAAATAGAAAGTTTCCAAAAATAGATTTACTACTTAAAATAGATAAGTTTTTTAAAATAGAAAGTTTCCATAAATAGATTAGCTGCCTTAATTAAATAAGTTTCCATAAATAGATTAGCTGCCTGAAATAAATAAGTTTCTAAAAATAGCTGGTTTCCATAAATAGATTAGCTGCCTTATTTAATTAATTTTCTAAAAATAGAAAGTTTCCATAATTAGAAATAAGCTGGTTAAATAAGCTAAGTATATAAGCCTAATTGTTTTTCATGATTATTTTCTAAGTCATATGGTATATTGTATAGTTTAATAATTATTTCATGTAGTTTAATTAAACTATAGGTTATAATATTTAATTAGAGTATAACATGTTTTTAATTAAATAAGTTAAATACTTAGGTTAAAATATGTATTATTATATATTAATAATATAACCTAAGTCATGTTAATTAATTAATTATATCCATGGTTTTAAAATAATTAATTAATTATAAGTCTTAAATATATAACTACTTAGGTTAAAATAATTGCATAATCATTAATAATTAAATAACCTAAGTCATGTTATTAAATTAATCACATCATTTTATTAATTTAATTTTAACATAAGTTCATAAACATAAAAAAACTAACATACACCATGAATCGGATCTAGGCTAAAAACATGAACCGGACATGAAATCGACACCGTACCCCGAGCTAACTCGGGGTACCCCGTGTTTCCCTTGCTGTCGTGGGACCCACACACACCAACCAAGACCATATGGTCTTGGTGGTGGTCGGCTTGGCAAACCGAAACCCATTCGGGTTCGGTTGCAGCCTGCGGCCAAACAAACACCCCCTTAAAACAACCCTTTGATTTAATTTGACACCAAAACATGTTAGATCTATGCTTAATTATTATGTTTTTATAAAAACATCACATGTTCATAATTAATAAAAAGATTAAATCAAAAGAAAAGGTTTAAAAAGGTTTTACCGAATTCGTGGATCAAGAGAACGAAGAACCAACACGATAAATCACTAGAATTCTGAGATCCAAGATCAAAAACCACCTTGTATGGTGGTTGTAGGGTGGCGGCACAAAGGAGAAGGAGGAAGGAGGAGGTTTTAGGTTTTCTTAAAATCTTCTGTAAAGTTAATTTATGTAGTGTAAAAGTAAATAACCCCCTTTAGTAAAGTTGACAAATGGGCTTGGCCCATTTGTCCTTGTTGGCCGCGGGTAGGGACCCCACTTGGGGTAGCCGTACCTTTTTCCGTGTCTCTTTATTTAGTTACTCGTTTGTGATTATTTATGTTCGTGTTTTAAAAGTTCTCGTTACGTGAATACCGTGATCTAATATATTTATTTACGCTCGTAATAAATAAATATATATACGTAATTAATAATAGTTCGTGTTTTAATTACGTTCATGATTTCATGATCACATGTTCGTGATTAATTATCGTTAAATAATTATTACATGATCGTGCATAGTAAATACTTATCGTGTTCTAACACGTACGTAATACGTAAACTCCTAACACGTAATCGTAATCATGCTATATTAGGAAAGTTTTAATCTAGTACGTACGATCCTAAGGGTACTATGCATGGTAAAAGCATGCGGGTTTACAAACACAAACAACCTTATTTTTCCACAAACAAACCCCATCATCATCCGACTCGAACTATCACTACTCTATACCCAACGATTCATCTCTCGTAGACAAAATCAACTCTAGACTCTAAATTAATCAATAATCATAGAGACCTCAGATTTGTTTCGTTTTACACATGCTTGCCTCGATCTATTGAGATCTTGTGCTCGAAACTTCAAATCATCATTAATCTATATCAAAGGTATAAACCTTCATTGATTTTTGATTAAAAGATTGAATTATAACAATTTTCGTTATATTCTTTTTTCTTCTAACTCGAAGCGAAAAACAATTAATCAAAAACCGACATGCAATTATCTATTAATCTACCTAAGACCACATACGTAATCTTAGAGCCATTTATCAAGTTTCGCGAAGCTACGATTCTGACATAAATGAATTAAGGTCCATCTATAAAAGATTCATACCTTTTTGTTCATTAATTTGATTGGGGTTCAAAGATTTATCTCGTGAGTGTGCTAATTAGATGTCTGGTTGCAATCGGCGATGTATATGATTTGATTTGTGATTAGATCAGGGGGACGAGATGCGATAAGAGGTGAGATTAATTTTATGATTGATTTGAGATGAAGTTGGGATTTTATCTATGTATAGATGATGAGATTCGGATCTGGTGATTGTTTTGGATGAAAGAAAGAGCGGCGACTTGTGTGAGATAGATAAGATAGGTTCAGGGTTATAGATTATGTGAGTCAAATTAGGGTTGGTGTTTATATAACACAAATATTGGATCGTGTTAGTGTTTGCTTTGGTTAAGCACGTGGCAAGCTATACAATCCATTATATTCGTGCCCTCTCTTCTTTATATTAACATTTTACAAAATATTCGGGTGGTAATTTATTAGCAAAAGTGGATTCGGGTATAATATTAACATCATTTGGTGTTATTTTTAAATCACTTATTTCATTTGGTGTCATTTGAAAATTACTTGGGTATATATCTCATTTGGTGTCGAATTTCTATTCACTAGTATTATCGATAGTATCGGGTTGAGTTTTAATTTAATTGGGTACAATCGTCCGTGTTCGTGGATTGTTTTAAGAGAAACAACAGCATACAAACAAGGGATTCAAGAGTTTTTTAGGTTTATTCGTTGGTTTGTCAACTCTCGCGAATTTCAATTTCTTGGTTTCTCCACGATTTGTCAAATATCGTATTGGTCTTTCGACAATTAGCACAGTTATCTTTCATTGAAATTCAATGGAATCTTTGGATTCAACTTTTCAAAAGGGAGAAGCGCATAAAATGCAAGACAAAGCTAGTGAAAGTGGCATCAATTCATTTTAACTACTTCAGTCTCATCTTTTGACTCTTTCATGGATCCAAGGAGGGAGCGAATTTGTGACACTCTTTGGTCAAGATCATTATCCATTCATTGATTCAATACTCCTCACCTTGAACCAACTATCTGAGCAACTTCACAAAGAAGAATTTAATCATTCTGCATCAGAATCTGCATATCAAGCTCTCGTGACACAACTCACGCCTTTCCTACAATTCAATATCATCAAGTCTGAAATTTCAGTGATTTGCCAGTCATTTTTTCGAGACACGCATACCGAGCTTCAAGTTTTCCGTGTTACACTATTGAAACTCTTGACATCGGTCTCGTCTTCGATGCAATAGAGTGCAAGATTCTACGATGCAAGAGCAAAATGGTCATACGATTGACGAATTGGAGGATGCTAAAGATTGCAAGGACATGGAATCAACAGTTCAGCATGAACCAAGCTGCAAGTCACAAGCACCAACTGTTCAGGTGCCAAGTTTCAATAGTGTACAGCATGTTGAGCATTCTGAACCTAATTATGCCAAACATGGGATGGAAAAGAGTGATAGCGATACCACTTATGATTCATCCGATGTGAGTCATAATGAGGGAGAAAGTGTTCAAAATGCTAAACATCATGATAAGTTCCTTATGACTGCTTCTTTAAATAATTCTGATTCTAGGATTAAAGAGCTCGAAACGATCGTAGCTCAGCAATCAAAAGATCTTGAGGATGCCAAAATTGAATTTTCAAAGAAAACGGAGAAACTTGAAACATATTTTGAAAAACTTGAAAAGTCAAACGTTGTTCTTGAACGAAAATTGGATCAAAAAGTTCTAGATTCTAAAGCAGAAAAGGATAATCTTTTGAAACAAATTAATTTACTAGAATCTAAATTGGCATCCCAAGATAACTTGCTCAAAGAGAATGAGACTTTTAAGGCTCAAGTTCAGGAAAAGGTTTTTGCAATAGCTGCTCTGAAAAACAAGTTGAGGAAAACTAAAGGAACTAGTGTGGACACTAAGCTTGAAAAACCATCAATCTTGGGGAAAACGCCTCAAATTCAGTCTGTTAGACAACCAACTACATTTATATCCGAGCCACCATATTCCTCGAGACCGCGGTTTGCCTCCCAAGTTGATATAGTTCATCTTTCCAGACCAGTTACTCCACCAACTAGGGCCAATGTGACTAAAATAGCTTCTGCAAGACCTAATCACATGATTGCCTCTAGTCTCCCTAGACATAGTCCAAAGAACACGTCTCGAACTAGTTCAAATGACGTTCGCCATAAATTTAGTCTAAGGGAAGCTATTCAAAAGACGCAAGTAAGAGATAGGAATTTTAAACCTAGTCAGATGCCTTCTAGATTACCCAACACTGCTAACCGTAGCATGTCATATCCTAGGAGCATCAATCAATCATTTAGGAATTCTAGATCTTACTCGGACATAAATATGCTACTTGTAAAACATGTAGGAAATGTGTCTTTAAAGCCAATCATGATTCTTGCGTCAAGAAATTACTTAATGAGGTGAACTCCCGTGCTAGACTTAAATCCCAGTGGGTAGCTAAAATCAAACCCATTGGTAAAATGTGGTGCCCCACTGGTAGAACTTTCACTCTTGTAGGAAACGAGTGTCCTTTAACTAGGATAGTCTCCGATTCTACAAAGACTACTAGGGAGGAAATTGAAAAGGATGATACATCACTTAAGCCTGAACTTAAGGTTTTCTATAAAAGGAAACGTTTGCCAACTAAGACAAGTGAATCATCTCCTCAGGTCACCTCTGGCACAAGTAAGGCCAACTGTGAACCCCCACATGGTTCTAAAATAGATATCCCTAACCCACATAAAAGCATCCAACTTTCTAATGAGAATGTAGGTACCAAAGTTAACGTTCAACAAGAACACAAAGTTCCAATCGTTGTATACCATTCAATTAAGGACACTCTCAGAGTTTGGTTGTTGAAGAAGCTGATATCTAAGAAACAAGTGTCTCAGGGGATTTGCGGTTAAGCTCGGGTATATGGCTCATAGACAAATCACAGTCCGTGACCCGCTCTTCAAAGAAAGGGAAGTTTATCTCGTCAACGATAACTTACCCTCAAAACGAGAAATTAAGTTTTCTCGGACACGAGCTCACATTTAAACCATTCAACGGTTTTAAGCTCGTGTACATGGCTCATCGTTAAATTTTAGACGATGACCCGCACTTCAAATAAAGGAAAGTTTATCGCCGTCGATAAACTTATCCTCATTAACGAGAAATTAAATTTTCTCGGACACGAGTTTACTTTAAAACTGTTCAAAGGTTTTAAACTCGTGTATATGGTTCATTGTTAAATTTCAGACGATGACCCGATCTTGAGAGAAAGGATAGTTTATCGTCGATGATAAACTTATCCTCACAACGAGAAATTAATTTTTCTTGGGCATGAGCTTATATTAGAAAAAACATTCGAAGTTTTTAAGCTCATGCACAACGGCTTGCAGTCACATGTCAAATTGTAACCCGTGATTCTAAGAAAGGAAAGTTTATTGCCGATGATAAACTTATCCTCATTAACGAGAAATTAAATTTTCTCAGACACGAGCTTACATTAAAACTATTCAAAAGTTTTAAGCTCGTGTAAATGGTGTATAATTATATTTCAGATTATGCCCCAAACTTCAAAGAAAGGAAATTTTATCGCCGATGTTAAATAATCCTTACAATGAGAAATTAATTTTTCTCGGGCATGAGCTTTTATTAAAAACATTCGAAGTTTTTAAGCTCATGTACAATGACTTACAGTTAAATATCAGACTGTAAGTCGGACTTCAATTTTAGGAAAGCTTATCTTTAATGATAACTTATCCTCGTAATGGGAAATTCATTTTTTCGGTCATGAGCTTTTATTAAAACATTCCAAGTTTTATGCTCATAAAGTAAAGTGTATCTTTTAAATAAGAGAACTTTTCTTCATAACGAGAAATTCACCTTTCCCGGTCATGAGCTTTAAGTTAAAATATTCAAAAGTTTTTCAAGCTCATGAAAATGACTTATAAGTAAATGTCAACTTAGGACTCGTTCTTCAGTTAAAAGGAAAGTTTATCGCCGATGATAAACTTACCCTTAACAACGGTAAGTTTACAACTACTCGGACTTGTGCTCGTTTTGTAAGATATTCAACATCTTAAGCTCAAGTAATTGGTTTTCAAAACTTTGAACACAATTTTTCGAGAATTTCTCAAAAGGTTTTTTTCTAAATCTTCCAAAATTATGTGTTCAAAAATGTTTTGATAACAAGAGCATGTCTTCTGGAATCGATAATATTTACGATACTAGAAATGTCATTCAATAATGGCACGGGGTTGTAAATAAAATTCGAGCAAAAGTTCAAATGTTTTAAAACATGCCCAATTATGGCTTACTATTATTTCAGATAGTAACCCGTTTTTCATATTAAAGTCAAGCATTTCACCGGAAAGCTTTGACTCAACAACGAAAATTAATTTTCTCAGGCATGGTCTATTTATAACCATGTAAGGGATTGTGTTTACGGAATAACACAATCTAACACGAATTAATGTACGCATCAGTGCATTTATTTGTTAAAACAAGAGAAATCTTGTTTTTATGAAGTTATCATCTCCACCAACCGTAGAAATTTACAATTGATATCTACATATTCGACGATGCGACTACTCAAACGGCGACTACAACTCTTTCAATAGAACACGGGTCAACAATTGAGAGGGAGCAATTGTCCAGCATTCAGAATCTTTGATGCCGAAAGTGCCAAGTTCACATATTGGTGTCAAGAGAACGATATCAATCGTACACATAGTGTCAAGAGATAACTTCAGACGTGACGAGGTGACCAACATTCGTGAACAAGAACCATGTGATTCTATCATATGATGTTCTCCATCATTCAGGTCCAACTTCGTAAAATTCTAATCTTGTGAATATATTATCAGATATGATCTTTGCACGTGATAAGTACCTTACACTTGTGTTTAAAAGGTATTTACTTTACGTTTCAAGTACACCCTCATTAATTTAAGGGGGAGCTTGTGTAAACCATGAAGATAATTGGATTTGCGTTTTTCTTCCCAAATTTTTCTTAAATTGCTATTAAATCAATTGATATTAAAACATCGATTGGGTTAATATTTTTAATATGGGGGAGAAAATGTGATTTAATATGGGAAATGATTAATCACAAATGGTTTGACTTAACGTGATAGCTCATCCCGACATGTGCGAAATGTTTTCGAATATTGTAGCATATGTTAAGGGGGAGAAAAGTGGACTTGCAAATCAAAATGGATTTCATGGTGATTTATACTTACCCACAACCCATTTATTTCAAGACGCTGAAGATTATGGTGACATAAGGACGGTAGGATAGGTTAAGTCCAATGATTCTTCCAAAACCGGAGGAATCTTCCCAAGGACATTCCATAGCCAGAAATAGTAGTCCTTAGGAAAGATGGAGAAAGTTTGTGAACGTAGCTGAATGCCAACCAAGTACTTAAGTTAGCACTAGAACAATCACAACAAGGTGCTAGTTATGACGTATTGGTAAGCATTGAAGAGGTTGAAGAATGAAAAAGAATTGTAAAGATAAAGGGTGAAAACAAAGAAGCCCTCCTTACAACTTAGGCAGAAACCGGGTCAATACATATTCTATTCAGATCATTTTTAATGATCCTTGATATTGAAGATAAGACATCATGGACCCAGTGATGTAATGCACAACCCATCCCAACTAACTCAGATATCTCTCAAAAGATATTTGTTTTATTCACACGGAGACAACGCCTTATCTATCGATTTATTCACTCCGAATATATTGATATTGAAATGGTGGCACTCCTCTCCAGCCTCCGATCACTAAAAATCAAAAATGCACGATCAAGTCTAGAGCCATTTGAGATCATCAAATATCTCATTAGGACACACTTTCATAATTTCTTGCTTCTTCACACACTATGAAAAGTAAGAAAGATCTTAAGAGTCCTACGCAAAATCTTCATGATCTTGCCTGAACATCCGAGTAATACGAAAGTATTTACAATGAAGATGGAAATCCTTCTTGAGCGAATATCAAAAAGCTCATGGTAGGTGACTTGTGTTATTCTTTATGAATCAACCTTGTGATAACTGGAAAGCAACAGTGATTTAATTCTTAACTAAACTTAAACACGTTCCAGGCCTCTACGCAATATCTTAGTGATCTTACCAGAACACTCAGAGTGATACCTTAGTGTTCACAGTGATGAGTGGAAATCCTTCTAGTGTTAACATCAAACAGCACTTGGTAGGTAACTTGCAAGATTCTATACGGATAACGCTCGTGACAACTGGAAAGCAACGATGGTGCGATTCTCAATTGAATTTCACTTGTTGCAGGAACATGAATTGACGACTTCAAATCATGCGGATAATATTATCCAAATGATTCACTCTTTACGTTCACAGTCAGCTTTGGACGGTCGAGTAAAGAGAACAGGTTTACCCGCGAAATCTTGTCAAGGAGGTTCTTAATTGAAACTACCTGCCACAAGTACGATATTTTATATCGTCCAACGGTCTTCACCCACCGGAGGTAAAATGCTACCGAATTAGAATGAAATGTTCAAGGCCATTTCATCCGTGTATATGTTTTGTTGCTAACTGTCTTATGCAGCGTAACAAGAAGGTGGCATTGTGGTGTATAATCCAGAAGAAGTCGTCAACACATGCTTATGCTTTATGCACTTAATACTTCAACAAATTCAAGAAAGCCTAAAAGTCAAGTCTTCCGCTGTATCAAACTTTAAAGCTTTCAAGAACTTATAAAGGTATAAGTATGTGGAATATGAAGTCACGAGGAGGCAAATTTCACAAGTGATGAATGCACAAGGTCAAGGCAAGGATACATGCTCAAGACTAAAGTCAAAGATATCATCTGCATATTCACAAGAACAAGATCGAATACTCAAGCATAGTATGCTAGGTTTAAGATTTTGTAAAATGGTGTGACCTCCCTTAGGGGGAGATTCTTGGAAATACGTTTTTCTAAAGAAAGTCTCGGTCACATCATTGTTAGCATAGATCATGAGCTATACACTATTTAGGATATTGTGACTTGGAGTGACCTCCGAATAACTGGATTTTACTCATTTAAAAATTCGCTGAACCAGTCTATTCGAATTGACTATGGTTTAATGTGCGACTCAGTTGTTCTTGGTGGAAAATAAAGAAAAGTGATTTGGTTATCTAATTTAAACTAGAAATAAAATAAAATAAAATTAATGATAATGTAAATGTAATGATCATTGTATAAAGGGAAAGTAAAACAAAAATCAACTTGAAAATAATAAACTAAAAATTAAAGAAAGAAAATTAAAGGATGAAAGCTTACAACTTTAAAACTGAAAATTAAATTAAACAGTAAACTAAAATATTCGGAAAAACTAACTATTTCAGATAAAAACTATAAATTACGATAAATCTAACATTTTCGGAATAATGGAATAAATTCGGAAAAACTCTAACCTTCGGAAAAACAGCCAATTTTCGGAAAATGGGGATTCTTTGGAATAAACAAGTTCTTCGGAATATCACAACTATTTCAGAAAAATGAAGTATTTTCGGAATAAACTGATTTTTCGGATAAAAAGCAGATTTTTGGAAAAAAAGAAAATCTTCGGAAGAATGGATAATTTTAGGAATAAATAAAATTTCGGAAAAAGGTAAGCTTTCAGAGAAATGCTAAATTCTTCGGAATGAATAAAATTTCAGAAAAAGGAAAATAAAAGTAGGATTTTCGGAAGAACAGATCTTCGGAAAAAGGGGTGCTTTTTCGGAATTCTAAAACCCTTTTCCGAAGATTTTAAAGATCAGAAAAACAGATACAGTAATATAAAAAACTTACGAAATAAGCTACGAATAAGCACAAATCAAATAAGCAATCTACCAAAACTTAATCTAAAACTTTTTTAAGAAAAACTAATCGAACCACAAATCAAAAACTTGAATAACACTAATTAATCTAAAAATTAAAAATCAACTTTCTATAAAATAAACTAATTAAAACACTTGATTAAAAATAAGAAAAATTAAACAATAAGCATCAAACACAATAAGCTATAAAAATCAAACACAGGAAAACCCATAAACATAATCAATCAAACGTATCAATCAAACAATAAGCATCAAGGTGAAGCAACTACATGATCATCTAAATCAAAATAAGATTAAAAATAAAGAAAGGAAGAATGAGAATGATTAATTAAAAAGCTTGATTAAGATTAAGATTTAATACAAGATTAATGAAAAAGATTAAAAACATGAAATAAAAGCTAGAGAGAGAAAGTATATTAAGCTACTCCTAAAACATGAAAGAAAATTAATGACGAAAAATTAACTACTACTAACTACTCCCTCCTAATGACATATTAGCGGGTATTTATAGGAGGAGTATATGTTGATGCTTTCTTCTTTCTTTCTTCTCGTCTCGACTCGATTTAAATTCTTTGTCTTTCTCGACATTGTCTCGGGATTAGTCGATATAAAATGAACTCGTCTTATAATTTTCTTCTTTTATTAGACTTGGTTCTTCGACTTCATTAAACTTCCGTCTTTGGACTTTTTCTTCGATAAATCTTCAGAGTTGGCCTTGGACTTCCGTTCTTTTTGCACTCTTGATCTTTTGACTTCGTCTTTTGTCTTTTTCTTCGATAAAAGCCCTTGAAAGCCCATGTTTTCTTCCCTTTTCACATTTTGGTCCTAAATCACAACAAAAACACAAACCACGCATAATTCTGACATGTATGACATAAAATACACGTTTTGGCTTGGTTATTATTATAATTAAATGGTAAAAGGATAAGTGTTTTCACACTTATTAAATCCCCTACACTTGACCATTGCAATGCCCTCATGCAATGCATTAATTTCAAAACAAGTTTTACATTTTCCATCATAATCAATCCACCTTGGCCTTTATTAAACACAAGACATTAAGTAAACTTAAGGAGATAGAAAATTGCAAAATATTTAAAGGAAGCAAACAAGTAAAGAGATCAAAGACTTACATTAGGGTTTTGGATTGTCATGAATGTTTATCATCCTTAAGTTTCACGTTCTCAAACCAAGCTTAAAAACGAGATCATTGTTATTATAAGTTAGCAAACTAACAATTACTCATGTGGCCCAATTATTCACTTAGACTCCCTTATTCCTAGGTGTATCTCTTATATTTTATTGTTGTCTTGAATGATCACGAGGATACATTGTTGACTTATTTCGATAGTTTATTAGGCTGAAAATAAAGTAGGACGATTTAATTAATAGTTAGCTAGAGGACAAACTCTTTTAAAACTGCTTCTCGGGACCTCATAAAGTTCATATCTTGGCATAACTCGCTTCACGATTTGAGACCTTTCTCGGATCGATATTTGGCATTGACTTCATACTTCAAATCTTGAGAGGCGTTCATGAAATAATGGTCTTCTCTTCATAATAGGAATTTCTTCACTTGAACTTTTTGAGAAATTCTTCATATTTGGACCACGACTTCTTCATTTTTCTCCAATCTTTATTTGGGATTTTGATATATAACGATCTGCCTCCATTTAGGACTTGGATCTATTTATCCTCATACCTTGTTAGGGCCTTTTTGGATAGACTTCTCCATGATCTTTAGGGGAGTATTTGCTTTTCGTCGTGTGTCTCGATCCTTCATATTGATTTTTGATAAATGATTCTTCACATCACTTTGGATCTTTAGCAACAAAATGTAGCCCTCATGCCTTGTTAGGACCTTTTCGAACTCGCCAATCTTCGCATCCCACTTCAATAAGTTATGCCTTGGCTATGAAGTCTAATTAATACCGAGCAACTTTTAAATGATCTTGGGCTAGAAGCTAAGTAACTTTTCAAATCGTACAACCTTACTTATTGCAATTAAATTTATTAACAAGCGATGGGAGAAAAAGCTCATAATTAACTCACATAAATTCATGAAAGAATACCAAACTTATAATTGACTCTATCATCTCTCGTCCTCCACAATTTAAAATCTCAAAGAATGAGACTCGTGGATGCTTAGCCTATTAAATCAAAGTTTCGGGTTTTCAAGTTATCTATAGGATCTTGCATCTTCTTAGACTTTTTCAAGTTTAGAATTTGCATTTTAAAGTTCCCTTGATAAACGACTTTCTAGGAACAATTATAGGAACTTGCGAAAAGTTCTTGTTCTTAACCCGTAAGAGTTAAGACTTTCGCGTTTTAAAGTTCCCTATATAAAAGCCTAGCAAAACCTGACTTAAACCTGTTAAGGATACTAGCTAGAGTAAACTTGGATAAGTAAACTCGGGTTGAGTCAAAAGATTCACAACGTTGAAAAATTAAAACCACTTTATTAAAATTTATTCTAGAAAATAAAGAAAATAACTATAACAAAGGTAAATACAACTAGGCCAAAATAGATCAAAAATTTTGAAAAATGTCGAAAAATCAATTTTCCGGTTAAAATGAGGACAAATTAATGGAAAAGCCCACTTACTTCGATAGAAGTCCCCCTACACTTAATATAAACATTGTCCTCAATGTTTAAGCTTGTGGGAGTAAACTCCCCTACATTTAGGACATTATGCATGTTGTTTAAATCTTGCTAAGGAAGAGACAACAAAAGTGATTCCTATTTTAATATTGAAGAATATAAAATAGTGAATCAAAAGAGTTTAGGATAGAACTGGGAAGACGGGTACACGGGATCACGGTTCGTCAAAAGTCATCAAGAATGGATATTTGAAAGCTCGAATCCCTGCACATGATAAGAAAGAAAACAACAAACACATACGAGGGTTTCCCCCTACACTTATTATAAAAACGGATAAAAAAAGGATAGATACCGCGGGTTGCCTCCCGAGAAGCGCTTGTTTTTGTTAACCGAGTCGTGAGCCTGACTCGACCTTGATTAGCATGGTAAGAAGCTTGAAGAACGTCCACCGGGATCAAATACACGGTTTTCATCCATCAAATAGCACAAGCTTAAGGCGAACAAGGCAAGCCAAAGAAGAGTAGGAAAGGTTCCCTTAAGCAGTTGTTGAGCACGGTGGTAGACAGTAGGATGAAGTGCAAGCATATCTCCATTGTTTCCAAAAATCTTTCCTTTTATTTCATCATATGGATACTGAGATGGCTTAAAAATTGCAATACCGGGATCGAACACCTTTTCCTTTAGGGGAAAATAACACTCAGGCTCAGTAGACCTTGAAGAAGATCCGCTCATAAATCTCACAATCTCATCCTCAGAAGGTGGATAAAGAGGTGTCAAGACATAGGTACTACGGATATTGGTGTCTTCCGGCTTCTTCTCCTTTGAAACGGGTTTTTTAATATCCGAAGGAGGATAAAGACCATAATCAAAGTCCAAAGGAGGAGAATCATTCTCATTGGGGAAGTAAGTATTGAGAAAAGTGGCAAAATCTTCCTCAAATGAGTAGTCATCCAAAGTAGGATCAAGCATTGTTGGTGGAGGATCTTCATCAAAAGTAGGAACAAGGTCATCATGTGAAGAATCACTCAAAAGAGTGTCAACATCATCAAAATCATCATATGTTGGCATGTCTTTATACTCTGAATCAAAATCATCAAAATCATCCCCATCGGAACTAGAATCATCATTATAATCATCATAGATCGGTGGAGAATCATAAATTGGTGGGGAAACCAAACTGGAGAGAGAATCATGCACATCATCTTGGAACAGTAGATTATCATAGCAAGACTCGAAAAGAGGATTGTCATATACAACAAAATCATCAAGCTTTATACTCTCAAAAGTAGTAGTAAACTCTTCTTGAAGCACATTAATCATTTTCACTTATTCCTTTCCATTTGATTTACTTGTAATCTTCCTCATCTTAAAGACTTGTGCATCATTCCCGACCCTTAAAATTAGTTCACCTTCGACAATATCGATTAACGTTTTTCCGGTCTCAAGAATGGCCGTCCAAGTATTAACGGAATACGAGGGTCCATTTCATAATCAACAACAACAAAATCAACCGGAAAAGTGAAGGTACCAATTTTAATAAACACATATTCGGCAATACCAACGGGGTAAGCGAGAGTTCGATTTGCTAATTCAAGAGTCAGCTTTGTTGGTGTAAGGTCGGGTAATGATAGCTTTTTCCAAACACTTAATGGCATCAAATTAATACTTGCCCCGAGATAGGCTAAGGCAGTAACTTCCTTAACTTTGTTAAAAATGCAAGGCAACACAAAACGACCAGGATCTCCAAGTTTTTCCAGAAGTTCTTTAAGAAGGACTGCATAACAGTTTTCATTTAAGCGTGTGTTGACAAACTCAGCCATCTTTTCCTTCTTGTTAAGCAATTCCTTGAATGCTTTGACAAATTTCGGCATTTGGACAAGTGCTTCAACGAGGCTAATGTTAAAGTTCATTTGGGAGATCATCTTCAAAAAGGAAGTAATTTGAGAATCCTCCTTAGTGAGTAATTTGCACTTGTCTAATCGAGAAGGATAAGGGATGTTGGGTTTAGGTGGTGAAGGTGTAAAAGGTGAAGGTGGAATAGGTGTATATGTAGAGGTTGAAGGTTGAGATGGTGAAGGATTTTTTTCGTGGTACTTCTTCCGTGAGAGGTGGAGACGGTAATGGAGAACTAGTACTAGGCGTGGAAGTAGGAGGGATAAATGGAGGTGGAGGAGGTGTAGATGGAGTAACGGGAGGAGGGGTAGAAGGTCCTACTAAAGTTGTTCCACTTCGTGTAGTCATAGCACTCACATTAGCTCTAGGGTTTGTTTCGGTTGTAGAAGGAAGAGCACCTTGGGGGCGAAGGGTTTGAAACATTTGAACGAATTTCCTATCCGTGGACTCTTGCATTTCCTTGATGGTTCTCTCATGATTGGTTAATTTTTGTAGAATCAAGTCCATGTGCAGATTAGGTAAATTGAACCCTTGTTGTTAAAAACCTTGGTTTGGGTATTGGTTATATGGTGGAAAACCTAGAGGATTGAAACCTTAATTTTAAAAGCCTTGATTTTGCATTGGATAATTTCCTTGGTTTCCATTGTAGCCCCTCACATTTTTATTTTGTTGAACATTTGCTCTTGGTGGCCCTTGGTTGTTATAGGTGGGTGGGTGAGGTCTCTGTTGAAAACCGGGTGGAGCCAAATAATTTGTCGAATTGTAAGACAAGTGATTAACATCGACATTAAGCTTGAAATGAACTCTCTCGGTGTTGTTTTAAGCATACACTTCCCCGTGAGATTGATCATAAGCTTTATCACAATTAGCATAAGAGTGTGGCCCACCACAAGTTTCACAAGTAATATTGAGAGCATGGGCATGTTGATTAGAAGGGTTATCTCTTAAAACAAGTTGCTTTACAACTGAAGTAAGTTCCTTAAGATGATTGGTCAACTCACTCTCACTGGCACTAGCCATAGTAGCCCTAACACTCTTGGTTTGGACTTTGGCCTTGTTTTCAATAATTTCCCAAGCGTCATTCATGGTCTTGACGAGAATATTACCCCCCGAAGCACTATTTAGTGAATCTTGGTCACTCAAAGTTAATCCATTATAAAAAGTATTAATTTGATGTACCTTTGTAAAACCGTGTTGTGGACACTTTCTTAAAAGTTCCTTAAAACGATCCCAAGATTCACTAAACGTCTCACCGTACTTTTGTTCAAAATCGATAATGTCATTCTACAAATTGGTAGTACGTGAGGGTGGGAAAAAGTAATTGATAAACTTGGTCTCAAGGTCCGTCCATGTGATAACACTCTGGGGTGGTTCCTTATCAAGCCAAGTCCGGGCTTGTCCCTCGAGGGAGAAAGGAAACAGGAGCAAACGAATTGCCTCTTGTGAGACCCCATTGTATTTAACAGTATTGGATAAGTGTACGAACCTTTTAATGTGATCGTGTGGATCATCATTAGTGCGACCTAAGAATGATGTAGCGGAAACCATTTGGATGAAACCGGTCTTGAGCTCGAAGTTATTTGCATCAATAGCCGTAACCACAATCGCGTATTCATTGCCTTCAACATGTGACTGCAAGAGCTCGATCATAGGACGGTTATCCATTGTGTTAACAACAAGAGGAGGCTCGATGACATCAGCTTGGATGGACTTCCTTTTGCGTGAGTGAGTACGCATACACGTACACAATAAAAGAAAAGCAAAGAAACAGAAAAATAAAGGTTAACGTGCAAAGAACTATTTTTCGTGCAAAATCTTTGAAAAAGAATTGCTTTTTATGATTTTTCAAATGTTTTTGGATTTTTGAAAGTTTTAATTTTTATGGATTTTTGAAAAGTTTTGAAAATTTGTCAAGAAAAATAACGTTCAAAACGGAACGGATCCCAAAATCCAACGCGTCTCTCACAATAAACCGTTAATCTTCACGAAAAGAGCCGGCAGCGGTACCATTTAATAACTGGATTTTACTCAGTTAAAAATTCGTTGAACCAGTCTATTCGAATTGACTACGGTTTAATGTGCGACTCAGTTGTTCTTGGTGGAAAATAAAGAAAAGTGACGTGGTTATCTAATTTAAACTAGAAATAAAATAAAATAAAATAAATGATAAATGTAAATGTAAATGAAAATGTCGTTGTATAAAGGGAAAGTAAAACAAAAATAAACTTGCAAATAATAAACTAAAGATTAAAGAAAGAAAATTAAAGGATGAAAGCTTAAAACTTTAAAACTGAAAATTAAATTAAATAGTAAACTAAAATATACGGAAAAACTAACTATTTCAGATAAAAACTATAAATTCAGATAAATCTAACATTTTCGGAATAATGGAATAAATTCGGAAAAACTGTAATCTTCGGAAAAACAACAAACTTTTGGAAAATGGGGATTCATCGGAATAAACAGGTTCTTCGGAATATCACAACTATTTCGGAAAAATGAAGTATTTTCGGAATAAACTGATTTTTTGTATAAAAAGCAGATTTTCAGAAAAAAAGAAAATCTTCGGAAGAATGGATAATTTTCGGAATAAATAAAATTTCGGAAAAAGGTAAGATTTCAGAGAAATGCTAAATTCTTCGGTATGAATAAAATTTCGGAAAAACGAAATTAAAAGTAGGATTTTCGGAAGAACAGATCTTCGGAAAAGGGGGGCATTTTCGGAATTCTAAAACCCTTTTCCGAAGATTTTAAAGATCAGAAAATTAGATACAGTAATATCAAAAACTTACAAAATAAGCTACGAATAAGCACAAATCAAATAAGCAATCTACCAAAACTTAATCTGAAACTTTTTTAAGAAAAACTAATCGAACCACAAATCAAAAACTTGAAAAACACTAATTAATCTAAAAATTAAAAATCAACTTTCTATAAAATAAACTAAATAAAACACTTAATTAAAAATAAGCAAAATTAAACGATAAGCATCAAACACAATAAGCTATAAAAATCAAACACAGAAAAACCCATAAACAAACGCATCAATCAAACAATAAACATCAAGGTGAAGCAACTACATGATCATCTAAATCAAAATAAGATTAAAAATAAAGAAAGGAAGAATGAGATTGATTAATTGAAAAGCTTGATTAAGATTAAGATTAAGATTAAGATTAAGATTAAGATTTAATACATGATTAATGAAAAAGATTAAAAACATGAAATAAAAGCTAGAGAGAGAAAGTATATTAAGCTACTCCTAAAACATGAAAGAAAATTAATGACTAAAATTTAACTACTACTAACTACTCCCTCCTAATGACATATTAGGGGGTATTAATAGGAGGAGTAAATGTTGATGCTTTCTTCTTTCTTTCTTCTCGTCTCGACTCGATTTAAATTCTTTGTCTTTCTCGACGTTGTATCGGGATTAGTCGATATAAAATGAACTCGTCTTATAATTTTCTTCTTTTATTATACTTGGTTCTTCGACTTCATTAAACTTCCGTCTTTAGACTTCTTCTTCGATAAATCTTCGGAATTGGCCTTGGACTTTCGTTCTTTTTGCACTCTTGATCTTTTGACTTCGTCTTTGTCTTTTTCTTCGATAAAAGCCCGTGAAAGCCCGTGTTTTCTTCCCTTTTCACATTTTGGTCCTAAATCACAACAAAAACACAAACCACGCATAATTCCGAAATTTATGACATCAAATACACGTTTTGGCTAGGTTATTATTATAATTAAGTAGTAAAAGGATAAGTGTTTTCACACTTATTACCTCCCAAAGGGGGAGATTGTTGGAAATACGTTTTTACTTATTTAGAAAGGATCGGTCACTCCAACAATATATTCAAGTATTGTGCTCGTGATCTAATATGTAAACATATAACCCATCATAGCCCACATGTAGGGTGGGCTATATATACACCCTCCTAGCATGTTAGGAGGGGTTGGTCATTTTAGTTCTTTTACATTTCATCAATCACACACATCTTTCTCTCCATTCTCTCCTTTCTCTCTCTAAATCTCCCTCTCTAGCTCTTTCATCTTCTTTTCTTCATTAGATAATCTTAACACATATAAAATCCTAAGAAATAAAGGACCTACACATTTTCCATATCTCATAGTCATAGTATGCTGCTATAGCTATGAGAATCCTAATAGCTCTTAAGTCTGCTACATGAGAAAATGTCTCCTCGTAGTCTACGCCAAAAGTTTTAGTAAAACCTTTAGCTACTAAACGAGCTTTATAGGATTGTATTTTTCCATCCATGTCAGTTTTCTTCTTGTATATCTAATTATGTTTCACTGCTTTAGCATTTAGTGGTGGATCTAAAAGAATCCAACCATCATTAACTTTCATGGACTTCATTTCCTCATCCATCGCAACCATCCACTTACCCTTTTCAGGATCAAGCATGGCGGATTTATAATTAGCAGGTTCTCCAAGATCCCCTAATTCATTATCATCATCCTCTATGTTAAGACACAATTTGCTTGGTGCACGTATAGTCCTTTCAGACCTACGTAGAGGAATTATTTCTAGTGGAACCACTAAACTTTCTGGTTCTACAAGAATTATTTTGCTAGTGTTTTTAGAAGGTAATATATTTATATGAGTCTCTTCAAGATCATAATTTGTAACATCCCCAAATTTATACAACTCAATACAGTGGAAGACTAGTTGGTGTTACGGGATTACTCACATCATAGACAACGCATAAAAATCGCGTCGTTTATTAATAAAGCATTTCCATTCATAAACATCAAAGTTACATAGGCCCCAAGTCATTATATTTCATACAAAGTTTTACAAAGTATTTGAATGGAAAATATTGTTTAAGTGCGGGCCATGAATTCTTGTCGTCTTCCCGAGAATTACCTTCAAGTACCTGAGATAGAACATGTTAAAAGAAAAGGTCAGCGATAACGCCGAGTGAATTCATAGAGTTTAATAAAATCCATCAATATAATATCAGTATAAAATTATTACTGAAAATCATTTTGTACAAATCATTTTAATAGGCCATAAAATAGCCAAAGTCATTTTATACAAATCCTTGTCGAAAATCATAATATAGGCATTTGCCTTAAAAATCATTATACGAGCCAATGTCGTAAAAACACCATACAATACGTTTTGCAACGTTGTATAGATTAAATAAAAACCGTTATATGAGTATGGTTATAAAAACCAAAACACGAACATAATATCAATAGTATGACCCTGTATTGCTAGTCAGGCAATACATCGTAATTCGAAGCGTCTAATAGTATTTCGTTAGTTTTGGATTATTATAAGCTGCATGACATTGTTACCTTACTAAACCAACAACGGGTAGCTAACCCGATACTCAATTTTGCCCATCTAAAGTAGCATGTCGTCACAAAGGTCACGCTATGGAAATCTTCTCATACATAAATTCGCTTACCAATCAATGTGGCACGACGGGGATCAACCGTCAAGGCGCGAACTGGGGTGATCGTCCCCAAATAGTACTATTATATGCACAAGCGTCTACCAACTCCCGGTAGTTCACAATTCATGCTAATGAGACTTTTAGTGACATAACCTAACTTTAATAATCCATTTTATATCATCTATCGGGTCCTTTAATCATTTATCGAGTCATACAATCGGGTCATTCAATCATTCGGGTCCAAATCAATAAACAAACAATCGGGACAAATGGTGTCCTATTTAATAAAAACTAACATGTTATCTCCCTCGCGGGTTTATAAAACATTTATAAAAACATTTAAAAGAGTGCGAGGCTATGAACTCACGTTGATGTGGGAAGGCGGGTTATCGGCAATTCGGATGTATGGTACGTGCTTCAATCACGGAAACCTAGACAAATAATAATCGGTCTTAGACTCATGTCCAATGACTTTATAAAAATGACAATTATGTATACATATGATGATTATATATATGTGATGATCAAGTGGGTTTACATATTCTCGTTTACTCATTTTAGTGTTATATGTCGATAACTTTTATACTAGTTTACTGGTTTTACTTATTTACACGTTTTAAGTCCTATAAGCTTATTATAAGTTCTTTAGCTTGTTTTAATCCTTGTTATACTTATTTTATCATTATGTATACTTTCCATGTTGGGCCCAAATGGGTTAAGCCCAATAAGTTCTTTTTACAAGTTTTTATCTTATTTAGTCCAATTATTAGTCCAATATGCTTAATTAGCTCGTAAATGTCTGTATTTCTTATAGTTCGGGTTTTATCGGTTTTTACTTGTATTAGATACTTATATATCAGTATATGACTTTTATAAACTTTACATTAGACAGGTTTGGTCGTCTAAGTTTTATTTGGCGAAAAACGTTAATTTTACGGCGATAGCCGAAAAAGTCGTAAAAATCAAGTTTATAGTTTTTATTACTTATAAATATTATTTCACCACCATTTATATAATTTATCCATTTAATTAACCTTTTATATATTTATATAAATAAGTTTTATAAGTTAGTGGGTTTTTATTTTACATTTTATACATTAAAATGTGAGTGCTTATATAATAATAATAAACATTAATTCCAAAAATCTGATTTTTATCTTCACTTTCACCAAAACTACTATATCTTGAGTTCTGTATGGAGATAGAAGCTCAAATTTTTATCACATAAACTGCATAACATGTGCTCCATTTAACTCTTCTATAGCTACTGTTGAATCATCCTTTAAGTATTTTCTAAAAATCGTCCAAAACAGTAACCTCAGATTTATACCCTAAACTTGTTTTGATCATATCTCACTCATTACAATGATTCCATTGCATGGCCAACTCTCACATGTGTACAAGACCCATAGCTTACTTTATATTACTTCTACTTCATCATTTTATCAGTCCATGACCTGTTTCTTTACTGTTTTATACAGCCATCACTTTTAAGCAAGATTTTAGCCTTGTTCTTTATAGTTTTTCACCTTTTTAATCATGTTTATCAACACCAAATCGCCACATAACATTTTTATCATCATATAATCATCATATACATATACAATAGGAAATAAAATTCATGTTTACATAATCAAAATAACAAGAAGATGAGGAGGACAATCTTTATACCACCATGATGATGTAGGTTGATCAAAACATGGATTTTGATGGAGAAACTTGTGCATAGCCAAGACCATCTTCAAGACCACCAATCTTCATGATAACCTTGTGGAAAATCATCCCTAATATCCCATGGGAACTCCTCCTTGGATGTTATAACTTGCATCAATCAATAGGGTTTCAAAAGGGCTTCAACATGTATGTAAATAACATGAGATTTTATGGTAGAATCAAGATCAAGTAATGGTGGTTTGAGGTGTGAAATGGGACGGCTCAAAGAGAGTAGAGAGGAAATTTTTGGGTGGTTTGCATGTTGCAAATGAGTTGTTAGTTTGTGTGAATGGTTTTGTGTTGGAAGTGGCTTACAAATGAAGCTTGGTAAGACATGTGTAAACCTTAAGCTACCATTTTGACACATAAAGTGTTGTGGTGGCAATGTTTAAACCGTCCCATATTGGGGGTGGGACAAAACTTGTTTTGTCTCATCCCCAATTATTTACGGGTACTCCTTGATTCTAGTTTCCTCGATTTGCGTGCCCTCGGGTCGTTTTACGAAAAACGTTTTTATAAATTATGAATCAACGTCACAAAACGAATCCAATAAAAATTGTCTCATCAAAAACGGAGTTCAAAAACGTAAATACGTAATCCTAAGGTTTCCGGTTTAGTCGTAAAGGACGTTAAAATAAAATCGTAAGTCCTAATCTCTTCTCGTAAATTTGTGAGTTTATGAACCCATACAAATTTAAAACTCCAAAATAATATTCATGGATAAATTTATTTTCTGAAATGTGGGACTGTCACCAAAGACGGTGTATGTAAACGTAAGCACGTAACGTTGAATCCTCCGGTTTAGACGTAGTCGATGCTACTCCAAGACGTAAATCCAAATTTCTTTCCAAAATAAGTGAGTTCATATTATAACATTAAAATAATGTTTTCAAATAAATATTGAGAATAAAATATCAACCATAAATTGACGGATTGTCACAGCATTTACCCCTAAACAGGATCTTTGTCCTCAAAGATCATCTTACCTTACTACTCACTTCGTATAGAGTTAAAGCCAAGTGGGTATTTCCTCCACATTCGGTCTTTTCTCACAAGTGTAATTCATTACAATACGCGAGTTTCATCAAACATAACTACGGGAATAAGATTAGGCTAAATGTTGACTTACTTTCTCTATCCATGATGTTCACGGGTTTCTGATGAATGCAACTTTTCGCCGATCTAAGCTTTACTACGAACAATCAGATTTTCACTTGATGGATATTCCATCAAGTTCGATATACGAAACATAATTCACGCAGTCTTTGAAGTCCTAGGGTAGATCCAGCTTATATGCCTTTCAAACCATTCTTTTATATCATCTCAATGGTCCCATACAACGGGGACTTATATCCCATGATTTGTCAGATCATGAATTCATTTTTCCAAGGTTAAAAATTTTGGCATAACTTCGCTACCCATCTGGCACTTCAAAATCTACATTTCATATTCACATAACCTCTAGCCCACTTCCGGCAGTCAATAATCGGTTCCTAATTTCACAATCATTTTAGGTCTCGCGGGTCGAATATTTTGAAAGGTTAGGTTCGCCATCATAGGAAACCTTAAATCTAAAAGACATGTCCAACCCACAATGGGTGTATGTCGGGTGTCTTTATCTCAACTCCTGCTTACAAATGCTCTAACATTTAGATCCTAACAAGATTCAATCTCAATCCTAATACGATGATTATCAATGATAATCCTTCCAAAGGAAGACGATTATACGGTTTATTACCAAAGGTCATTCATTCAAACATAAAACAGCACTGATATTACTTTGTATCGTTACTTTACCTCGTCCCTTCGATTTGGGGTGGTACATAGTACTCTCATCAAGGTTCGTTCTCAATGATTTCTGAGCAAATCTCTAGAAATTCGATGCGAAGCGAGGATCTTGATATAGCTGTTCGATACAGGCACACTATGTTTACATGACTCTTTTGCATTTATCATTAACGGGAATGATATTAGCAAATTTGGTCAGTCTATCGACGATGACCCAAATCGAATCAAATTCAGATGATGACCTTTGCAATAGTTAAACGTTTACTAATGTATGAGGCGGTGTCTGCCTTCATAATTGCCATCAGTACAACTTCTTCTGATAATGATACCTTAAATCAGAAATGACAAGAATAGAATACTTATACTTACAAATTCCAACATAACTATATCTCACAATCTTCCACATTCAGGCAACCATAAACGGCCCTTTAAAACATTTAACGCTATCGGCTTCTCAATTCTAATGGTTCACATTAGCCGCGAACCCCTTTTATTATCTATATTATCTTTTTTACAAGTATTGTTTATTTTTATATCGTTCGGTAATTTATTTTGCACCTTCATTAATAAGGAACATGTCCTAGCTGGTTCTTTATCTTTTCTACATAATGCATCGGTATCTATATTCACTTCTCATGATGATATAATTATCATGTCCACAATTCACTCAGATATTCTTTCTATATTATGCGTCAGTAATTATGTTCACTTTCTCCTGATGAAATAAATATCATAACTGTATTTATTCAAAATTCTTTCTTCATATCTTTTATGTTTCAGTTTCGTCTCAACTATCATTTTTATCAGTTTTTCTCAATCCGGCGTCTAAAGCGTCGATAATTATTATATGTAAATTAACAATAATTATTTAATTTTTATGAAACGTAAACGTTAACAGTTTAAATATCTTAGTTCGACCAATTATATAAAATGTTAAAAATAAATTTGGATTTAATCAAATAAGATTTTTGTTGATTTATCGAAATTATTTAATAAGATTCGTAAATGTTCGAAAAACCTTTGTTTATACTTTGGTCAAAGTTTTCTTAGTTTGAAAAGCAAAAATTGTCGTTTTAAGTTTTCAGGTTATGGTATAAATGGTTTTACTCAGTCCTTATTAAGTTATCTTGAGGTATACACAAATATTTACCCCTAAACAGAAGTTTAGTTAAATGGTTTGTGTATAAGGGAATAATCCCTTTAAAAATCCTTTGTTAAAACATTTGTCAAAACATATTTCCATTTCTTTTTGGTAAAATCCAAAGTCTTAAAAGGACTCTTAATTTTTGAAGAGTCTATATGCATACATCTTACCATTATTAATCCAATGGTCATTTTATGTAAAGGATTAAGTTTTAAGTCTTATGTTAAATATTTAAGGTACATGTTTTCATTGTTCGGCCAATTTAGGGCAATCTATGAATAATTATTAACTCATTCTTATTCTTATAAACAAACAAATGATCCTTAATGATCACAAGCATGAATTTATCAAATTACAGCCTACACACGTGATTCACCAATTTTATGAATGCTACATGTGTATTAGTCAATCCAAACGACATCACGTGAAACTCATAATGTTCATTACAAGTACCGGATGTAGTGATTGGAATAAATAATCTTTTTTGCAGATGCGAAGTTGTTGATAACCATGCCGTGGATCAAATCTTTAAAACATACGCTAGAACCTTGTAAATGATCGAACAAATCTTCCATTTCGAGTTATGGATATCGTTTTCCATTGTCAATTTACTCAGTCACAGTAATCTATAAATATAAGGAATGATAACACCATAGCTCTTCATGATGACAGGCTTGGTAGAATAAAATCTTTCTCCGACAACTCTCTCAGTTGTACGGTAATTCCTTAAATTCGGATTGTGTTGACGTACATTGCACAAGCCACAAGTGCAGCACCGGAAATATAATCAATATCAATTTCAACTTGCCTTAGTGGCGAAAGTCTAGGTAATTTATCAACAAATACTTACTAAAGTTTCAGATAACATAAACATCTTTTAATAATTTCATATTATGTTCTTTCTAGATTATAATATCTATGACTAATTCACAACCATTCATGGTAATATTTCAAGTCTTTATACAGGATATGGTCATCCATCAAGAATTATTTAGATCACTTTTGATAATCAACATCTTATCATTTAGGGGAATTCTACCCGAGTTCCCATCAATTAAGACAATGTCTTCATGTCATAATCAATCAATCCATTCTACTGGCACTATCAACTTTTCAGTTTCATTGCCGTCGATAAGATGTGAACTTCTCAAAAGACTTTAATAACTCATAATCCTTCACAAATTCCAGAATATCAGAAGACATAACTACCTTAAAAGAGTAAGGTCAACGCATAATCCATGCGAGAGAATTTCAAATCAGATACAGACGAAAACATTCAACGAATATAAGTATATCCCATGTTTTCATAATTTGAGTACGCAATTGAAAGCTCCTCGGATCGTTACCCAGGTCATTCAAATGAAATCAAGTCAAAAGAAATGATAGGAACGTCGATACATCCAGTCGGGTATCAACACTCGGTAATCAAATACTTTTCCTAAGAATCTCACTACGGGAGAATTTGTCCAGAAAGAATTGTCAATTGTCAAGTAAGACAATTTCCACAGATGAGTAAATTCGACTCAGAAGAATAGAGGCTACAGGCACATATGTAGGTGTCCCTAACACTATGTCCCTATTTTTCACTTCTTACAGATCTCATAAATTTTAATCTTTCACAATCTTCAAAGAAATTTAGTGTTTATTAATCAGTTTTATGGTGACTACTAATCAGCCTTGCATGGTCCATTCTAAATTGTATGTAGGCGCGCAACTATATACAATTTCAAGATTAACGATGCAACACTCAGTTCGTCAAAATTTGATCATCCATGTTTATAGTAAAATCATTTTCATGCTTAATTCTTAGATAAGAATCAAGAATAAATTTACAAAGATTTTCTTTATTATGAAAACAATTAAGTTTTCCAAAGTGTTTTATAAACAACTTCATTTCGATAACGATCACTTACAAATTTCACTTTAAATAATCCTTTAGTGATGAAAATTCAACTTTTCTCAATGGATACTGTTTTATCTTATAAAAACAATGAGTGATCTGCAAAAGAGTGATGAAGAGTTATTTACCAAGAACTTAACTACAATATGATAGGAAATGAGCTTTAGCCAAATAATCATGAGGTTCATGACTTCGGTGGCACTCAGGAATACAAAGAGAATAATCCACAACGTAACTCAAATCAAGATGAGTACTTGTTCAATGGTTGCATCACTAATGCGAGCATTAGGATGAAGCAATAAAAGATAGATAACATCGATACATGTAGAATTTAGTAATCAAAGGTAGTCTTTTCATTAATCATAAACAAGTCAAAATTGTACCGTAACACATTACATGTCGCTATGTCATACAATTCTCAAAACTCATCCTACCAACTGATATCTCAGTTAAGTTAAGGATTTTTAAAAGATACCACAATGAATACTAATCTACAAGAGTCATTAGGTGTCCTGCCTGTCCCGGAAGATCCATCGGTCCCAATTCAGAAGAAGATTTCTTCAATTTATTTCTTGGACACTGGGCATCCTCATTATTGGACAATGGCCTAGGAACAACACTTAACATGAATCCGCAATCAATTAAACCCTATAATTCAATCACAGGACTTAACGACTTCCTCTTAACAATCTCATATTCCATACGGGTTAAATTTTACTTTATTCAAGTTTTAACCAATTCTATACTCAATTCGATATCCTACTTCATTCTCCAATACTTTCAATCTTTATTCATAAACCTTAAAAGGGCAATAAAAGCTCGATATGAATCAACACTTAATTCCAATCCTATAGCTCTTACAACAACAATTATCAAATGAGTCACTAATATGAAATGACTCGCACATTCAATTAGACTTCTCGGAAAGGTATTAGTGGCATGAGGCTTTTGGGTAATGGTTCCAATAACAGCCTCAAGTGCAACATTCACCCTTTCGATTTCAATTTAAGAATCGGATGACAACGAATCAGATGACATCTTTCTAGGTGGTAACATTTTGTCAAACTCCACTCTATAAGGTAAGATCGTCATGACATCGATATCAGATTTAATCTCGCCAATTCTTTTTCAATATCGCAATCAACTAATATCTACATTTCTACGAATATCAACCATTTGTTGGGATAATAAATATCCACAACTTGGTTTAGATCTAGGATAGCTAGAATTCCTACGAGAATAGCTTCGATTAATTTACTAGGGTATTTAGGGTTTCTTGTGACAATCTACGTCGTATAAATACCTCGTATAAATATCGAAATAATCATCAAACAATCATGTAATAAAATTACATCATATATATATAATCCAAGTTATATATATATTAAAATAACACTTCTCAGTCTTGGCCTTGTCGGTAACTCGGGAATTCTTCGACACCGTTATAGTTAAAAGATTTTTAGACATTTTTAGAAAAATGATTATAGTTAAAAGATTTTGAAATGTTTTATTCAAAACCTTGGTTTTTAAAATCTTTCGTTCTCTATAACGAGAGTTCTGGTACCAAACTGTAACACCCCCAAATTTATACAACTCAATACAACGGAAGACTAGTTGGTGTTACGGGATAGCACATTACTCACATCATAGACAACGCATAAAAATCGCGTCGTTTATTAATAAAGCATTTCCATTCATAAACATCAAAGTTACATAGGTCCCAAGTCATTATATTTCATACAAAGTTTTACAAAGTATTTGAATGGAAAATATTGTTTAAGTGTGGGCCATGAATTCTTGTCGTCTTCCCGAGAATTACCTTCAAGTACCTGAGATAGAACATGTTAAAAGAAAAGGTCAGCGATAACGCCGAGTGAATTCATAGAGTTTAATAAAATCCATCAATATAATATCAGCATAAAATTATTACTGAAAATCATTTTGTACAAATCATTTTAATAGGCCATTAATACATGTGATTTTGACACCCCGTAAGAAAATTAAGATTCGTTGTGTTGGTCTAATCGAATTGATCTAGGTTTTCTATGTGACTCAGTTTTATTTTGGTGGAAACAAATAATTTTGGTTGTTTTTTAAATTTAAATGTGCAAAGACTTAAAAGTAAATGTCGTTAAAGTAAAGGGCAAGTATAAAAATCTAAATCTAATTAAAATAATGGTGCAAGTATTTAAAAACGTGACGGAAAGTAAATTAAGTAAATGACAAAATTAAAGCGTGACGGAAATTAAATTTAGACAAGTATTAAAATGATAACGTAAAAATAAAACAAGACAAAGTGCTAAAGATAACTCCCAATCGGAATATATTCCGATCAACCACGATCGGAATATAGACTTACCCTTGATCGGAATATGAATAACCAACACCTGATCGGAATGTAAATTAGAGTACCCAATCGGAATGCTGTCACCTAGTCAGATCGGAATACCAAAGTTACCTTGATCGGAATGTTGGGTCGGAACAACCAATCGGAATGTGTAGAAGATCTTTGATCGGAAAGCTGTCACCAAACACCAATCGGAATCCACTAGCCTCCCCAATCGGAATATCACTAACCCACGATCGGAATGACTTCCTTTGCACACGATCGGAATGTATCGAACCACTCCAATCGGAATACAGAAAGGAATTTCAAAACCCTTTTCAGATCGGAACCGATCGGAATGTATAACCTCCTTCCGATTGTCACGGTCGGAATACGGAGACTTGGATGGAAATTAAGCTAAGTAAATAAGCTATTGTTCTAATAAGCACTAGACTAAATCCTTAAGGTAAATCGTGTAAAAATAAGCTATAAAACTGAAAGTTAACAACTTTTAAAATATGAAAAAGATAAACTTTAAGAAAAACAACTTTTATATAAAACTAACTTTTAGAAAAACTACATAAACTTGAAAATAAATCAAATAAGCTATGAAAATAAGAAGTTTAAAACAATCAAAAGCATAAAAATCAAATCTTTAACAAATCAACGAATTAAAAACGTGTAAATTAAAGAAAGGTGGAAGAAGATTAAGATCAACAAGATAAAGTAAAGGTGCAAGAAATTAAAGAAACACTTACTTGAAAATTAAAGGTAATTAAAAGTGCAAGACAAGTAATTAAATGTGCAAGTAATTAAATGTGCATAAAATAAAGATGGAAGAACTAATTGTCACGATTAGTCAACAAAACTAAATGAAATGAAAATGAGGGTTTATATAGGTGATTAGGGAGTGGTTAGGGGAAGCTTCCTCTCTCCTTCCTTTCTTGTTAATTGCACCATCAAGTCCTTCCTTCTTAATCTTTTTGTTAATCTTGGAATGTGATGACTTTTGGCTCGGGATTTCTTTGGACTCGTCTTTTAATTCTTCGATAAATAAGACTTGAGTTCCTCGGCTTTAAGTAAACTTTCGTCTTTTGACTTTTTCTTCGATAAATCTTCAGAATTGGTCTTGGACTTCCGTTCTTTATCCACTTTTGACTTCTTGACTTCGTCTTTCATCCTTTTCTTCAATAAAAGTCCGTAAATGCCCGTGAATTCTCGTGTTTTCTCCACTTTTCACCTTTTCGTCCTAAATCACAACAAAAACACAAACCACGCATAATTCCGACATAAAAGACATAAAATACACGTTTTGGTCCGGTTATTTTTGTAATTAAGTGGTAGAAAAGATGGGTGTTTACACACCTATCAAATCCCCTACACTTGACCATTACAATGTCCTCATGCAAAGTTACAAAGCATGTTTACACTTTTCATCATAATCAATCCACATTGGCCTTTATTAAAGAGATAGAAAATTATAAAAATGCAAAACAAAGAAATTAAAAGCATACCTTGGGTTTTGAAAATGTCATGAATAATCATCATCCTCAACTTTTCACTTTCTCCAAACCAAGCTTAAAAACGAGATCATTGTTATTATAAGTTAGTAGACTAACACGAACTCATGTGGGCCAATTATTTACTTAGACTCCCTTATTCCTATGGGTATCTCTTATATTTTATTATTTGTCTTAAATGATCACGGGGATGCATTGTTTGACTTATTTCGATAGTTATTTAGTCTGAAAATAAAGTGCACGATTTAATCAATAGTTAGCTAAAGGACCAAATCTTTTAAAACTGCTTCTCGGGATATCAGAAAGTTCATATCTTGGCATAACTTGGTTCGCGATTTGAGACCTTTCTCGGGCCGATATTTGGCAGCGACTTCATACTTCAAAGTTCATACTTCAAATCTTTGAGAGACGTTCATGAAATAATGGTCTTCTCTTCATAAATGGAATTTCTTCACTTGGAATTTTTGAGAGATTCTTCATATATGGACCACGACTTCTTCATTTTTCTCCAATCTTTATTTTGGATTTTGATATACAACGATCCGCCTCCTTTATTGACTTGGATCTATTTATCCTCATACCTTGTTAGGGTCTTTTCGGATACACTTCTCCATGACTTTTGGGGAGTTTTGCTTTACGTCGTGTGTCTCGATCCTTCATATTGATTTTCGATAAATGATTCTTCACATCACTTTTGGATCTTTAGCAACAAAATATAGCCCTCATGCCTTGTTAGGGCCTTTTCGGACTCGCCAATCTTCGCGCCCCGCTTCATAAGTTATGCCTTGGCTATGAACTCTCGTCATTACCGAGCAACTTTTAAACGATCTGGGGCTAGAAGCTAAGTAACTTTTCAAATCGTACAACCTTATTTATTAGCCGATAAATTTATTAGCAAGCGATGGGAGAATAGGCTTATAATTAACTCACATAAATTCACGAAAGAATTCCGAACTTATAATTGGCTCTATCATCTCTCGTTCTCCACAGTTTAAAATCTCAAGTAATGAGACTCGTGGATACTTAGCCTATTAAATCAAAGTTTTGGGTTTTCGAGTCGCCTATAGGATCTTGCAGATTCTTAGACTTTTTCAAGTTTTAGAAATCGCATTTTAAAGTTCCCTTGATAAACGACTCTCTAGGATCAATTATAGGAACTTGCGAAAAGTTCTTGTTCTTAACCCGTGAGAGTTAAGACTTTCGCGTTTTATAGCTCCCTATATAATAGCCTAGCAAAACTTGACTTAAACACGTTAAGGATACTAGCTAGAGTAACTTATGCAAGTAGACTCGCGTTGAGTCAAAAGATTCACAACGTTTGAAAATTAAAACCACTTATTAAACATTTATTCTAGCAAAGAAAGAAAATAACTATACAAAGGGAGAAACTAATAGGCCAAAATAGATCAAAAATTTTGAAAAATGTCGAAAAATTGATTTTCCGGTTAAAATGAGGACAAATACAAGGAAAAGACCACTTAACTTCGATAGAAGTCCCCCCTACACTTAAGATAAACATTGTCCTCAATGTTTAAGCATGTGGGAGTAAACTCCCCTACACTTAGGACATTGTGCACGTTGTTTACTCTTGCTAAGGAAAAGACAACTAAAGGGATTCCTATTTTAATATTGAGAAAATATAAAATTGTGAATTGAAAAGAGTTTAGGATAGAACCGGGATGAAGTAGAACACGGAATCACGGGTCGTCAAGAATCATCAAGAGTGGATCATTGAAGCTCGAATCCCTGATTAAGAAGTAAGGAGAGGAAATAGCAAACCAAAGGGTCCCCCCTACACTTATGGTAAAGAAAGCGAAAAGATAGATGCATGGGTTGCCTCCCAAGAAGCGCTTGGTTTTTGTTTACCGAGTCGTGAGCCTGACTCGACCTTGATTATCAACGGAAGAAGCATGAAACATATCCACCAGGGTCAAAGACATAGTTTTCATCCATCAATAAGCACGAGCTTAAGGCGAACAAGACAAGCCAAAAGAGAAATGGCAAGGTTCCTTTAAGCAGCGATGGAGCACGGTGGAAGCAAAGTTGAAGTGGAGCACGCATGTCTTCAAAATTTCCAAAGATATTTCCTTTTATTTCATCAGGTGGATACTGAGATGGCTTAAAGACTTCAATACCGGGGTCGAACACCTTTTCCTTTAGGGGAAAATAGCACTCAGGCTCAGCCGAGTGTGAAGAAGATCCGCAAAGAAGCACAACCTCGTCCTCAGAAGTGGGACAAAGAGGTGTTAAATCATACGTGCAACAAATTTTGGTGTCAACCGGTTTCTTCTCCTTCGACAAAATGCTCTTCAAATCCAAAGTAGGATCAAGGCGATAATCGTCAAAGTCAAAAGGAGGAGCATCACTCTCATGAGGGAAGTATGTGTTGAGAAATTCAGAGAAATCTTCCTCAAATGAATAATCGTCCAAAGTAGGATCGAGTGATGACGGAGGATCTTCATCATGTGAAGAATCGCTCGAGAGAGTATCAGCCTCATCAAAATCATCGAAAGTGGGCAGCTCGGGATACTCAGAAGTACAATCAAAATCATCCGAATCTGAGCTAGAATCATCATCATCATAAGCATCAAAGACCGGTGAAGAATCATAAATGGGAGAAGCGTCCAAAGTAGGGAGAGAATCATCCACATCATCATGAAAAAGTGGATTATCGATGCAAGAGTCGAATAGAGGATTTTCGTAGACGGTAAAGTCATCTAGCACATTAATCATATTCACTGATTCTCGGCCTCCAAAAGTTAAACTAGTAAGCTTCCCCATTTTGAAAACTTTTGCATCATCCCCGACTCGTAAGATTAACTCACCTTCGGCAACATCCACTAAAGCTCGTCCGGTTCTCAAGAATGGCCGACCAAGTATTAAAGGAATACGAGGGTCCATTTCATAATCAACTACGACAAAATCGACCGGAAAAGTAAATGTGCCAACTTTAATGAACACGTCTTCGGCTATACCAACAGGGTAAGCGAGAGTGCGATTTGCAAGTTCAAGAGTCATCTTTGTTGGAGTGAGGTCGGGCAATGATAGTGTTTTCCAAACACTCAAAGGCATCAAATTAATACTAGCCCCGAGATCAGCAAGGGCAGTAAATTCTTCAGTTTTGTTGAACACGCAAGGCAACACAAAACGACCGGGATCTCCAAGTTTTTCCGGAAGTTCTTTAAGAATAACTGCAGAGCAGTTTTCATTTAAGCGTGTGTTGGCGAGTTCAATCAGCTTCTCCTTCTTGTTAAGCAATTCCTTAAATGCTTTAACAAATTTGGGCATGTGGACAAGTGCCTCAAGAAAGCTAATGTTGAAATTCATTTGAGAAATCATCTTGATATAGCTAGTCACTTGAGCGTCCTCCTTGTTTAGCATTTTGTTCTTGCCCAAGCGAGAAGGATAAGGGATATTAGGTTTGGGTGGTGAGGGTGTAGGTGTGGGTAAAGGTTGAGATGTTGAAGGGTCATTGGCGGGAACTTCATCACGTCGAGGCGGAGACGGTAATGGTACACTAATACTAGGTGTAGGAGGAGTAGGGATACATGGTGGTGGAGGAGGTGTAGATGATGGTGGTGGGATTGGTGGTCCTACGATGGTGACTCCACTACGAGTAGTAATAGCACTCACATTGGCTCGCGGGTTAGTGACGGTGTTTGAAGGTAGAGAACTTGAAGAAGAGGGTTGAGCGGCTGGCAAGAAACTAGCAAGCATATTCTTCAAATCATTGGTTTGATTGCTGAAGGAGGATTGAATATCGTTTCGAAGCTCGGATCTTATCTCATTTCCTTGCTTTGTGATATCTCCTTTAAGATTGATAATTTGGCTCTGCAAGTTCTTGATTTGCTCTCCTTGGGTTCTCATGATGGCCTCAACATCCGGATTACTGGGTGGGTTTTGTTGGGTGGGTGGGTGATAAGGATTAGAAGCTCTTGGTGGGATTTGGTTGCTTCTAGTGTAGTTGTTTGCGGGGTTTTGGTTTTGAGGAGAAAAACCGGGTGAAAGGTAGTTGTTGGAACGGTAGCTCAGCAGATTTCTATCCCCTTGAGGTCGAGCTTGGTAATTTTCTGGTGAATAATTACCATAAGCTGCATACACATTTTCCGGATTTCCTTGTGTTGAAGGACAATCGGTGTATGAGTGAGGACCGCCACATGTTTCACAAAGATTAGCAACCGCTTTAACTTGTTGTTGTTGTTGATTGGAAGCGAGAAGCGTAATACTTTTGCTCATTTCAGTCATCATGCGGGTGAGTTCGGTCATCTCAGGGTTTGCTGAGGTTGAGGAAACATTGACTCTCGGGTTGTTCCTGGAAGAAGCAGAGGAATCCCAGTTCTTGTGGTGAGTAGTCATGTTTTCAATTAACTCTCTACACTCCTCGGGTCTCCTTTTCATGAATGTGCCACCGGCGGCTGCATTGATCGTATCACGATCTCGAAAAGTCAATCCATTGTAGAAAGTATCGATCAAGGTGACCGGAAGCATGTTGTGGTTTGGACAACGGTCGATCAAGACATTATATCTCTCCCAAGCGTCAAAAAGAGATTCATCAGGGTCTTGCATGAAACCGCTGATCTGATTGCGAAGGCTTGTGACCATGGATGGTGGAAAATAGCGCGATAAAAAGCGTTGAGTCATGTCATCCCAAGTGTGAATAGAATTCTTCGGGAGACGATCAAACCATTTCTCGGCATGATGTAATAGAGTATGTGGAAAGAGTTGTAGGCGAAGTTCATCCATTGTGGCACCAGCCAACTTCATGCTCTGGGTGATAGTAATGAACTTGTCGAGGTGTTTGTTGGCATCATCATCAGGCAATCCTCTAAATGGGTTTGTTTGCACTTGCTGAATCATGTGGTGCTTCAACGAAAACTCAGGAGCGTTGATTTGCATCGGCGCAATCGGTCCTCCTCGTCCAAACATTGTTGGTTGACAAAGTTCCTCCATGGTACGAAGATCGGGCTGTGGAAGAGCATTGTTGTTATTATTATTATTCAGGTTCGGTGGAATGTTGTTGTTAACACCTGCCATATCTAAATCTTCTTGAGGCTCGGGCTCTTGATAATTAGAAGATCTAGTACGCATACACCTGAAAATGCAAAAGAAAACAAAACCAAAAACAAAGACAATATATATACACAAGAAAGATAAAATCTTTTTGGATTTTTGAAATTTTTAATTTTTATGGTTTTTTATCAATTTTATGCAAGAAAAATAACGTTCACAAGTGAACGGATCCCAAAAAGCAACGTGTCTCTCACAGAAAACTATTGATCTTAACGAAAAGAGCCGGCAGCGGCGCCATTTAATACTAGGCTTTTACCTAGTAAGAAAGATTCGTTTAATGTGTGTCTAATCGAATTGATCTAGGTTTTCTATGTGACTCAGTTTTATTTTGGTGGAAACAAATAATTTTGGTTGTTTTTTAAATTTAAATGTGCAAAGACTTAAAAGTAAATGTCGTTAAAGTAAAGGGCAAGTATAAAAATCTAAATCTAATTAAAATAATGGTGCAAGTATTTAAAAACGTGACGGAAAGTAAATTAAGTAAACGACAAAATTAAAGCGTGACGAAAATTAAATTTAGACAAGTATTAAAATGATAACGTAAAAATAAAACAAGACAAAGTGCTAAAGATAACTCCCAATCGGAATATATTCCGATCAACCACGATCGGAATATAGACTTACCCTTGATCGGAATATGAATAACCAACACCTGATCGGAATGTAAATTAGAGTACCCAATCGGAATGCTGTCACCTAGTCAGATCGGAATACCAAAGTTACCTTGATCGGAATGTTGGGTCGGAACAACCAATCGGAATGTGTAGAAGATCTTTGATCGGAAAGCTGTCACCAAACACCAATCGGAATCCACTAGCCTCCCCAATCGGAATATCACTAACCCACGATCGGAATGACTTCCTTTGCACACGATCGGAATGTATCGAACCACTCCAATCGGAATACAGAAAGGAATTTCAAAACCCTTTTCAGATCGGAACCAATCGGAATGTATAACCTCCTTCCGATTGTCACGGTCGGAATACGGAGACTTGGATGGAAATTAAGCTAAGTAAATAAGCTATTGTTCTAATAAGCACTAGACTAAATCCTTAAGGTAAATCGTGTAAAAATAAGCTATAAAACTGAAAGTTAACAACTTTTAAAATATGAAAAAGATAAACTTTAAGAAAAACAACTTTTATATAAAACTAACTTTTAGAAAAACTACATAAACTTGAAAATAAATCAAATAAGCTATGAAAATAAGAAGTTTAAAACAATCAAAAGCATAAAAATCAAATCTTTAACAAATCAACGAATTAAAAACGTGTAAATTAAAGAAAGGTGGAAGAAGATTAAGATCAACAAGATAAAGTAAAGGTGCAAGAAATTAAAGAAACACTTACTTGAAAATTAAAGGTAATTAAAAGTGCAAGACAAGTAATTAAATGTGCAAGTAATTAAATGTGCATAAAATAAAGATGGAAGAACTAATTGTCACGATTAGTCAACAAAACTAAATGAAATGAAAATGAGGGTTTATATAGGTGATTAGGGAGTGGTTAGGGGAAGCTTCCTCTCTCCTTCCTTTCTTGTTAATTGCACCATCAAGTCCTTCCTTCTTAATCTTTTTGTTAATCTTGGAATGTGATGACTTTTGGCTCGGGATTTCTTTGGACTCGTCTTTTAATTCTTCGATAAATAAGACTTGAGTTCCTCGGCTTTAAGTAAACTTTCGTCTTTTGACTTTTTCTTCGATAAATCTTCAGAATTGGTCTTGGACTTCCGTTCTTTATCCACTTTTGACTTCTTGACTTCGTCTTTCATCCTTTTCTTCAATAAAAGTCCGTAAATGCCCGTGAATTCTCGTGTTTTCTCCACTTTTCACCTTTTCGTCCTAAATCACAACAAAAACACAAACCACGCATAATTCCGACATAAAAGACATAAAATACACGTTTTGGTCCGGTTATTTTTGTAATTAAGTGGTAGAAAAGATGGGTGTTTACACACCTATCAGCCATAAAATAGCCAAAGTCATTTTATACAAATCCTTGTCGAAAATCATAATATAGGCATTTGCCTTAAAAATCATTATACGAGCCAATGTGGTAAAAAACACCATACAATACGTTTTGCAACGTTGTATAGATTAAATAAAAACCATTATATGAGTATGGTTATAAAAACCAAAACACGAACATAATATCAATAGTATGACCCATTTATTTCTAGTCAGGCAATACATCGTAATTCGAAGCGTCTAATAGTATTTCGTTAGTTTTGGATTATTATAAGCCGCATGACATTGTTACCTTACTAAACCAACAACGGGTAGCTAACCCGATACTCAATTTTGCCCATCTAAAGTAGCGTGTCGTCACAAAGGTCACGCTATGGAAATCTTCTCATACATAAATTCGCTTACCAATCAATGTGGCACGACGGGTATCAACCGTCAAGGCGCGAACTGGGGTGATCGTCCCCAAATAGTACTATTATATGCACAAGCGTCTACCAACTCCCGGTAGTTCACAATTCATGCTAATGGGACTTTTAGTGACATAACCTAACTTTAATAATCCATTTTATATCATCTATCGGGTCCTTTAATCATTTATCGGGTCATACAATCGGGTCATTCAATCATTCGGGTCCAAATTAATAAACAAACAATCGGGACAAATGGTGTCCTATTTAATAAAAACTAACATGTTATCTCCATCGCGGGTTTATAAAACATTTATAAAAACATTTAAAAGAGTGCGAGGCTATGAACTCACGTTGATGTGGGAAGGCGGGTTATCGGCAATTCGGATGTATGGTACGTGCTTCAATCACGGAAACCTAGACAAATAATAATCGGTCTTAGACTCATGTCCAATGACTTTATAAAAATAACAATTATGTATACATATGATGATTATATATATGTGATGATCAAGTGGGTTTACATATTCTCGTTTACTCATTTTAGTGTTATATGTCGATAACTTTTATACTAGTTTACTGGTTTTACTTATTTACACGTTTTAAGTCCTATAAGCTTATTATAAGTTCTTTAGCTTGTTTTAATCCTTGTTATACTTATTTTATCAGTATGTATACTTTCCATGTTGGGCCCAAATGGGTTAAGCCCAATAAGTTCTTTTTACAAGTTTTTATCTTATTTAGTCCAATTATTAGTCCAATATGCTTAATTAGCTCGTAAATGTCCGTATTTCTTATAGTTCGGGTTTTATCGGTTTTTACTTGTATTATATACTTATATATCAGTATATTACTTTTATAAACTTTACATTAGACGGGTTTGGTCGTCTAAGTTTTATTTGGCAAAAAACGTTAATTTTATGGCGATAGCCGAAAAAGTCGTAAAAATCAAGTTTATAGTTTTTATTACTTATAAATATTATTTCACCACCATTTATATAATTTATCCATTTAATTAACCTTTTATATATTTATATAAATAAGTTTTATAAGTTAGTGGGTTTTTATTTTATATTTTATACATTAAAATGTGAGTGCTTATATTAATAATAATAAACATTAATTCCAAAAATCTGATTTTTATCTTCACTCTCACCAAAACTGCCATATCTTGAGTTCTGTATGGAGATAGAAGCTCAAATTTTTATCACATAAACTACATAACATGTGCTCCATTTAACTCTTCTATAGCTACTGTTGAATCATCCTTTAAGTATTTTCTAAAAATCGTCCAAAACAGTAACCTCAGATTTATACCTAAACTTGTTTTGATCATATCTCACTCATTACAATGTTTCCATTGCATGGCCAACTCTCACATGTGTACAAGACCCATAGCTTACTGTATATTACTTCTACTTCATCATTTTATCAGTCCATGACCTGTTTCTTTACTGTTTTATACAGCCATCACTTTTAAGCAAGATTTTAGCCTTGTTCTTTATAGTTTTTCACCTTTTTAATCATGTTTATCAACACCAAATCCCTACATAACATTTTTATCATCATATAATAATCATATACATATACAATAGGAAATAAAATACATGTTTAAATAATCAAAATAACAAGAAGATGAGGAGGACAATCTTTATACCACCATGATGATGTAGGTTGATCAAAACATGGATTTTGATGGAGAAACTTGTGCATAGCCAAGACCATCTTCAAGACCACCAATCTTCATGATAACCTTGTGGAAAATCAGCCCTAATACCCCATGGGAACTCCTCCTTGGATGTTTTAACTTGCATCAATCAATAGGGTTTCAAAAGGGCTTCAACATGTATGTAAACAACATGAGATTTTATGGTAGAATCAAGATCAAGTGATGGTGGTTTGAGGTGTGAAATGGGACGGCTCAAAGAGAGTAGAGAGGAAATTTTTGGGTGGTTTGCATGTTGCAAATGAGTTGTTACGTTTGTGTGAATGGTTTTGTGTTGGAAGTGGATTACAAATGAAGCTTGGTAAGACATGTGTAAACCTTAAGCTACCATTTTGACACATAAAGTGTTGTGGTGGCAATGTTTAAAACCGTCCCATATTGGGGGGTGGGGCAAAACTTGTTTTGTCTCATCCCCATTTATTTACGGGTACTCCTCGATTCTAGTTTCCTCGATTTGCGTGCCCTCGGGTCGTTTTACGAAAAACGTTTTTATAAATTATGAATCAACGTCACAAAACGAATCCAATAAAAAATTGTCTCATCAAAAACGAAGTTCAAAAACGTAAATACGTAATCCTAAGGTTTCCGGTTTAGTCGTAAAGGACGTTAAAATAAAATCGTAAGTCCTAATCTCTTCTCGTAAATTTGTGAGTTTATGAACCCATACAAATTTAAAACTCCAAAATAATATTCACGGATAAATTTATTTTCTGAAATGTGGGACTGTCACCAAAGACGGTGTATGTAAACGTAAGCACGTAACGTTGAATCCTCCGGTTTAGACGTAGTCGATGCTACTCCAAGACGTAAATCCAAATTTCTTCCCAAAATAAGTGAGTTCATATTATAACATTAAAATAATGTTTTCAAATAAATATTGAGAATAAAATATCAACCATAAATTGACGGATTATCACAGCATTTACCCCTAAACAGGATCTTTGTCCTCAAAGATCATCTTACCTTACTACTCCGCTTCGTATAGAGTTAAAGCCATGTGGGTATTTCCTCCACATTCGGTCTTTTCTCACAAGTTTAATTCATTACAATACGCGAGTTTCATCAAACATAACTACGGGAATAAGATCAGGCTAAATGTTGACTTACTTTCTCTATCCATGATGTTCACGGGGTTTCTGATGAATGCAACTTTTCGCCGATCTAAGCTTTACTACGAACAATCAGATTTTCACTTGATGGATATTCCATCAAGATACGAAACATAATTCACGCAGTCTTTGAAGTCCTAGGGTAGATCCAGCTTATATGCCTTTCAAATCAATCTTTTATATCATCTCAATGGTCCCATACAATGGGGACTTATATCCCATGATTTGTCAGATCATGAATTCATTTTTCCAAGGTTAAATATTTTGGCATAACTTCGCTACCCATCTGGCACTTCAAAATCTACATTTCATATTCACATAACCTCTTGCCCACTTCCGGCAGTCAATAATCAGTTCCTAATTTCACAATCATTTTAGGTCTCGTGGGTCGAATATTTTGAAAGGTTAGGTTCGCCATCATAGGAAACCTTAAACCTAAAAGACATGTCCAACCCACAATGGGTGTATGTCGGGTGTCTTTATCTCAACTCCTGCTTACAGATGCTCTAACATTTAGATCCTAACAAGATTCAATCTCAATCCTAATACGATGATTATCAATGATAATCCTTCCAAAGGAAGACGATTATACGGTTTATTACCAAAGGTCATTCATTCAAACATAAAACAGCACTGATATTACTTTGTATCGTTACTTTACCTCGTCCCTTCGATTTGGGGTGGTACATAGTACTCTCATCAAGGTTCGTTCTCAATGATTTCTGAGCAAATCTCTAGAAATTCGATGCGAAGCTAGGATCTTGATATAGATGTTCGATACAGGCACACTATGTTTACATGACTCTTTTGCATTTATCATTAACGGGAATGATATTAGCTGATTTGGTCAGTCTGTCGACGATGACCCAAATCGAATCAAATTCAGATGATGACCTTTGCAATAGTTAAACGTTTACTAATGTATGAGGCGGTGTCTGCCTTCATAATTGCCATCAGTACAACTTCTTCTGATAATTATACCTTAAATCAGAAATGACAAGAATAGAATACTTATACTTACAAATTCCAACATAACTATATCTCACAATCTTCCACATTCAGGCAACCATAAACGGCCCTTTAAAACATTTAACGCTATCGGCTTCTCAATTCTAATGGTTCACATTAGCCGCGAACCCCTTTTATTATCTATATTATCCTTTTTACAAGTATTGTTTATTTTTATATCGTTCGGTAATTTATTTTGCACCTTCATTAATAAGGAACATGTCCTAGCTGGTTCTTTATCTTTTCTACATAATGCATCGGTATCTATATTCACTTCTCATGATGATATAATGATCATGTCCACAATTCACTCAGATATTCTTTCTATATTATGCGTCAGTAATTATGTTCACTTTCTCCTGATGAAATAAATATCATAACTGTATTTATTCAAAATTCTTTCTTCATATCTTTTATGTTTCAGTTTCGTCTCAACTATCATTTTTATCAGTTTTTCTCAATCCGACGTCTAAAGCGTCGATAATTATTATATGTAAATTAACAATAATTATTTAATTTTTATGAAACGTAAACGTTAACAGTTTAAATTTCTTAGTTCGACCAATTATATAAAATGTTCAAAATAAATTTGGATTTAATTAACAAGATTTTTGTTGATTTATCGAAATTATTTAATAAGATTCGTAAATGTTCGAAAAACCTCTGTTTATACTTTGGTCAAAGTTTTCTTAGTTTGAAAAGCAAAAATTGTCGTTTTAAGTTTTCAGGTTATGGTATAAATGGTTTTACTCAGTCCTTATTAAGTTATCTTGAGGTATACACAAACATTTACCCCTAAACAGAAGTTTAGTTAAATGGTTTGTGTATAAGGGAATAATCCCTTTAAAAATCCTTTGTTAAAACATTTGTCAAAACATATTTCCATTTCTTTTTGGTAAAATCCAAAGTCTTAAAAGGGCTCTTAATTTTTGAAGAGTCTATATGCATACATCTTACCATTATTAATCCAATGGTCATTTTATGTAAAGGATTAAGTTTTAAGTCTTATGTTAAATATTTAAGGTACATGTTTTCATTGTTCAGCCAATTCAGGGCAATCTATGAATAATTATTAACTCATTCTTATTCTTATAAACAAACAAATGATCCTTAATGATCACAAGCATGAATTTATCAAATTACAACCTACACACGTGATTCACCAATTTTATGAATGCTACATGTGTATTAGTCAATTCAAAAGACATCACGTGAAACTCATAATGTTCATTACAAGTACCGGATGTAGTGATTGGAATAGATAATCTTTTTCGCAGATGCGAAGTTGATGATAACCATGTCGTGGATCAAATCTTTAAAACATACGCTAGAACCTTGTAAATGATCGAACAAATCTTCCATTTCGAGTTATGGATATCGTTTTCCATTGTCAATTTACTCAGTCACAGTAATCTATAAATATAAGGAATGATAACACCATAGCTCTTCATGATGACAGGCTTGGTAGAATAAAATCTTTCTCCGACAACTCTCTCAGTTGTACGGTAATTCCTTAAATTCGGATGGTGTTGACGTACAGTGCACAAGCCACAAGTGCAGCACCGGAAATATAATCAATATCAATTTTGTTGGAAATACGTTTTACGTATTTATGAAGGATCGGTCGCTCCAACGATATATTAATGTATTAGGCTCGTGATCCAAGTATAGCCCATATAACCCACATGTAGGGTGGGCTATATATATATCCCCTCCTAGCATGTTAGGAGGGGTGGTTCTTTCATTCACACTTTTTCATTTATCTAATTTAACTTTCTCTCTCTACTTTTCTTTTTCTCTCCTTTCTCTCTCTACCCCCATCTTCATCCTCCTCCTTCATCCACCTTCATCCACCCAATCAATAGATCCAATCCATATATTACCAAATCTTAAGATATCGTAGACCTTCAATTGGTATCAAGAGCCATGGTTAAATCTTAGGATTTGCGTGTTTTTTCTATTGATTTTCTTGTTATAATTTTTTTTAGAAAATCTTTCGTCTCTTTTTTTCTAAAAATCTGTCCAATCAATCTTTTTATGATTTAACTTGTCCAATCAGTTTTTTATCATTTTTTTAATTTTAAATTTCAAATTTTTTTTTTCTTTCTCTATAATTTTTTTTCTCATCTTTTTATAATCATTTTTATCAAATTGATGTATGGATAAGCAGTTTCAGTTTTATCAGATTTTTATTAATTTTAAATTAATCAGTTTTTTATCAGTTTTTTTTAATACATTCAATTTGTCATCTTTTATTTTGTCCTTTTTTGTTCAGCCAATCTGTCCAAATCTATCAAAAGTTTCATCACTTTGATCCATCAATCTCCACGTTCTGTTTCCTTTTCTTGTTATTCCGTATAACGGATTATTCCGTATAACGGATTATTCCGTATAGACACGGATTATTCCGTATAGACACGGATTATTCCGAATAGACTTTCCGAATAGACCTTTTCGAATAGACTATTCCGTATAGACCGACTCACAGACTCCCCCTCACAACCCTCTCTCGACCTAACACAGAATCAAGAAAACTCTCAATCAACTCTCAATCCTCGACCCACAAACACAATCACAAATACTCTACTCAACCTTAACACTACACCTCTCGAACTAAAACAATCAACCAGCTTCGACTCTTTTTTAACACACCCTCTCGAACACCCTTTTCTGAGACTCGATTCAAAACAAAAACAAACCTTCGACTCCACAACCCTCTCGTCTCACACAACACACCCTCTAACCTAAACTCCACAACTTACCCGACTCAAAAAACTCACAGCCCCATTCTCGAATCAAACCAAACTCGACTCGAAAAGCATTTGTTAAGACTTGACTCCAACGAACCCAATATACACAACACTCATCTGACAATCAACCCACACCCTCGAATCTACACAACCTCGAAACACTAACACAAGCACTCAAGATCCATACAAAGACTTGATTTTTCCACAAAACTCGGAACTCTCGACACTAGACTCACACTCAAAAAAAAAAAAAAACTCGATCTCAGTGATAAAACAAATCCAAATCAAACCTACCCGAGACCTTCGATAGATCTTGAAGACGAAATCGTTTTGGATCTTGGCTCTTTCTTATGATTTGAATGATGTTTGTTCATAATCTTAGATGGTGATTGTGATTTAACTTGGCACTGATCATAACACCATAGGATTGAATGGGTTTATTATTTAATTGATGATTGTATAAGATATGAGATTGGGATATAATCTTTGAGGCGGAGGTTTCATTGTTATAATTTTGTCAACAGCCATCATTTTTTAGATGTGGAGATTGGGTGGCTGAGAGAAATATTGAGAGAGAGGGGGCGGACAAAACTAAGTGAGTGAGATTAGGTTAGTTTTTGTGAGTAATATTAGGGTTGGAACTTATTAATACTACTATTGCTGGACCGGGTATTGCTCTATCTAAGATGGGCCTCATTTCTTTAAATGGGTTTGACGAATAAGGAGGATAAAAGAGCCACGAATTGTAAAAGAGCCATGAAATTGTATTTTTTTTGTTTCAGAAAGATGCATATCAAATTGATATAACTTATATCCAAATTTCTTGTCAAAATATTATTTTGAACAAAAACTTTTTTATATTAAGTTATATTTTGGTTCTAATCGGGGCTTGACAATGATAAAGTGACGAGATAAAGGTGACAAGATTTGAAGACAAATATCGAGACAAAGTGACTAAATTCTTTTGACGAAACTGAGAAAATTGGCTACATTTGAATTTGTTAGTGGCTACAAATTTAATCGGGTATTATTATTTGTAATTGAAGACCAATTTTTATCGATCAGTAATCCTTAACGTCATTGTTCATCGAACTTCAATGGAATCTTTGACTTCGACGTTTCAAGAGGGAGAATCGCATTCAATGCAAAACAAAGTTAGGAAAAGTGGCATCACTTCATTTCAAATGCTTCAGTATCATCTTGTCACTCTTTCGAGGATTCAAGGAGGGAGCGAATTTGTGACCATCTTTGGACAAGATCGTCATATATTCATCGATTCAATATTCACCACTTTGAGCCAACTCGCCGAGCAACTCAACAATGAAAACTTCAATCACTCTGCATCGGCACTTGCGTATAAGACTCTTGTGACACAACTCACGCCTTTCCTCCAATACAATATCATCAAGTCTGAAAGTTCAGTGATTTGCCAATCTTTTCTTCGAGATACACATACCGAGCTTCGAGTTTTCCGTGATACAATATTGAAACTCATGACATCGGTCTCGTCTTCGATTTATCAAAGATCACAACTTCAGCAAGTGTATGATAATGGAGTGCAAGAATCAATGACGCATATGCAAGAGGAGAAAGGTCATACGGTTGACAACTTGGAGCCTAACGATGGCAAGAGCACGGAATCAGGAGGACAACATGATACCAGTGGCACGTCAGGGAATGTTCACGAGATCTCTCTTGATGACACCTTACCCGTTTATGAAAAAGAGCCGGCAAACATGGTACAATGTAATGTTGTTTATGATGTATATGCTAATGACATGCCGCATATCGAGCATTTTGAACCTAATTATGACAAACATGGGATGGAAAAGAGTGATAGAAATACCACTTCTGATTCATCCGATGAAAGTCATAATGGGGGAGAAAGTGTTCAAAATGCTAAACATCATGATAATTGTCCTATAATTGCTTCATTGACTGCTTCTGATTCCAAGATTAGAGAGCTCGAAACGATTGTAGCTCAACAATCAAAAGATCTTGAGGATGCCAAACTTGAATTTTCTAAGAAAACGGACAAATTTGAAACATACTTTGAAAAACTTGAAAAGTCAAACGTTGTTCTTGAAAGAAAATTGGATCAAAAAGTTTTAGATTCTAAAGCTGAAAAGGATAATCTTTTGAAACAAATTCAGTTATTAGAGTCTAAATTGGCATCCCAAGATAGATTGCTCAAAGAGAATGAAACGTTAAAAGCCCAAGTTCAGGAAAAGGTTTTTGCTATAGCTGCGTTGAAAAACGAGTTAAGGAAAACTAGAGGACCTAGTGTGGACACTAAGCTTGAAAAACCATCAATCTTGGGGAAACCACCTACAATTCAGTTTGTCAGACAACCGATTGTCAGACAACCCACTGCATTTAGATCCGAGCGACCACAATCCTCGAGACCGCGGTTTGCCTCCCAAGTTGATTTGGTTCATCTTTCTAGACCAGTCACTCCAGCAACTAGGCCCTATGTGATCACTCCAGCTTTAGCAAGACCAAATCATATGATTGCCTCTAGTTTCCCTGAAAACACCAAGACCACGTCTAGAACTAGTTCAAATGACGTTGGCCATAAATCTGGTCTAAGGGAAGTTATGCAAAAGACACATGTAAGAGATAGCAATGTCAATCCTAGTCACATGCCTTCTAGATTACCCAACACTGCTAACCGTAGCATGTCATCTCCTAGGAGCATCGATCAATCATCTAGGAATTACTCGGACATTAAATATGCTACCTGTAAAACATGTAGAAAATGTGTCTTTACGGCAAATCATGACTCCTGTATCAAAAAATTGCTTAATGAGGTGAACTCCCGTGCTAGACTTAAATCCCAGTGGGTTGCTAAAATCAAACCCGTTGGCAAAATGTGGCACCCCACTGGTAGAACTTTAGCTCTTGTAGGAAACGAGTGCCCTTTAACTAGGATAGTCTCTGATTCTACAAAGACTACTAGGGAGGAAATTGCAAAGGATGATACATCACTTAAGCCTGAACTTAAGATTTTCTATAAAAGGAAACGTTTGCCAACTAAGACAAGTGAATCATCCCCTCAGGCCACCTATGACACAAGAAAAGAAAACCGTGAACCCCCACGTACTTCTAAAATAGATATCTCTAACCCATGCAAAAGTATACAAACTCCTAATGAGAATGCAGGTACCAAAGTTGATGTTCCAAAAGAACGAAGCGGTCCAATCATTGTATACCGTTCAACTAAGGACACTCTCAGAGTTTGGTTTCTGAAGAAGCAGATATCAGAGAAACTAGTATCTCAGGGGATTCATGGTTAAAGCTTACAAGGACTTACAGTCACATAACAGACTGTAACTCGATCTCAAAAGACAGGAAAGTTTATCCCAATGATGACTTATCCTAAAAACGAGAAATTCATTTTACTCGGGCATGAGCTTATGTTAAAAACATTCCACGTTTTTAAGCTCATGCACAAGGACTTATAGTCACATCACAGACTGTAACTCGCTCATCAAAGAAAGGAAAGTTTATCACCGATGATAAACTTATCCTAAAAACGAGAAATTCATTTTTCTCGGGCATGAGCTTATATAAAAAACATTCCAAGTTTTTAAGCTCATGCATTAAGGCTTATAGATAAATGACAGTCTGTAACCCGTTCTTCAAAGGCAGGAAAGTTTATCGGCGATGATAAACTTATCCTTACAACGAGAAATTAATCTTTCTCGGGCATGAGCTTATATTAAAAACATTCCAAGTTTTTTTAAGCTCATGCACAATGGTTCATTGTTAAATGTCAGACAATGACCCGAACTTCAAATAAAGGAAAGATTATCTTTTATGATAACTTATCCTCATAACGAGAAACTAACCTTTCTCGGTCATGAGCTTGTGTTAAAACATTCGAAGTTTTAAGCTCAGAAAGGAAAGTGTATCTTTTAAATAAGAGAACTTTTACTCATAAAGAGAAATTAACCTTTCTCGGTCAGGAGCTTTCCGTTAAAACAATCAAAGTTTTCAAGCTCATGAAAACGACTTCTAAGTAAATGTCAGCTTAGGACTCGTCCTTCAGATAAAAGGAAAGTTTATCGTTGATGGTAACTTATCCTTAACAACGGGAAGTTTAAAACTTCTCGGACTTGAGCTCGCCCTTAAGATATTCAACATCTTAAGCTCAAATAATTGGTTTTCAAAACTTTGAACACAATTTTTCAAGAATTTCTCAAAAGGTTTTTCTAAATCTTTCAAAATTGTGTGTTTAAAAACGTTTTGATAAAAAGAGCATGTATTCTGGAATCGATAATATTTACGAACCTAGAAATGTCATTCAATAATGACACGGGGTTGTAAATAAAGTTCGAGCAGAAGTTTAAAACATTTAAAACATGCTCCATATGGTTTGCTATTATTTTCGATAGTAACCCGCTTTTCACATTGAAGTCAAGCATTTCACCGGAAAGCTTTGTCTTCAAAATCCGAAGTTATCAACTCCACAATCCAAAGTTCGTTTCAATTGATATCTACATACTCGACGGTGCGACTACTCAAACGGTGACTACAGCTCTTTCAATAGAACACGGGTCAACAATTGAGGGGGAGCAATTGTCCAGCATTCAGAATCCTTGATGCCGAGAGTGCAAAGTTCACATATTGGTGTCAAGACAACGATATCAATCATACACATGGAGTCAAGAGATAACTTCAACCGTGACGAGGTGACCAACATTCCTGAACAAGAACCATGTGAATCTTTCATATGATGTTCTCCATCATTCAGGTCCAACCTCGTAATTGCTAATCTTGTGAATACATTATCATATATGATCTTTGCACGTGATAAATACCTTACACTTGTGTTTAAAAGGTATTTAATTTACGTTTCAAGTAGACCCTCATTAATTTGAGGGAGAGCTTGTGTAATTCATGAAGATAATTGGATTTGCATTTTTCTCACAAATTCTCTTAAAATACTATTAAATCAATTGATATTAAAAACATCGATTGGGTTAATATTTTTAATATGGGGGAGAAAATGTGATTTAATATTGAGATTAATAATGGTTTGACTTAATGTGCTGACTCATCACGACATGTGCGAAATGTTTTCGAATATCGTGGCATATGTTAAGGGGAAGCAAAATGGATTTGGATATAAAAATGGATTTCATGGTGATTATACTTACCCGCAACCCATTTATTTCACGACGATGAAGATTGTGGTGACATAAGGATGGCAGGATAGGTTAAATTCCAATGATTTCTCTAGAACCGGAGGAATCTTCCCAAGGACATTCCATAGCTAGAAATAGTAGTCCTTAGGAAAGATGGAGAAAGATTGTGAACGTAGTTGAATGCCGACCAAGTACTTAAGTTAGCACTGGAACAATCACAACAAGGTGCTAGTTATGACGTATTGGTAAGAAAGTAGCCCTCCTTACAACCTTAGGCAGAAACCGGGTCAATTCATATGCTATTGAGATCATTTTTAATGATTCTTGATATTGAAGAAAGACATCATGGACCTAGTGATGCAATGCACAACCCTTCCCAGCTAACTCAAATATCTCTCAAAAGGTATTTGTTTTAATCACACGGAGATCAACACATTATCTATTGGTTTATTCACTCCGAATAAATTGGTATTGAAAAGGTGGCACTCCTCTCCAGCCTCCGATCACTAAAATCCAAATTGCACGATCGAGTCTAGAGCCATTTGAGATCATCAAATATCTCATTAGGACACACTTTCATATTTCCTTGCTTCTTCACACATTGTGAAAAGTAAGAAAGATCTCAAGAATCCTACGCAAAATCTTCATGATCTTGCCTGAACATCCGAGTAATACGAAAGTATTCACAATGAAGATGGAAATCCTTCTTGAGCAAATATCAAAAAGCTCATGGTAGGTGACTTGTGCGATTCTTTATGAATCAAACTTGTGATAACTGGAAAGCAACAGTGGTTTAAACTCTTAAATGAATTTAAACACGTTCCAGGCCTCTACGCAATATCTTAGTGATCTTGCCAGAACATTCAGAGTAATACTATTAAGTATTTACAGTGACGAATGGAAATCCTTCTAGTGTTAACATCAAACAGCACTTGGTAGGTAACTTGCAAGATTTTATACTAATCAAGCTCGTGACAACTGGAAAGCAACGATGGTGCGGTTCTTAATTGAACTTCACTTGTTCCAGGAACATGAATTGACGGCTTCAAATCATGCGGATAATATTATCTGAATGATTCACTCTTTACGTTCGCAGTCAGCTTTGGACGGTCGAGTAAAGAGAACGGGTTTACCCGCGAAATCTTGTCAAGGAGGTTCTTTATTGAAACTACCTGCCACAAGTACGATATTTAATATCGTCCAACGGTCTTCACCGACCGGAGGTAAAATGCTACCGAATTAAAATGAAATGTTCAAGGCCATTTCATCCGTGTATATGGTTTGTTGCTAACTGTCTTATGCAGCGTAACAAGAAGGTGGCATTGCGGTGTATAATCCAGAAGAAGTCGTCACCACATGCTTGTACTACATACACTTAGTACTTCAACAAATTCAAGAAAGTCTGAAGGTCAAGTCTTCCGCTGTATCAAACTCTGAAGCTTTCAAGAATTTAAAGGTATAAGTATGAGGAACATGAAGTCACGAAGAGGCGAATTTCACAAGTGATGAATGCACAAGGTCAAGGCAAGGAAACATGCTCAAGACTAAAGTCAAAGATCACATCAAGCATATTCACAAGAACAAGATCGAAGACTCAAGCATAGATGCTAGGTTTAAGATTTTGTAAAATGGTGTGACCTCCCTTATGGGGAGATTGTTGGAAATATGTTTTCCCAAAGAAAGTCTCGGTCACATCATTATTAGCATAGATCACGAGCTATAGAATATTTAGAACTTTGTAACTTGGAGCGACCTCCCTTAGGGGGAGATTGTTGGAAATACGTTTTACGTATTTATGAAGGATCGGTCGCTCCAACGATATATTAATGTATTAGGCTCGTGATCCAAGTATAGCCCATATAGCCCACATGTAGGGTGGGCTCAATTTCAACTTGCCTTAGTGGCGAAAGTCTAGGTAATTTATCAACAAATACTTACTAAAGTTTCAGATAACATAAACATCTTTTAATAATTTCATATTATGTTCTTTCTAGATTATAATATCTATGACTAATTCACAACCATTCATGGTAATATTTCAAGTCTTTATACAGGATATGGTCATCCATCAAGAATTATTTAGATCACTTTTGATAATCAACATCTTATCATTTAGGGGAATTCTACTCGAGTTCCCATCAATTAAGACAATGTCGTCATGTCATAATCAATCAATCCATTCTACTGGCACTATCAACTTTTCAGTTTCATTGCCGTCGATAAGATGTGAACTTCTCAAAAGACTTTAATAACTCATAATCCTTCACAAATTCCAGGATATCAGAAGACATAACTACCTTAAAAGAGTAAGGTCAACGCATAATCCATGCGAGAGAATTTCAAATCAGATACAGACGAAAACATTCAACGAATATAAGTATATCCCATCTTTTCATAATTTGAGTACGCATTCAAAAGCTCCTCGGATCGTTACCCAGGTCATTCAAATGAAATCAAGTCAAAAGAAATGATAGGAACGTCGATACATCCAGTCGGGTATCAACACTCGGTAATCAAATACTTTTCCTAAGAATCTCACTACGGGAGAATTTGTCCAGAAAGAATTGTCAATTGTCAAGTAAGACAATTTCCATAGATGAGTAAATTTGACTCAGAAGAATAGAGGTTACAGGCACATATGTAGGTGTCCCTAACACTATGTCCCTATTTTTCACTTCTTACAGATCTCATAAATTTTAATCTTTCACAATCTTCAAAGAAATTTAGTGTTTATTAATCAGTTTTATGGTGACTACTAATCAACCTTGCATGGTCCATTCCAAATTGTATGTAGGCGCGCAATTATATACAATTTCAAGATTAACGATGCAACACTCAGTTCGTCAAAATTTGATCATCCATGTTTATAGTAAAATCATTTTCATGCTTAATTCTTAGATAAGAATCAAGAATAAATTTACAAAGATTTTCTTTATTATGAAAACAATTAAGTTTTCCAAAGTGTTTTATAAACAACTTCATTTCGATAACGATCACTTACAAATTTCACTTTAAATAATCCTTTAGTGATGAAAATTCAACTTTTCTCAATGGATACTGTTTTATCTTATAAAAACAATGAGTGATCTGCAAAAGAGTGATGAAGAGTTATTTACCAAGAACTTAACTACAGTATGATAGGAAATGAGCTTTAGCCAAATAATCATGAGGTTCATGACTTTGGTGGCACTCAAGAATACAAAGAGAATAATCCACAACGTAACTCAAATCAAGATGAGTACTTGTTCAATGGTTGCATCACTAATGCGAGCATTAGGATGAAGCAATAAAAGATAGATAACATCGATACATGTAGAATTTAGTAATCAAAGGTAGTCTTTTCATTAATCATAAACAAGTCAAAATTGTACCGTAACACATTACATTTCGCTATGTCATACAATTCTCAAAACTCATCCTACCAACTGATATCTCAGTTAAGTTAGGGATTTTTAAAAGATACCACAATGAATACTAATCTACAAGAGTCATTAGGTGTCCTGCCTGTCCCGAAAGATCCATCGGTCCCAATTCAGAAGAAGATTTCTTCGATTTATTTCTTGGACACTGGGCATCCTCATTATTGGACAATGGCCTAGGAACAACACTTAACATGAATCAGCAATCAATTAAACCCTATAATTCAATCACAGGACTTAACGACTTCCTCTTAACAATCTCATATTCCATACGGGTTAAATTTTACTTTATTCAAGTTTTAACCAATTCTATACTCAATTCGATATCCTACTTCATTCTCCAATACTTTCAATCTTTATTCATAAACCTTAAAAGGGCAATAAAAGCTCGATATGAATCAACACTTAATTCCAATCCTATAGCTCTTACAACAACAATTATCAAATGAGTCACTAATATGAAATGACTCACACATTCAATTAGACTTCTCGGAAAGGTATTAGTGGCATGAGGCTTTTGGGTAATGGTTCCAATAACAGCCTCAAGTGCAACATTCACCCTTTCGATTTCAATTTAAGAATTGGATGACAACGAATCAGATAACATCTTTCTAGGTGGTAACGTTTTGTCAAACTCCACTCTATAAGGAAAGATCGTCATGACATCGATATCAGATTTAATCTCGCCAGTTCTTTTTCAATATCGCAATCAACTAATATCTACATTTCTACGAATATCAACCATTTGTTGGGATAATAAATATCCACAACTTGGTTTAGATCTAGGATAGCTAGAATTCCTACGAGAATAGCTTCGATTAATTTACTAGGGGATTTAGGGTTTCTTGTGACAATCTATGTTGTATAAATACCTCGTATAAATATCGAAATAATCATCAAACAATCATGTAATAAAATTACATCATATATATATAATCCAAGTTATATATATAATAAAATAACACTTCTCAGTCTTGGCCTTGTCGGTAACTCGGGAATTCTTCGGCACCGTTATAGTTAAAAGATTTTTAGACATTTTTAGAAAAATGTTTATAGTTAAAAGATTTTGAAATGTTTTATTCAAAACCTTGGTTTTTAAAATCTTTCGTTCTCTATAACGAGAGTTCTGGTACCAAACTGTAACACCCCCAAATTTATACAACTCAATACAGCCGAAGACTAGTTGGTGTTACGGGATAGCACATTACTCACATCATAGACAACGCATAAAAATCGCGTCGTTTATTAATAAAGCATTTCCATTCATAAACATCAAAGTTACATAGGTCCCAAGTCATTATATTTCATACAAAGTTTTACAAAGTATTTGAATGGAAAATATTGTTTAAGTGCGGGCCATGAATTCTTGTCGTCTTCCCGAGAATTACCTTCAAGTACCTGAGATAGAACATGTTAAAAGAAAAGGTCAGCGATAACGCCGAGTGAATTCATAGTGTTTAATAAAATCCATCAATATAATATAAGTATAAAATTATTACTAAAAATCATTTTGTACAAATCATTTTAATAGGCCATAAAATAGCCAGTCATTTTATACAAATCTTTGTCGAAAATCATAATATAGGCATTTGCCTTAAAAATCATTATACGAGCCAATGTCGTAAAAACACCATACAATACGTTTTGCAACGTTGTATAGATTAAATAAAAACCGTTATATGAGTATGGTTATAAAAACCAAAACACGAACATAATATCAATAGTATGACCCTGTATTGCTAGTCAGGCAATACATCGTAATTCGAAGCGTCTAATAGTATTTCGTTAGTTTTGGATTATTATAAGCCACATGACATTGTTACCTTACTAAACCAACAACGGGTAGCTAACCCGATACTCAATTTTGCCCATCTAAAGTAGCGTGTCGTCACAAAGGTCACGCTATGGAAATCTTCTCATACATAAATTCGCTTACCAATCAATGTGGCACGACGGGGATCAACCGTCAAGGCGCGAACTGGGGTGATCGTCCCCAAATAGTACTATTATATGCACAAGCGTCTACCAACTCCCGGTAGTTCACAATTCATGCTAATGGGACTTTTAGTGACATAACCTAACTTTAATAATCCATTTTATATCATCTATCGGGTCTTTTAATCATTTATCGGGTCATACAATCGGGTCATTCAATCATTCGGGTCCAAATCAATAAACAAACAATCGGGAAAAATGGTGTCCTATTTAATAAAAACTAACATGTTATCTCCCTCGCGAGTTTATAAAACATTTATAAAAACATTTAAAAGAGTGCGAGGCTATGAACTCACGTTGATGTGGGAAGGCGGGTTTTCGGCAATTCGGATGTATGGTACGTGCTTCAATCACGGAAACCTAGACAAATAATAATCGGTCTTAGACTCATGTCCAATGACTTTATAAAAATAACAATTATTTATACATATGATGATTATATATATGTGATGATCAAGTGGGTTTACATATTCTCGTTTACTCATTTTAGTGTTATATGTCGATAACTTTTATACTAGTTTACTGGTTTTACTTATTTACATGTTTTAAGTCCTATAAGCTTATTATAAGTTCTTTAGCTTGTTTTAATCCTTGTTATACTTATTTTATCAGTATGTATACTTTCCATGTTGGGCCCAAATGGGTTAAGCCCAATAAGTTCTTTTTACAAGTTTTTATCTTATTTAGTCCAATTATTAGTCCAATATGCTTAATTAGCTCGTAAATGTCCGTATTTCTTATAGCTCGGGTTTTATCGGTTTTTACTTGTATTAGATACTTATATATCAGTATATGACTTTTATAAACTTTACATTATACGGGTTTGGTCGTCTAAGTTTTATTTGGCAAAAAACGTTAATTTTACGGCGATAGCCAAAAAAGTCGTAAAAATCAAGTTTATAGTTTTTATTACTTATAAATATTATTTCACCACCATTTATATAATTTATCCATTTAATTAACCTTTTATATATTTACATAAATAAGTTTTATAAGTTAGTGGGTTTTTATTTTACATTTTATACATTAAAATGTGAGTGCTTATATAATAATAATAAACATTAATTCCAAAAATCTGATTTTTATCTTCACTTTCACCAAAACTGCCATATCTTGAGTTCTGTATGGAGATAGAAGCTCAAATTTTTGTCACATAAACTACATAACATGTGCTCCATTTAACTCTTCTATAGCTACTGTTGAATCATCCTTTAAGTATTTTCTAAAAATCGTCCAAAACAGTAACCTCAGATTTATACCCTAAACTTGTTTTGATCATATCTCACTCATTACAATGATTCCATTGCATAGCCAACTCTCACATGTGTACAAGACCCATAGCTTACTGTATATTACTTCTAATTCATCGTTTTATCAGTCCATGACCTGTTTCTTTACTGTTTTATACAGCCATCACTTTTAAGCAAGATTTTAGCCTTGTTCTTTATAGTTTTTCACCTTTTTAATCATGTTTATCAACACAAAATCCCCACATAACATTTTTATCATCATATAATCATCATATACATATACAATAGGAAATAAAATACATGTTTACATAATCAAAATAATAAGAAGATGAGGAGGACAATCTTTATACCACCATGATGATGTAGGTTGATCAAAACATGGATTTTGATGGAGAAACTTGTGCATAGCCAAGACCATCTTCAAGAGCACCAATATTCATGATAAACTTGTGGAAAATCAGCCCTAATACCCCATGGGAACTCCTCCTTGGATGTTATAACTTGCATCAATCAATAGGGTTTTAAAAGGGCTTCAACATGTATGTAAATAACATGAGATTTTATGGTAGAATCAAGATCAAGTGATGGTGGTTTAAGGTGTGAAATGGGACGGCTCAAAGAGAGTAGAGAGGAAATTTTTGGGTGGTTTGCATGTTGCAAATGAGTTGTTAGTTTGTGTGAATGGTTTTGTGTTGGAAGTGGCTTACAAACGAAGCTTGGTAAGACATGTGTAAACCTTAAGCTACCATTTTGACACATAAAGTGTTGTGGTGGCAATGTTTAAACCGTCCCATATTGGGGGTGGGGTAAAACTTGTTTTGTCTCATCCCCAATTATTTACGGGTACTCCTCGATTCTAGTTTCCTCGATTTTCGTGCCCTCAGGTCGTTTTACGAAAAACGTTTTTATAAATTATGAATCAACGTCACAAAACGAATCCAATAAAAATTGTCTCATAAAAAACGGAGTTCAAAAACGTAAATACGTAATCCTAAGGTTTCCGGTTTAGTCGTAAAGGACGTTAAAATAAAATCGTAAGTCCTAATCTCTTCTCGTAAATTTGTGAGTTTATAAACCCATACAAATTTAAAACTCCAAAATAATATTCACGGATAAATTTATTTTTGATAGGTGTGAAAACCCATCTTTTCTACCACTTAATTACATTAAAACGGGACCTAAACGTATATTTTATGTCGTTAATGGCGAAATTATGCGAGGTTTGTGTTTTTATTGTGTTTCAGGGTCGAGATGGTGAAAAGTGGAGAAAACACGGCTTTCACGGGCGTTTATTAAAGAAAAAGACAAAAGATGAAGTCGAAAGATCAAGAGTGGAAAAAGAACGGAAGTCCAAGACCAATTCTGAAGATTTATCGAAGAAAAAGTCAAAAGACGGAAGTTTACTAAAAGCCGAAGAACTCAAGTCTAAATTATGAAGAAATTACAAGACGAGTTCAAAGAAATCCTGAGACGAAGTCTGAAAAGTCGAAGAATTTAAGAAGACTGAAAGACTGAAAGACTGAGGACCAAGAAAGAATGAAAGAAAGAGGAAGCCACCAACCCTTCCCTTCTCCTATAAATACCACCCTCACAACATGTGAGAGGGTTGGTTAGTTTTTAGGATTAGATTAGGAGTAGGTAGTTTCTCTCTCTAGATTAATTTATGTTTTAAGCTTTTGTTATTGAATCCTTACTTTTTAATTAAGCTTTTAATTCATCATCTTCTTCCTTTCTAGTTTGATTTGTTCTTATTCGTCATTGTTCATGTTCTTGAGTTTTTATGATTTTGATCAAGTGGGTTTTGATTAATTTGGTTATGTTTGTTAGTTTTGATGATTTGTTTTGATTGATTATTGTTAGTTGATGCTTATTGGTTGTTTCGTTTTAATATTTTGTTTGAATCTGATTAATTTAAGGATTGATTCGTGTTACTGTACATCCCCTGTTCTTCGGGTTCATTGTTACTGTTTCTTATCATTTCCCAGAAGTTCCGGATCAAGAATCCTTCCTTTGGAAGTCAAAAGTTCCGGACCAAGTGCTTCATTCGGAAGTTAAAAGTTCCGAATGAAGGTAGCTTCATCCGGAAGTCAAGAGTTCCGAATGAAGGTAGCTTCATCCAGAAGTCAAAAGTTCCGAATGAATGCTCCTTCATCCGGAAGTTTCAAAGTTCCGAATGAATGCTCCTTCATCCGGAAGTTCCAAAGTTCCGAATGAATGCTCCTTCATCCGGAAGTCAAAGGTTCCGAATGAGAGAAGCTTCATCCGGAAGTTTTAAAACTTCCGAATGAAGGTTTCTGTCTAATTTTCTTTGTGATTTTTCTGTTTAAGTATTTTTGTCTTTTATATTCAAGCTTTATTTTTCCCGCCTTTTTCTTTATTTGAATTTTTATTTCTGCTTTACTTTTAGTTTAAGTTTTAATTTGCATCATTTACTTTTTGTTAAGTTTTAATTTTACGTCCTTTTAATTCTCGTCATTTACTTTTAAAGTTTTAAATATCGCACCGTTTACATTTTAACTTGTTTTAATTTCTCGTCATTTATTATTAAGTCTTGCTCATTTATTCTCCAAAACCAAAAATATTTGTTTCACCAAGAACAACTAATCTCACACAATTAATCGGAAATCAATTCGATTAGACACCGAGAAAACGAACTTTCAACTAGCAAAATCTCTGTATTAAAATGGCGCCGCTGCCGGCTCTTTTCGTGAAGATCGAAGGTTTTTTGTGAGTGAAGTGTTGGCTTTTGGGATCCGTTCACTTGTGAACGTTATTTTTCTTGTCAAAAATTTTCAAAAATCCAAAAACATTTGAAAAATCATAAACAGCATTTCTTTTTCAAAGTTTTGCACCAAAAATATTCTTCTTGCTTATCTATCTTTCTTCATGGATTTTTATGTCCATTGCGTCCGGTGTGGGAAACAATTATCTGGGAACAACTCTTGTCAATGGTGTACATGTGAGCGGTGCGGAAACGATATCGACTACACACAATCCGGATTTTGTCCTTTGTGCAACTCGACTAATTCGTACTTTTTGAACCTACCTCCTGTTCCCCCGTGCATCTATTGTGGAAGCGATTCTCATTGGCATGTTTCGTGCCCGGTTCGATACCCGTCTGGTCACGGGCAAGAACCGGGGTACAATTATGACAATGATAATAGCTATCCACAAGACGCACTTGATTTTTCTCCATACCCGGTTTGCAACAACTGTGGGGGTCCTCACGATACCTATTATTGTCAACCACTGAATTGTTATGAGCCAAATCCGTGTCCTCAGTTTTCTTCACCTATGGATTATTATGAACCAAACCCGGTTTCTAATTATTCCCAACCGATGAACAACTATGAGCCACAACCTTGCTATAATTCAGGTTTTCAACACTATCACACCCTCAATCATCAATCCTTTCAGCAAATTCATCTTGACCCACAACTCACTACCTTGAATGAAGAAACACACTCCATTGTTTTGCAACTTCAAGAGGTCGTTGTTTTGGTTAAAGAACTTCGGGACGAGGAAAAGCGACTGCAACAAGAGCAAGTATCAAATCTTAGTGATTATACCCCTCCGCTTGTGCGTCAATACTATTATGATGATGATGACAATGATGCTGTATGCACTTTCAACTCATCTTCTGAAGTTGCTGCTCCTACTCTCGATGTTCCTACTGCGTCTAAGGATCTAGATTCGTTGCATGAGCTTAGTGATGTTGGTCTCGACAAAGTATTGGATGATGAGGTTTGTGACTTACCTGCTATGGAACCTGAGGACGACGTTGCTCTTACAGAAGAGGTCGATCCTAGTGATGACGATTCTTCTCTCTGCTATGAGAATTTCACTTTTGAAATTTCTCAATCTCCACCGGGAGATGCAGACGATGACGATTTATTCTCTCCGGTTTAGGAGCAGTTCACCGATGAACATGATCTTGTGGATGAGGTGGAAGACGTGCTTCTTCGCGATGGATTACGGAAAGTGCACCTTCTTATTGCTCAAATCGAAGCGTTGACTTCTCCTTCCAAGTCTTTACCTCCATCTATTCCTCCCGTTGAAGATAATGACCCATTGCTGGAAGAAATCGATATCCACTCCATCCCTTCAGGTATTGATGACTCTGACACGGAGGGGGACATTATTTTTGATAATTTGCTGCAGGAAAATATTGACCCAAGTCCCCCTCCCGAGCACCTTCCATCCTCCCTTTTAGCCACTATCACGGAGGATGAGTGCTCTGACCCGGGAGGTGACATTGATTATGCTATCATTGATAACATCACGGCTTTGCCGAATGCTCAGCCTCCATTGTCTTTGGGGGATGACAATGTGCTTACTATACCCAACCCACCTCCCGTGGATCTTGAATTCACATAGTTCTCGTATGTTGAAAGGGTTTTTCTCCCATTCAAGACTTATCCCCCCGCCTCTCCTTTGTTGATGTCAACTGGGAACGAGGACAAGGTCTTTGATCCCGGTATCACCTTCGAGGCTTCCCCATGGACCATTTAATTCGGGGACGAGTCAGGCTCGTGACTCGGTCAACAAAAACAAGCGCTTTTTGGGAGGCAACCCAATTATCTATCTATTTTCACCATAAGTGTAGGGGGAGCCCCGTGGTGTTTCTTGCTTTCTTTCTTATCATGTGCAGGGATTAGAGCTTCAAAGACACACTCTTGATGACTTTTGACGAACCGTGATTCCGTGTTCCCTTCTTCCCGGTTCTATCCTAAACTCTTTTCGATTCACTATTTTATATTTCTCAATATTAAAATAGGAATCTCTTTAGTTGTCTTTCCCTTAACGAGATTTAAACAAAGTGCACAATGTCCTAAGTGTAGGGGAGTTTACTCCCACATGCTTAAACATTGAGGACAATGTTTATATTAAGTGTAGGGGGGACTTCTATCGAAATTAAGTGGCCTTTTCCTTGTATTTGCCCTCATTTTAACCGGAAAATCAATTTTTCGACATTTTTCAAAATTTTTAATCTATTTTGGCCTAGTTGTAGTCTCCTTTATTTTTGTTACTTTCTAGCATTTTAATAAAAATGGTTTTAGCAAGTTTAGATATCTTAGACATATTAGGCTCGTTGTGAATATTTTGACTCAACCCGAGTTTACTTATCCAAGTTCACTCTAGCTAGTATCCTTAACCATGTAGACCTTAATTGGTTTATTAGGCTAAGCATCCACGAGTCTCATTCCTTGAGATTTTAAATTGTGGAGAACGAGAAATGATAGAGTTGGTTACAAGTTTGGTATTCTTTCATTAACTTATGTGAGTTAATTATGATCTTTTTCTCCCATCACTTGCTAATAATTTATCTGCAATAAGTAAGGTCGTACGATTTGAAAGGTTACTTAGCTTCTAGCCCAAGATCGTTTAAAAGTTGCTCGGTAATGATAAGAGTGCATAGCCAAGGCATAACTTATGAAGCGGGGCGCGAAGATTGGCGAGTCCGAAAAGGCCCTAACATGGCATGAGGATTCCATTTTATTGCTGAAGATCCAAAGTGATGTGAAAAGCATTATTCCCAAAGTCGATATGAAGGATCAAGACTCACGACGAAAAGCAATCAACTCCCATAAAGATGATGGAGAAGTCTATCCGAAAAGACCCTAACAAGGTATGAGGATAAATAGATCCAAGTCCGAAAAGGAGGCGGATCGTTGTATCTCAAAATCCCAAATAGAGATTGAAGAAATAATCATGAAGTCGTGGTCAACAAAGTTGGAGTACCTCTCAAAAGTCTCCAAGTGAAGAAACTCTATGTACGATGAGAAGACCATTATCTCAAGCACGTCTCTCAAGATATGAAGTATGAAGTACATGCCAAATATCAGCCCGAGAAAGGTCTCAAATCGTGAACCAAGTTATGCCAAGATATGAACTTTTTGATATCCCGAGAAGCAGTTTTAAGAGATTTTGTCCTTTAGCTAACTATTGATCAAATCGTCCTACTTTGCTTTCAGCCTTAATATATTATCGAAATAAGTCAACAATGCATCTTCGTGATCATTCAATACATCAATAAAACATAAGAGATACCCAAAGGAATAAGGGATTTTAAGTGATTAATTGAACCGCATGAGTAAATGTTTGCTATGCTAACTTGTACTAACAATGATCTTGTTTTTAAGCTTGGCATGGGGAACGTAAAACTTGAGGGTGATAAACATTCATGACACACAAGCCCTAATGTAAGTCTTAGATTTCTTTACATGTTTCTTCATTATTGCATCTTGTTATTTTCTATCTTTTCCTTAGTTGTTTAATAAAGGCCAAGGTAGGTTGATTATGATGGAGAGTGTAAACCTTGCTTTATCACTAAGCATTGCATGAGGGCATTGCAATGGTTAAGTGTAGGGGATTTGATAGGTGTGAAAACACCCATCTTTTCTACCACTTAATTACATTAAAACGGGACCTAAACGTATATTTTATGTCGTAAATGGCGAAATTATGCGAGGTTTGTGTTTTTATTGTGTTAAAGGGTCGAGATGGTGAAAAGTGGAGAAAACACGGCTTTCACGGGCGTTTATTGAAGAAAAAGACAAAAGATGAAGTCGAAAGATCAAGAGTGGAAAAAGAACGGAAGTCCAAGACCAATTCTGAAGATTTATCGAAGAAAAAGTCAAAAGACGGAAGTTTACTAAAAGCCGAAGAACTCAAGTCTAAATTATGAAGAAATTACAAGACGAGTTCAAAGAAATCCTGAGACGAAGTCTGAAAAGTCGAAGAATTTAAGAAGACTGAAAGACTGAAAGACTGAGGACCAAGAAAGAATGAAAGAAAGAGGAAGCCACCAACCCTTCCCCTCTCCTATAAATACCACCCTCACAACATGTGAGAGGGTTGGTTAGTTTTAAGGATTAGATTAGGAGTAGGTAGTTTCTCTCTCTAAACTTATGCTTTCTCTCTCTAGATTAATTTGTGTTTTAAGCTTTTGTTATTGAATCCTTACTTTTTAATTAAGCTTTTAATTCATCATCTTCTTCCTTTCTAGTTTGATTTGTTCTTATTCGTCATTGTTCATGTTCTTGAGTTTTTATGATTTTGATCAAGTGGGTTTTGATTAATTTGGTTATGTTTGTTAGTTTTGATGATTTGTTTTGATTGATTATTGTTAGTTGATGCTTATTGGTTGTTTCGTTTTAATATTTTGTTTGAATCTGATTAATTTAAGGATTGATTCGTGTTACTGTACATCCCCTGTTCTTCGGGTTCATTGTTACTGTTTCTTATCATTTCCCAGATGTTCCGGATCAAGAATCCTTCCTTTGGAAGTCAAAAGTTCTGGACCAAGTGCTTCATTCGGAAGTTAAAAGTTCCGAATGAAGGTAGCTTCATCCGGAAGTCAAGAGTTCTGAATGAAGGTTGCTTCATCCGGAAGTCAAAAGTTCCGAATGAATGCTCCTTCATCCGGAAGTTCCAAAGTTCCGAATGAATGCTCCTTCATCCGGAAGTTCCAAAGTTCCGAATGAATGCTCCTTCATCCGGAAGTCAAAAGTTCCGAATGAAAGAAGCTTCATCCGGAAGTTTTAAAACTTCCGAATGAAGGTTTCTGTCTAATTTTCTTTGTGATTTTTCTGTTTAAGTATTTTTGTCTTTTATATTCAAGCTTTATTTTTCCCGCCTTTTTCTTTATTTGAATTTTTATTTCTGCTTTACTTTTAGTTTAAGTTTTAATTTGCATCATTTACTTTTGTGTTAAGTTTTAATTTTACGTCCTTTCAATTCTCGTCATTTACTTTTAAAGTTATAAATATCGCACCGTTTACATTTTAACTTGTTTTAATTTCTCGTCATTTATTATTAAGTCTTGCTCATTTATTCTCCAAAACCAAAAATATTTGTTTCACCAAGAACAACTAATCTCACACAATTAATCGGAAATCAATTCGATTAGACACCGAGAAAACGAACTTTCAACTAGCAAAATCTCTGTATTAATTTTCTGAAATGTCGGACTGTCACCAAAGACGGTGTATGTAAACGTAAGCACGTAACGTTGAATCCTCCGGTTTAGACGTAGTCGATGCTACTCCAAGAGGTAAATCCAAATTTCTTCCCAAAATAAGTGAGTTCATATTATAACATTAAAATAATGTTTTCAAATAAATATTGAGAATAAAATATCAACCATAAATTGACGGATTGTCACATAATTTCTCCCAATGAATTCTTGATTTACAAGATCACTTTCAAGGAAGTCTCCATACCTTCCAACAATAACTTTGTTTTCAGGTGGCTAATAAAAGTAGTAACCCATAGTTTCCTTAGGGTATCCTAGAAAGATACATTTCACAGATCGTTGTTGGAGTTTATCACCCGAGCCACGTTTCACATACGCATCACAACCTCAGACCTTTAAATAAGACAAATATGGCGTTTTGTCATGCCATAGTTCATATGGTGTCTTATTAACCTTCTTCATGGGAACAATATTTAAAATGCGAACCGTAGGTTCTAAGGCATAGTCCCAAAAGGATAATGGTAAAGTTGTAAGATTAAACATAGATCGTACCATATCTAATAGTGTATGATTTATCCTTTCGGATACACCATTTTGTTGTGGATTATAGGGAGAATAAGATTATGAATAATTCCGTTCTCACTTAGATAATATTTAAACTCTTGACTTAAATACTCACCACCTCTATAAGAACGAAGAGCTTTAATTTTCTTTCCTAGTTGCAATTCTACTTCGCGTTAAACACTTTGAATGTTTCAAATACCTCATGTTTATGTTTAAGTAAATAAACATAACCATAACAACTAAAATCATCTTTAAATGTTAAGAAGTAGCTAGCACCTTTCCTTGACACATGTCTAAGTGGTCTACACACATTAGTGTATATTAAACCAAGTAGATCAGTAGCCCTTTCAATATTGCTATTAAAAGGTTTCTTAGTCATCTTTCCAGGGATACAAGACTCACATTTATCAAATGATTCATCATTGATTTTTTCCAAAAGTCCTTCACGTTGAAGCTTTTGTATACGTGTCTTCCCAATATGGGCAAGTCTACAATGCCAAAGATAAGAAGAGTTCTTATAAAACTTTCTCTTCTTATTCATACTAAAGACATAATAATAATTATACTTGGAATTATCATGCATGTCAATTTTAAACACACCATTCATAAAAATTGCATTAAAATAGAAAATCCCATCTTTGAAAACATAAATTCCATTATTATCAATAGTGTGAATAAAACCAAGATCAACAAACAACGAAAAGGAAATAACACCCCTAACAATTGAAGGTACATAATGTCAATTGTTTAAGATCAGTTCTAAATCCGAAGGTAAAACTAAATTAAACGTTCCTATAGCTTCAACAGCCGTTTGCGCTCCATTGGCCACTTGCATATATTACTCCCCATAGGATAGCTTCCTATTCAGCTTAAACCCCTGTAGCGAATTACAAATTTTAATACCGCATCCCGTATCATATACCCAAGAATTTAACTTGTATGTCAAATTAAATAATTCAATCATAAATAAGTTACCTGAAGCTGAGCACTTAGCTCAGACTTCTTCTTCTTTTCTTGTAACTCATCAAGGTAAAGAGGGCAGTTCCTCTTCCAGTGACCACTTGATGTGCAATGGTGACAAGTCTCATTGTAACACCCCCAGTTTGATAAGTGGACTGTTACACGTATTTATGGCGTGTCATCAAAGCATGCAAGGTAAATGTACTAAAACATACATGATCAGAGGGAAAACTGAAATCAAATATCGGTCCCAAGACATAAATAAAGTAAATGATATGAGAAGGACAAAACAAGTGTCCAAATAATCATAAGTATAAGAAGGAAAAAAGGAGAGGAAGTCTAAGGAAGCTTCCATCCTATACTCTAAATGCTCAAGTCTGTCCTTGGGTACTTGCCGTTTTGGGACATGGAAAGGAAAGTAACGGCTGAGCAAATACACTCAGTGAACGGATATATGGCATAGTATGAATAGCTGAAACATAATAAAGACTTAATAGCAGCGGAAATGTATAAGTCCTAGATAACCTTGAACATGTTAAAAAAAATTGGTTTTATAGTTTGAAAATACTTATGTTTTTAAAATAAAACTATATTAATTAGCCAAACAGCCCATATAGGTCATGAGGTTCCATCGTGCATGAATACTTAGAGGGGAGACCTCATCATGCAATTAGAGGGGTTGCCTCTAATTAGTTAGTCTGGGTAGGAGGGATCAACTCCTTGTGAAGGATGCAAGACACACATCACATTCACCATGAAAATCCTATAAAACATGTAACTACAATGCACCCATAGGCCCCACATGATAATATAATATAATGGCCAAAACTGTAAAGGGACGCCACGAGCAATTACTCCGCCGTTGTGAAGTAATAACACTGGTGCCTCTAGTGTTATGGTTATGGTACCTCTATAACTAGGTGACACTAGTCATGCTTGTATATGGCTTAGGCATTTGAAACTAAACATAAGTAATCAAACATATAAACATATACTTGGGAAAAACATTTGGCTGCAAACGGGGAATCCTAATATGGAAAGAATGTCCATACTGAAAGACGGAAAATCCGTACCTTGTGGCTAGTGAACGAGGAAAGACGAAAGGATGAATAGTCCTACTGCGACATAAATAAGGGACATGTATAATTTGTCTGATTACTGAGTACGTAATTGGTTATAGCATATTCTTAGCTTGTTTTATATGTTCTGGTCTTGTTTACTGTTTGAAATGTTATACTGTATTAATCATGTATTTCATGTATTCTGATTAAGTATTATCTTGTATTTTTGTATTATTATACTTGTTGCGTACTAATAAGTAACTTTCTAAAAATAGCAGGTTTCCTAAAATAGAAAGTTTTCTAAAAATAGGAAGTTTCTAAACATAGAAAGTTTCGAAAAATAGATCAGTTTCTAAATATAGAAAGTTTCCAATAATAGTAAGTTTCTTGAAATAGAAAGTTTCCATATTTAGAAATAAGATGGATTAATAAGCTAAGAATATAAGCTAATGTTTACGTGTTAAAAATCCTAATTCATGTAATAATAGTATAGTTTATTAATTAAATGTCATGGTGATTTAATAAACTATAAGTTATATGATTTAACTAAATAAAGGCATGATTTAATTAAACTAAGACATATAAATACTTAGGTTAATCATGTATTAATAATTTATTAATTATAACCAAAGTCATGATTTATTAATTAATTATAGTCCATATTTTAACAATTAATTAATAACAATAGTCTAAATTAAATGGTAAAAAAAATACTTAGGTTAAAAACATGTATTATTTATTAAAAATATATAACCTAAGTCATGATTAACTTAAATTAATTACTAGTCATGTTTAATTAATTTTATTTTTCTTAAAAAATAATATAACTTGTAATGTATAACTTGTAAAAATTATCCCGTGCCCGTGTTTTACAATAAGCCGAACCAAAAAAGCCCGACAGTGGCTAACCCGGTCTAGCCGGTTGCCACTGCCGTGGCTTGGCTAGCCACTGCTGGACCGAACACACTACCGGCTATAGCCGATGGTTTCCCCCCCTGTTTGGCTGCGGTTCCTACTGTTTGGACAAAACATCAACCAAACACCACCCTGACGCGAGTCGGGGTTCCCTTTTCCCTGCGGCTGACCGAAACCAACCAAACCAAGACCTTGGGGTCTCGGCTGCTGGTGATCGCAAGACTACCGAGAGCTTTGGCCTCTCGGTTCTACACTCGGCCGAACCAAAAACATAAACCAAAACCCTATTCTAAGCATGTTTTAATCATTCCTGATCATGTTGTCCTAAATAAAATAAATAAGACATAATTGAATCATGAATTGAAAAGAAAAGGTTTTAATTTAACTACCAATGCGTGAATTTTTAAGGGATTGAAACACAAACACGTACACGTACAAACCCAAGATCAAAACTCGAATTCTCCTCTCTTGTTCTTGATTAAAACCCGACGGCCACCTTGTGTGTTCTAGGGTTTCTACTTGTTTTTCTAAAAAATGTAATATGTGTAATTCCCTGGTAGTATTGTTTGTTTACAAAATGGATTAGTAATGGGCCGGGCCAAGCCCTCTCCCTTCTTTGTTTATGCCACGGCCAAGGAAGCCCCACAACACCAACCCATTAGTTTTCTTGCGTAAATATAATTCGAGTAGGCTCGTGTTTAAGTGTCATGAATTTAATATTATGCATAAATGTTCCTGATATATATACTATACGTAATCCTTGTTTATCGTAGATTAATATATAATTTGTAGTTCACATGTTCGTGATTTAATGTTCGTGATTATAATTATTATAATTAATAATTATCGTGTATTAACACATACGTAATAGTTATTGTGCATTAACACATACGTAATTCTGAATTAAATTTTCGTGACACGTGTACGTGACATAATTGGGAAGTTTTAATTGGTTCATATGTTTACGTAGTGTACTGTTCACGATATTTATGTGCGGGTTTTACAACTCTTCCCCCCTAAAAAGAATAATTCGTTCCTGAATTATTGATAACATAAACTTAAAGAGAAACATACCCGAATCAAAACTGGAAAGTCATGCAAGATAAAAAAGGACATGAAGATGACATGCTAGGAAGGAACGTGGAACGTGACATGGCTAAAGAGGACATGAAACGTGACGTGACTGAAAGAACGTATCTGATCAATGAGAGAAAACAGATAAGAAGTCCGGATGGACTCCTCCGCTCCAAGTGGCTTCCCGCCCAGAACGGTCCTCTAAAAGGTCTTGGCGGAAATAACTATATTAGTCTTCATGACTTTGTCTTGACGATACATAAAGTTTCTGGTTCATTACGTACGACAGATTTGCATGAATCTGATCGAGTGGATGGGAATTAACGTACAAGGGTAATTGAAACGTTATGATGCGAAATAATCTGAAGCAAATGACATAAGTATGTCTGAGCAGTGATGCCCGAGACACACTCAAACGTAGTACATGAAGAATTATGAACGTGATACGTGAACAATTGTGAACGTGATACGCGGAGATATGGTGAGTGTAATATAAGAAACATGTGGTGAATAATGATACGTGCAACTTATCGTGAACGTGATATGAGAAACGTGAAATGAACATGACATGTGAAACATATCGTCAACATGAGATAACTGAGGAGGTAACGTCACTGATACGAGGTGACGGTAAGTTTAATAGACTTGAGTCTGGTCTCCCAAGCTTCTGCAAAACTTTCTAGAATGAAAAAAAAATAAAACGTAAATCGTAAGCCAGGATACGGTCATGAAAGTGGAAGTGAAAAGTAATTCATCAAATGAAAATAAGGACGTGAACGTAGTAATGACCACGAACGTGAAGCTTAACTTGGTTTTATAGCTAAAGGTGTGCCAAGTGATCGTACGATCTCTGGCTGAAGATGTCTGAAAGTTTACTACTGGGAAATCCTTGCGGATGAAAGTATTTTGCAGACTTCAAACTGTTGACAACCCCCAAATAGCATAATGCTTCTTCTGAGCCTACGGTATTCCGGTAAAAAAATCCATGGAGATCTTGTCCCTTCTCCGTTCACAATCTTAATAGTGGAAATAACTCTTTGCCTGTTGGTGTTCTATCTTAACCTGCGATGTGTCAGGCAATTAGATATGAACGTAACTATATCTTGTTTCTTAGAAACTGGATACATAAAATTTAGAAAACTAAGTGTCTCTGAAATTAGACTTTTCTTGGCGTAGGATTCTCTGGAACACATGATATAGTGTGAGATTTTCTCCTTTACGCGTACGCTAAGTCGTGGTAAGATTAACTGTGAGAATCAATGTGATTCAGCGTATCATGGTAATCAACCAGAATTCGTACTAAAAAAAATTTCCAAGGGTGAAATTTCTTCTATCGTCGCGTTTGTAACATAGAGTGAATATGATCTTCGTGCTCTCTAGACTTTAGAGAAGATCAGGTTGTCATTGATGAAAAAGGATCACGAATTTGTTTCTGAGTTCATGGGAATCTCAATTTATTAAGTACGTAATGCTGCTGGAGCATTTATAAGACCAGAACATAATCATGAATTTAGCATGACCAAATCGTGTATGAATAGCAGTCATGGAATGTCCTGATCTTTCACTCGTCACTGTTGTCAGCATGATCGTACCTCGATCTTGGAAAAGAGTTTAGCACCTTATAGTCGATCAGACTCGTCGTTAATAAGTGGAGGAGGATAACGGTCATGAATGGTTACTTTTTTAAATCGATGGTAGTCGACACATAATCTCGTGTTACCGTTCTTCTCCTAGAAGGTTCTTCCGGAATGTATATGGGAAGATATTGGAGTAATCGGCTGATTATAAATAAAATGGAACTTCATTAGTCGTGTCATAAATGATAGCTAGAAATTCTTCGCAGCCATGGGCTAACAAAAACACATGCTTGTAAAGCATAGATAATTTGTACATATTTTCCTAATGGAAAACCCTGTTGAATGTATTCAGGAGTCTGAATATTGTTGTACATAATCTGACATGAATGGCGACCAATCGTAGCATGGTGTGTTATTCATAGTCCATAATCAGAATCATATTTAACTCACATCTGACCTAGGTAAGTGTGTTAGCAGATTGGATCTTATCGTTAGACTAACGGAAAACCTCCGTATACATGGGTAATACGAATGGCGTACTTTATGGTCATGGATATTTGAAATACGAAATCAAGCAATGAAAGTGTCATGAAGCAAACGTGACAGATCTCACTGGATGTGTTTTGCCTGTCTCATGCAAAACGAACCCTGCGTGTCCAAACACGAATAAAACCCTAGTGATGTACTGAAATTCTTGTGGTCAGATTAGTACATGGCACAACAAAATGGATATACCCCTTAGGGGGTACCCCGAATTTCTTAGGGCTGTTTCAGAAGATAGACGTGAGTCATGTGTCTTGACTCGTGTGCTGAGAAAATGTGCTTATGACATATGTCTTGACATGTGTCTCAAGGTGTGAAACGAATAAAATTGAAACTCTTAGGTTATCATGCCAGAATTGGCGGATCGGTTGGACTGCTGACCCTTTGTGATATATGATCACATCCATGACCGGTGTTCTATTGTGATTGCTAGAATAGTTGCTGTCACAGCAGTGGTTACTATCGTCTTGTCTGTTAGTTCTATGATGGTCATTCTCATGACGGTGATTCATGTAACTATTCAGCTGAGTGGCCGGCTGGTACCGGTTCTCACTCATATGACTGAAAAGACAGCTGAATGATGTGTGACATATAACTAAAAGATATGGACATGGATTATGATGGAAATCGTCTAGTGGTGAAGCATCTCCTCGTCCGATCGCTTTGATCTAACGCCTTTGTCTTCGTATTATAGGATCTCCAGGTTGTGGCAGCATCAGCATCTCATAACATCTCCAAATTGTACGCAACACCAACATTTAGTAACATCTCCAAGTTATGAGTGGCATCAGTATCTTGTAGAGCATCAACAAGTGGAATACACCTGAGGATGATTTAGAATCGACTAGCGAATACTCGTGGAGTATTGTAAGTGAAATACACATGGATTACAGTACGTGTAATACCCATGGGATACAATATATGGAGTACACGTGGAATATGGTGCATGGAATACACATGAAATGCACATAAAATGATTAGTATGGGTCGATCATCTGACATGATTTTAAAGGAAACTAATTGGTTCAACGGTTAGAAAACCGAACTGGAATGAGCATCATGATACTCTGGCAATTCCAGCATAGACATCATTCTGGCTGCATTATAAACAGAAAAATGTGGTTAAACGAAATTTAACGACGATTTTCCTGAAAGCATGATTAATGAAAACCAACCATGACTATCAAAAGCATGATTAAATGAAATCCATCAATGTCTTGCATGAAAGCATAAATAACGTAAGAGACGCAAGACATAATCAGCATGAAGACGAAATCAACATGAAGAAACATGGAACAATATTAACATGAAGGAGCATAAAACCTAATCAGCATGAAAACAAAGTTAACCATGATAGTATGAAAACATAATTGACATAAAGACATAACAATTGATGAGGGGACATGAAATTTTTTTAATGATTGTAATGACATGAAATCCTAAAAATCGCTGGTGTGAACAACCATCAGTCGGTTCATAAAATAAATTTGACATGATTAATCTGATTAGAACATAAGATGAACATAATAAAATGATGCATGGAATAGTTTATAAAACATGGTCTATTAAAAGTTTTTGTATGGGCGAAGGTGAACACCTGTGGGTCGGTTCACCAAAATTGACATAACGAGGGTGGACGCCTATGGGTCGGTCCACTAAAACAAAATAGTACAAATAAAAGCACATGCGACTAAATATGGCCAGTCCTATCAACAATTACTTAATCAAAATACCTACAACAATAATACATGGAGTTAATGAGTGAAAATCAGCTGTCAAAACTTAACAAAAAAAATTATGTGACTAATTATGAACTACTGGGGTTCAATCCACATTAGCCACAGTTCACGAGGAACATCATGCATGAAACAATGACACATAACTAAGTATGGATGACGTTTGTTCATCTATATTAGTAAAACAATACCGATGAAAACATCATGGTTAAAACAACAAGGTGCTGAAAACATCAATACGTGGAATAGCAAGAGTTGACTTAGGAAGCTTTTGGTTACTATCCACTAGTCACAGGTCGAGTTTTAGAGCCTACAGGTCAAAACCATGGGCTCTAATACCATAATTGTAACACCTCACTTTGATAAGTGGACCGTTACGCGTATTTATGGCGTGTCATCAAAGCATGCAAGGTAAATGTACTAAAACATACATAACCAAAGGGAAAACCGAAATCAAACATCGGTACCCAAACATAAGCCCAAAAATATAAATAAAGTAAATGATATGAGAAGGACAAAACAAGTATCCAAATAAGCATAAGTATAAGAAGGCAAAAACGAGAAGAAGTCTAAGGCAACTTCCGTCCTATACACGTCCTCCAAATGCTCAAGTATGTCCTTGGGTACCTGCCGTATGAATAACTGAAACATAATAAAGACTTAATAGCATCGGAAATGTATAAGTCCTAGCTAACCTTGAACATGTTCAAAAAGCTGGTTCTATAGTTTGAAAAGACTTATGTTTTTAAAATAAAACTATATTAATTAGCCAAATAGCCCATATAGGTCATGAGGTTCCACCGTACATGAATACTTGGAGGGGAGACCTCATCATACAATTAGAGGTGTTGCCTCTAATTAATTAGTCTGGGTAGGAGGGATCAACTCCGAGTCGGGGTTCCCTTTTCCCTGCGGATGACCGAAACCAACCACACCGAGACCTTGAGGTCTCGGCTGCTGGTGATCACAAGACCACCGAGAGCTTTGGGCTCTCGGTTCTACACTCGGTCGAACCAAAAACATAGACCAAAACCCGATTCTAGGCATGTTTTAATCATTCCTGATCATGTGGTCCTAAATAAAATAAATAAGACATAATTGAATCATGAGTTGAAAAGAAAAGGTTTTAATTTAATTACCAATGCGTAAATGTTTAAGGGATTGAAACACGAACATGGACACGTAAAAACCCAAGATCAAAACACGAATTCTCCTCCCTTGTTCTCGATTAAAACCCGACGTCCACCTTGTGTGTGCTAGGGTTTCTACTTGTTTTTATAAAAAATGTAATATGTGTAATTCCCTGGGAGTATTGTTTGTTTAAAAAATGGATTAGTGATGGGCCGGGCCAAGCCCTCTCCCTTCTTGGTTTATGCCACGACTAAGGAAGCCCCACAACACCAACCCATTAGTTTTCTAGCTTAAATATAATTCGAGTAGGCTCGTGTTTAAGTGTCGTGAATTTAATGTTATTCATAAATGTTCCTGATATATATATTATACGTAATCCTTGTTTATCGTATACTGATATATAATATGTAGTTCACATGTTCATGATTTAATGTTCGGGATTATAATTAATATAATTAATAATTATCGTGTATTAACACATACGTAATAATTATCGTGCATTAACACATACATAATTCTGAATTAAATGTTCGTGACACGTGTACGTGACATAATTGGGAAGTTTTAATTGGTTCATATGTTTACGTAGTGTACTGTTGACGGTATTTATGTGCGGGTTTTACATTCATCCTTTTGAGATTGATTCTTCTTGGCAAAGTTCTACTTAGGCTTTTGATTTGTCGCAACTTGCTTGCCTTTATCACCCTTGCCCTTGCCTTTCATCTTTTTGTTCCCTTTCGGTTTTGGCGTAGTCACTCTATCCTTCTGTATGTTAAGTACTTGAGGAGTAGAGGTAGACGCCTTGTCCTTAACCCTTTTTCATAGTCAATGAGCATTGCATGCAAATCATTAACTGTCTTTCCTGCGCAATGTATATTATAGTTCTAATCGTTAAAGTCCTTGTTAAGTGACCTATTGATCAAGTTAATCACCATATCATGGTCATAGGATTTTCAAAGTGCAATGAGCTGTTCCATGTAATCTCTCATTTCCATATAGTGTGCACTTACGGATTTCCCAGGGGATTGCTTACAGCTATGCAAAGCATCTACTCAATTGTAGATCTCCACAGCTTGGTGCTTCTCAAACATTGCCTTGAGTTCATCAAGCATGCGCATGGGAGGATAAAGCTCAAACTTCTTTTGAAGATAAGATGACATTTTCCCAAGCATTAAACAAGCTACATCAGAGTGCTTTTTCAATTCAGCGCGGTGTGAAAGCCTTTCGCCATCAGAAGCTCCTTCAGCAAGGTCGGCCGAAACGACCGTGGAAAAGTGATCAATAGTACCCGCTACTCTCAGAATAATTCTTAGGGAGCGCTACCAATCATTAAAGTTTGGGCTAGTAAGTTCTGGACGATCAAAAAATGTTTCGAACGCAGGACTTAAAGCGTTGTTGTCGGGTTGATCCATTTCTATAGAAATAAGTTCAAATATTAGTATTTTCGATAAATACTTTCAAGAAAATAAAATTACCCCGGTAAATAAATTAACCATAGTATTTTCCTTGAAACTAGAACCTATATTGACATAAATCCATTACACGAGTTGATATGCTAGTAATGAATGTATTCAACATAGTGACTTGTCGAACAATTCAATTGACAAACAATTTGCAATTTCCAGATATTTATGGGACTTACATTACCAAAAGAATGTTTTGCATTGTAAAAATGTTTCATCCCCTCTGAATGCCTTAAGTTTCTAGTTCTCACTTAGTAACTTAATTAACTCGTCTAATATAAAGAACGTAAAACTATCACGCGAATTCTCATTCAATGAAAGTTTTCTTTACGTCACAACATCGTCCAAAAATCTCATATGACGACATAGTAACTTCAAGTGTCCGTCAATTAGATGGCATTCGACTTAAATTTAGGGGTATAAGTTTTGATGTCAAAATCAATGTATGGAGAAGCATGCATACAACTCCATTGCATAAGTTTAATAAAGCATTTAGTAAACTTTTTCACGAGACTAAATTTCTGTATATATTATGTTGAGGTATTGGTTAAACCAATTAAAGAATTACCCACAACTATTCACAACGTCCTTTTTTAGAACTCGGCTAAAGCACAAAGCAATAACCTTATTCATTGTGTTTCAGATGTGAATTTGCGGTAAATCAACCTTAAGGTATAATGCAAATAATAATCGTAGGTAATTTCAATTTGACGCACAAGCGCATTTGGCCAGCGACATTGCCGTAACCTCCTTCCTTAGCCGGGTACATGACCAGCAACGCGTTATACCCCACTTTATAGTTTGTCAAAAAGAGTAGGCCGTAAAATTAATATTGCAAATTACCAATCAACACAATTCTATGTAATTTATTTCTCAAAACAAATCTTAGTATTAATATGATTTGTCCATATTATTTTTCTTAAAAAAACCCTAGTTTACAACAATTCGTACAATTAAAATACACAAGTAGACAAAAAAAACTAAATCATAAACACATAATAACAATTTATATGTGCAATAAATAAATCAAATAGCCACATGCATATGATTTATGTAATAAAACATCAAATCTAGGTTTTTATATTCATATAAAAGTCTTCCGTAATTCTAGATTTAGTGAATCAAATAAAACAAGTAGCACATAAAATCATATAATCATACAACTTTATGATCCATGAAAAACATGCATGTTCATCATGGATCAACCTAGATAACTTAACAATTAAATCTCTACATATCGTAACCTTTAACCTACATGACGTAACAATCAATCATACAATCTAATCTAAAATTATACAACATGTATTTTAGGGTTTCAGTTTTTTTTAAATTCAACCAACATAATAAAAACAAAACCCTAATCTTTATAAAACATAAAAAGCATGTAGTTTTAACCCAAAACAGTTATTCGTTATAAAACCTTAGATCTCGATAATTATAACATGTTAAAACCTGTCTCCGATACCAATGAAGGTTTATATAGTTCATAACAATTTTAAACCCTAACAAAGATCAAAGCACGTATAGCGAAAGCGATTTAACAAGATCATAATAACACAATTATAATTAATCGAATTAGGATTACATACCTTTTAGCTATGATGATTCCACAAGATAAGAACAAAACACCAATATAGGATAAATACTGAATCACCAAGATAAAAGTCTAAAGTAAGACTATATTACGTGTAAACCGAGCTTCAACGTCTAGTGGAAAATCAACCCAACAACCATAGAGAGGGGCTAGGACTTGATTATTGCTAAACCAAAAAAACCAAACGAAACCCTTGGGGATTTTGGTCGTCGATCGCAAAAAGAGATAGAGAGGAAGAAATTGTGGTGTGTCAAATCATGAAGGCTATGGGGTCCTTATATAGGCCTAATAAACTTGTAGCCTAAGGAAACGAATATAAGGAAATAAAATCTTTCCCTTCCCCTTGTTCTAGCTGACGGTCGGCAACATCCCAAAGGGGTGTTTCGGGAACCTTATTTTCCTCTTCTCTTTTATTCCACAACGTTCATTAATCTTAACTTTTATATTTAACGACTGTTAAAGTTATAGCTCGATTTAATTTAATAAACATATAAATATATTTATTAAATAAATTAACTCTATACGTATTGTGTGTAATCCCGAGTTCGGTCCTAACACACGACTAATAAAATTTATGTCCATAAACTTTCAAGAAGGGCGTGGCCGAATGGAATGAATAAGTTGACTCTAAAATAAAGCCACATGTATCTCTCAAAGTAACAAGTTTGTTTAGTGTCACTCTAGTCCTCTAATATTAAGAGAACATTAAAAAGATAGCTGTTGTGATTGATCCTTTCTCTATTATGCTACCATTAAAATTTGATACTTTTTAACCATAACAATGAAATTTAATCGGAGGGAAAACATAAAAATAGAAACAAATACCCAAATCAATGAGAATGTTTTAAAATAAACGAGGTTCATTCTCATATAATGTTGTGACTTGGCTTATTATAGTGCATTTTTTCTAACGTTTAAAAAATGGTATTTTAGTCAAGCCGAGCAAGCGGATCACTGTTTAGCCGGTTTAACCGGGTTAAAACCAACATTCGATCATCCCAGCAGGTAATGATTCAACCGATCGAGAAAAACTGGTTTTAAAACACTTGTTGTTTCACGTATTTTTGAAAATATAATTTGAGGATTTTAGGTCTAACAAAATTTCAAATGGTCGAACAAAATCAAACACCAGATATATTTTCAATATTAAGTTGAGTCATCTGATAACGCCCCCAACTTCAAACATATTATCAAATTATCGAAAAAATATAAGCTAATAAGTAACTAGCCGAATAGACTTTTAAATTCAAACACATTAAGGGTGTGTTTGGTATCCGAGTATAAGGGGTTTATGGAATCTTTAAATTCAAAAGCATCCTTGTACATTTCTTTAATTGTCGAGAAGTTTGTTACCAGTAGTAGTATCCTTACAATATAAGAATAACTCTTCAATTTTGGCTCAAGTTAGTTAACATAGATAATGTTTTAGTTTCAATGGTCAGGATTTAGTTTTAGTATATTTTGAATGGTTAGAAATAATTTACATAAATGAAAGACCGGCGGGAATAGAAATAATTTGCTAAAGGGGTGGGGGCGCAGATAGTATCTCGACTCCCATCCAGTTTGTTATAAATCCATTTTTGTTTCTAATAAAGTGATGGTTAATAAAATAATAATAATAATAATAATAATAATAATAATAATAAATAGTATAAAACGTATGGGACTTTGGTTATGTGGGATTTGTTTCAAAACACATGCTCTTCGAGCCAAGTGTCGGCATGAAAATGGTGAATATGTATCAGCCCCTGATGGCGGAGATGGTCTTGTTAATTTCGTGCTTTATGGGATTACTAAGCCACATATTCCGTCTTGTACTTCACAACTTGATCATATCGACGACAGGGCGTATGATAAACATGGTGGCTTTACTTTGACTATTCTTGATAGCTTGTTTTCAAAAGGGCTGCGAACTGTCAAATCCATCCCTCCCAAGTGTCGTTTGGGGTTTTCTCGTGTCTTGAAAGGAGCTCTCGATAAGGTGATTTCCAAGCCTGATGATATCTCTTGTTGGGTCAGTTTGTTAGTCTTGCCTCTTTGTATCCTTAAAACCTTTTACCCGAGGAGTAATCTTGAGTGCAAGTCGGCTATTAAACGTCAACGCCAAGAAGAGAGTATTGTTAATGCAATTCGATATTGGGGTATGCCGGGTGGTAGTTTGCAGATTTTGAGGGAGACTTTGGCTGAATCCGCGCCTCCTTTGGTAGATACCGATGAGGAAGGCCTTGATTTAGATGCACGAAATATCAAGCAATGTAGGAGGAAGATTTGTGATGGACATTATACCGCGGCAGTCCGAGTTCTTTCTTCTTCTGGCGTTGCTCCATATAATGATGCTACTCTTGTGGACTTAAAAGATAAGCACCCTTTAAAGTGTGCGCCCTCCTTACCAGATATATCTGTTGATCACCATCACCTCATCGCATCTACATCTGTGGTTTTAGACAGAATTAAGAGTTTTCCTCGTGGCACATCTTGTGGGCGGGATGGGTTGCGTGCCCAACATCTCTTGGATTGCCTAAGTGGCGCCGCTGTTGCTATCTCTGATGATTTAGTAGCATCTATTACAAGTGTCGTAAATCTCTTTCTTGGTGGGAAATGTCCTACGATTTTGGGTGAGTATATTGCTAGTGCCCCTCTAACACCACTAGTTAAGCCGGGTGGTGGTATTCGTCCTATAGCCGTGGGTACTGTTTGGAGGCGTCTAGTCTCTAAGGTTTGTGCTACTATGATTGGTCATTCTTTAGATGGTTACTTAGATGATCTACAATTTGGTGTAGGGGTGTCGGGAGGAAGTGAGGCTATACTACATGCTGTTAATCGTTTGATTGAGGGCCATGGAGAGGATGTTGGTTTTACGATGTTGTTGGTGGATTTTAAAAATGCCTTCAACTTGGTAGATCGAGAGGTCATGTTACAAGAAGTCCGTATCCATTGTCCTTCTATATCGAGTTGGGTAGAATTCTGTTACTCGAACCCAGCTAGATTGTATTACGGCGAACACACCTTAAGGTCATGCCAAGGGGTGCAACAGGGCGATCCCCTTGGCCCTTTGCTTTTTGCTTTGGTATTACACCCCTTGATATGTAAGATTCGTGACTCTTTTAGCCTTTCTTTCCACGCTTGGTATTTGGATGATGGCACTATTGTTGGAGATACTTTGGTGGTAGGAAAGGTTTTAGAGTTAATTATAGAGGATGGCCCCCGTTTTGGCTTGCATCTTAACGTCGATAAAACCGAAGTTTTTTTGCCACATGAAGACCCGCGAAGCAGACTTGCAGGTATATTTCCACCTAATATTGCTCGACCCTCACATGGTGTTAAATTACTTGGTGGGCCCGCTAGTGTGGATTTTGATTTTTGTACTGAGCTTGTGATGAAGAGGGTGGCCAAAACCATTCTGCTTATGGATGCAGTTTCTAAAATTAATGACCCTCAATGTGAGTTGTTGCTGCTTCGTTCTTGTACGGGTATTTCAAGACTATATTTTACTATGCGCACATGCCCTCCTCGTTTCTTTGAGTCTGCCCAACGTTCTTTTGATGTGGCTCTTCGTTCTTCCCTTGAACGTATTGTGACTGGTTCTGGACCAGGTTTTGGAGATTGGCAATGGAGGCTTGCCACCTTACCTTATGGATTTGGGGGACTTGGTGTTTATTCTGCAGGTGATGTTTTGAACTATGCCTTTCTTGCTTCACGATTACAATCTGCTAACTTGCAAACTAAGCTTCTTCGGGATTCTGGTATTGTATCCTCTGGGCCTATTTTGGATGATGCATTGTGTGTGTTTAACAAATCTATGGAGACTGGGCTTTTGATTAATCCAAGTGAGATCGCTGCCCCTAAACTCATGAAGAAAATGGCAGATATATATTTCACACGGGTTACCAAAAACGCAGAATCTATATTTTCCTTATCACCTCGACAGATGGCCTTATGGAGATCTCAAAAGGAGGACCACACTTCTGAATGGCTTAGGGCGATCCCTATTTCTAGGTTGGGACAAACTATGAATGGAAAGACTTACCGTTGTGTCTTGTGTTATCGGTTGGGAATCCCCTTATTTTCTACTTCAAAGCCTTGTTCAGCTTGTTCAAGAGTTTTTTCTGGGGATATTTATGGAGACCATGCGGTATCGTGTGCTGGAATTATTGGTATTAAACATCGTCATAATGTTGTACGTGATACCCTTGTCGACATCTGCTATCGTTCGGGGATTTCAGCTGGTAAGGAAGTTGATATCGGGCTGGATGGGGGTTCTGACAAAGCATTACGTCCAGCAGATATATTACTTTACTCGTGGGATGGAGGGCTTGATGTTTGTGTGGATCTGACTGGATCATCACCTTTGACACAAACCGGGATGGTCGATTTTATGCCTGGTCGGGCGGTGGTTGATGCTGCGAAACGTAAACGTGTTAAGTATATGGCTAAGTGTGCGGCTATTGGTTATGGGTTTCTCCCATTTTCTTTCTCTTCCTTTGGGGAATTAGAGGAGGATGCGGTTACCTTGCTGAAGCGGATCCGAAAGTTCTCCATGGTTCAGGACATTGGAGCACGTGCTGCTGTTCATATATTTAATAGGATAAGTTTCGCTATTGCTAAAGGAGTGGGGGCTCAGATAGTATCTCGGCTCCCCACTAACTTTTTGTAAGATATTTTTATTCTAATGAAGTGAAGTTTATAAAAAAAAAAAAAAAAAAAAAAAAAAAAAAAAATAATAATAATAATAATAATAATAATAATAATTTTAATAATGGTTTTACTTCTTGTGCCGATAAGGTCAACCATCTTGAAGACTTGTTACATGTCCGACATAGTGGTTTTACTTTGGGTCTTCTTGATAGTTTGTTCTCAAAGGAGTTGCTTACTGTGAAATCCATCCCTCCTAAGTGTCGTTTAGGGTTTTCTCGGGTCCTGAAAGGAGCTCTTGATAAGGTAATTTGCAAACCTAATGATATCTCTTGTTGGGTTACTTTGTTAGTCTTGCCTCTTTGCCTCCTTAAAACCATTCGTCCAAGAAGTAATCTTGAATGCAAGTCTGGTATTAAATGTCAACGTCAAAGAAGAGTGTATCATTAATGCCATTCGATCTTGGGGTATACCAGGTGACAGTTTGCAGATTTTGAGGGAGACATTGGTTGAATCGTCTCCCACTTTGTCAAATGTTGATGATGAAGACCTTGATTTAGGTGAGATGAATATCAAGCAGTGTAAGAGGAAGTTTTGTGATGGACATTATACTGCGGCAGTCAGAGTTCTTTCATCTTCAGGCGTTTCTCCTTATAGTGATGTTACCCTTGAGGACTTAAAGACTAAGCACCCTTTCCAAGCAGCTCCCACCTTGCTACACACATTTATTGATCATCATTCTCTCATCGCATCTTTGACTGTAGTTCTTGATAGAATTAAGAGTTTCCATCGTGGTACATCTTGTGGACATGATGGGTTACGATCCCAACACCTTATGGATTGCTTTAGTGGAGCGGCTGTTGCTGTTTCTAATGAGTTGGTATCCTCTATCACCCAAGTTATGAATCTCTTTCTTGCTGGGAAATGTCCTCAAAATCTGGGCGAGTATATTGTCAGTGCTCCTCTCACGCCGCTTGTTAAGCCGGGTGGTGGTATTCGTCCTATAGTTGTGGGTACTGCTTGGATACGTTTGGTATCAAAGGTAGTGCTACTATGATGGGTCATTCTTTGGATGGTTATTTAGATGGTCTATGATGAGACTGTTTTAATACATGGTCTCATCGTCCAAAACGGGCTTAAAACGATGAAAATATCATAAAAAGTGCCAGCTTGTGTTTGTTAAATGTGTATTTTAGGTACGGATATCGAGAAAATGAAAACGATCACAAGAATAAAAACGATCACGGGAAACGAAGCCGCACAATGAACCGGACCAGAGTTTTGAATTTCTAAAAAATACCCATGAAATTTGAATAAATGACAACTTTGGACCTCCAAATTTGAAGAATTTTCAATATTGTTCCTTGAAGAATGAAAGTATACAAGATTAGTCCTTCAAGTTTCAAGACATGTATAAGAAAATCCCCTTAGTTTGGTCAAAAGTGCAAAAGAAGTCCTTAAGAAAAGTTTTAGAATCACTTGTGCAAAAAATGACAAGTTTGTCATAGTTATTTACAAAGGATAATGGATAACAAGCTGCCAAAGACTTGATATGAACATTTTTTGGAAAATGAAGGGTAATTGTTGCCAGACAGCCAAAGTTAATCCACCAACCAGATCACACCACATCATCACCCATCACCACATCACCCCTCCACCTCAGACTCCACTAATCTGGTTTAACCTTTGTTTAATCCCTTTTAAAAACACGCGCCAAACACATAAATATTTTCCTAAACATATCAAAAGATGATGAACACGAATTGGGCACTTCTTGATTAATGTTGATCAAACCATAATCTCCTCCAGATTTGTGATTAACCTTGGCCTAATCATATTTTGACTCTCAAAACCCACCCCACATGCTTGGACCACCTCCACATGTCACCCATAGGCGCGTCTCTGACTTCCAAACAAAAAACCCTTAGAAGATCAATGGCATATAAATTTTTCTTGTTGGCTACTCACATTTGGACGCCCCAGATCAACTATCCAGCTGACATATCACCTGGGCACCCCTAGCAGATCACAAGAACGCATTTTGACCAAATTTGACCAAGGGAATTGATGGAAGATCACACTTAGGGTTTCTAGCTATTATTTCAATTCTAGAATCTTCTTGTTGTAGTATATAAGCTATAGTCGACATGTGACTTAGCTTTGTTCCAGATTTTTGCTTAATTTTTTTTAATTCCTTTTTACGTTTAATGAAAGTTTGTTTTGTGGAGTACTTGTGATTCTCTTTTAATTTTACTAAAAGTTGGTGTAAGGTTAAGCAAAAATCTATGTTCTATTGATACGTTTGTTTGTTTGTTTGAGTCAAGCTTTTAAAAATTTTAACCCTTTTCATATCACTTGAAAAGCTGTTGTTTTTGGAAGAGTTTGATCCAAAAAGTTTGGTTTTGAAGAGTTTCTCTGTTAAGAGAAAGGTTTTTAAGAACTTCTAAGTTTTTAGTAAAGATTGCTAGGAAAAGATAAAAATATATATATAAAAAAGAAATCAGTGATATTCATCTTGTTTGCTAACTGGGTCAAGGATTTATTCTTGACTCTTGTTTGTTGATTTGTGTTTTACAGAGATTGGAAGCTTGTGATTTGCTAGCACATCAGCTCTTTAAATAAGGGGTGTGGATTGTACATCCTCTAGGTGAGTTTTCTTGTATCATTTTCAAAAGGATAAGGTGGAAACTGAGTTTGTGATTTATTTGGTATAAATCTGCATGATCTTGCCTGTAGTCTATTGCTTGAGTGATTTTTAACCTTAATCAGTTTGATACTTATGGTTTGTGGAGTGATAACCAACTTTGCTTGCTAAAAAATTGCTCATCTAAACTGAATGGGTGTTTGGGAGTGGTATGTTCTTGGGTAGTAACTGACCACTAGGGTTTAACTTTACTCTGCAGACATTAAGTAGATAAAGGTGAGTGGTTTTGACCAATGAAAGTTTGATGTTGCTTGAGAAAAATTGATTTTTCATATTCTATAAAAATTCTGTTTTTGTGGAATATACTTGTTGAAGTTTTCTACTAAACCTGCCATAGGTTAGAGAGTAGTGAGGTGTTGTTTAAATTCGTATGTATTGAGATGTTTTAATACTTGTGTAAATCAATTTTGTGTTTCCATTTTTTTTCTTACTGCTTATAAGACACTAAAACCATCAGCTAGTATTCCTTAACTGCATGCTATTTGATTGGATTGTATAAGTGTTTTGTTGTGTTTGTGGTTGTTTTCTTTTTGCTTCTGTTGACTCCCAATAAGCCAAAGCTTATTGGGGTGCCTTTGTCTCAAAAAGGAACCACCAAACAAGGCCTGAAATCAAGCCATTAAATCTATGTTTAGCATCAGTGGGAACTCCTTTCCCACTGAAGGTACCGACTGATAGTGTTATATTTTTTTCAGCTTACTGATAAGCATTTTTGGCTTATTCCAACGTGCAAAAACTTATTTTTTGTTATAAATCTTACTTTTCTTGGCTCATAAGCAAGTCTGGGTGATTACAACTTATGGTTCTAGGGTTTCACTAGAAAACGAACTTATTTTCTTTACAAGTGCTTATTCCCTGCTAGTGATTATTTCACTTGGCTTATTGAAAATCTTATGATTGATTAGTCTTAGTTAAGCACTTTAGAAACTTTTTCAAGAAAAATCAGTTCTTTGAAGTGGTATATATCTCTAAAACGACTATTTTGTCCTTTAGTGGAAAAATACTTTGCTTATTTCTGGCATATTCAGTGAGCTTTTTCAAATTTTATTTTTACAATTATCTTTATAGTACCAAGAGAAGGTTGTGTGTTGAATTTTAGCTTATGGCATCAAATTATAGCTTAATGGGCTTATTGGCCCATTAAGAATAAGCTTATTGACTATTAAGCTGTGACAAGCTCATTTTCAGCTTTTGGGCCTTTGGATTTTTTGTTTAAAATCAAATTGTAAATCAGACTGTGCTTTTTGGGCTTATTTGGTTGAATTTTTTCTTATTGGGTTAAAAAGCCCATTTTAGTGGACTTTTTTTTGGTTTTGGCCCAATTGAGGGCCCAATAGGGGTATTTAGGTAAGTTCAAGTTCATTTCTGGCTTAGTTAGGTCAAAATAAACTAGTTTGCAAGTTTTTAGAATTTATTTATAAAATTTTTATTTTTAATATTATTTTAATACTTAATTTTAGTTTTTAATTATTTTTAATAGATTTAATAGGTTTAAAATTTTGGAAAAATAGTTTTTAGCTTAACTAAAATATTTTTGAGGTTTACAAAGTAAAAAATATTTGTTTGGGCTTTTTGTTAATTTATTTGATTTTTAGGGATATAATTAGCATTAAAAGATTAAATATTAATGAAATTAAAAAGTTTCAAGAAGTTTTAATCATTTTTAAACCTTAGTCATATTTTTAGGAATTTTTTATGATTTTTTGGGAATTTTTAGAGTAAGTTTCATTTTTGCCTAGATTTGCATGAATACGCGTTTTTCGTCTTAGTGTAATTATTACCGTAATCCGTCATTTTCTTTTCCCCTTTTTATCTCAGTATTAATCCAAAACTTACAAATTAAACACACACTTTAGTTCTCCTGGGTGAACAAACTTATGTGGGTCATTAGTGCTTGATTTTCCTAAATCATTCACTTAATAAATACCATTTATACGTTGTTTTTCCTAAAAGCGTATTTTTACCACAATCATTTTGGCGCCGCTGCCGGGGAGGCGCGTTGTGCTCAAATTTGGACTATTTTTTTTGATATTAGCCATAAATAGTATTTGTGTGATTAGCACTCTAATCACACGTATTATCGGTTTTCGTTTTCTTTGTGAATATTATTACTATATTTTATACGTATCACAATAAAATCACAAAATCTCCAAAAGCGTGAAAACGCAACCTTAATTGGGATTTCATCACTCAATTATTGTATTCGAATCTAAAGAAAAAGAAAGGCAAAATAGATAATTACTTTCGAAAGGCTTGATTTTGATTAACACAAACTATAAGGTGGGTATAAGGCGGTTGTATCTCACGACCTAAAGGGAAAAGGCTCTTAAGTGCTTCGCGCCGCCTCGTTTCCTCCGCTTGCTTGTGCGTGTTTTGAGAAAAAGGGCTAATCGAGGGTTTGCCAACCAAAGTATTATCTACGTATCATATATATTTGCTTGTTTTCAAAGATTAAACCCTCTTGAACGTTTTGGTGTTCCACCAACGTTCTAAAGTCATCGAGGACGTTCACTCAACGTGACCGTTTTCATTCCTTGAGGCTCCTTTAATCGAGAAATTGATTCGAGGAGAGATTTGTAGATTTTAGTCTAAGTAATACACAAGAAAATCCAAAAAAATTAAATATCATCAAAAACACAAAAAAATTGAAAAACGTGAAAACACCAAAAAGAATCTTCACTGCTCACCTCCACGTTCTACGTTACGTTTATGCTAACTCGTAATCAAGCAAAACGTGCACGTAAACGTCGTAATCGAAAGGAAGGAACACCTACCTCTTGTAGTGAAGAATCTCCAAGTGACGAAAGCATTGTAGAACAAGAAGCTTCCATGGCTAATCGTACTATGATGAAGTTGCTTCAAGCATCCACCGAGGGTTTTGGAGAAGCCATTGTGATTCCCGCTATCCTTGCAGAGAATTTTGAAATAAAGACGGGTTTAATATCTATGCTCCAAGCCAACAAGTTCCGTGGCCATGAAAAAGACAACCCTCATTATCACATTCGACATTTCAATCGTCTCACCGCGACTAGCAAGTTTAAGGATGTACCACACGACACCATTAAGATGATTCTTTTTTCGTACTCTTTAGATGGAACCGCCAAAATTTGGCTCGAGAAAGAACCACCAAATTCGATATTGACATGGGGTGATCTCGTGTCTAAATTTGTGAACCAATTTTTTCCGCCATCTAAGACTACCCATTTGAAAAATGAGATTTCTAGATTTACTCAAAAACCTAACGAGAGTTTTTCAATGACTTGAGAAAGATTTAAAGAAATGTTACATGAATGTCCACACCATGATTTTTTCGAATTGCATCAAATTGATACTTTTTATAATGGGCTTAATGATCATGAACGAGATTACTTAAATGTCGCCGCAAGTGGTAATTTTTGTGCAAAACAACCGATGAGACTTTAAAGATAATTGAGAATAGGTCTAAGGTTTATAACCCTCGTAACACACCGAGTGTTGCCATTATGGGTTCATCATCGTCATCTCGTAATATGAATGCCTTGCAAGAAGAAGCAAGTGAGGAAAATAGGTTTTTTGATAGATTTTCATCTCTTATGACTCATTGGAAAGCACAAGATGCTTTGAACTCCGCATCGGTTAAGGCGGTTGACAAGAGTTGTATATCTTGTGGTGGAGCTCATGATTTTTCCGAGTGCATTACCGCGGATGTTAACACTTCGAGTGCTTATGTAGCAACGGGAATTTACAACCAAAACGGTCAAGGTTCCCACCCAAATCAAGCTCCACAAAATCAAAATGCTAATAACTATCGAAACAACAACAATCAAGTTGGTTACCAAGGAAATAAAAGAAATTATAACAAGGGTAATTACAACAACAATGGTGGGAACAATGGGCAATTGCAAAACAAGAATCAAAATCGTGATTTTCAAAACAATAACAAAGGTTTGCAAAATATAAAAAAAATTCCAAATAAGTTTGTTGATTATGCAACGACAAATGACGCTAAATTTGATAACATTCAAAGGGAGATAATTAGCCTAAGATCCAAGATTAGAAATGATTTGAAAAATGAGTTGAAAAACGAGCTTGCTAATGAACTTAAGACTCATACAAATAAAATGGAGAGTAATGTGCAAAGGTTACAACGCAATCAACAAAAGATGGAACAAGGCCAACATGAAATCAAGCAAGAGATGCTTAAGGCGGATAAAAGGCAATCAAAATTTGAGGATATAATAGAAAGTATGTTTGAGGCTATAATGTGTAAACCATCTTCTTTGGGTGGTCTTCCAAATGATACCATTGCAAACCCGAAAGGAGAAATGAAAGTTATTACTACACGAAGTGGTAATAGTTTCAAAGAGCCCACTTCTCGTCCAAGTACTTCTAAGGAGAAGGAAATAGAGAAAGAACCTGAGATGATGGTAGAAAAGGAGCATATTTCAATCCCACAAATTACCGCTCAATCCACACCTACGGTCGAGCCTATACCAATCATGAAACCCGAGATTCCAACGCCGTTGCCTATGCCTCAACCCACACCACCTTTACCCTACCCCTCGAGACGAAACAAAGAGAAATTGCATGATCGTAACAATCAACAAATCGAGCTTTTCATTAAAATGTTTAGTAAGTTTTATTTCAACATAAGTTTGGCTGATGCGTTGTTGTATATGCCTCGTTTCGCCTCCACTTTTAAAAGTATGATGAACGATAAGGAGAAGCTTTTAAATCTATCAAATTGTTCTTCGGTTTTTTTAACCGAATACCAGAAAAAGTTGGGGACCCCGGGAAATTTCTTATTCCATGTGACATCCAAGAGATGGAAGGATACCTCGCCTTGGCCGATCTTGGAGCGAGCATTAATTTGATGCCTTATTCCATGTGGAAATCGCTATCACTTCCAGATCTTACTCCTTCAAAAATGTATCGAAATGGCCGATCATTCTACAATCCTTGCATGTGGAATGGCTGAAGAGGTTTTTGTGAAAGTTGGGAAGTTCTACTATCCGGTGGATTTTATCGTTGTAGACATTCCCATGGATACTCAAGTTCCTCTAATTTTAGGGCGTCCATTTTTTATACCTCGAAATCTATCATTGATGTGCATGCTAGAACAATCACTTTGCGATTCAACGAAGAGGAACTTGTTATAAACGCTATTAAAAGCTCTACACCTTCTCATGTTTATGCAATCGCTACCATCAATCACGGTGACCTAGTTGACGTGGTTTGCGATGAGTTTACACAAGAAGTGTTAGGTTTTTCCGATAGTTCGACTAGTGGCAATCCCACTATTATGGATCCAATTCTTGCTATTTCTACACCAAATCTCAATCTATTCCAAGGAGGCGATTTTATTTTTAATGAAATCGACATTGAAGATGAGGTAACGATTAGTGAGGATACTCACATTCCACCATATTTTCTGCCGATAGAAATTAAGAGTGTTGAAACAAAATCTTCAATCGAGGATCCACCAATCCATGAATTGAAAGATCTTCTACCTCACCTCGAATACACATTCTTGGAAGGTGTTGACAAGTTGCCGGTTATTATTGGAAAAGATCTTGCCAATGATGAAAAGACCGCACTTTTGAATAAATAGAATGTTCACAAAAGGGCAATTGCGTGGAAACTTTCCGACATTAAGGGTATCGACCCAAAATTTGTACACACAAAATTTTAATGGAGGACGACTACAAGCCCGCAATTCAATGTCAAAGATGGGTAAACCCCAAAATTCATGATGTCATCAAAAAGGAAGTCCTAAAACTCCTTGACGCGGGAACGATTTACCCTATGTTTGATAGCCCTTGGGTGAGCCCAATCTATTGTGTCCCTAAGAAGGGAGGAATGACCGTTGTGTCCAATGAAAACAACGAGTTGATTCCCACTCGTGTTGTGACCGGCTGGAGAGTGTGCATCGATTATCGTAAACTTAACGACGCCACTCGAAAAGACCATTTTCCCTTGCCCTTGATGGATCAAATGTTGGAGCGACTTACGGGGAACGATTTCTATTGCTTTTTAGATGGTTTTTCCAGTTACTTTCAAATCCCCATCGATCCTCACGATCAAGAAAAAACTACGTTTACGTGTCTATATGGAACGTTTGCCTATCGTAGAATGTCATTCGGACTTTGCAATGCACCGGGAATCTTTCAAAGGTGCGTGATGGCTATTTTTCATGATATGATCGAGAAGATGATAGAAGTCTTCATGGATGACTTATCGGTGTTTGGTGATTCGTTCACTTCTTTTTTGTCCAATCTTGAGAAAATGTTAAAACGTTGTGAGGAAACCAACCTTGTGCTCAATTGGGAAAAATGTCATTTTATTATAAAGAGGAATCGTCTTAGGGCACAAGGTCCCGAAAGTGGAGATTGAGGTAGATAAAGCTAAGATAGACGTCATCACCAAATTACCTCATCCTAAAACCGTTAAGGGAGTTAGGAGTTTCCTTGGCCACGCAGGCTTTTATCGTTGATTCATCAAAGATTTCTCAAAAATATCTTGACCCATGACACACCTTCTTGAGAAAGATGCGCCTTTCATCTTCAATGAGGATTGTGTTCGAGCTTTTGAAACTTTAAAAAGGAAACTAACCGAAGCTCCCATTCTTGTTGCTCCAAATTGGAACCTCCCCTTTGAGCTCATGTGTGATGCTAGTGATTAAGGCCGTTTTGGGGCAACGTCATGCAAAACACTTCTTGACTATTCACTATGCTAGCAAAACAATGACCGAGGCTCAAATGAAATACACCACAACGGAAAAAGAATTACTGGTCGTGGTATATGCATTTGAGAAATTCCGACCTTATCTCGTTTTGACTAAAAGCATAGTGTATACGGATCACTCGGCCATTAAGTATCTCTTCTCCCAACTTGATGCTAAGCTTCGATTGCTACGTTGGATTCTCCTCCTACAAGAATTTGATGTCACCATACTTGACAAAAAAGGACGTGAGAATCTTGCGGCCGATCATCTCTCTCGTTTGGAAGATCCTCACCAAAGTGTGCACGAGAACAAGGAAATCACCGAAACATTTCCTCTCGAGACACTTGGTGTAGTGAATTCCAAGGAAGACTCATCCACCCCATGGTTTGCGGACATTGCAAATTACCATGCGGGGGATTTCATAATTAAGGGTATGACGACACAACAAAAACGAAAATTCTTTCGTGACGTCAAGTTCTACTTTTGGGACGACCCTTATCTCTTTCGAGTTTGTGCGGATTTAGACGTTGTGTGTTTGGCACCAAAGATACTAATATCCTTAGAGCTTGTCATGAAGGCCCTATGGGAGGTCATCACGGTGCTAATCTCACGGCTAAGAAAGTGTTTGATGCCAGTTTCTTTTGGCCTATTATTTACCGAGATGCACATGCACTCATCAAGTCATGTGACTCATGCCAACGTCAAGGAAAATCATCACAAAAGGATGAAATGCCCCAATATATAATACACGTTTGTGAAATCTTTGATGTTTGGGGAATTGATTTTGTGGGACCCTTCCCATTATCTCATGGTAACAAGTATATCCTCGTCGCGTTTGACTACTTAGCTAAGTGGGTGGAAGCCAAGGCTTTGCCTACGAATGATGCTCGTGTGGAGGTCAAGTTCTTGAAACAATTGTTCTCTCGGTTTGGAACCCCTCGTGCAATTATAAGCGATCGTGGAACCCATTTTTGTAATGACCAATTCTAAAAGGTTACATAATACAAGGTTTTTAGCCAAGTATAAAAAAGTTTATCGTCCGATCTTTTCGAATTGATTACTAGTAGAAATTGCGACTCAGTCGTTCTTGGTGGACAAATAAATGGTTTGATTATCTATTTTAAACTAATAGCAAATATGTAAATGTCGTTGAGTAAAATAAAAGCTTTAAAAATTAAACTAAAATTTACTAGAAAAACACTTGGTAAAAACAGAGATTTCAGGAAGCGTGCAATTTTTGGAAATTAAAACGTAATGAATTTAAAGCTTGAAAACTTTGTAAAACTAAAAACTTTGTAAAAATAAAATAAGACAAAACTCGTTTAAAATAATACTAAGTAAAAATGCGGGAAAAATTAAATTTGAAATTTAAAATAAAAATAAGAAATAAAATTAAAAATTTGAAATTGGACCGCAGTCAATGCGATCGGGGTGCTTGATCGTGCCTGGATCGCACTTGGATCGTACCCTTGATCGTATCCTTTGATCGCAATAAGTGATCACACCCTACGATCGTAACAATCGATCGTAGGCTAGTGATCGTAGTCAGTAAGATCGCACTCAATGCGATGGAAGCAAGTGATCGCACCCAATGCGATCGTAGCCAGGGATCGCAACCAAAGATCGTACTCTTGATCGTACCCACGATCGCAACAAGTGATCGTGGTGAGGATTAAGGAGTGTAATCGTAGTAACGATCGTGCTATGGATCGCAGTAATGGATCGCAAGTAGAAACCCTAGGGGTTTATGCGATCACACTTACTCGATCGTACTGGGTAACGCATCAAAACAGCTACGATGGGATTCAAAGGAAAATAAGCAGAACCGAATAAGCAAAAATAAGCAAAGACAAATAAGCACTTATTTAAATCTTAACAAAATGAAAACAAGCACAAATTTAAAAACTTTCAACACACGAAATAAGCAAACTTTATGAATCAAACTTTCAAAAGACTAAATTTTTAAGAAAACTTAAAAGACAATAAGCTATATATACGAAATAAGCCAATAAGCACCACAAGATTAAAGCTTAAACCATATAAAAACTTAGTAAGTTATAAAAAGATAAACTTTTTAGTCACAAAAACATCAAGATTACACAAAAAGCATTAAAATTCCGGATAAAAAACAAACTAAAATCAAGAAAGGTAGAAAGAGATTAATGAACAAAAAGCTTAACTTTAACTTTTGATTAATGAATTCCAAATACAATGATGAAATGAAGCTTAAACTCGAAAGAAAAAAAATGAAGAAAAGATGAAAACTTAGTGAGAGAAAGTTGAAACTTTCTCTCTCTAAAAACTAAAGAAAGGAAAAATAAACTAGCGAACACCCTCCTAATGTGTCATTAGGAGGGTATTTATAGGAGATGGGGAGGTGCATGTGCTTCCTTCTTTCTTTCTTTCTTCTCGACTCGATTTATATTCTTTGTCTTTCTCGACGTCGTCTCGGGATTTGTCGATGTAAATTGAACTTGTCTTGTAATTTTCTTCTTCTATTAGACTTGAGTTCTTCGACTTCATTAAACTTCCGTCTTTAGACTTTTTCTTCGATAAATCTTTAGAATAGGCCTTGGACTTCCGTTCTTTTTGCACTCTTGATCTTTTGACTTCGTCTTTTCTCGTTTTTCTTCGATAAAAGCCCGTGAAAGCCTGTGTTTTCTTCCTTTTTCATCTTTTGGTCCTAAAAAACAATAAAAAACACAAACCACGCATAATTCCGACTTTTATGACGTAAAATACACGTTTTGGTCTTGTTATTATTGGAAATAATTGGTAAAAGGATAAGTGTTTTCACACTTATTAAATCCCCTACTCTTGACCATTGCAATGCCCTCATGCAATGCATTAATTTCGAAGCACATATTACATTTCTCATCACAAATAACCCACCTTGGCCTTTATTAAATACTAAACACTAAGGAAACTAAAAGAACAAAACAAGTAAGAAATCAAAGACTTACATTGGGATTTTTGTTTTCATGAATGTTCATCATCCTCAAGTTTCACGTTCCCTATACCAAGCTTAAAAACAAGATCATTGTTATTATAAGTTAGCAAACTATCACAAATTCAAGTGGCCCAATTATTCACTTAGACTCCCTTATTCTTAGGTGTATCTCTTATATTTTAATGTTGTCTTGAATGATCACGAGGATGCATTGTTTGACTTATTTCGATAGTTATTTAGGCTGAAAATAAAGTGGGACGATTTAATCAATAGTTAGCTAACGGAAAAAATCTTTTAAAACTTCTTCTCGGGACCTCATAAAGTTCATATCTTGGCATAACTTGCTTCATGATTTGAGACCTTTCTCGGACCGATATTTGGCAGCGACTTCATACTTCGAATCTTGAGAGACGTTCTTGAAATTATGGTCTTCTCTTCATAACAGGAATTTCTTCACTTTAAGTTTTTGAGAGATTCTTCATATTTGGATCACGACTTCTTCATTTTTCTCCAATCTTTATTTTGAACTTCGATATACAACGATCCGCCTTCTTTTAGACTTGGATCTATTTATCTTCATACCTTGCTAGGGTCTTTTCGGATAGACTTCTCCATGATCTTTATGGGAGTATTTGCTTTTCGTCGTGTGACTCGATCCTTCATATTGATTTTTGATAAATGGTTCTTCACATCACTTTTGGATCTTTAGAAACAAAATGTAGCCCTCATATCTTGTTAGGACCTTTTTGGACTCACCAATCTTCGCATCCCGATTCAATAAGTTATGCCTTGGCTATGAACTATAATTAATACCGAGCAACTTTTAAACGATCTTGGGCTAGAAGCTAAGTAACTTTTTAAATCGTACAACCTTATTTATTGCAGATATATTTATTAACAAGCGATGGGAGAATAGGCTTATAATCAACTCACATAAATTCACGAAAGAATACCAAACTTATAATTGACTCTATCATCTCTCGTTCTCCACAATTTAAAATCTCAAGGAATGAGACTCATGGATGCTTAGCCAATTAAATCAAAGTTTTGGGTTTTCGAGTCATCTATAGGATCTTGCAAACTCTTAGACTTTTTCAAGTTTAGAATTCACATTTTAAAGTTCCCTTGATAAACGACTCTCTAGGATCAATTATAGGAACTTGTGAAAAGTTCTTGTTCTTAACCCGTGAGAGTTAAGACTTTCGCGTTTTAAAGTTACCTATATAAAATCCTTGCAAAACTTGACTTAAACACGTTAAGGATGCTAGCTAGAGTAAACTTGGATAAGTAAACTCGGGTCGAGTCAAAATATTCACGACTTTGAAAAATTTAAAACCACTTTTATTAAACTTTTATTTTAGCAAGGAAAGTAAATAACGATAACAAAGGAAAATACAACTATACTACTAGGCCAAAACAGATTAAAAATTTTGAAAAATGTCGAAAAATTAAATTTTCCGGTTAAAATGAGGGCAAATTCATGGAAAAGACCACTTACTTCGATAGAAGTCCCCCCTACACTTGAGGTAAACATTGTCCTCAATGTTTAAGCATGTGGGAGTAAACTCCCCTACACTTAGGACATTGTGCACTTTGTTTAAATCTTGCTAAGGAAAGGACAACTATAGTGATTTCAATGTGAACATATAAGATATGAAATATTGAATCACGATAGTTTAGGATAGAACCAGGAAGACGGGTACACGGATCACGGTTCGTCAAACGTCATCAAAAGTGCTCTTTGAAGCTATAATCCCTGCACATTATAAGAAACAAGACAACAAACACATACGGGGCTCCTCCCTACACTTATTATGAAAACGGTAAAGGATAGATCAAGGGTTGCCTCCCGAGAAGCGCTTGTTTTTGTTAACCGAGTCACGAGCCTGACTCAACCCAGAACTAATTCAAGGGAAACATGGTGAGGGATGGAATCATCTCATGAGAGATGTCCTCACCAAAGTACAACTTCACGCGCTAGCCATTCACTTTGGAATTAGGCCCATTTGGCTGAGAAAGCTCAATGGTGCCGTAAGGGAAAACTTTGGCGACGGTAAATGGACCAGACCAACGGCTCTTCAGCTTGCCCGAGAAGATCTTCAACCGAGAGTTAAAGAGTAAAACATGATCACCAACGTGGAACTCTCGGTTCTTAATCCTTGCATCATGGATGATCTTGGTCTTCTCCTTTTAGATCAATGAGTTCTCATAAGCTTCATTCCTTAGTTCATTTAGCTCATTGAGTTGAATCTTCCGGAGATCGTCGGCTTTGTTGATGTCGAAGTTATCCCACTTCAAGGCCCAGTACGCCTTATGTTCCAGCTCAATAGGGAGGTGGCATGCTTTCCCGTACACAAGACGATAAGGTGTACAACCAATCGGGGTCTTATATGCGGTACGGAAAGCCCACAAAGCATCATCTAACTTATCGGCCCACGAGGTACGATGCTCTCCCGCAGTACGCTCAAGAATTCGCTTCAATCCATGGTTAGATACCTCGGCTTGCCCATTAGTTTGGGGATGATAAGCGGTGGAAAGACGGTGATTGACACCGTACTTAGCCATGACTCGAGCAAATTGATCATTGCAAAAATGAGTCCCGCGGTCACTGATGATAGCACGAGGAACACCGAATCGGGCAAAAAGTTGCTTCAAAAAGTTCACCACCACCCTCGCATCGTTCGTAGGGAGAGCCTTGGCTTCAACCCATTTAGATACGTAGTCAATGGCTACGAGGATGTACTTGTTCCCTTTAGATTATGGAAATGGCCCCATAAAGTCGATTCCTCATACGTCAAAGATTTCACATTCTTGGATGAAATTTTGAGGCATCTTATCTTTATGTGTGATCTTGCCTTGGCGTTGGCAAGCATCACAATTTTTAACCATCTCGTGAACGTCCCGATAAATGGAGGGCCAATAGAATCCTGAGTCAAACACTTTCTTCGCGGTGTAATTGGGACCAAAGTGACCACCGGTGGGTCCTTTATGGCAAGCGTCAAGGATTAGTAAAGCTGTCGGCCCATCAACACATCGACGAATGACAAGATCCGCGTATTGTTTGAAAAGGTAAGGGTCGTCCCAAAAATAAGTCTTAACATCTTTAAAGAACTTCTTCTTTTGTTGGGATGTTAACCCTTCGATGAGAATACCACCCGCTAAGTAGTTTGCAATGTCCGCAAACCACGGGGTTTCATCAAGATTGGAATTGATAGACATTAAGGCCTCAAGGGGAAAAGAGTCATTGATCTCTTGATTCGGATGATCCCCTTGATAAGGCTCCTCAAGTCTACTTAGATGATCCGCGGCTAGGTTTTCGGCTCCCTTTTTGTCACGAATTTCAATTTTAAATTCTTGAAGGAGAAAAACCCAACGAAGAAGTCTTGGCTTGGAATCTTGTTTAGTCAACAAGTACTTCAACGCGGAATGATCGGTGTACACGATTGTGGTGGAAAGAACAAGATAAGGGCGGAACTTCTCAAAAGCATACACTACAGCTAAAAGCTCTTTTTCGGTAGTGGTATAATGAAATTGAGCCCCCGTCATTGTCTTGCTAGCATAATGGATTGGTTGGAAGTATTTGTTCACTCTTTGGCACAAAGCTGCTCCAATAGCAAAGTCGATAGCATCACACATCAATTGAAAAGGTAGCTCCCAATAAGGGGTAACCAAGACCGGTGCCTTAGTTAGCTTGTCCTTAAGAAGATTGAAGGATTCAAGACACTCTTTAGAAAAGATAAAGGGAGTATCTTTTTCCAAGAGGTGGGTCATCGGAAGAGCGATTTTAGAAAAATCTTGAATGAATCGATGATAGAAGCCCGCATACCAAGGAAACTTCTCACACCCTTCACGGTTGAAGGTGGAGGCAATTTAGCAATAACATCGACTTTAGCACGGTAGACTTCAAGACCGGCTTTGGAGATTTGTGTCCAAGAACAATGCCTTCTTTTACCATGAAATGGCATTTTTCCCAATTTAGAACAAGGCGAGTGTCTTCACACCGCTTAAGCATGCGTTCGAAATTGGCAAGGAAATGAGAGAAAGAATCACCATAGACCGAGAAATCATCCATGAAGACTTCCATAGTTTCTTCAACCATGTCATAGAAGATAGCCATCATACACCTTTGGAATGTCCCAGGAGCATTGCATAAACCGAAAGGCATTCTTTTATAAGCAAATGTTCCATAAGGACAAGTGAATGTGGTTTTCTCTTGCTCTTTGGGATTGATAGGAAAATGAAAATACCCGGAGAAACCGTCTAAGAAGCAATAATAATCATTACCCGCTAGACGTTCAAGCATTTGGTCCATGAAAGGAAGGGGAAAATGATCCTTTCTCGTAGCATCATTGAGTTTGCGATAGTCTATACAAACTCTCCACCCTGTAACGAGAAGAGTAGGAATCAACTCGTTGTTTTCATTGGGCACAACGGTGATTCCGCCTTTCTTAGGCACACAATGGACGGGACTAACCCATGGTGAATCCGAGATAGGGTAGATCATTCCCGCATCAAGAAGTTTGATAACCTCTTTTTTGATAACGTCATGGATCTTGGGATTCACCCTTCTTTGGCTTTGAATATTGGTTTTAAAGTCGTCCTCCATGAGAATTTTATGTGTTCAAAAGTGAGGATCAATTCCACGAATATCAGAGATTTTCCAAGCAATCACTTTCTTGTGATTCTTCAGCACGGCGATAAGTCGAGATTTTTCTTCCTCTTTCAAGTCCTTTGTGATGATGACGGGTGACTTCTTGTTGTCTTCAAGGAAAACGTACTCGAGATGAGACGGTAGGTCCTTAAGCTCTAAATCCGGAGGATTTTCTATGGAAGGCATAGTCAAATTCGGTTCATCGATAGAGACATCCTTAGGAGATGGTGGAGAAATATGGTCCTCATTGAAAAGTTTCTCAATGGTACGAATGTCTTCATCCCAATTGGAAGAAGAATCGTCATATTGTAAGTCCACATCTCCCAAAGTAGCTTCAAATTCTTTCAAGATGAAATCACTTTCTCCAAATGGAGTTAGTGATGGAGCAATAGAGGCAATGGTCTCAACAATGGGTAGAGAAGAAAAACCACTTTTGCAAGCGTCTTTGAAATGTTCTTCACAAGCCTCATCAAGAACGTCAATGAAATTAACGCTCTCGTTTTCAGAGGGCTGCTTAGAAAGTTTACCCATGTTGAAGACGATTTTATCGTCACCAACTCTCATGATTAATTCGCCCGCGGCTACATCAATGAGAGTGCGACCTGTCCTCAAGAATGGACGTCCAATGATTAATGGAACACGGGGATCCATCTCGTAGTCAACGACAACAAAATCTGCCAGAAAGGTGAATTTGTCGACATCGACAAAGACATCTTCGGCTATCCCCACCGGATAAGCAACCGTATGGTTAGCTAATTCCAAAGTCATTCGTGTAGGGACTAGCTCGGGTAGAGACAATTGTTTCCAAACGCTTAAAGGCATTAAGTTTACACTAGCACCTAGATCGGCTAGGGCCATACAATTCTTTACCCTGAGGAAGTTGCAAGGAATGAGAAAACGACCCGGATCACCAAGTTTGGTGGGTAATTTCCTTATGAGCACTGCGGAGCAATTCTCGTTAAGTTGGGTCTGAGTGATGTCAAGAAGTTTCTCCTTATCACTGAGAAGATCTTCAAACCTTTTAGCATATTTGGGCATGTGAGCGAGAGCCTCAGCAAAGGAGATATTGAAATTCAGTTGTTTAAACATTTTGCGAAAGTTAGAAACCTGAATATCATCCTTGTTCTTCAATTTCTCTTTCCTTAACCTTGAGGGATAAGGTATATTGGGTTGAGATGAAGGCTTTGGAATAGAATTCTCACTCACATCCTTGGGTGGTGGAGAGGTGGAAGTAGAAGTTGGAGGAATTGGAGAAGTAGAAGTTGGAGGAACTGGAGAAGGGGACTCGTTTTCCTTTGTCACAATCACCGGTGTAGGTGTAGGAAGCTCAGGTTCCTTTAAACCTTTTCCACTGCGAGTGGTGATTACTTTCATCTCCCCTCTTGGATTAGAAACGGTGTTACTCGGAAGAGAACCCGAACTAGAGGCTTGATTACTTTGGAAGAAACTAGCCATCATATCCCTTAAGTCATTCGTTTGACTGGCCAAAGAGTTTTGCATATCGGCTCGAAGATCATTCCCTTGTTTCACCATATCTCCTTTCAAGCTAGCCATTTTCCGCTGAAGATTCTGCACTATTTCGTCATTAGTCCTCATGAAAGTTTCAACCTCGTGATTAAATGCGGTAGGTTGGTTGCGAGGAAGGTGGTTGATAAGTGGGTTGTTGGTGAATATGATTGTTTCCTTGAGGTGGATATGGGTTTCTTTGGGTTTGATATTGATTTGGAGCTAGAGTTTGGTTTTGATTGTTACGATTGAGGTTGTTTGGGTTTTGTAGGGGAAAACCGGGTGGTGAACGAAAGTTGTTTGAACGATAGCTGAGCAAATTGCGGTCACCTTGAGGACGTGCTTGATAGCCTCCCGTGGAATAGTTACCGTTGGCGGCATACACATTTTCCGGATTGTCATGAGTCGAAGGACAATCGGTGTATGAGTGAGATCCCCCGCATATTTCACATGATTGACTCATAGCATTAACTTGAGCATTGATAGCTTTGGTGTTGTTAGCAGTTTGGAGAGCAAGTGTTTCAACAAGCGAAGTAAGCTTATCAATTCTATTGTCGCTCTCATTAGTGCTAGCACTAGCCACATTAGTTCTAACACTCTTGGTTTGTACTCTAGACTTGTTCTCAATAATATCCCAAGCGGCATTAGAAGACTTAACCAAAATGTTACCCCCGAGGCACTATTTAGTGAATCTTGGTCATTCATGCTTAAACCATTATAAAAAGTATTAATTTGATGTACTTTGGTGAAACCATGTTGTGGACACTTTCTTAAAAGTTCCTTAAAACGGTAACAAGATTCACTAAATGTCTCACCGTACTTTTGTTCAAAGGTAATGATTTCATTCCGCAAAGCGGTAGTACGTGAGGGTGGGAAAAAGTAGTTAATGAATTTAGTCTCTAAATCCGTCCACGTAAGAATACTTTGTGGCGGTTCCTTATCAAGCCAATTCCGGGCTTGTCCCTCTAAGGAGAAAGGAAAAAGTTGCAAGCGAATCACCTCTTGTGAAACCCCATTATACTTAACCGTATTGGTGAGTTGAAGAAACCTTTTTATATGGTCATGAGGATCATCAAGAGAACGCCCCAAGAATGGTTGAGCAGAGACCATTTGAATGAAACCGGATTTGAGTTCAAAGTTGTTGGCTCCAATCTCGGGTATAACAATAGCATCAGTGTTTCCCTCTACGTGCGATGGCAAAAGCTCGATCATTGGTTGATTGTCCATGGTGACAATAGGTGGAGCCATGACTTCGGCTTGAATTGCTTTCTTCTTACGAGCACGAGTACGCATGCACACCTACAAAAGGAAGAGAAAAATAGACAAGAAATATTTTTGGTTTTTATGTTTTTCTATTTTTTTTTGGATTTTTGAAATTTTTTTAATTTTTATGGATTTTTGAAAATTTTTAAGCAAGAAAAATAACGTTCAAAAGTGAACGGATCCCAAAATCAAACGCGTCTCTCACTTAAAACCGTTAATCTTAACGAAAAGAGCCGGCAGCGGCGCCATTTAATACAAGGTTTTTAGCCAAGTATAAAAAAGTTTATCGTCCGATCTTTTCGAATTGATTACTAGTAGAAAGTGCGACTCAGTCGTTCTTGGTGGACAAATAAATGGTTTGATTATCTATTTTAAACTAATAGCAAATATGTAAATGCCGTTGAGTAAAATAAAAGATTTAAAAAATAAACTAAAAATTACTAGAAAAACACTTGGTAAAAACAGAGATTTCGGGAAGCGTGCAATTTTTGGAAATTAAAACGTAATGAATTTAAAGATTGAAAACTTTGTAAAACTAAAAACTTTGTAAAAATAAAATAAGACAAAACTCGTTTAAAATAATACTAAGTAAAAATGCGGGAAAAATTAAATTTGAAATTTAAAATAAAAATAAGAAATAAAATTAAAAATTTGAAATTAGATCGCAGTCAATATGATCGGGGTGCTTGATCGTGCCTGGATCGCACTTGGATCGTACCCTCGATTGTATCCTTTGATCGCAATAAGTGATCGCACCCTACGATCGTAACAATCGATCGTAGGCTAGTGATCGTAGTCAGTAAGATCGCACTCAATGCGATGGAAACAAGCGATCGCACCCAATGCGATCGTAGCCAAGGATCGCAACCACAAATCGCACTCTTGATCATACCCACGATCGTAACAAGTGATCGTGGTGAGGATTAAGGAGTGTGATCGTAGTGAACGATCGTGCTATGGATCATAGTAATGGATCGCAAGTTGAAACCCTAGGGGTTTATGCGATCACACTTACTCGATCGTACTGGGTAACGCATCAAAACAGTTACGATGGGATTCAAAGGCAAATAAGCAGAACCGAATAAGTACAAATAAGCAAAGACAAATAAGCACCTATTTAAATCTTAACAAAATGAAAACAAGCACAAATTTAAAAACTTTCAAGACACGAAATAAGAAAATTTTATGAATCAAACTTTCAAAAGACTAAATTTTTAAGAAAACTTAAAAGACAATAAGTTATATATACGAAATAAGCCAATAAGCACAACAAGCTTAAAGCTTAAACCGTATAAAAACTTAGTAAGGAATAAAAAGATAAAGTTTTTAGTCACAAAAACATCAAGATTACACAAAAAGCATTAAAATTTCGGATCAAAAACAAACTAAAATCAAGAAAGGTAGAAAGGGATTAATGAACAAAAAGCTTAACTTTAACTTTTGATTAATGAAGTCCAAATACAAGGATGAAATGAAGCTTAAACTTGAAAGAAAAAAATGAAGAAAAGATGAAAACTTAGTGAGAGAAAGTTGAAACTTTCTCTCTCTAAAAACTAAAGAAAGGAAAAATAAACTAGCTAACACCCTCCTAATGTGTCATTAGGAGGGTATTTATAGGAGATGGGGAGGTGCATGTGCTTCCTTCTTTCTTTCTTTCTTCTCGACTCGATTTATATTCTTTGTCTTTCTCGATGTTGTCTCGGGATTTGTCGATGTAAATTGAACTTGTCTTGTAATTTTCTTCTTCTATTAGACTTGAGTTCTTCGACTTCATTAAACTTCCGTCTTTAGACTTTTTCTTCGATAAATCTTCAGAATAGGCCTTGGACTTCCGTTCTTTGTGCACTCTTGATCTTTTGACTTCGTCTTTTCTCGTTTTTCTTCGATAAAAGCCCGTGAAAGCCTGTGTTTTCTTCCTTTTTCATCTTTTGGTCCTAAAACACAATAAAAACATAAACCACGCATAATTCTAAATTTTATGACGTAAAATACACGTTTTGGTCTTGTTATTATTGGAAATAAGTGGTAAAAGGATAAGTGTTTTCACACTTATTATTACACATCGTCTTTCTACTACTTATCACCCACAAACGAGTGGGCAAGTCGAGGTTTCAAACCGAGCTTTGAAGAGGATCTTGGAAAGATCGATAGGAGAGAACCGTGCGTCTTGGTCCGACAAAATTGATGATGCTTTATGGGCCTTTCACACCGCTTATAAGACCCCAATCGGTGGCACTCCTTATAAGTTGGTGTATAGGAAGAATTGCCATTTTCCGATTGAACTTGAACACAAGGCATATTGGGCCCTAAACCATACAAACTTTGATTTGAAGACCGCGGGAGATCACCGGAAAATAAAACTTAATGAATTGGATGAATTACGTGATAATGTTTATGAAAATTCATTGATTTTTAAGGAAAAGACTAAAAAGTTTCATGATTCAAAGATTAAAAACCGGATTTCAAACATTGGTAATCAAGTGTTACTTTTTAAATCTCGTTTGAAGATATTTTCCGGAAAGTTAAAATCCCATTGGTCGGGTCCATCACCATAACACAAGTTTTCCTTATGGGACCATCGAGCAAGCTCAAAATGATGGACCTAACTTAAAGGTGAATGGACATAGGCTCAAGCACTACTTTGGTGGGGAAGTCCCTTCTTTGGACGACCTTGACCAAGTAACCTTCCCCAATGATAATTAGTATTGAGGGGATCGAGTCGAGCTCATGACTCGGTAATCAAAAACGAGGTGCCTCGTGGGGGAGATCCCATGCTTATCTATGTACATATTATCGCTTTCTAACATAGCTAATGTGAGGGGATCTGTGCCCTTCCAAACTTTGTTCCGTGGTTGTTTGTGACTTGTGTTTAATTAGGTCATCATCTTCACGATTCAAGCCTCTCGTGTTCGTTTACGTGAGCCTCTATCGTTTGCTTTAAAGAATTTTACGATATCCAAATGATATATCTTTGATTGTTCTAACCTTAGGTCTTTTAGCACACTTCATAAACGGCTATAGATTTAATGGTTCCACCCTTTTCCATACTAGATCTTAAGCATTCGACTTCATCTCTAGTATGGGGGTATTCCACCCTTAGACTCGAAACATTAAGGACAACGTTTAACTTTAGTATGAGGGGGGTGAATAGATACTTGCCTTGCTACGCCTTAAGGCTTTCCAAAGTTTATCTCTTTTTTTTATCGTTTTGTTGCAAACAAGGCTAAACAAATTTTAAAATTTTCTCATGTTTTCATAAGTGTTTAAAGACACTAATGTAGATTTTCCGGTGGCGAGAATAAGAGTAATTTTTTACTCGACCGTGCGTGTTGATCACTTAGCTTCGATTCCTTAACTTTTATTAGGCTAAGTCTCTTAAATGAGGACGAGAAATGATAGCGTTAATTATAAGTTACTATGCTAAACGTAGAATTCACGATTATTTAAAAAACTCATGTGTTCTAATTTTTTGCTTATTCTCCCTTCGCTTGAATAATAATTTTACTAATAAATATTCACTTAGCGGTTTAGTCTTGATTGTTGGTTTCTAGTTTTTTCTGGTAGCTTCCATGTAATTAAATTGGGAAAACATTGAGGTATCGCCAGCGTCACGGTTTTGAAGTGTTGGCACCCTGAATAATCAAAGGTATCCCCAATAATAATTTTTGAGTTCCTCTTCACCTAAATCAAGCAAAAATTTGAAGCTCACAAGGATGAAAAATCTATGCAATAATTAAAGTGAATGTCTTAAATCTCGAAGCCTTAAAGATCCAAAATTCGCCTTAGCGTGAGGATATACGTCAAGTCATAATAAACACCTCATGGCGAGGTTAAGTAAATAACAAGGGCAAGACCAAAGCCATAATAAACACTTCATTGCGAAGTTAAATAAAAGGTGGAGGTAAACCAATTCCAAATTTTTTGACATCGTTGTCTATTAGGAGAGGTTATTAATTCAATGGTTTTGGTTACACCGTTATAACTCTATTTTTGGACCTTAATATCTATTATCTTATAAGTAAAAAATGTATCATCATGATCATTCAAGACAAAAATAAAATATAAGAGATACAAATTAGGATTAAGGGAGTTTTAAGTACGTGATTAGGGCGTATGAGTAGTGTTAGCATTACTAACTTATAATGACAATTATCTCGTTACACGCTTAGCATGGAATTGGATGAAAATCGAGGACGACGAAATTATTTCTAACAAAGCACCCACGTGTTCTTGTTCTATGAACCTAAACGTCTCATTTTGCAATGAAAATCCTACATTATGTTTAAAACACAAGTAGTAGCAGTATAGTAAGTTTACGTTTCAATAAAAGTCGATAAAAAGAATTTTGGAGATGCTAAGATACTTTATTCTAGCATTACGTGAGTGCACGGTAATGGCTTAGTATGGGGGAGTGATGAGACTACTTTTTATACATGGTCTCATCGTCCAAAACGGGCTTAAAACGATTAAAATATCATAAAAAGTGCCATATATATGCTTGTGTTTGTTTAATGTGTATTTTAGGTACGGATATCAAGAAAATGACAAAAGATCCCAAGAATCAATAAAAAATGAACACGGAAAACGAAGCCGCACAATAAACCGGACCCGAGTGTTGAATTTCCAAGAAATACCCTTGAAGTTTGAAGAAATGACAACTTTGGTCTTCCAAATTTAAAGAATTGTCAATATTGGTCCTTGAAGAATGAAAGTATACAAGATTAGTCCTTCAAGTTTCAATACATGTACAAGAAAAGCCCCTTAGTTTGGTCAAAAGTGCAAAAGAAGTCATTAAGAAAAGTTTTAGAATCACTTGTGCCAAAAAGGACAAGTTTGTCATAGTTGTTTACAACGGATAATGGATAACAAGCTCCCAAAGACTTGATATGAACTATTTTTGGAAAATGAAGGGTAATTGTTGCCAGACAGCGAAAGTTAATCCACCAACCAGATCACACCACATCATCACCCATCGCGACATCACCCCTCCACCTCAGACTCCAGTAATCCGGTTTAACCTTTGTTTAATCCCTTTCAAAAACACGCGCCAAACACATAAATATTTTCCTAAACAGATCAAAAGATGATGAACACGAATTGGGTAGTTCTTGTTTAATGTTGATCAAACCATAATCTACTCTAGATTTGTGATTAACCTTGGCCTAATCATATTTTGACTCTCACAACCCACCCCACATGCTTGGACCACCTCCACATGTCACCCATACGCGCGTCTCCCACTTCCAAACAAAAAAACATTAGAAGATCAATGGCATATAAAGTTTGCTTGTTGGCTAATCACATTTGGACGCCCCAGATCAACCATCCAGCTGACATATCACATGGGCACCCCTGGTAGATCACAAGAACGCATTTTGACCAAATTTGACCAAGCGCATTGATGGAAGATCACACTTAGGGTTTCTAGCTTTTATTTCAATTCTAGAATCTTCTTGTTGTAGTATATAAGCTATAGTCGACATGTGACTTAGCTTTGTTCCATATTTTTGCTTAAATTTTTTGTAATTCCTTTTTAAGTTTAATGAAAGTTTGTTTTGTGGAGTACTTGTGATTCTCTTTCAGTTTTATTAAAAGTTGGTGTAAGTTTAAGCAAAAATCTATGTTCCATTGATACGTTTGTTTGTTTGAGTCAAGCTTTCAAAAAATTTAACCTTTTCCATATCACTTGAAAAGCTGTTGTTTTTCGAAGAGTTTGATCCAAAAAGTTTGGTTTTGAAGAGTTTCTCTGTTAAGAGAAAGGTTTTTAAGAAGTTCCATGTTTTTAGTAAAGATTGCTAAGAAAATATAAAAAATGTAAAAAAAGAAATCAGTGATATTCATCTTGTTTGCTAACTGGGTCAAGGAGTTATTCTTGATTCTTGTTTGTTGATTTGTGTTTCACAGAGATTGGAAGCTTGTGCTTTGCTAGCACATCAACTCTTTAAATAGGGGGTGTGGATTGTACATCCTCTAGGTGAGTTTTCTTGTATCATTTTCAAAAGGATAAGGTGGTTACTGAGTTTGTAATTTATTTGGTATACATCTGCATGATCTTGCATGTAGTCCATTGCTTGAGTGATTTTTGACCTTAATCAGTTTGATACATGTGGTTTGTGCAGTGATAACCAACTTTGCTTGCTAAAAAATTGCTCATCTAAACTGAATGGGTGTTTAGGAGTGGTATGTTCTTGGGTAGAAACTGACCACTAGAGCTTAAATTTACTCTACACACATTAAGTAGATAGAGGTGAGTGGTTTTGACCAAAGAAAGTTTGATGTTGCTTGAGAAAAATTGATTTTTCATATTCTATAAAAAATCTTTTTTTGTGGAATATACTTGCTGAAGTTTGCTACTAAACCTGCCATAGGTTAGAGAGTAGTGAGTTGTTGTTTAAATTCGTATGTATTGAGGTGTTTTAATACTTGTGCTAATCAAGTTTGTGTTTCCATTTGTTTGCTTACTGCTTATAAGACACTCAAACCATCAGCTAGTATTCCTTAACTGCATGCTATTTGATTGGATTGTATAAGTGTTTTGTTGTGTTTGTGGTTGTTTTCTTTTTGCTTTTATTGACTCCCAATAATCCAAAGCTTATTGGGGTTCCTTTTGTCTCTAAAAGAAACCACCAAACAAGGCCTGAAATCAAGCCATTAAATCTCTGTTTAGCATCATTGGGAACTCCTTTCCCACTGAAGGTACCCACTAATAGTTTTATATTTTTGTCAGATTATTGATAAGCATTTTTGGCTTATTCCAACGTGCAACAACTTATTTTTTTGTTATAGATCTTACTTTTCTTGGCTCATAAGAAAGTCTGGGTGATTACAGCTTATGGTTCTAGGGTTTCATTAGAAAACGAACTTATTTGTGTTTTTACAAGTAGTTATTCCCTGCTAGAGCTTATTTGACTTGGCTTATTGAAAATCTTATGATTGAGTAGTCTTAGTTAAGCAATTTAGAAACTTTTGCAAGAAAAATCAGTTCTTGAAGTGGTCTATATCTCTAAAACGACTATTTTGTCCTTTAGTGGAAAAATACTTTGCTTATTTCTGGCTTATTCAGTGAGCTTTTTCAAAATTTCTTTTTACAATTATCTTTATAGTCCCAAGAGAAGGTTGTGTGTTAAATTTCAGCTTATGGCATCAGTTTATAGCTTAATGGGCTTATTGGCCCTTTAAGAATAAGCTTATTGACTATTAATCGGTGATAAGCTCATTTTCAGCTTTTGAGCCTTTAGAGTTTTTTGTTTAATATAAAATTTTAAATCAGACTACGATTTTTGGGCTTATTTGGTTGACTTTTTTCTTTTTGGGCTAAAAAGCCCATTTTAGTGGACTGTTTTTGGTTTTGGCCCAATTGAGGGCCCAATAGGGGTATTTAGGTAATTCCAATTTCACTTATGGCTTAATTAGGTCAAAATAAACTAGTTTTCATGTTTTTAGAATTTTTATAAATTTTTGATTTTTAATATTATTTTAATACTTAATTTTAGTTTTTAATTATTTTTAATAGATTTAATAGGTTTAAAATTTTGGAAAAATAGTTTTTAGCTTAACTAAAATATTTTTGAGGTTTACAAAGTAAAAAATCTTTGTTTGGGCTTTTTGTTAATTTATTTATTTTTAGGGATTTAATTATCATTAAAAGATTAAATATTAATTAATTTAAAACTTTCAAGAAGTTTTAATAATTTTTAAACCTTAGTCATTTTTTAGGAATTTTTTGTTATTTTTTTGAGTAAGTTTCATTTTTGCCTAGATTTGCGTGAATACGCGTTTTTCGTCTTAGTGTAATTTTCACCGTAATCCGTCATTTTCTTTTCCCCTTTTTTCTCTCAATATTAATCCAAAACTTACAAATTAAACACACACTTTAGTCCTCATTGGTGAACGAACTTACGTGGGTCATTAGTGCTTGATTTTCCTAAATCATTCACTTAATACTTACCATTTATACGTCTTTTTCCTAAAAGCGTATTTTTACCGCAACCAGTCTACAGTTTGGTGTTGGGGTGTCAGAAGGAAGTGAGGCTATATTGCATGCTGTGAATCGCTTAATTGAGGGTTGTGGCGATGATGTTGGTCTTTCGATGTTGTTGGTGGATTCTAAGAACGCCTTCAACTTGGTGGTTGGGAGGTTATGCTTCGAGAAGTTCGCCTCTATTGTCCTTCTATCTCACGTTGGGTTGAATTCTGCTATTCTAGCCCAGCTAGATTGTATTACGGGGACATTTATGTTATGGTCATGCCTAGGGGTACAATAGGGTGATCCCCTTGGCCCTTTGCTTTTTGTCTTGGTGTTACATCCATTGATATGTAAAATCCGAGACTCTTTTAGGCTTTCCTTGCATCCTTGGTATTTGGATAATGGTACTTGTGGGGGAGGTTTTAAAGTTAATTATGGTGGATGGCCCTAGGGTTGGATTGCATCTCAACGTCAACAAAATTGAAGTTTTTCTTGCCAAAGGAAGACCCTCGAAGTAGGCTCTCAGGTGTGTTCCCGCCTAATATTGCTCAACCCTTACATGGTGTCTAACTCAAGATCCATTAAAGACATAAAATTTATTTCTTGTTTCATTGTAAAGATCCAAATTGTTGTGTATATTTGGAAGTTGTGTATGTATTGTGGTTAATACTTAGGCCTTAAAGTATCTTGGTGTAGATTGGTCATAGATAAGATTAGGTCTCGACTTTTAGCTTAGAGTCGGAAATTGGTTAAGCGATGTGTACGGTTTCTCCACCTTAAGGAGCTTGTTGATTAGTGAACTCTCGAGTAAGGAGTACCCGAGGAGTGGAGGTGGAACGAAGAGTGAGCTTTGTTGTCGAACCACTATAAATCCTTGGTGTTCGGTTTGATATTTCGTTTCTTTATCTCTTTTCATTCATTATTATTTATCGCATATACTTGTGATTATTAGTTTAGAACCACTATCAATTATTCATATTGTGCATAAGAAGATTTCACATAATCACTCAAGTCTAGTTTTTGAAAACGATTTTTTAAAACCGATGTTTGATCACTTTTAACTTAAGAAACTATTCAACCCCCTTTCTAGTTTCTACAAAAGTAATAATAATAATAATAATAATTAGTTTAGTTTCTCGGTTTCCTACTAACTTTTTTTAAATCTTATTTTTATTACAGTGAACCTTTCATAATAATAATAATAAGAATATTAATATTAATATAAGAATAATAATAATCATAATAGGAGTGGAGCCCAGATAGTGTCTTGGCTTCCCTCTAACTTTTTATAAAACATGTTATTCTAATAAATGGTTAAGCCTGGTGGTGGGATTCGTTCCATTGTTGTTGGTACTGTTTGGAGACGGCTTGTCTCCAAGGTATGTGCTTATGAGGTTGGTCATTCTTTGGATGGGTACTTCAGTGATTTGTAGTTTGGGGTGGGGGTGTCGGGAGGGAGTGAGGCTATTCTTCATGATGTGAATCGTTTACTTGAGAGATATGGTGATGATGTCGGTTTGCCGATGTTACTTGTGGATTTTTAAAATGCTTTCAATTTGGTTGATCGAGAGGTTATGTTGCGAGAAGTTCGTCTTTGTTGTCCCTCAATCTCGTCTTGGGTAGAGTTTTGTTATTCTAGTCCGGCTAGGTTGTATTACGGGGAACATGTATTAAGGTCATGTCAGGGGGTACAGCAGGGTGACCCTCTTGGTCTGTTACTCTTTGCTCTGGTACTTCAACCATTAATTTGTAAGATTCGGGACTCCTTCTCTCTTTCTTTACAGGTCTGGTATTTGGATGATGGTACTATTATTGGGGATACTTTGGTTGCGGGGAAAGTTTTGGAGTACATCATGAAGGATGGCCCCGTGTATGGATTGCATCTGAATATTGATAAGGCTGAAGTTTTTTGGCCGACGAGGATCCTCGAAGAAAGTTTATTGGTGTGTTCCCAAATAATATTGCTCGACCTACGCGCGGTGTTAAGTTACTTGGGGGGCCTGCGAGTGTAGATCTTGATTTTTGTAGTCAGCTTGTGTTGAAGCGTGTGGTTAAGACTATTGAGCTTATGGATGCTGTGGCCAACATTAATGACCCTCAATGTGAGTTGATGCTTCTTCGTTCATGTGCAGGTATTTCCAAGTTATATTTTGCTATGCGTACTTGTTCACCCTGTGCTTTTAAGTCTGACCAAAGTTCTTTTGATTTGACACTCCGTTCTTCTTTGGAGCATATCGTTGTTGCTTCTAGATCGGGATTTGGTGATTGGCAGTGGAGACTTGCTACGTTGCCCTTTTCCTTTGGAGGGTTGGGTGTTTATTCTGCGGGTGATGTATTGCATTATGGCTTTCTTGCTTCTCGGTTACAGTCAGCTGATTTGCAGTCTAAGTTACTTCAACACACTGATATTAGATCTTATGGACGCCAGTTTGATGATGCCTTACGCTGCCCCCAAACTCATGAAGAAAATGGCAGATATATATTTTGCTCGGGTTATTAAGAATGCAGAATCCACTTTCGCTTTATCCGCTCGTCAGTTGGCTTTATGGGCATCTCAGAGGGAGGATCATACGTCTGACTGGCTTAGGACGGTTCCTATCCCGGGATTAGGTCAGACTATGAATGGGAGGTCTTATCGATGTGTTTTGTGTTATCGCTTAGGTATTCCCTTGTTCTCTGTTTCGAAGCCCTGTTCAGCTTGTTCGAGAGTATTTGATGGGGATATATTTGGGGATCATGCGGTATCGTGTGCTGGCATCGTTGGGATTAAGCATCGTCACAATTTGGTACGTGATACTCTTGCTGATATATGTTACCGTTCTGGGATATCTGTCGGAAAGGAAGTTAATATTGGATTAGATGGAGGACCTGATAATGCCTTACGTCCGACAGATATTTTTTTTTATTCTTGGGAGGGAGGTAAAGATGTGTGCGTTGATCTGACTGGTTCTTCTCCTTTGACTCGTACGGGGATAAATGACTTTGTTCCTGGCCGAGCTGTGATTGATGCTGCACAACGTAAACGATGCAAGTATTTGGCTAAGTGTGAAACTCTCGGATATGGGTTTCTTCCTTTCTCTTTTTCTTCTCTAGGTGAGTTACAGGAAGATGCAGTTGCATTGCTGAAGCAGATCCAGAGATTTTCTAAGGCTCAAGACATTGGAGCGCGTGCTGCTGTTCATATTTTCCATAGAATAGGTTTTGCTATTGCTAAAGGGGTGGGAGCGCAGATAGTATCTCGTCTCCCATCCAATTCGTTGTAAATCCCTTTTTGTTTCTATTAAAGTGATGGTTTAACAAAAAAATAATATAATAATAATAGTAAGTTCATATCTTTTGCCTTTTTTGTCTCTCGTGGTAGCCTTGCAGAATGCTGTAGAGAAGAAGAAGAGGAAGTATGCGCCCATATGTGAGGACAATGTATACAAGTTCATGCCTTTTTCCTTTCTTACGTTCGGGAATTTGATACGGAGGCTTTGGACACACTTTCACGTACTAAGTATATTTAAATTAGACACTCAAATAATGTTAGAAGTGGTTCATTTATCTTTCATAGAGTAAGTTTTTGTATTTAGAAAGGAGTGCGAGCATAGTTTGTGTCAGGACTCCCATCCAACTTTATGTAAAAATCTATAATGAAATGATATTTATAATAAAATAATAATAGGTTTTGCTATTGATAGAGGGGTGGGAGCGCAAATAGTATCTCGACTCCCATCCAATTTGTTGTAAATCCCTTTTTGATTCTAATAAAGTGATGGTTACTATAAAAAATAATAATAATAATAACAATAATAATAAAAATAAAGTGAAGGTTTATAATAATAATAATAATAATAATAATAATTTATTATTACCATTATTATTATAATCACCACACTTTATTAAAAACTCAATTGATTTACATAAATTACTGGAAAACTGAGATATTAATTGCTCCCACTCCTTTAGCTATAATAATATCTTGAGTCATGGATAACTTTTGAATCTACTTGAGCAAAGTAGCTTCATCCTCCATTAATTAAAGTTAAACCCCTAAACCACTGGTTAAAATTAAACCACTGAACCACTAGTTAAAGTTAAACACCTGAACTGCATACATACCTTTGGCGGGTTACCTATTTATTCAATTCCGACCCTCTTTCTTACCCTTTCATTTTCTTTCCTATTTGTCGTTATTGTTGATAAACTAATATTTCAGGGCTAGTTTTTGCAGCTTATTTAACTTATTCTAGGGCAATAAACATATAGCTTCATTTTTAGGGTTTATAAACTTAATAAATCCTAATCTAAAACTTATAAGGAGATGCTTATTTGTGGGTGTTTGCTTAAGCTTGGGGCATATGAGGTTTCTGATTTCGGCTAAGCTTAGGGGGTGTTTATTTCGTCTTATATGTGGGCTTGTGAGCTTATTTGAGTTTTGGTTATATTTCATAAGCCCAATTTTCCAGCTTATTTTATGATTTGTTGGCTTACATAAATTTTATTACAATAAACTTATATAAGCTCACAACTCTCAAAAGAAGCTGAAAAATTATGGCTTACAAAATACAAGCCGAACTCAAATAAATAGATAAGCCCGCATATAAGCTGAAACAAACACCCCTTAAATATACCATAAACTCAAATAAGCCTATTTTTTCAAATTGGTCATATGGCTTAAGCCAAGCTTATGCCTTAAAATAAGCTTATGTCTTATAGGTTTTTCAAAGTTTCAAGCGAATAAGCGTATCAAATATGCTTAAACTACTTGGGAATACATAACATGCATCCAATAAGCCTATAAATAAGCCTATCAAATAAGCCAATAAACCTATCAAATAAGTACATCAATAAATCAACTTAACATAACAATCAAATCAACGACTAATTTAGAAGAAATTTATAACTCATTACAATCTTATCAACAACTAGTTTAGCAGAAAATTTGTACCGGAGAAGAAGGTGGTGAGCAGTGGTGTTACGGTAGTTATCTGACCCATACGTGTGATGGTTAGTGGTGTTTTGAGAGCGTTGATATATTTGTTTAGATCTAGTTATAATTTTTAAGTAGCTTATGGGTCGGACCTTGTGGTGAACTTGTTTTGATGGGCTTATTTTTTTCAACTAAACCGAACTCGTTTTTTTTACTCCCAAACTCATATTCTTTTTTTACTGGCTTTTTTTAGTGAATAAAAAAATGTTTCATTCTTATTTGTTGAGTAAATCATAAAATAAAACAAATGTGGCTTAATATTTAAGGGTTTTTTTAAATTTTACATAAGAACAGGTTTCAACATATGCGTAAATGTCTTTATTTTTAATTATTTTATACAATTAGTAAAAGTAGTGACCATATTTTTTGATCACTCGCGGTATAATGATCCAATTTTCTTTACTGCTTTTGAATAAAATATCAAAAATGTAATTTAGTGACTTAATTGTGATCACTTATAAGTTTGTCACTGGCTCTGTATTAGTGACTATAAATTATATCGTCACTGTTTAGTGATAAACAAAAAAGTGGTCACTCAATTTCGGTCACTAAAGCTTTTTTTTCTTATCGTGTAATTCCCCCAAATAAGAGAATGTAAAGGGAGAAAACCAAATCCACACTATTGCTCATACTTGACACGTTTACGTTGTGTCGCATCAATCACCGCACGACCGAACACAAAATCAGCCAACCCAGTTAACAAAGGTGACTATTATCATTATTATAATTTATTTTTAAATTATTAATGATATTATTATTATTATTATTATTTTAAGCTATGAATTGTAGATTTTGAGACGTCATTTAACGCATGAAAATTTGATGTGTGAACACACTTATTGAATGAATTTCTAGTATTATAACCACTACGCATATGCTTTGTATGGTGGATAAATAGAGATTTGTCTGGGTCGTCAATCATTAAGCCTTCTTCTCTTTACGCTTCTAAAATAAAATAAAAACAATCTCAGAGAGATTTGAATGGCGCGATGGTGAAGCTAAGTGGATCACGTATGAGTGTGTTCTTTGTAAGCTTTATGGTGTTGCTATTTTGTAGCCAATGTAAGTTTGCATCTCTGAATTTCAGGCATACTTTTTAAATATACACACACTCTCATTTTCAAATTTACAGGTAGGAAAATCGATTATACTAAGATAAAAGAATTATTAGTTCTAATTTTGTAGTGGTTGGTGTGAACCAAGTGGTAGTATGTATGCCTCCTGGAGTTGTTGTAAAAACATGAGTATAGATGGAAATTCAAAAGAAGATTGTGAGAAAAAGTGTAAGGCAGCGAAGGCAGCTTGTTGTCATTGAGCGAAAGTCTGTGGCAGTGAAGGCAGATTGTTGGTAACTGATATTAATATCAATATCAGGTAATAATATATAATAAAAGAATCAATGTGTTTTTAGTCGACATAAACATCTTTGAACAGTTGAATTCACTACAATGTATCTTATCGAAGTATTTATTGATGAACTCAAATGAATATTATACTTGCTCCATTCTTATCTTCATATAGGTCGGGGTGGTAATTCATGTGGGTTAGGATTGATGAGTTCGTGTTAATAGGTTGTCAGGTGAGAAAACCTCAATTCAATCACAACCTATTTAAATAATCGGGTTAGATACGTCAATCCTAACATACTTAATTCGTACCTGACTCATTTGACCGATATATATAATTGGATGACAGGATAAATAGGTTACACGAGTTGAATAAGTTAAACGGGTTTCGGGTTCACCCATTTAATCCGTTTTATATATACAAAAGTTGAAACACTACATTAAACAAGTTAAACGGGTTTATGGACGGGTCGACTTATTTAACATATGTATCCCGTATATACTCCCTCTGTCTCAAAATTATCGTCTAAAAAACACAGAGTTTGAAAAAATGAATTAATTACAACATTATCTTTCATACTTTTAACATAATAACAATTTTACCTTTAGTGAATCAATTTTTATCTACTTTCAAGTTATATAATAATACTTTCAATAAAGGGTTATATGGTAAACTTTATCAAACATCTTTATCTTTTTTTGTTAGTGGAAAATTAATTTGAGACAAATTAAAATGGAAAAGTGGACTATTAATTTGGGACGGAGGGGTAATATATAAATAGTTTTAAATTTAAGAAAAAAAGCTTAAACGTGTTGGCGGGTCGATACATTTAATTTATTTCTAACCTGAATCAAATGTGTTTAATAAAGCGATAGATGACTAGACCCATACCTGACCCAAATATAATTTGGTTCAACCTGAAAACGTTAATTATTATGTCGATTTCAAATCAAGTTTCATATCGGGTCACAAATTACCACTCCTATATTCATACATGTTTGCATTCAGGTTTTGGTACTAGAAATTCAAATAATACATTACTTTTTTTTCTAATGGCAATAATATCCTCCTAGAATCGATTGATGATAAAGTTCAAGAATCTTTTAACAAGGCACATCCAGAATTGCGAGAAGAAATAAAGAAAATAGCTGCCAGCAAACTCTTGATCAAGTTTTCTGACACTTCAGAGTTGGAATATTTAATTGCTCAAAGACTCACATAGTATGATTTAAAGAAGCTCTTGCACGCACGAATGGTATAAATAGGGTCTTACAACCAATCGCAACTCAAAAGAAACTTCACAAGATTCTCAAAGAGGCTATGGATGAAGACAATGAAATCTTTCAAGAGCATGGCACCATTGTTCCATACAACAATATCAAACGAAAATGGGTGAATTTTGATGATGAAGATGATGACGAGGATGACTCATATAAACTAAATGAATCTACTGATGGTGATGATGATGGTGATGATGATGGTGATGATGACGGTGATGATGACGGTGATGATGACGATGATGATGACAACAATGATGACAAAGAAAAGAATGGTAACGATATGGAAGAAAGTGATGATGATGATGATGATGAGAAAAAGAACAAAGAAGATGACGAGGATGAGGAAGGGTACGATGATGATAAAGAGAAACAAGATGATGACAAGGATGAGGAAAGGGACAATGATGATGATTGGAAGAAAGATGATGATGACGAAGAGGTTGTTAATGAAGATGACGAAGAAAATGATGATGATGATGCAGCTGAGAAACCTCAACAGGTTCAGAAACGCACCAAAAAGTTTCATGACATCAACATCACTCCAGCATCTACATCCACTCTAGCATCCACATCTGCTCTAGCAACCGTATCTATAGAAAAGATATTCTCTCATACACACAAACAGGTTCAAGAATCTACTCAGCATCCAGAATACGTTCAATAAGATGATCCACCTGCAACATCTGTACCAGAATCACCCCTCCTGGAACCCGATCAACATGAATCCCAAGATATTATAGAAAAGGTATTCTCTCCTACACACAAACAGGTTCAAGAATCTACTTAGCATCCAGAACACGTTCAATAAGATGATCCACCTCCAACTTCTGTACCAGAATCACCCCTCCTAGAACCCGATCAGCATGAATCCCAAGATATTCCAGAATCTGAACCGACACCTCCAAGAACAGAGGCTATTTCTGATCTGGAGTGGGCTGATACTATAATGATAGATGAAAACGCACCCGATCAACCTTGGGTCACGGAAGCTTCTCTTCTTCGTCTAATCATTGAAAAAGATGAAAATGATTTTGTTCTACTCCTCAGCAATCCCATCGATTTCTCTGGGTTCTTGATATATAAGTATGAGACTCCTAACATAACCCATCATCTAGTCTTGAGAGCATCTAAAAATCCCAACTTCTTTGCAAGCACATAGATCAGCAAATTTGAATGTGAATATCATTCAAAATAACTTCTTAAAGCAATGAACACGTCGATGGAATGTCTTCACAATCCAGAAAAAGCTCCTATACTGAATGTAGAAGTTATAGAAGGTAAAACAACCATCTCAATTGAACTCTTTGTTAGTCATGACTTTGATTACTTGACTCGGGGAGCAAACACGTATGCAAATTCATTAACCTTGGTCAAAGCTGCACTTTGGGATAACATACCATGGATTAAAGAAAAGGTTGGTCGTCTCTGAGACAACAAATAGTTCCTCACTATGATCTTTATGCCGAATTGGGCGCGTCACACTGGGGCCCAAACTTGAGATGATATTACAACTACGCATGTCGGTCTAAATCAATTCACAATGTATTCTCCCCGTTTCAAATTAGAAGCGTTCTAGGAGTGAAGATTGATCCCAAGCTCGGCTATCATCACTTAATAGAGATCAAACTCAAAAGGGAAGACAACAAAACCTATATCATCAATGAAGGAGACTTTTCTAGACTTCGTCTTGAAGACATAGAAGATCTATTGCTTCTACTAACTCGCCAAAGTTACCACATTTGGAATCAGAAGCTATCATTGCCTTAAATTCAGCTTTTGAATGTACATACATCAAATTGTGATCAAGAAACGTGTTGGAGACTTGCAACTTGGTGTGGAAAGATATCAAAGGAAGTTGAATCTCACCCATTCATACACTAAAGTTCCTTCTCAGCATCACAAAAAACATCGCTACACAAGTACAAGAGACACGGTTCCAGGTACTTTCTATTTGAATGCCTTGGGGAAGAAGAAGTTTATGAGAGTCGCGGAACTTCACAAATTTAGTGACGGGACTCTCAAACATGTACGCGATAAAATGTTTCATCTCAACACCAACAAGAGGCTTCCAGAAGATAAAGTAGTGTGGCACGGCGGATATAAACAAAGTGTTACCTACATGATCATAAAGATTGAGGCAAAGTTGCGGGAAAGACGATTGATGAGAAGCTTAGAATGATTCGTTGGTGGCAGACCGTATGAAGCTCATCACAGGCTAATGGAATGATCCACTTGATGTGTTGATCTTACTATATCAGGTCAACTCCATACATAAATTGTGAATATGTATATATTGTAAATATTAGGCTTTTGTGGCATGATGTAATGTGAAAGTATGATATTTTTCAAGAATATCTCATGAGATTCTAAATCTTTCAAACCATATCGTACTTAAGCACTACAACTAACCCTCATTAAATTGAGGGGGAGCATTAATATGTTCTATGGCCTAAAAATGATTTCATTTTTCACCCAAGACTGGTTAATCCATTAATATCCAAAATATTAACGGTTAACATTTTGGATAAGGGGAGAAAATGGGATTAAGGAGACTTGTAAATATATGTGGCTAAAGGTGAAAAGAACTTAATGGAAATTCCAACTTAATATGTGTAATGCACATGTTAAGGGGGGGCATTTTGATGAAAAAAAAACACTGAACGTACAAAACATTTGATATTTATATCACAAGTACCTTAGTGATTTTTCAAGGAATTTTCATGGTGACAAGTACTTACCCAAAACACACTTATTTCACGACGGTTGTGGTGATAAAAGGGTGGTAGGATTTGGTACAAGTCCAATGATTCTTCTAGAACTGGAGGAATCTTCCCAAGGACAATTCCATAGCTAGAAATAGTAGTCCTTGGGAAATATGGGGAATGGATTGTGAACGTAGTAGAATGCCGACAAATTACTTAAGCTAGCACTGGAACAATCACAACAAGGTGCTAGTTATGACGTATTGGTAACCACTGAAGGGGTTGAAGAATGAAAAAAATTGTAAAGATAAAGGGTGTAAAGAAAGAAGCCCTCCTTACAACTTAGGTAGAAATCGGGTCAACACATCTTGAAGACAATAAGACATCATGGACCCAGTGACGCATTGCACAACCCCTCCCAGGTAACTCAAATATCTCTTCAAAGATATTTGTTTTAATGTCACGGAGTTCAACACATTATCTATCGGCTTATTCACTCCGAATAAATTGATATTGAACAGGTGGCAATCCTCTCCAGCCTCCGCTCAGCAAATCAAATTGCACTATTGAGTCTAGAGCCACGAGATCATCAAAATTGTCATTAGGACACTTTTCCAAATATTCCTTGCTTCTTCACACACTATGAAAAGTAAGAAAGATTTTTATGAGTCCTACGCAATATTCTTGTAATATTGCCAGAACATCCGAGTGATACGAAAGTATTACAATGAAGATGGAAATCCTTCTTGAGCCAACATCAAACAAGCTCATGTTAGGTGACACGTATGGTTCTTTAAGAACAAATTTTGTGATAAATCGAAAGAAACGATGGTTTTACTCTTAATTGAACTCAAACTTGTTCTAGGGCCTCTACGCAAAATCTAAGTGATCTTGTCAGAACACTCAGAGTAGCACTCTTTAGTGTTTATAGTGATGAGTGGAAATCCTTCCAGTGTCAACATTAAACATCACTCTTGTAAACCCTCATGCTTTTACCATGAATAGTACCCTTTATATCGTACCTACATGATTAGAACTTTCCTTTTATAGCACGTTACGTTTCACGTATAAGAATTTTAAGTATTACGTACGTGTTAGAACATGATAAGTATTTATTACGTATGAACACACGATAATTATTCCAATAATAATTATAATCACGAACATGCGATCATGAAATCATGAACGTAATTTAATCACGAGCTAATATTACTTACGTATATATATTTATTACGAACACGAATAAATATATTAAGTCACGATCAATAATTAATTAGAACACGTAAAACACGAACACGATAAAACACGAGAACACACTATAATACTTAGACTTGAGAAAAGTACGGGTTACCCCAAGTGAGGCCCCTACCCGCGGCATACTAAGGAAACATGGGCTTGGCCCATGTAAAATTTACTAACTAGGGGGTTAAGGTAAAAACTTGTTTCACTTTTTACAAATCAAGAAAATAGTTAAAACCCTAAAAGTTTTTCTCCTTCTTCCTTCTCTCTTTGGCCGCCAGATATACAACACCACAAGGGGGTGTTCGGGTTGATTTTGATCTTGGATATTTTGCAAGGATTCGTGTGTGTTCATCCTCATTTGTTTCACGTAATCGGTATAACCTTTTTAACCTTTTCTTTTATGTTTTGATTTAATGAATCACATAAAATCATGATGTTTTTAAAAACTAATTAAAAACAATTATTTAAACATGTTAATGATCATGGGGTAAATAAAATCAATGGTTTAGGGGTGTTTGTGGTCTAGCCGACGCCTAACCGAGCCCCATAGGGGTCTCGGCTTGGCTTATGTAACACCACCGAGACCATATGGTCTCGGTATGGTGGTGGTGGTCCCACGGTAGTAGCAAAACCAAGGGGAAACCCGATGTGGTTCGGGTTATGGTGTTAGTTACGGTTCCGGTTTATGGTTTTTAATCACGGGTCCGGTTCTTAAACTATTTTTAAGGTTTATGATTTTACTAGTTATGTTTAAAAATTAAATTAATAAAACATGACATGATTAATTTAATGTACATGACTTAGGTTATAAATTTAATTATTAGATCATGAATTTTAACCTAAGTATTTATATTTTATTAGACTTTATAATTAATTAATTATTAAAAACCATGACTATATTAATTAATTAACATGACTTAGGTTATATTATTAATAGTTAATAATACATGTTTTAACCGAAGTCTTTTACCTTTATTTAATTAAAATCATGATATATTTAACCTATAGTTTATTTAATTTACATGTAATAATTAATAAACTATACTTTATAACTACATGACTTAGAATAATAATCAGAAAACACTTAAGCTTATATAATTAGCTTATTTAACCAGCTTATATCTATTTATGGAAACTTTCTATTTTTAGAAACTTATTTAATTAAGGAAGCTAATCTTTTTATAGAAACTTTCTGTTTTTAGAAACTTATCTATTTTAAGCAGTAATTCTATTTTTGGAAACTTTCTTTTTTGGAAACTTTCTAATTTTGGAAACTTTCTATTTTTGGAAACTTTCTATTTTTGGAAACTTTCTATTTTTGGTAACTTTCTATTTTGGAAACTTTCTATTTTTGGAAACCTGCTATTTTTAGAAAGTTACTTATTATTACACAGTAAGTATAATAATACATGAAATACAAGTAATACTTAATCAGAATAGACTGAATATAAGATAAACACAGTATAAAGCTTAAAACAGTAAAACATGACATGAACATATAAAACAAGCTAAGACATGATATAAAAACCAGTTACGTATTTAGTAATCAGATACTTATACACGTATGTATTTATGTAGCATTAGTGATACCGAAGTAGGACTCTCTTCCGTTCGTATTCTTCGTTCACTAGACATAAGGTACGGATTCCCTTCCTTTCAGTATGGACATTCTTTCCTTATTAGGATTCCCCGTATGCAGCCAACTGTTTTCCAATAGTATAAGTTTATATGTTTGATTGCTTATGTTTAAATTAGAATACCTGAAGCCATATACATGCATGACCAGTTTCACCTAGTTATGGAGGTACCATAACCATAACACTAGAGGCACTGGTGTTATGACTTCCCCACGGCGGAGTGATTGCTCGTGGCGTCCCTTCAGCTTTTGGCCATATTATTATATTTATCATGTGGGGCGTATGGGTGCATCCTAGTTACATGTTTTTCAGCAGATTACTCAGTGTGAATGTGGTGTGTGCCTTGCATCCTTCACAAGGAGCTGATCCCTCCTACCCAACAACCAGTATATTAAATTAAAGGCAACCCCTCTAATTTGCATGACGAGGTCACCCCTCCAAGTATTCATGCAACGTTGATTTTCATGACCTATATTGGCTAATGGTAAAATATGTTAAACAGTTTTTACAAGATAAACATAAGGCTTTTTAAACTATAAAACCAGTTTTATTAAGACTTAACCGGGTTATTCAGGACTTAGTTTCTTCCGCTATTATATGCTTATATGCTTTTATTATTCATGCTTTATTTGTACATCCGTGCACTGACTGTACTGCTCAGCCGTTTTCCTATTCATGTTCCCAAAACGGCAGGTACTCAGGGACGCTCGTAAACTATAAGCGTACGTGCATATGGACTGGAAGCTTTCTAGCCTTTCTTTACTTTATGCATTATCTATACTTTGATACTCTTTCCATGGACATTGTTTAGTCCTTTCATTTACAGTACTTATGTTTGTGTGTGATGAGCTTTACTTTTGGTCCTTTTTTATGGTCATGTAATATTTTAGACATTTATCCTTGTATGCTTTGATGACACGTCATAATTACGCGTGACATTCTATTTATCAAAATGGGGTGTTACAATTATGGTATCAGAGCCAAGGCTTCGACCTGTAGGCTCTCAAAACATGACCTGTGATTAGTGGGTAGTCACTATGGTCTTCCTAGAACTGACAGTCGATTTTCATGCATTCATCATTTTCATGCATACATATATATGGAATTGTCGCAGGTTTATGACTAAGTAACGGTTGGTACATGACTGGCCCTATTTAGTCGCATGTGTTTTATCGAAACTTTTAAATTTGGGACCGACCCATAGGCGTCCCCTCGCCATGTCTTTTATTTTGAGTGAATTGACCATAGGCGTTCACTCTCGCGCATACAAAAGTTTTCATAAAACTGCATCATGCATTCATGTACAAATTTCCTTGCATAAATTTTTTCTCTTGATTTATTGGTATAAATTTTTTCATGTATGTATATTTTATGCTTTGATCTGTTTAATCATGTATTTTATGTTATAGTGTCAGATGGTTCTCACACGCGAGCAAGAACAACTCAATGCAGCAATCCAAGTTGCAATGCAAGCTTTGCTTACTCAACTGAGGAATGACATCAGGGCTGAGGTTCAGGCTGCCAACAATCAGCAGCAAAACCAGGCACCTCCTCCTCCTCCTCCTTCTGTGACATTGGCAATATGGCTGGAGAGATTCAACAAGCTCCGTCCTCGAGCTTTCGGGAGAACAGATAGCCCCAGTGAAGCTGAAAGTTGGTTGGCTCACATCGAGAAGATCTTCGATGCTATGGGTTGTGACCCCGTGTTCAAGGCGAGGTTGGCATGTTACCGGTTCGAAGGCGATGTGTTAAATTGGTGTTAGCATTGAAGCAGTCTAGGGGAGGTGATAACTGGGTGGCTGGTTTGACATGGGCTCAGTTCAAAGATAGGGTGATGGAGCAGTTCTTTCCCAAGGCTGAGCAAGACAAGCTGAAGAGAGAGTACCATGGGATCCGACGGAGAGCTGGGGAGAATAGCAACGAGTTCATGCAGCGCTTTCTCCGCTTAACTGGTTTCCTTGGTGCAGCGGCAGGTACTCCTGAAGAGCAGGCACACTACTTCAGGTGGGCTCTTCGCACATCGGTCGCAAACAACTTGGTCTGTGCTACGTTCAACACGATAGCACAAGTGGCCGATGCGGCACGTAAGCTGGAGATGCTGCATGAGAGTGATGAGTTCGGGGAAGCAGAGAAACCCGATAAGAGGTAAACATTCGTAATCAAGAGGTGACCAATCCGTATTCTTTCTATATATGTCAAATATTTCATCTCTTTAAATTGTGTCTTCCAGGCAGAAGACTGGGGACCGGTCTCAGCCGGCTACTCAGCAGCAGCCTAATCAGCCCAAGGGAAACGGTCAGACTAACGACCGTTCTGCTACGGATAGGCGTGGAGGTAATGATAATTACCGTAACAACGCTGGACACTCCAATGGCAGCAGGTCCTAATACTTACGCATTTTCTTATGATTTCATGTTATAACTCATAATTCTGACACTTTAGCAAATCTTCTACCATGAACCATGGAAACGGTAGGGACTAGAACCAGAGGTTCACAGCCTAATCGTCTAGCTATCACTGGTATTCAATCTTACGATTATTCGCATTGTCCTTGTACCCTATTATCATGTCTCATGTAAAATGTTTTATCAGGTCCTCAGCCAGCCAGAGCACCTGCTGGAGGATATACTCATCCTCTTTGCTCTACTTGCCACCGTAGGCACCCAGGGCCATGTCGTCGTGAAACTGACGCATGCTTCAAGTTTGGTCTTCCTGGCCATCGCATGAAGGACTGTCGTAAGGGCGAGATGGAGGGCACATCGGGACATGCTGATACCAAGCCGCCTCCTACCACTGGACGCGTCTAAACGACATCTCGAGATCAGGCCAACAAGTCTACAGGTACCATCACTGGAATCTTGTATATGTACGGTCAAGCTGCGTGTGTTCTTTTTTATACGGGTGTCACTCACTCGGTCATTTCTACTGCTTATGCCAAGAACATTAGGATGTTCCCCATGCCACTAGATAATATACTGAGTATTTCCACGCCTTTGAGAGACTCTGTACGCATAACCCATGTATACAAGAGTCTTCCCCTAGAGTTTGATGATAAGGTTTAACTTGTTGACGCACTTCCACTGGACATGAATGACTTTGACATGATTTTGGGCATAGATTGGCTATCCAAGCATCATGCTACCATAGACTGCCATTCATATCGAGTCATCTTCGGTGATGTTAATGCACCAGAGTACATTCACAACGGGTTCGTACCTGGAAGGTCTATACAAATCATATCTACCCTACAAGCACGTGCACTACTGTCACATGGCTGCGAGGGTTATCTAGCTACGGTTCATGACATGGATGCTGAATCTCCATCAATTCAGGATCAGTCAATAGTGTCGGAATTCCAAGATGTATTTCTAGAAGAACTTCCGGGCATACCACCTGCACGAGAAGTGAAATTCAATATCGAGCTCATCCCAGGAGCTGAACCGATTTCCAAGGCTACTTATCGCATGGCTCCCATAGAGTTAAAGGATCTGAAGGATCAACTGCAAGAACTTCTAGAACGAGGTTTCATTCGACCGAGCGCATATCTATGGGGCGCACCGGTCTTATTTGTTAAGAAGAAGGACGGCAGTATGCGTCTTTACATAGACTATCGCGAGCTCAACAATATTACTATCAGGAATAGGTATCCACTACCGCGTATAGACGATCTGTTTGACCAACTCCAAGGGGCCAAACACTTCTCCAAGATTGATCTTAGGTCAGGCTATCATCAACTACGGGTTAAGGAGCAGGACATCGCCAAGACTGCTTTCTGTACACGCTATGGCCACTACGAATATGTAGTCATGCCATTCGGCCTGACCAATGCTCCAGCAGTGTTCATGGATTTGATGAACAGAATCTTCCATGAATTTCTGGACAAGTTCATCACTGTCTTCATCGATGACATCCTGATTTTCTCAAAGTCCAAGGAGGAACACGAAGACCATCTTCGTATAGTACTACAGATTCTTCGCCAGAAGCAGTTGTATGCTAAATTCTCCAAGTGTGATTCTGGTTAGACAAGGTGGCATTCTTAGGCCGCATGGTATCAGCAGAAGGAATCACTATGGATCCAGCGAAGGTTGAGGCTATTACTAAGTGGCCGAGGCCGACATCAGCGACTGAAGTCCGTAGTTTCTTAGGCTTAGCTGGCTATTACCGTAGGTTCGTGGAGAACTTTTCCCGCTTAGCACTACCATTGACCAAACTGATGCGGAAAGGGGAGAAATTCGTCTAGACTGAAGAACGAGAGAAGAGCTTTGAAGACCTGAAGCAGAAGCTAGTATCTGTACCTATTCTTACTCTCCCATCTGGTATGGATGGATTTCAAATCTACAGTGATGCATCGAGGAAGGGACTTGGCTGTGTTCTCATGCAACATGGGAAAGTGATCGCGCATGCTTCACGGCAGCTTAAGCATGTTGATCCCAAACTTAGATCGATTAGCTTGTGTAAACGAGATTAGATCAAGTTATACACGTAGAGAAACATTGTTTATGTATAAAACAATTTAAGTGTTATGCAGAATTAACACTCAAACAAGAACACACAAACAGTTGTAAAACAAACTTTCACTTGATTGATAATAACAAACTTGCTTATAAAAAAAAGTGTTAAACGTATGAAAAACATATTATGAAACATAACCTAAAGGTCTTCTTTTATAGACATAAGAAGCCTTGTACAAGAGTCTACGTATCAACTATTCTAGGTAAAGATAATTATAGAAAATACAATGTTGATCCTATCTTTACTAGAAACAAACTAGAAACAAAATACGCGTAGACCATATCTTTCTATTAGTGCTTGTCTTCAACCTATCAACGCTTGACTTCTTCTTGTCAACGCTTGATCTGTCAGCGCTTGTTCTCTTCTAATCAACGCTTGTTTTCTTCTTGTCAGCGTTCAAGTGGACTGGCTATATTTTATTCCCAACAATCCTCCCCTAAACTTGATATCTACTCTAGTAATCAAGTTTATGAATAAAAATTAAGAACTAGGAGGAATCTTACAAATCTTATCATATTGGTAATAAACATGCCTAATCAAATATTTGGGCACATCACTTGAATAGTCAATCTCCAGCTGTGTTGTCTTCATCTTGTCCAAAACTTCTTTGGACATGGGATATTGAGCATCTACAAGAAGATACTCAGCAAACTTTGTAGAGCTCAAATAATACACACCAGCAGCTGAATACAAACGCCATTGATGACCACTGATATCATCCTCAAGATCCTTCCAAACAGGATCTTCTTCTTCTGGTGCACACATTCTCTTGAATGTTGACCAAAGTTTTATTCCATTGACTGAAGTAGGAGCTTCAGTCTCATACTTGGCCATCAACAACCTCCAAAGGTCTGCCAAGTCTTCTCTATCCATACTTGCAAAGAGATACATAAGTGTAGTAAATGTGTGTACCTCTTTCCCATACCTGCCAATCTTCCAAAACCCACTTGCATCTTCTTCATAGCTAATGATAGGGTTTCTGGCATCAAGAGGTAACACTTGTACCATATCTGAAGCTTCCATGGGTGAGAGCTTAATGCTCCTTCTAAGAACAACTTCACTGGGAACCACTTTATTTAGATCTTTAGGAAATTCAAGTGGAACTCCCTTCTTCAAAGGCCTTGGAACAATCATTGCCTTCTGAATCTCCATCTCTTCTGCAAGTTCTTCTTTCCTTTCATCTGAAAGAATTATTAGAGTGTTCATTTCCTACACTTTTACCCAAATGGGATAAGCCTTGTACTCCAATTCTTGAAAAGATAATCCCTGCAATTTCTTGAAGGTCCATCCAGTTCCATGAAATCTGAGTAACATGTAGTAAAGCTCTCTTCTATCCCTCTTCAGCAGTGAGAAAACATTGCTAGCCTTATGTTTCAGAATGACCTTGCAGTCTCTTTGAACTCATAGAAGAATCTCCAATCCCCAAATTTGGTCTGAAATAGTCAAATCTGGAGTCTCCATTATCATGTTCTCCCAAGCATGGTACATCTTGTTGGAAATACGTTTTACGTATATAGAAAGTCTCGGTCACTCCAACAATGTAGTTATAGGCTCGTAGTAATGTTTAGTTTCACTTATTAAATAGCCCGACCCATGAGCATGTTCATGGGCCGGAAGCCCAAGTCCATTAAGGACTTGGGGTATTAAACCTCTTTCCACCATGAAAAGAGGTGTTGGTTGTTCATTTTCTACTTTTCAATATACAAGTTTCTTTCACTTCTCTCTCTAAGTTTCTCTCTCTAGAAAAAAATCAACCCCCTTGTTTCATAAATATTATCAATATTTTTCAATTGGTATCAAGAGCATGGGATGAAATAGAGGTTGGTTTTCTGTTGTTCATGTTCACTTTTGTGTGTTCATGTGTTTTTGATTGATCTTTACCCAAGTTTCAATTTTTTTGGTGTTTTTGACTCTCCAAGTGATCCATATATCTTCTAAATACTTTTGGTAGTGTTTTGGGTGTTTTGGGTTGGTTCAAATCACGGTTTTCTTGTCGAAAATCTCATCTTTTTACCTCAAAATTTCATAACAGTACCATTATTCCGATCAGAGCAATCGGAAAAGGGTTTAGGGATTCCAATCAGTCACATCAGAAAAGGGTTTACACATTCCTATCAGTATTCCGATCATACTTTCCGACAGGAGGTTATTTAGGTATTCCGATTGGTTAACATTCCGACTAAGTTTCTGATAACATTCCGATTTGATATCTTTCCGACCAGGGTTCCGATAACATTCCGATTTGTCAACATTCCGACTAGGTTTCTGATAACATTCTGATTTGATATCTTTCCGACCAGGGTTCCGATAACATTCCGATTGGATAACATTCCGACTAGTGTTCTGATAACATTCCGATTGGATATCTTTCCGACTAGGTTTCCAACAGCATTCCGATTGGACAACATTCCGACCAGGTTTCTGATATCATTCCGATTGGACGACATTCCGACTAGGTTTCCGATAGTATTCCGATTGGACAACATTCCAACCAGGTTTCTGATATCATTCCGATTGTATAACATTCTGATCAGGGTTTCAGATAACATTCCGACAGGATTGGTTATTTTTAGCATTTCGACGGATTAATTTTGAGACTTACGACACTTTGAGATTTTTACATTGAGATTAAGAAGTTTGGTTATTGAGATAGTATTTTCACAACTTAGAGGATTTTGTTTCAAGTTTCTAATCTTTCACAAAAACACACAACATCTTTGTTTCAACAGCATTAAAACACTTAACCTTATTTCATTGTTCGATCATCTTTGATAAAAAAAATTTCAAGGGATCACAAAATGAATCCGAGTTCATTAATGCCTCAAATGACATCACTTACGGATATTTCCGTCATTACGGGAATGGATAATCGCCCTCCAATGCTCATTAAAGAAGTCTTTGAAGCATGGCAAGGCCATATGATGTCATACATTAAGGGAAAACCGACATATGGGAGGCTTATGGTCAAGTCAATTCTAAATGGTCCACTTGATAATGGTACCATCGTTGTTAACAATGTGACTCGACCACGGGAGTTTGAAGAACTTACACCAGCTCAACAACTTATTGCCGATGCAGACGAAAAGGCTCTTCAAACCATTCTCCAAGCTCTTCCACATGACATTTATCGAATGGTAAGTCAATATACGGTTGTAAAGGATTTATGGGAACGTCTAAAGGTTTTGCTACAAGGTACGTCTCTTACTAAACAGGAACGGGAATGTCAGTTGTATGATCTGTTTGATAGGTTCACGTACAGTCCAGAGGAAACGCTTCACGACTACTACTTCAGATTCACTACTCTAATGAATGATTTGAATGTATACAATCTCGTGATTACTCCATTCCAGGTTAACACCAAGTTTTTGAATACTTTACCTCAAGCTGAATGGGGTGAGTATATTACCAATGTTAAGTTAACCAGGGATTTGCATAAGTGCAATTTGGATCAACTCTATGCTTTTCTCCAGCAGCATGAGAAATACGTGCTCATGCACCGTTCACCTCGAGGTATGTACCCTGATGGCTAATCAACCAAGCTAATCAACCAAGCTTGTCATATAACAACACTCCTTATATCATGGGACACCAAGCTTATCATCCATCACCGTACCTGACTCCAAGCTTCCCCCAATATTCGATTCTACCTCAACCTCCTACCTCACATCAGCAACAATATCGGTTTAATGCAGCTTCGTCTCAGAGAGAACCACAAGCATCACAATATGCCTCACAACCTCACCCATATCCACCAGCAAGCATTGCACTTTATGCTCAGTCATCATACCCTTCTTATCAAGAAAATGTAGCATATCCATCAAGCTATTCTGATCACATGAGTATTCCTTCTAATGCTTATGCCGCTCAACAAGACCAAGCATTGTATTGTGATAATGATGAAGTTCCCATTCCTGAATTCAAACAAGGAACTGACCCAGTTGAAGTGTTATCCACTATGTCTGCTTATCTCACAAGGACATTGAGCAAACGAGGATTTATAGGACCAGCTCCTACTAACAATCAGCTGAGGAATTCATCCAATTCTCGACAACAAGCTACCATTGAGAATGGCAGGGTAATGGTTCAACCTATACAACCTAATCAGGGGAGACCCACTACATCAACCACCAATGCACGCATGGTCAATCCTGCTCCAATGGTCAAAACTCCTCCACGGGCTAATTCCACAGGTAAGTTGAGAATGATTACATGCTACAACTGTAAGGAAGAGGGTCACATGTCTAGGGATTGCACAAAACCCAAGAGGAGAAGGGATGGTCAATGGTTTGCAGAGAAGATTTATTTGGTGAACGCTCAGGCACAAGGACAGGAACTTGATGAAGAGGAGCTTGCATTTCTTGCTGATCCAGGGATTGCGGAACAAGAAGTTATCACTACACAAAATGCAGCATACCAAGCAGATGATCTGGATGCTTACGATTCAAACTGTGATGATCTTCAATCTGCTCAGGCAGCTCTCATGGCAACTATCTCTAGCTTTGGGTCAGATAAAATATCTGAGGTACCTACTAATACCACTGATACTAGTATTCAACCACATCAAGTTGGGCAAGAGGGTGCTGATCCGAATGAGTCTTCGGTGGTGAGTCTTTCAAATGAGGAGACAATCAATGATAGCAATATCAATGAAAGTCCCCAGACTTTGAGTGAATCACAACCGGGAGTTATTTCGCATACGCATACTCCTGCTCAACAAGATTTGGTCATGGTTCCTGCAAAATTACTTAGCCAAATGAATACGGCACTCTTAGAAACCTTAGCTAAGAATAAGAATTTGTCTGCTGAGCTTGCCTTGTGCAACGAAAAAGTTCAAACTTTGGAATTAGTTCCTTCGTCCAATGTTCTAACAAATCCCGAATATGATCATTTTTGAAACAAACAAATGGGTCATTTGGAAGAAACTGAAACCTTAAGAGCAGATCTTTCCAACGAACTTAAAGAAAAAGAGTTAGTGGTCACTAATTTTCATAAACATCAAACGGATTTTGACTTACTAGAGTCTAAAAAGAATGAAATGGAAATTAATGCGGCTAATAAGATTAGAAGTTTAGATTATTTGCTTTTAAGACAATACGCTGCCTCTCAACTAGTGCACTTATTTGACGCTTCGTTTAGAGAATTTAACTTATCGCGTCAAAAAGGCCTTCCCCCTAACCCACGGTATGCAAGACAAGCTTTTATCCATAGTCCAAGACTTTATAATGCAACCCAATTAGGATTGGTCTTAGATCCGATTGTTATTTTCGAGGATCGCACAAATAAGGATCTAGTTGATGAGAATCGGTCATACGACTTTGCAAAATATCCCCAGTGTGATTATTTTAAAATGAATCAGGAGCTTGCAAAAACGAACTTTAGAATTCGCTTCCATATGGATAAAGATCTCATCACAGCACCAACCTACATGTTAAATGAAGAAAACCCTAGTACACTTCCTACACTTGTCAAAATGGAAGGACCTAAGGAAATTCCAAAGGATCTTCCACCTGTTAGCACTATATGGATAAACTTGCAAGAGATTAATCAATACTTTGCTAGTTTTGACAAGGTCATCCGGGAATGTACGACTTCAAATGGCCTAAACGCCGGAGAATGGGCTTTCTAACACATGAATGAGGTGTTTAAGAATGAGATCAATCCATTTGTCGAAAGTCTAAAAGGAAGTTTTGCATCTCTTTCGGAAAATCTCGAGTTTGAAATTAAAGAAGTTCAAAAAGTGTTTTATGAAATGGACACCGCTTACGAACTACAGTTAATTGAAAAGGAAAAGATTTTATCCGAATATGACCGATTCTTGTCACAAGTAATTTCGTGTGATGTGCTTACTACTGTGAATGTTAATTATTCGAATGAGCTTACATCTGCTATGATTAAATGTGATGCTGTGAATATATGTGATGATGTGTGTGATCTCTCTGTAAATGTCGTTGATACTGTAAATGAGGTAGATAATCATTCTTGTCACGAGTCTAACGCTGAATTTTTAAAGCTTCAAGATTCTTACAATTTACTTACAAAACGCTTTAATCAACTTGAACAACATTGTATATCTTTAGAATTAAAACAGCAAACTCAAAATGAGGATTTTTTGATAACAAATGGTTGTGAAAACAGTGTTGAGACAAGTGACAAGATGATTGAGATAGTTAAGGCATTAGAGGAAGAGATTATGAGATTAAAGAGAGATGTGTCATCGAACGAAACACTAAAATTGGAACTAGAGGCTGCAGAGTCTAAAAACCAGTGCTTAGAAACTAGACTTTCGTCTATTCTAGGGGAGATGGATCGTGCAAGACAGGGAATGTCCAATCTTTATGGTTCACTAGAAGAACGCTTTGCTTTTAATGCGGCACAACAACAATCTTATGTTGAACAATTGAACCAAAAATGTGAGGAAATATCTAACTTAAATATCCAACTCATTGACAAAAACATGGTTTTGGCCGAGTTAAAGGAGACACTTCTTCTCACCCGACAAGAAGTTGTTAATAACTTAGCTACCAACTCTGCACCGTCCTCTAGTGCTCCATCAACCAATTCAGTAGTGCTCTATAAGAACCCGCGCCATAAGCAAAATCCAGATACTTATGATGTTTATATGATGAATGCAATTAAGCATGTGGACCTTGTTAGGGATATTTTAGATGATTTGTATGCGTTAGATCCCTCAAGCAGTCAATATTATTCAGCTCATGCATATATTCAACGAGTTTAATATTGCTTAGCATATTTGCAATACATAGGAAAACCGGGTTCTGCACTACTCACTAATCGACCCATTGCTGTAACTCCATTCAATAAGACCCCAGGAGCAAAACCGTCATTGGCACCATCAACTAAGGCACCTTTAAAATATGTTGCTAATGTTCCCACTTTGCCTTCTACAAGATTAAAAGAGTCTACTAGGGCTAAAGGATCGCCACTCAAGAAAGATAAGATCAAACCCTCCACTAGTAGTACCATCAAGAAGAAAGTAGAAGCTCACCCTAGGAATGTTATTTCAGATTTAAATAAAAAGAATCATGTTGCTAAGACTAAAAGCTCTGCGCCTGTGTAGAAGCCTAAACCATTTGTGAATTCTAATTTGAAATGTTGGAATTGTAATGAATGCATGTTTTCCCAACGTCATGATTTGTGTCTTATTGATCATGTGAATGAAATGAATGACATTAGGAATGATGTTGAATGGAATCCAACTGGGAGAACTCGTACCCAAGTTGGATGGCAATGGCGTCCCACTGGTAGGACCTTTACATTAGATGGAAAAATGTTCCCTTTAACTAGGAATGCATCCATTGAGGTTAGGTCTCAGCGTCCTTTAGTTAGGCACACTAGAACTAAAGTATGGAAACCGCGCCCTTTAATTAGGTCAGCCCCCACTATAGTGCCTATCAGTGAAGAAATACCTCAGGATTTAAGCCAACTTGAATCTACATCACCAACTAGGAAGGAGGCTAGGAAATCTAAGAAACCTAAAGTTAGCAAATCTAAGATCATTAAATCTGTACCTGCTAATAACAAGGAATATTCAGATTCCGAAACCTATACATTGTCCTCGTCTGGTGATATTTTCAGGTGGTCCAAATCATCCTCTGGTATTTGGACTCCGGTTGCTCAAAGCATATGACCGGAGATCGCTCGATGCTCCGAAATTTCGTCAGCAAGTTTCTTGGAACGGTAAAATTCGGTAATGATCATATTGCAAAGATAATGGGGTATGGTGAATATCAGATTGGAAATGTCACGATTTCAAGGGTATACTATGTAGAAGGTCTTGGTCATAATTTATTTTCAGTAGGACAGTTCTGTGATTCCAACCTAGAGGTTGCTTTTCGACAACACACTTGTTTCATCCGCAACTTGGAAGGAAAAGACTTGTTGAAGGGGTCTCGTGGTGCAAATCTTTATACTTTGTCCCTACAAGACATGATGGCCGCCTCTCCAGTATGTCTTCTCTCCAAAGCATCTAAGACCAAGTCATGGTTATGGCATCGTAGATTATCTCATCTCAACTTTGATGCTATTAATCATTTGGCTAAAAACGAATTAGTTCGTGGTCTTCCAAAGCTCAAATTTCACAAGGACCATTTATGTTCCGCGTGTTCAAGGGGAAAAAGTACCAATAAATCATACAAGCCCAAAGCTGAAGACACCAATCAAGAAAAACTTCATCTTTTGCGTATGGATTTTGTGGGCCAATGCGAACCGAAAGTGTGAGCGGTAAGAAATTCATCCTTGTTATTGTGGATGATTTCTCCAGGTTTACATGGGTTAGATTTCTACGTACAAAGGATGAAGCACCGAAGGCTATCATCACTTTTCTGAAATTCATTCAGGTACGTTTAAATACTACTGTCCGCCGTATTCGTACAGATAATGGAACAGAGTTCGTCAACCAGACTCTTCGTGATTACTATGAAGAAGTTGGTATCTCACATGAAACATCCGTTGCACGTACTCCACAACAAAACAGTGTCGTTGAAAGACGAAATCGTACGCTTATGGAAGCTGCTAGGACTATGCTGATTTATGCGAACACTCCATTATTCTAGTGGGCAGAAGCTGTATCTACTGCATGTTTCACCCAAAACCGCTCTATCATTCGGAAACGCCATGGAAAAACACCTTACGAGCTTCTACATAATCGTAAACCCGATGTTTCATTCTTTCATGTGTTTGGTGCTCTTTTCTATCCAAACATTAATAGTGGGAACTTGGGAAAACTTCAACCGAAAGCCGATATAGGTATTTTTATTGGTTACTCACCCTCCAAGAAAGCATACCGAATTTACAACCGTCGTCTTGGTAAGATAGTAGAAACTATGGACGCAGATTTTGATGAGCTGACAACGATGGCTTCTGAGCAACGCAGCTCTGAACCCGCGCTTCATGAGATGGGAACCGGTGCTATTAGTTCCGGATTAGTTCCCAATAATCCTACTTCTACATCATTTTTACCACCTACACGGCCCGAGTGGGATAAACTATTTCAACCGTTGTTTGATGAATTCTTTGATCCCCCAAATGATGAAGTTCCAGCACCTGTAGTGATAGCTCCAATCCCTGAAGTTGTTGCTCAAGCTAATGAAGCTTTATCAAATGCATCTTCAATTAACATTGAACCGGATGCACCTCTACCAAGTAATTCTCAAACTACATCTGAATCGTCACCCTTACTTATGCCTAATTATGTTGAAGAGGATTATATTGATCACGATTTGGAATATGCTCACCTACAAGAGCTTCCATTCTTTGGTATACCGATACCTGAAAATCCTTCAGCCGCATCTACCTCAGAAGAAGCTCCTATAATCGTTCACTCCAGACCACCACGGATTGAAAATCACAGCACCAAATGGACAAAAGATCACCCAATTAGGAATATTATTGGAGGTCTCGATCGATCAGTCTTGACACGCCATCAATTACAAGAGAGTGCACTCTATTTCTATTTTGATGCATTTCTCTCCGAAGTTGAACCTAAAAACTGGCAAATTGCTATGACTCAATCATCTTGGATTGAAGCCATGCAAGAGGAACTAAATGAATTCCAAAGAATTGAGGTATGGGAATTGGTTCCTCTCCCTGACAAGGTAAACATCCTTACTTTGTTATGGGTTTATAAGGTTAAACTCGATGAGATGGGTGGAGTCTTGAAGAATAAAGCTAGATTGGTTGCTAAAGGATACAAACAAGCCTTGGGTATCGACTTTGAAGAATCTTTTGCTCCTGTTGCAAGATTGGAGGCTATTAGACTATTCCTTGCGTATGCTGCTCATATGAACATGATCGTCAATCAAATGGATGTGAAGGCGACATTTTTAAATGGTGAACTATGGGAAGAAGTCTATGTTAGTCAGCCGGATGGGTTCGTTAGCACGGAGTTTCCTAATCATGTGTACAAACTTAAGAAGGCTCTCTATGGGTTGAAACAAGCTCCACACGCGTGGTATGATCTCCTTTCAACATATCTCATTTCGGAAGGCTTCTCCAAAGGCAAGGTGGACCCCACTCTATTCACTCTCAAGGAGGACAACGACATGATACTAGTACAAATTTATGTTGATGATATAATATTTGCTGCCTCTAACATAGAATTGTCAAATCGCTTTGAGAAGATAATGTCCACACGCTTTCAGATGTCAATGATGGGAAAATTTTCATTTTTCTTAGGATTACAAATTTCTCAGAATCCCAGAGGCATCTTTATTAATCAATCCAAATATACTCTAGAATCTTTAAAGAAATATAACTTTGAAAATTGTGACCCCGTGGACCCTCCAATGGTGGATAAATCCAAGTTAGATGAAGATAGGAATGGGATTATTGTCGATCCGAAACTCTACCGTGGAATGATCGGCACCCTTCTCTATCTGACTGCTAGCAGGCCTGATCTGCAATTTGCCGTATGCATGTGTGCCCGGTATCAGGCTCGGCCTACCAAAAAGAACCTACATGCTGTTAAAAGGATCTTTCGGTATCTCAAAGGAACACTTCATCGTGGTCTATGGTATCCGAAAGATTCCTCTATTGCTTTAATATCATATGCAGATGCCGATCATGCTGGGTGTCAAGACACGAGACGTAGCACTTCTGGGTCTGTGCAACTCCTTGGAGACAGATTGATTAGTTGGTCTTCAAAAAGGCAGAAAAGCGCTGCAATTTCTAGCACGGAGGCTGAATACATTGCCATGTCCGGTTGTTGTGCTCAAGTCCTTTGGATGAGATCACAACTAACTGACTACGGTTTGGGATTCAACAAAATCCCGATGTATTGTGACAACAAGAGCGCCATTGCCCTTTTGCTGCAACTACGTTCAACACTCCCGGGGAAAGCACATCGACATTCGCTACCATTTCATTAAAGAACAGGTGGAGAACGGAGTGATCGAGCTGTATTTTGTCACCACTGAGTACTAGCTGGCAGATATGTTCACAAAAGCCTTAGATCAAGGACGAATCGAGTTTTTGATCGACAAGCTTGGCATGAAATCATTCTCTCCAGCGACTCTCAAAGAGTTGGCAGAAGAATCAGCAGAATAGTGGTGGTAAACTATTCATGCGTATCCTTTGTTCGTGATCATGTATATTATCGTATATATATAAACCACAAAAAGAAAAATACAAAAATATAAAACCTAGAAAAACCATAAAAAATATAAAACATAGAAAATCCATAAAAAATATAAAATCAAGAAAATCCAAAAATATTTTTCGTTTTCAAATCGGGCATGTCTTTTAGTACGGTAATATTTACGGCTTTAGAAATGTCGATTAATATTGACACGGCGCCATAAATAGAGTCCGTATAAAAGTTGTACAAGTTTTAAAACATGCCCATTATGGCTTGTAGTTATTTCAGACTGCAGCCCGCTTTTCGCATTAAAGTCACGTATTTCTTTTGAAAACGTTGGCTCACAACGGGATTTAATTTTCTCGGGCAAGGGTTACTTGAAAACCTTGTAAGGGATTAAGTTTACTTCATAACTTGGTCTAACACAAATTAGTGTACGTTTCAGTGCACTTATTTTGTTAAAATAAGAGAAATCTTATTGCCCCTAGAATCGTTTCAGAAAATCATTAAACAGAAAAGGTCTTCATATGATAATTGTCCCATTAAATGTAATGACTACAACTCTTTAAATAGAATACGGGTCACCAATTGAGGGGGAGCAAATATCATATCATTTTGAACATGATCTGGTCTTAATATTATCTTGTCTGTCATCTTACCTTATGTGCATTATGTGCAATGTGTGCCTTGTATGGAGTTTGTTTTGAGTTGGCATTAGGTTTTATTGGCGTGTCTCATTTGTCGGGATATTGTGTTGTTAACTAGTTTTAATAACTAGTTTTCGTACATATGTCAAAATTGGGAGGACCAGTGTGCAATTTTTGGCAAAGATGGTTAGAAAGTTTGACTTTGGTCAAAACCTTCCACTCCCATCTTTTTGTTTATACCGACTGCTATTCTCACATACCCCATACTTATTTCTGCCGCCATTAACTATTGCCAAGACCTTGCATCAATTCGTTTCCTGTGAAAGTTCTTGCAGTGCTAATCTTCTAGGTAATTTCGAAAACATGTGCTAAATCTCTTGACTATTATTTCTGTGCTTATAATCCTATGTTCTTCTCGGTTGTATCATTTGATCTACGGTTTCGATGTATAAACTTGATAAACATCATGTTTAATAGAGGGGATTTAATCTTTATCACGTATTATAAACTGGTTTTGCATTAATTTGATTAAAACAACCTAAAAACCATAGAAATCGTTAAGTTTAGATCCACCTCGTAAACTCCGCCCAGATTCCGATGAAGATAAGGTTTCTAGATTCCGATTGGTCATTCCGATCGGTCATTCCGATCGGACATTCAGATTGGATATTCCGATTGGACTTTTTAATTAGATCATTCCGATCGGTCATTCCGATTGGATATTCAGATTGGACATTCCGATTAGACTTTTTAATTAGGTCATTCCGATCGGTCATTCCGATCGGACATTCAGATTGTACATTCTGATTAAACTTTCTAATTAGGTCATTCCGATCGGACATTCAGATTGGACATTCCGATTGACTGTCCAATAAGGCATTCCGATTGACATTCCAATTAGATCATTCTAATTGGGACATAAGTATTCTGATTACGGTATTCCGATTGGGTCATTCAGATTGGCAAAATAACATTCAGATTATGTTATTCCGATAATGTCATTCCAATTGGGATATTGTCATTCCGATTGGGCATTCCGATTTGGGACTTTCAGATTAGAGATTCTTCCATTTAGACTTTCCGATTAGGTATTTTCCAAAGGGATTTCCGATAAGATTAGTGCCTTGTGTTGCGAGATTGTTCCTTAGATAAGTGGTCTTATAGTATTTGCGAGATTGTTGTATCATCACCTTAAGTTAGCATGCTTTTACACTATGCAATTGCCTTAGACTATCTAATGAGTTCGACCTAGATTGCATTATTTCCTTATTAGGCTTTAAGTGAATTAGGGCCACTTTCACGAAACCAAGTTCTATTGAAATTAATTAATTTTATCTCATAAGAATACTTGAAAGGTTTCTTATTACAGAAGTTCATCTTATTTAATAAGTTGACTCCTCTGTAAACAAAAGAGATACAAATTACTTATTCAATGTCTTGTGTTTTGTTTCCAGGCTATGGAAGACAAAGTTTCATCGTTGTCTTGCCCTCTGTTCAAGCCTACTATAGTTTGGGTTGAGGAAAATCCTACAATTCCTGACGTAGTGGTTGAAACTAAACCAAAACCCACTAACGTTTTGGTTGAATCTAAACCAAGACCTACTGAGGTGTTAGTAGAATTGCAACCTAGACCTACTGAGGTTCTGGTTATGACAACCAAGATATCCAAATACATTAAGAACTAATGCTAGGTCGTTATCTATTTAGAATAAAATGTCTTTGGCATGTCTGTGTGTTGTTGTATGTAAGGACCTAGTCCATCTGAACCATGTTTGTATGTTGCTTTATAATATGTGGTAATGGTTGTTATGCTTTATTCCCTATGCTTCAACTTGGCATAGACTTAAGATATATATATTTTGTATATCATTTGTGCTTATGTCATCAAAGCAGGAACCATGTCAATCACCAGAGAACAACAACAACAATCAGACCTCGCATTAGTACCACTTAGTGTCCGACTACCACTTGCAGAGAACAACTTTCGTCTGAGAGAGGATTTTGATCCAAAAATAGCAGCTTTCAAAGTTGCAATGGACATTCTTGACATGTCACCCATTAAAGATGCACTTAGAGCTACTTCATCAGTTCCCGAGATATACATTCATGAATTTTGGGCCACAGCATCGATTACCGCAGCAAAGGAAGCATCTAAGATATCGATCACTTTCAAAATCAACAAGCAAAATTTTACTATTGATTTAAATCAATTTAGGAAATTGTTCAAGTTTCCCAAATTAGCAAAAGGAGAAAAGTTTGTGCCCAATCCAAAAACAGATGAAGTGCTTCGAGTAATTAGAGCTCTAAACTATGAGGGTAACATTCAAAATCTATCTCAGTTTTCCACTGCACGCATTGGTCAACCATGGAAAGCACTCGTCACCATCATAACCAGGTGTCTCACTTCAAAGGCTCGTGGTTTTGACCAACTGAGACCACCTCAGGCTCATATACTTTAGGGCCTATACACTGCATCTAAAGTAGACTATGCTCTACTTCTTTGGGAAGAAGTGTGTTACCAATTCACTGGTACCAAGAAGAAATCACTGCATCTTCCGTTTCCAAGGTTCACAAAACTTATCATCAACCATTTCATGAAGAGTGTTCCTTCTATTGACAAGCGTGGAAACTTCTTCTACCATACATCAGACGATGACCATGTGTTGGATCAGATAGGTGACGAGAAACATTCCACTAAGTACTCACTGCTTCCAGCTTTAGTGCCTGACACAATGATCAATGACGGGATCAAGGACAGTGAACCTTACAAACAAATGCTCCTGGACATTGAAACACAATTTAAAAAAGCAAACACAGATCCATCCGAAAAGCAAAAGGGTAAAAGGAAAAAGACTGTTGTCAAACGCCAAAAGACTTCCTCACCCCAAACCAAAGGTAAAGCTAAAGGGAAAGAGCAACTACGTGATGAAGATGCAGATGAACAAGATCCTTTAGTACAAATGTCTGAAGAAAAACAGATGCGGATAGCATGAAAGTTAAGTAGGATGGAGGCACAGAAAACCGGTAGTGGTTCTAGATCAAAAACTCCTGCCGAGTTAGCACTGGAATCTTTTGGAGATCCAGACGATTCAAACGATGAAGATGAACAAGATCTCAGACTAGAGGAAGAAATCACAGACCCAACAAGTCAAGATGATGACAACGCAGATGATTATTTCAACTATGATTTTGAAGATCAAAATTTAGAAGGTGGAGAAGATATGGAAACAATTCTGTATAAGGACGTCAACCTTAGCAAACCACTTCCACCTCCTTCATCAATGATAGCAGAAGATGATGCTCATCTGACGTTGTTTCCTATCCAACAACACATACCCCCTCCACCACCAGTCTTCAGCACTGTTGTAACAACCATCCCGCCGATTGAACCTACAATCGAGACCATTCAACCTGTATCAACCACCACCCCCGTAATTACACCCACGCCGTCACCGGTCATCAATCAACATGTATCAACCACCATCCATGTAATCACACCTACGCCGCCACCGGTCACCCATCAACCTGTATCAACCGCCACCCAGGTAATTACACCAACGCTACCACCGGTCACCCATCAACCTGTATTAACCACCACCCAAGTGATTACACCGACGTCTCCACCGATTGTCGATCCTCCTGTACCAACCACTGCCCCAGTGATTGTACCAACATCGCCATCTATCCTCGAACAACTTGTACCAACCACCATCCAATCCACAACCTCGTTAGCAATTGCAGTAACTCCTCCACCACCAACAACAACAACAGTACAACTACCATCCACTTCCACTCCATTTCTCACAATCAATGATCCACTCATTCAGCATCTCCAAAAACAACTTGAAACATAGTCAAAACAGATTGTGTTACTGGAGGGAAGGATAACTCCTAATATTTCACGTGCAGACAGAGCACAAAAACGTGATGACTCCAAACTTCAAGTAACATACGAAAATGCCATAAGACTTCAAAAGCAACACAAAGAGTTTCTTGCTGAAAAGGACACACGCGACAAAGAAAATGCTGCATTTCTCAATTCCATCAATGATTCCATGACTAACATCATTCAGCGTGAAGTTAGGTGATGTGTACATCAGGAGCTTCCAGCATTATTCATAAATGGCCTTACTAACTTACAGTTAATGCAGACTTTGGAGACTCGGTTAACCAACATTGAGTCACCAATAACAGAAGCTCAACACGAATTACAAAGAGCTCTTAGTAAGTTCATAATGGAAGCTTCCAGCACATCACCAGTAGAAGACACTGAAGTTCCCCAATCTTCCAAGAAACAGAAACGTCAGGAGTCTGAAAATGACGATGAAGCAGAAAATGAGGAAGAAGAGGAAAAGAATGAGGAGGAGAAAGAACATTCTGATAAGAATGAAGAAGAAGAGGACGAGGACGAGGACGAGGATGATGACGAGGATGAGGATGATGACGAGGACGAAGATGAGCACGATGAGGAGGATAAGGATGAGGATGAGGATGACGGGGAAGACGAGGATGACGATAGTGATGGGGATGACGGTAATGGGAATGGTAAGGATAAGGAGAAAGGGGATGGTGATAAGAATGAAGGTAATGGTACCAATGGAGAAGAATCTGAAGAATCCAAGGATGGTGATAAGGAAGAGGAAGAAAGTGATGCACGTTCAAAAGAAAAAGTTGGCGATAAACAAGCTGAGAGTGAAAACATTACCACTGACGAGCATGGTGAAACCACTGACACCACCACAGGTAAGTCATCTGAACTGGTTCTTCCTAGTGTATCACAAGAAGATCCTGTACTGCCACTGGTACAAGACGAACCAATGATTGAAGACGAACCATCACCGTCTGTGGAACATCACTCTCCACCGCCTACTCCTGTTCAGCATCACACAGAAACAGCCACAGGTACGTCTTCTGTACCGGTTCCTACTAATGTCTCATCAACAGCACCTGTAGAACACGAACCTATGCAAGAAGACGACCCGATACCATCTGTGATACATACCTCTCCACCTCAGCACTACATTGATATGGATATTGACGAATTAAATCAACCAGATCCTGAGTTTGCTGATACGTTCACTATTGATGAGACGGTTCTAGTGCAGCCATGGCTTACACAGGCAGAAACCGCACGTACAGTTTCTGACAGTGAAAAGGCGGATCTCACACAATTCCTCAATAATCCTATCGACTTCTCTGGATTTTTTATGGATAAATATGGAGTGCCTAGCATTGATACAAATATTCTTCAAACAACGATCAAAGACAAGAACTTCTAGGCTTCCATGAAGATTGCCGAAACTGAGGGAGAATATCATTTCAATGAGCTCATGAAAGCAATCAAGTCAATAGCATCAGGTTAACAAGCTCCAATCCTTCTTCCACTAACACCCTCAGTTATTGCAGCAGCCAAGAATTTCCCAATGCAATACTTCACCAACCATGATCTTGACTACTTAGAAAATGGAGCGGAAAAGTATGCTACATCCTTAACAATGGGCAAAGCAGTAAATTTGGAAGATATCCCTTGGATTGAAGATAAAGTTTCAGACCTATGGAGCAAAAAGCTTGTCAAAGAATATGATCAATATGCGGAATTAGGCATCTCACATTGGCGGGGCAACAAGAAGTCGGCTTACTACTTCTACAATCACACCAAGAAAGGTACACCTATACTTGCAACCCGTCGAATCTCAAGCATACAGGGAGTTAGCTTTCACCATATATTCAGATATTCGTATTTTAAAGATATCAGGTTCAAGCGAGAAGACGGTAAGACTTATAGTGTCAGTGAAGGGGATCTTCAATTCTTACGACTTGAGGATATTGAAGACTTTCTACTCCTCTTGGCTCAAGGCATGGTTCCTCACTTAGACCTCGATGAAGTCATAGCCCTAAGCTCCAACATTCACCAATTCACTCGTATAATTGTGATCAAGCAAAGGGTTGAGGATTTACAACTCGGGGTAGAGAGTTACCAATCCAGGCTAAATCTAGAACGACCTCACACAACACCAATGAGTCGTTTTCACCAAGATAAGGAACCATACATGGGTACACTTAAACTAGAGATGGGCATATTCTACCTGAATGAAGCAGAGGTCATGCAATACATGCGACTCTCAGAATTGCACAAGTTCAGCGATGGCACTCTCAAGCATGTACGTCACAAGCTGTTGATGCTCAATTCAGGACAATGTCTTCCAGAGGTAAAGTACAGATGGGTAGGCCGATTTAAGAAGAGTGCCAACCACACCATCCAGATGATTGAGGCAAAGTTAAGGCATCGACGGTTGATCCGCAGTATTGAATAATTCGTGAGGGGCAGACCATATGGAGCACATCACAGGCTCGTAGACCGATCCATCTAATGGGTCGTACTTTTTCAGGTCTACTCCATATTGGTAAATTTGTGAATATGTTAATATTGTAAATATTGTGCTTTTGTGGCTTGTTGTAGTGTGAAGGTATGAAAATGTTTCAAGAATTTCTCACGAGATTCTAAATCTTTCAAAATCAATCATACTCAAGCACTACAACTAACCCTCATTAATTTGAGGGGGAGCATTATTATGTTCTTTGGCCAACATCTAATTTCATTTTATTACCCAAAGACCGGTTAATCCATTAATATCCAAAATATTGATGGTTAACATTTTGGAAAGGGGAGAAAATATGATTAAGGAGACTTAATGATATTTGGCTAAAACAATGAAAAAGACTTAAAAGATAAACCAACTTAACATGTGTAATGCACAAGTTAAGGGGGAGCGTTTTTGATGATCAAAACACTTAAGGCACAAAAACTTTGATTACAATATCACAAGTGTTTTAAGTGATTTTCAAGGATTTTTCATGGTGACTATATCAACCCAAAACACACTTAACTCACGACGGATGTGGTGACAAAAGGGTGGTAGGTATAGGTATTAGTCCACTGATTCATCAGAACCGATGGAATCTTCCCAAGGACAACTCCCTAGATAGAACTAGAAGTCCTAGGAAAGATGGAGAATGAATGTGAACGTAGCTGAATGCCGACCAAGTACTTAAGCTAGCACTGGAACAATCACAACAAGGTGCTAGTGATGACGTATTGGTAAGCATTGAAGGGGTTGAAGAATGAAAAAGAATTGTAAAGATAAAGGGTGTAAAGAAAGAAGCCCTCCTTACAACTTTAGGCAGAAACCGGGTCAATACATATGCTATTAAGATCATTAGTTAATGATTATCGATATTAAAGAAAGCCATCATGGACCCAGTGATGCAATGCACAACCCTCCCCAGCTAACTCAAATATCTCTCAAAAGGTATTTGTTTTAATCACACGGAGATCAACACGTTATCTATTGGTTTATTCACTCTGAATAGACTGATATTGAATAGGTGGCACTCCTCTCCAGCCATCGATCACTAAATCAAACGCACTATCGAGTCTAGAGCCACGAGATCATCAAAAGTCTCATTAGGACACTTTCTATTTATTCCTTGCTTCTTCACACACTGTGAAAAGTAAGAGATCTTTTATGAGTCCTACGCAGTATTCTTGTAATATTGCCAGAACATCCGAGTAATACGCAAGTATTACAGTGAAGATGGAAATCCTGCTTGAGCCAACATCAAACAAGCTCATGGTAGGTGACACGTGCGGTTCTTTACGAACTAATCTTGTGACAACTGGAAAGAAACAGTAGTTTAATTCTTAATTGAACTTAAACTCGTTCCAGGCCTCTACGCATTATCGTATGATCTTGCCAGAACACTCAGAGTGACACTCTTTAGTGTTCACAGTGACGAGTGGAAATCCTTCTAGTGTTAACATCAAACAGCACTTGGTAGGTGACAAGCAAGATTCAATTATGAATCAAGTTTGTGACAACTGGAAAGCAACGATGGTGAATATCTTAATTGAAATTCACTTGTTCCAGGTTTTATGAATTGAAGGCTTCAATCATAAGGATTTTTAATCCAAATGATTCACTCTTTATGTTCGCAGTCAGCTTTGGACGGTCGAATAAAGAGAACGGGTTTACCCGCGAAATCCTGTCAGGAAGTTACTTAATTGAAACTATCCGTCACGGGTACGATATCTAATATCGTCCAACGGTCTTCACCGACCGGAGGTAAAACGCTACCGAATTAGAATAAAATGTCAAAGCCATTTTATTCGTGTCTTATTATGTTGCTGCATTCGAAGACGGTGGCGTTGCTGTGTACCTGTTGAAGACGGTGGCGTTGTGGTGTACCTGTTAAAGACGTCCTCACATGCTTATTCCTTCTGCATCAAATACTCCTGCAAATTCAAGAAAGTATGACCTGAAAGTCTTCCGCTGTATCGACTCTGAAACTTTCAAGAATTAAACAAAGGATAAGTGTGTGGGACATGAAGTCACAAAGAGGCGAACATCACAAGAAAATAAAGACTGCACGTGAAAGGCCAAAAGAACGTGTTCCAAGCAAAAGGTTGATGTTACTCAACACATATTCACAAAAGAAAGAAAAAAAAGAAAAGAATACTACGAGCTCGAGAACAAGATCTAACATGCTAGATTAGGACTTTGTAAATTTGGAGTGACCTTCCTTTGGGGGAGATTGTTGTTAATACGTTTTACGTATATAGAAAGTCTTGGTCACTCCAACAATGTAGTTATAGGCTCGTAGTAATGTTTAGTTTCACTTATAAAATAGCCCGACCCATGAGCATGTTCATGGGCCGGAAGCCCAAGTCCATTAAGGACTTGGGGTATTTAAACCTCTTTCCACCATGGAAAGAGGTGTTGGTTGTTCATTTTCTACTTTTCAATATACAAGTTTCTTTCACTTCTCTCTCTAAGTTTCTCTCTCTAGAAAAACATCAACCCCCTTGTTTCATAAAGATTATCAATATTCTTCACATCTGAACTACTTCTGGCATATCAAAGTCTACTTGCAATTTCAACTCTCTAAGCTTCTCCCTTGCCAAGTCATCACCATATTCAAGTCTTTCTGGTTGTTCAATTATCATCACACTTGAATCTGAACTTTCTTCATCACTTCCTTCTTGTTCCCCAGAAGTAACAACAAATGGTGATTCACCAACCTTCTTCATCTCTTGTTCCACAAGTTGTGCAGCCAACCTTGAATCAAACTCTACTTGTGATGCATCCTTTGGAGCTTCTACTTCTACCATGATTCCTTTACCCTTATCTAATGGATCAATGATGGGTAAGGATGATGGTAATACCTGTGACGACACTTCTTTGATGATAGCTGATGACTGGAATACATCAACCATATCTGCAGGTCTGTCAACGCTCAAATTCCTTGTGTCAGCGCCCAATTTACTCATGTCAGCGCTTGATGTGTCAGCGTTCAAATTTTGCTTGTCAACGCCCAAATTACTTGTCTCAGTGCCTCTTGTAAACTGCTCCAACATAGCTGTAAAAGACAAGTTCAAATTTGTAGGAGTAACCAGAGATCTATCAAAACCTGGTTGCTTCTTCAATGCAGTGAGGGCTTCAGAAACACCCAAAGATTCTCCATCATGTGAGCCTTTATCACTCACATTAATCTGCTCATCCTCCCCTTTGGAAGATTCCTCCATCCCACGCCTAGTGCTAGCATTCTCCAAAATGACAATCCTCTCCCTCAATTACTTGAGTTCAAGGCCTTGTGTACTGACAATTTGTACCAAGTCTGCATTTTGCTTTTGCAAGCTAATGCAGACAGACGTCAATTCTATCAATGTGTATGGTTCCAATCTGCCCTCCTCTAGAATGGGTATTTGACCTCCCAAAGTAGAGTCATGGGGAATGGATGAGGTCTTAAAGATGTTAGGACTGTCTTGGCCTGCATCTAAGCCAGAACCAATACTCCCAGCCTCATCCATAGCACCAACCACACTTGTGGTGGTGGTTCTCTCTTCTACATGGCTAGGACCACTAGAGAAGAACACTCCAGTAGTCCTTGGGCGCTCAATCAACCTATATTCCGGTGGGGTAGAAGATGATGTGGATTGGGTGGTAGTTTGAAGGTTAAGGGGTGTTTGGGTCTGTGAAGGAAAGGTGTCAACGTCTGTATTACTTGTATCAACGCCAACATTTAAGGTGTCAGCGTTGAAGGGTTCTTGGTCAATTTCCATGTGTTGAGGTGAAGGCAAAGGTTTTGGTATTGGGTCATGTTGTGGTTGTGGGTCTGGTTGGGGTTGTGCTGCTATAATAACAGCAAGCATAGCTTGGGTGAGGGGTAATTCACGGTGAGGGGGTGAGTTCATCTTGGTAAAAATAGCTTTCTTTTGCACAGAGATCTCATAAAAATCATCATGATCCCTTGTGCAGTAATTTTGCACATCAAAAACCATTTGCAAAAATTTGGGATAAGCCAGAGTCATCTTATTCCCTTTGTTTTTACACATGCCATCAAAAATCAGTTTTGAAAAATTAAACTTTTGCCCATTTGCAATGCACACAATTGCACTAGTAATTAATCTATTAATTTCACTGTGTACAGTACATTTGGGACTCAAACATTGCAGGATGACATGTATGAGTTACTTCCAGGCTGAGGGAAACTCTTGTTTATGATATTTGTTTAAAGTGCCCTCATCAGGGAAAGGATATCCCAAAGCCCGAAGTCCTTGTTCTATTTCATTAATGGGGAGGGTGGTTATACCATCTGCATCATCAAGATGCAAAGCCTGCCGAACCAAGGCTTCAGTAACCACCCATGTACGCCCATGAACAATAGCTGATAATATAGTCACATTATTAATTGTTGAGGAACTAACAGTGTTCCAAAACTGTTTAATATGAGTGACAGGGATGAGAGGAGCATGAGAAAGAGCATACCTAATAGGAGATGCATTCAAATACGCCACCATCTGAGTGTATTGTGGAAACAAATTATCATCAGCGTCCAAATAAGCAATCATGTTGTGCTGACTCCTGAATCCCAATTCCAAGTCACTTGGTTTAAACTTTGGTGCCATTGTTGAAGAAAGTTTTTTGTGAATTATTGAGAAAGATGAATTATAGGAGAAATTTGTTAGCCAAGAATATGAGGTACCCTATTTAAAAATAGGAGCCAAATATATAGGAGAGATAGGCACATGTGATTGGTCAAAAATTAAGCAACTATTTTCAAAATATAATGATGAAAATATTGAAAAGAAAATAAGTTATCTTGTGCATTAATTAAAAGTTATCTGCTCCCAAAATTACGGCCTCAAAATTTGTCAAAAATAACAACTGGGTAGGTCCCAATGAGTGTCAAAGGTCAAAAATAACCCATCTACGCCCAACGGCTAGATTCTTGTCAACGTTTGCCAAAGCCATGTCAGCGTCTAAATTGGTCATAACAACGCTTGGAAAAATACTTGTCAGCGTCCAAAAATAAAATTAATAAAAATTAAAAAGGACCTTAACAAAGTAATTTATCCTAGTGAAGATAACCTATAAACTGATAATTATTATAGGGCGGCAAGCACTGTCCAGTTATGCACACTTGCTTATGCAAGATAGACATAACAGTCCTCTAGTGTCCCTTGCTAACCAAAATTCTTAACAATTAAGTTATCTCATAAAATCCCTTGTAACTCCCAGGTAAAACCCATTATAAATCATTCCCAAGTCTCCCAACAGACCACATTCAATTCTAGGCCAAAAATGTCTTGGCAGCATGCATAGTACATCAACTTTGCATGCTACAGTGCCTCATGATTTAGTAAACTAACTCATACTCACATGTGGACACAATCTAGAATTGTGATAAGAGTATTTTAAGAATACCCAAAAGTCCTAAAGGTTCCTAAAACCTCCCCTTAAACTGTGATACATATGTTGCCCAATAATATGCATGAATATAAAAAGTTATGTCAAGATAGGAATATAAATATTCTAACCATCATCCATAAATTGAAACATGCTCCAATTGATTCTCCAAGGATCCATAAGTAACTCTGTATCCAATGGTACAATGCTAACAATGCCTGCACACTTAGATCAAAAACCACAAAACTAACATTGTTGCTGACAACGTCACGATAACACTTAACAACGTTAAGATAACCTTTGTCAGCGTTAGACAAATATAGTGGAAAATCTAACTTTTCAAAAAGACCAATAACAATGCACATCCTGTACATACTATTACATTAAGACCCCAAAACACATATTATGTGAGACTGATTATTCCAATACTTGTTACCAAGTATTGAAACCTTCCAGCATCAAAAGGTTTAGTTAATAAATCAGACACATTTTCTTCTGTGTCAACCCTATCTGGTTGTATTAAACCTTTTTCAAAACAATCTCTTATAAAATGATGTCTAATTTCTATGTGTTTTGTTTTAGAATGATGTACAAGATTTTTAATAATGCATAAAGTACTGTTATTGTCTACAAAAATCTTGCTATGCATGAAATTATACCCATAATCCAACAGCTGGTTCTGAATCCATAAGACTTGTCCACAAGAAGCAGCTGCTGCAACATACTCTGCTTCAGTTGTAGAATTGGCCACCACTATTTGTTTCTTGCATTGCCAAGATATCAACCTACTCCCAAGAAACTGACATCCACCAGTTGTGGATTTTCTATCAAATTTATCACCACCATGGTCACTGTCTGAATATGCAATAAGCTCCAATGGTGAATCTTTTGGATACCATAATCCAAGATCTGGATAACATCTAAGGTACCTAAAGATTCTCTTGACAGCATGAAGGTGACACTCTTTGGGAGTCACTTGATGGCGTGCACATGCACACACAGCAAACATAATGTCAGGTCTTGAGGCTGTGAGATACATCAATGAACCAATCATTGATCGATAGTGCCTGACATCCACATCTTTTCCATCTCCAACTTTTCTCCAAGGGTGTTCTCTATCCATAGGAGTACTAGCCCGTTTTTCATGTAGAGAAAAGCCAAACTTCTTCAAGATTTTTGCCACATATTTATCCTGAGAGATGAAGATACCATCTTCTTTCTGCTGAACTTGTAACCCTAGAAAGAAGTTCATCTCCCCCATTGCACTCATCTTGAATTTGTCTGTCATAAGCTTGGAAAAGTCTTCACTCATCTTTAGGTTGGTAGAGCCAAAGATTATATCATCAACATAAACCTGAACAAGTAAGACATCCTTACCAGTCTTCTTTGTAAATAAGGTCTGGTCTATGGTGCCCCTCTTGAATCTATTTTCCACAGATAGGTGGACAATGTACCATACCAGGCTCTTGGGGCTTGATAAAGTCCATACATAGCTTTCTTGACTCTATACACCTTGTCTGGATGCTCTGGATCTTCAAAACCAGGAGGTTGCATAACATATACCTCCTCAACAATTATGCCATAAAGAAAAGTACTATTCACATCCATTTGATAGACAGTAAAGCCCATGCAGGAAGCATAGGCTAGAAATATCCTTATGGCCTCAATCCTTGCAACTGGTGCAAAGACCTCCTCATAGTCTATCCCTTCCTCTTGTGTATATCCTTGAGCCACTAAACGTGCCTTGTTTCTGACCATAATGCCTCTTTCGTCTTTCTTGTTTCTAAGAACCCATCTTGTCCCAATAGGTCTGACATATCTGGGACAATCAACCAGCTCCCAAACATCCTATATGGCAAATTAGTGAAGCTCATCCTGCATTGCTTCCACCCAACTTGGTTCTTTGAGAGCATCAAAAATCCACTTGGGTTCCTGTTGTGACAGAAAACGGGCAAACAAACATGCTTGAACAAGAGGGGTATCAACCTTCTTGTGTATATTGGCAATAAATCCTCCAAGACTCTGATGAGATCTTCTAGTCTGAACAGGAGACATGACATCCCCAGTAATTTAAGAAGAGGGGTGATTCTTCATTGTAGAAGTGAGAACTCCTCCCTCAAAAAGTCTGTTGTCTTCAATTTCATCATCCAAGTTACCAATATCTTCTTCAGACTCTCTTCCATCAATATCTGTATGAACCTCTTCATTTCTGCTAGAAGGTTCACCTTGTTCAAAATTGGAAGAGAAGATATGCTCAAAAGAGTTGTCAACGCCTGAACCAAGATTATCAGCGTTTGATCCATCAACGCCTGAAATGGTGTTGTCAACATTTGAGCCATCAACGCCTGAATTTGTCCTGTCAGCGCAAGATTTTCCTTTGTCAGCGCCTGAAGGACCATGCATGTTGTTAACTGGTGATACTTGGGGACCACCATTTTCCTTTCCAGCAGCAGCAAAAGCATCTGTCCATATGGGAATAGTAACATACTCAAGTATGGGAGATGACTTGTCTGCTTGTGATCCAACCTCTTTATTAACCTGTGTACCTGAAACATCAACAACTGGTGCTTCCACAACATTTGAAGTTACCTTCACAATGTCTGGGTTAGTAACATGCATATAAATCAAAGTTCTAGATAGAGGTTCCAAGTCAAACAACCAATTTGGACCACTTTCAGGATCACTAGGTTTACTCTCTAAAAACCTAACATATACTTTTTCAAGTATTCGTTTTCCTTCTTAAGGTAAACCCTATATCCCTTGCTCTGTACTGAATAACCCATGAAATAGCCTTCATCACATTTAGCACTAAATTTACCTAAGGCATCACTAGTATCTAGGACAACTACATGACAACCAAAAGGTTTAAGAAAACCAATATTAGGTTTCCTTCCCCAAAGTAACTCATAAGGTGTTTTGTTATGTATCTTGTTGACTAATGCTCTATTCTGAACATAACAAGCTGTATTCACAGCCTCAGCCCAAAATGCTATGGGAAAGTGAGCATCAGCCAACATAGTCCTGACTGCTTCAATTAGGGTTCTAATCTTTCTCTCAGCAACACCATTTTGTTGTGGGGTTCTGGCAATACTAAACTGCCTAGTAATCCCTTTCTTGGCACAAAACTCATCCAACAGTTTATTTCTAAACTCACCACCATTATCACTTCTAAGAATTTTAACTTCATTACCAGATTTCTTCTCAATTTGGTTAATAAAATTAATTAAAGTATCAGCAGTGTCACTTTTCATAGCTAAAAAGAAAGTCCAAGTAAACCTAGAAAAATCATCTGTGATGACAAAGCAGTATGATTTACCATTCAAACTCTCTATATTAGTTGGACCAAACAGGTCCATATGCAGCAAGTGAAGAGGTTTAGAACTAGAGTGCACCTGTTTAGACTTAAATGAGACCTTGTGTTGTTTGCCTTTAAGGCATGCAACACAAGAGTGGTCATTGTGGAAAGCCTTTTTAGGCAAACCATCAACCAAACCAAGTCTCACAAGCCTGTTTATATTTTTAAAGTTAATGTGCCCTAGTCTTCTGTGCCATAGATTACTCTCATCAACTGAAGCTTTAGCATAAAAACATGACATATTATTATTCATCCTAATACCATTAAGATTCACATTATAAATGTCCTTATGCCTAGGTGTTCTATAGTCTATAAATTTCTCATCTGGCATTTTAAAATCCTTTCTCAACACCAAGCATTCAGTATCAGTGAAAAGAACCTTATTTTTGTTATCATAAACTTATGATACACTGAAAAGATTATAATCAAGTTCTTTTACCATAAACACGTTTTCAAACCGCAAGTTTTTTGTGAGAAGAGTTCCTTTGCCTGTGATAGTTCCATATCCGCCTCCAAAGTAAACTTTATCACCATCCTTAATGGGAGTAAAGTTTGTAAGATAATCTTCCTTCCCAGTCATGTGCCTAGAGCATCCACTATCCCAATATCCATAATCATTTACATGTTTTTGAATGCCCTGCACATAAAGAAAACAAATTAGTTTTCTTTGGGAACCCAAGCCTGAGCAGACTTGGATTCATCTGGTTGTTCAACAAGAACAGACCTAGTTCTCATAACAACCCCTTGTTCATCCCTTTTTGGATGAAACACCCAGTTAACCCCAATTGGTTTTGTGATGACCTTTGAAATATAATTAAATCTGTTACAGATCATAGAAATCCCATTAGAATTAGGGTTTTGATCTTGCTAAGGTCTCTATGTCAAGATAGAAGAAGCTTTAGACCCCTTTCCCTGTGGTTGCAAATATTTACCATTATTTGGTCTGGCAACGTTTCTATCAGCGTTTGATTTGGTCTTGTCAACGTTGAATTTACCCTTATCAGCATTGAACCTAGGGTTTGCTACAAGAACCCATTGCCTATTAGACCATGTATTGGTCTTCTGAAAAGGTCTTTGTCCATAAGTGTTAGACCCTTTAGTGAAGAATGGGGCTGGTCTAACAACTTGTGGACTTTGCTCAACAAAAGTTTTGGGTCTGACAGTGTTTGACCTTTTGTCAGCGTTGACCTTGGAAGCGTTGACACACTTATAGGCTAAATGTGAAAAGCTACCACAAGTATAACAGGCTTTTCTAGACACAACTCTAGGTCTAGAAGAAAAGAAACCTGTTCCATTATCAAGGTTTCTACAATTGGTATCACTAACTTGCCTTTTTGGTGACCTAGTATTTCTATTTATTTCTGCATACTTAATGCTAGGTTTTCTAACAGTGTTTGAGCCAAGGTCAACAGTCTTGCCAGTGATTGGGTTTGTTACTTTGATAGGGGTCGACTCATTTGGACTATCACAAAGCATGCCACCCTTGACAAACAAGGTAGGGTTGGCTTTCTTCCATTCATTCAAATCAGTCAACTTTTGCCTATATTCCTCTACTGGGGTAAGGACTCTTGGTGGAGGAATAAAGTCCTTTCTTTGGACACCATAGAAGTCCCCAGCTGGTGGTGGAACACCAGCATACTCTTTCATCCCAATCCCAGTCATGTCCCTAGAATCCCTTTGTATACTAACACATTCTCCTAGGGTTTGTAAGGCCTTATCAAATCTCTGAATTTTAAGGTCTACATTATCCTTATTCTTAATAGCCTCATCTAACTTAGCCTGTAGTTCAACATTGACCCTTTCCATGATGTTTCTAATATCATTACTAGCATTTAAATCATGTTTTAAGTTATTTATTTTATCTTTTAGGTCAAGCTCCATTTTCTTATACTCAGCTACAGTCTTTTCAGTTTGAGTAAGAGCAAGTTGATAGTTAGATAACTTGCATCTCTCAGTACTTACATCTCCTAACAATCTTAAAACCTCTTTGTTAAGTCTTTCAGTATTTAAACGACAACCCTTACTACAAAAAGCATCATCATATACCTCATTGTCTGATGAAGATGAGGAGTGTGCCATGAGAGCATATTGAACATGCTCTTCTTCTTATATCTCAGCAACCAAAGCTTTATCCTCTTCCTCATCCTTAGCCGAATAGCTCCAGTCCCATCCAATACCATCAATTTCTTGCACTGCCACCATGGCCTTAGGATCTTGAGCCTTAACAATTTGGCTTGAGGGTTTTCCAGCATCAGATCTTCTTGGAGATCTGCATTCCCTCATAAAGTGCCCCATACGATGATAATTGTAACACTCAACCTTGGATTTATCAAATCCAGCAGTGTCCTTAGCATTAAAAGTCATCTGCTTCTTGAATCTTCTATTCCATCTGTTTGCTCTTATACTTGCAAGAGCCATGTTCCACTTTATATCCATCTCCTCCAAATGCTCATCACTTATTTGCTCAAGGTCCTCATATGTAATCACTGAACCATTGGGAAATGAAGCAATGTATGTACACACAGTATCCAGATCCAAACTAGCAGGCTTAACTCTTGGTGAGTCAATTTTGTACGTGTCAGCGTCTGAATGTGAGGCGTTGACAGGATATGATCCAGCGTTGACACATGTTGATCCAGTAACTGGGTGCATCTATGAATCCTTCTGATCAAATTGGCCTTCACTATGTGAGAAGAAGGCCATGTTACTATTGGTAGACTTACTTCCATGATCCAAAAGAGTTTCATTCTCCAACAGCCTCAGTTTGTTATAAACATCATCAAAAGTAGAACTTTTGTGAGTGTTGTTGGCAATTATAGATCTTGCCTCAATCTTCCATGCATCACCAAGGCTTTTAAGAAAAGTGGCAATAATGTCAACATCACCAATTACTGTCCTCATGAAGGACAGCTTGCTTGTAATGTCAAGAAGTCTGCTTCTCACACTACTTAGCTTCTCATTAGTTTGAGCCTTAAAAACAGCATACTCATGTCAGAGTTGCTTCCTTTTCTCTTCCACAGTATCAACATTACCACCATATGCAACTTCAAGGGCTGCCCAAAGGTCTTTTGCAGACTCATAACCTCTGTATTTGTGCTGATTTTCTTGTCCCAAAGAGAGTTTCAGAATGCTTAGGGTTTTCATATCAACCCTTTTCTTTGCTATGTCATCAACAGACACAACTCTACCATCTTCAGGTTTTACTTTCTTATCTGCTTTAGAGCATCCTTGAACAGATGATCTTGTAGCAATGGCATCTACAATCTTTTGAGCTTTATTGAATGTGTTTCCATATTCAATAATCTCCCAGAGAGTGTAGTCATGGATTTGCAGATATTGCTCAAAGTTGAACTTCCACAACTCAAAATTGTCTGCATCTAGCATGGGAATCCTTATGTTGTGGTTTGAGGAGGAGGAGGTTACTTCTAGAGTGGACATGATGTTTTTAGGGTTTTGTGAAAATTAGGGTTTTGGTGATTTAGGGTTCTTGTGTTCTTTTAGATCAAAGTTTCTCAACAAGCTCTGATACCACTTGTTGATCCCAAACTTAGATCGATTAGCTTGTGTAAAAGAGATTAGATCAAGTTATACACGTAGAGAAACTTTGTTTATGTATAAAAAAGTTTATGTGTTATGCGGAATTAACACTCAAACAAGAACACACAAACAGTTGTAAAACAAACTTTCACTTGATTGATAATAACAAACTTGCTTACAAAAAAAGTGTTAAACGTATGAAAAACTTATTATGAAACATAACCTAAAGGTCTTCTTTTATAGACATAAGAATCCTTGTACAAGAGTCTACGTATCAACTATTCTAGGTAAAGATAATTATAGAAAATACAATGTTGATCCTATCTTTACTAGAAACAAACTAGAAACAAAATATGCGTAGACCATATCTTTCTATCAGTGCTTGTCTTCAACCTATCAACGCTTGACTTCTTCTTGTCAATGCTTGATCTGTCAGCGCTTGTTCTCTTCTTATCAACGCTTGTTTTCTTCTTGTCAACGTTCAAGTGGACTGGCTATATTTTATTCCCAACAAAGCCTTATGAAGAAAATTACCCTACGCATGACTTGGAACTTGCTGTAGTCGTGTTTGCATTGCAGATATGGAGGCACTACTTATATGGAGAATCATGTGACATTTTCACGGACCACAAGAGCTTGAAGTATATCTTCAATCAGCGTGAATTGAACATGAGGCAGAGGAGATGGTTAGAGCTGTTGAAGGATTATGACATTAATCTGCAGTATCATCCCAGAAAGGCGAATGTAGTAGCAGATGCACTTAGCAGGAAGTCCGGAATGATCAACGGCATTAAGATTGAGGAGGAAATCATAAGAGACTTGGAGCGAACATAGAGATCATGGTACGTGGACAGCATGGTTACTGGGCTAATCTTAGAGTAGAACCCGAGTTACTCTCTAAGATCAAGGAAGCTCAGAAAGATGATGGAGAAATCTGGGCGATAATTCAGAATTTGGAGAAGTAGACGGAATTCAGAGTAGATGCAGATGGTATTGTATGGCAGGGCACGAGACTTTGTGTTCCTGATGATCAAGAACTCCGGGAAGCATTGTTAGCTGAAGCTCATAGCTCCCCATTCTCTATACATCCTGGTTCGACTAAGATGTACCATGACATCAAGTAGTACTTTTGGTGGAGTGGTATGAAACAGGATGTTGCCACTTACGTCTCCAAATGTCTTACCTGCCAGCAGGTTAAGATCGAGCATCAGCGATCTGGCGGTCTCCTTCAACCGTTAGATATTCCAGAGTGGAAGTGGGACAAAATCACCATGGATTTTGTTACTGGTCTTCCGCTAACCAAGAGGAAGCACGATGCAATTTGGGTTATCATAGATCGACTTACCAAATCAGCTCATTTCTTACCGATCCGCAATACGTATAGAAGAGAGATCATGAGACTCCGGTGCTCCATCCAGCATCGTCTCAGACAGAGATCCTCGTTTCACTTCGCGATTTTGGAAGAGTCTGAAGAAAGCTTGGGGTACACAACTTAAGCTTAGCACGGCTTTTCATCCTCAAACAGACGGGCAGTCGGAGCGAACGATTCAGACATTGGAGGACATGTTGAGGTCATGTGCGTTGGAATGGACGGGTGATTGGGACGATTATATCTGTTTGGTGGAGTTTGCATACAACAACAGTTGGCACGCAAGTATCAAGTGTGCTCCTTTCGAGATGTTGTATGGCAGAAAGTGTCGCACCCCAATCTGCTGGGATCAGGTTGGCGAGCGAACACTTGAAGGACCAGAGATCATAGAGATGACTAATGAGAGGGTCGCAGTAGCTAAGCAGAAACTTCAAGAAGCATGGTCACGTCAGAAGAGTTACGCCGACAAGCATCATAGGGACATACATTTTAACGCAGGAGATCACGTCTTTCTTAAGGTTTCACCGACACGTGGTGTTAGACGCTTCGGGGTTAAAGGGAAGCTCAGTCCTCGTTTCATTGGACCGTTTGATATCATTGAACGAGTCAGTGAAGTATCTTACCGTTTAGCGTTACCTCCGCATCTTTCGCATGCACACAATGTGTTTCATGTGTCCTTACTCAGAGGGTACCAGTATCATCCCCTTTACATGGTTCAGTATCCACTGGAACAGATACTTGAAGATCTCACTTTCATAGAAGTACCCGAACGAGTTCTTGACAGACAAGAACGAGTCATGAGAAGGAAGACGATTCCATTTTTCAAAATCCTTTGGAGGGATCATACCGAGCGGGAAGCCACTTGGGAAACAGAGGAGTCTATCCGGGCTTCTTACCCTCATTTCATGTTTTGAATTCGGGTATGTTCTTCTTTTCCAGTTTACTTTATCTATAATTCGGGGACGAATTATTATTTTTAGGGGGAAGAGTTGTAAAACCCGAATGCTTTTACCATGAATAGTACCCTTTAGATCGTACCTACATGATTAGAACTTTCCTTTTATAGCACGTTACGTTTCACGTATAAGAATTTTAAGTATTATGTACGTGTTAGAACACGATAAGTATTTATTACGTATGAACACACGATAATTATTCCAATAATAATTATAATCACGAACATGCGATCATGAAATCATGAACTTAATTTAATCACGAGCTAATATTACTTACGTATATATATTTATTACGAACACGAATAAATATATTAAGTCACGATAAATAATTAATTAAACATGTAAAACACGAACACGATAAAACACGAGAACACACTATAATATTTAGACTCGATAAAAGTACGGGTTACCCCAAGTGGGGCCCCTACCCGCGGCATACCAAGGAAACATGGGCTTGGCCCATGTAAAATTTACTAACTAGGGGGTTAAGGTAAAAACTTGTTTCACTTTTTACAAATCAAGAAAATAGTTAAAACCCTAAAAGTTTTTCTCCTTCTTCCTTCTCTCTTTGGCCGCCAGATATACAACACCACAAGGGGGTGTTCGGTTTGATTTTGATCTTGGATATTTTGCAAGGATTCGTGTGTGTTCATCCTCATTTATTTCACGTAATCGGTATAACCTTTTTAACCTTTTCTTTTATGTTTTGATTTAATGAATCACATAAAATCATGAAGTTTTTAAAAACTAATTAAAAACAATTATTTAAACATGTTAATGATCACAGGGTAAATCAAATCAATGGTTTAGGGGTGTTTGTGGTCTAGCCGACGCCTAACCGAGCCCCATAGGGGTCTCGACTTGGCTTATGTAACACCACCGAGACCATATGGTCTCGGTATGGTGGTGGTGGTCCCACGGCAGCAACAAAACCAAGGGGAAACCCGACGTGGTTCGGGTTATGGTGTTAGTTACGGGTCCGGTTCATGGTTTTTAGTCACGGGTCCGGTTCTTAAATTATTTTTAAGGCTTATGATTTTACTAGTTATGTTTTAAAATTAAATTAATAAAACATGACATGATTAATTTAATGTACATGACTTAGGTTATAAATTTAATTATTAGATCATAAATTTTAACCTAAGTATTTATATTTTATTAGACTTTATAATTAATTAATTATTAAAAACCATGACTATAATTAATTAATTAACATGACTTAGGTTATATTATTAATAGTTAATAATACATGTTTTAACCTAAGTCTTTTACCTTTATTTAATTAAAATCATGATATATTTAACCTATAGTTTATTTAATTTACATGTAATAATTAATAAACTATACTTTATAACTACATGACTTAGAATAATAATCAAAAAACACTTAAGCTTATATAATTAGCTTATTTAACCAGCTTATATCTATTTGTGGAAACTTTCTATTTTTAGAAACTTATTTAATTAAGGCAGCTAATCTATTTATGGAAACTTTTTATTTTTAAAAACTTATCTATTTTAAGCAGTAATTCTATTTTTAGAAACTTTCTATTTTTGAAACTTTCTATTTTTGGAAACTTTCTTTTTTTTGGAAACTTTCTATTTTGGGAAACTTTCTATTTTTGGTAACTTTCTATTTTTGGAAACTTTCTATTTTAGGAAACCTGCTATTTTTAGAAAGTTACTTATTATTACACAGCAAGTATAATAATACATGAAATACAAGTAATACTTAATCAGAATAGACAGAATATAAGATAAACACAGTATAAAGCTTAAAATAGTAAAACATGACATGAACATATAAAACAAGCTAAGACATGATATAAAAACCAGTTACGTATTTAGTAATCAGATACTTATACACGCATGTATTTATGTAGCATTAGTGATACCGAAGTAGGACTCTCTTCCGTTCGTCTTCTTCGTTCACTGGACATAAGATACGGATTCCCGTCCTTTCAGTATGGACGTTCTTTCCTTATTAGGATTCCCCGTATGCAGCAAACTGTTTTCCCATAGTATAAGTTTATATGTTTGATTGCTTATGTTTAAATTAGAATACCTGAAGCCATATACATGCATGACCAGTTTCACCTAGTTATGGAGGTACCATAACCATAACACTAGAGGCACTGGTGTTATGACTTCCCCACGACGGAGTGATTGCTCGTGGCGTCCCTTCAGCTTTTGGCCATATTATTATATTTATCATGTGGGGTGTATGGGTGCATCCTAGTTACATGTTTTTCAGCAGATTACTTAGTGTGAATGTGGTGAGTGCCTTGCATCCTTCACAAGGAGCTGATCCCTCCTACCCAAAAACCAGTATATTAAATTAGAGGCAGCCCCTCTAATTTGCATGACGAGGTCAACCCTCCAAGTATTCATGCAACGTTGATTTTCATGACCTATATTGGCTAATGGTAAAATATGTTAAACAGTTTTTACAAGATAAACATAAGGCTTTTCAAACTATACAACCAATTTTATTAAGACTTAACCGGGTTATTCAGGACTTAGTTTCTTCTGCTGTTATATGCTTATATGCTTTTATTATTCATGCTTTATTTGTGCATCCGTGCACTGAGCGTATTGCTCAGCCGTTTTCCTTTTCATGTTCCCAAAACGGTAGGTACTCAGGGACGCTCGTAGACTTTAAGCGTACGTGCATATGGACTGGAAGCTTTCTAGCCTTTCTTTACTTTATGCATTATCTATACTTTGATACTCTTTCCATGGACATTGTTTAGTCCTTTCATTTACAGTACTTATGTTTGTGTGTGATGAGCTTTACTTTTGGACTACCAATGTTTGATTCTGGTATTTCCTTTTTTATGGTCATGTAATGTTTTAGACATTTATCCTTGTATGCTTTGATGACACGCCATAATTACGCGTGACATTCCATTTATCAAAATGGGGTGTTACAACTGCGGTAGGTGACAAGCAAGATTCTATTAGAATCAAGCTCGTGACAACTGGAAAGCAACGATGGTGAAGCTCTTCTTTTAATTTCACTTATTCTAGATTCATGAATTGACGGCTTCAATCATAAGGATAATTTTATCCAAATGATTCACTCTTTATGTTCTAGTTAGCTTTGGACGGTCGAATAAAGAGAACAGGTTTACCTGCGAAATCTTGTCAAGGAGATTTTTAATTAAATCTATCTGTCATAAGTACGATATTTAATATCGTCCAACGGTCTTCACCGACCGGAGGTAAAATGCTACCGAATCATAATGAAATGTCAAAGCCATTTTATTCGTGTCTTATTATGTTGCTGCATTCGAAGACGGTGGCGTTGAGGTGTACCAGATGAAGTCGTCCTCACATACTTATACTTTCTGCATCAAATATTTCATCAAAGTTCAACCTAAAGTCTTCCGCTGTATCAACTGTGAAACTTTCAAGAATTCAACAAAGTATAGGTGTGTGGGACATGAAGTCATGAGGAGGCAAGAATCACAAGAAGGCGAAGATCGCACATGAAAGGTCAAAAGAACATGCTCTAAGCCAAGGCCTAATGATTATCAACACATATTCACAACAATGAAGAAAAGAAAAAAATAAGAGAAAGTGGACTACGAGCACAAGAACGAAGATCTAACATGCTAGATTTATGTCACACCCCACCATGGCGGAATATAGAGTGCGACGTATGGATATCATCACAACAATAGTGTGTCTATAGAGAGAACTAAATGAAATTGAAATATCATAAATGGTGACTCAAAATGTCATGACAATATCTAAACAAATGCAGGGGTCTAGGTAAGTAGGTAAAAGTCCTACCTCTCACCAAAGACAAAAGAATAAAAAAACATCAAACATATAGGTGTCTTAAATGTATCGCTTATTCAAACAATGAAAAGAAAACTAAGAGGAAAGGGATTCCTTGAAATGCAGTCCTAGCAGCCTCTAGACTCTAGCCACTTCTAACATCATCCTTCATAACTACCTCACCTGAAAATGACACTAAGATCTGTCAACATAAACTTGGTGAGAACATATATTTAAGTTATCCAAAATATCATAAGAACTTTGACATCCGCTATAAATAAGTTGAAGAAAAATAAGTTAAAGCAATAGACTATAAAGTGATATTCATGTTACACACAACTACAAACATAACATACCATAACAATTAAGTACACAAAATAAGAAAAATGCACCTACACCTATCCGGATCTTTCACATACCCAGTATGGAAGTTGAACCCATATCGCCGTCGAGATATCTTTCCTCCGAGAAGAAGATGTACATGTACTCAGAACATATGTACTCAGAACGCATGCCAGCACACATAATAGAACATATAACATATCACATAAGTAGGCATATCACATAATAGCACATTAAGTCCACACATTTGAAAAACATATTATCGAAATGTTTTAAAGAACATAGTACTAAGACATTTAAAAATATTACAAGTGTCATGTCCATCCATACTGGAAAAACATTTAAAAACATAGTAAAAAATGGGACTATGAACTCACCTGATTGAGCTCCTCCAAATATTCCACGCACTAACAAAAAGCTAAACATATAAAATACATAACATCAAGACATGAACCAATAATTAAAATGGCTCATCAATATATGATGGACATCTAACCCTTACCATCATATTAACTCCATTTAAATGCTCTAAGAATCCTAATATCCCTCTCTAACAAGTCTTAAACTTAGTCAAGTTCGATACCTATCCCGTTTACTTTTTACCCAAAACAATCCCCATTTTTAGTCCCTAAACTATGACCCAAACGCCCACCTAACCATACCCATGCTTTCTGTAAAGAAAACCTTATTCCCTTACATGTGTTAGATAACTTCTCTCTTCGACCCAACCTTAAAGATACTGTTAAAGCTCCGATATACATGTATATACTTTGTCTATCCAAATTTTACTCATTTTAAACATATAAAAAGTTTGATATGATCAGAGGGTCTTCCACTACCCTAATTGATTAGTCCCTTTTCAGATCTATTTTATAAAATATAAAATAACTCTCATATTTTTTTTAAAGTTCAATTGTACTCCCTAAGTATCCTAACCATCTTAAAACATTAATTTAAACCCGACTGATCTTAAAACTGTTTTGACCTCCGATTGTTGTAATCTGTTTTTTACCCACTTCCCTAGCTCCAATTTAGTCCTTGTTTCTTGCAATCAAAATCCAACTCAAATACCTTTTCATAGGTACTTGGATCACATCATGAATGTTCCTAAAAATCTAGATATGATTAAAACAATAGACCTAAAATTCTGCCCAGTTTCTAATTACGAATTTAATTAAACTAACCTAATTTATTACCCAATTCATAATTAGTTACAAGCCCTAATTAATATAATCATTAAAATAACATTAAATCTCAGATTTTAATTTTGCCCTAACCTTAAATCCATAATAATTTGATATACACATGATTAAAAACAAATTAAATAAAAAAGGATTACATGTTTTACCTTAGATTTATAAAAACCAAAATTTTGTGAAGAAACCCTAAAAATTTAATAAATGTCACGACCCCTTTGATCTCCAAGAGAAAAAAATGAATTTTGATTGTGTTTAAAACTTTATATAGGGTGCGGGTGAATCATAGCCCAACCCAGAGCCAACTCTTCTTTTCTTTTCCTTTTCTTTTTCTTTTTTCTTTTTTTTCCTATTTGTGCGTCTAAACCAAACCGACCCTATATATTTTTCTTATTATTTTGTATTTTTATTTGTTAATATTACACTACTAACAATTCCTTCAATTTTCTTAATTTATTAAAGCCCTTAAAACCTCCCGAACCTCCAAACCGTAAAACTAGTAAATTTTACGCGTATACCGTAAAAGACACAAAAATATAAATTTTTATAAAAACTCTTGGAATATGGAATAAACTATATATTTAAGTCCTTGATGTGTAGGAAACGTTTCATTGTATTAATTATACGTTATAGTGCGAATTTTAGAAAATTACCTTTAAGAAAAAGTAATAAGTTAAAAATTCACTAGGACGGATTATTAAACACGAGAATGATCCCGATTCGTTGTACACGAAGAAATTGTGAATTTGAGACCTTCGATTTGGTTTGGACAATTGATTTGAATGGTTCGGTTTGAAGTCTAAAAATTCCTACGTTTTTATTAAAGTGCATGAACTGTTAATCTATATTAAAATTACAACACGATCTCGAATTAATTTTATTTTGAGATTTAATTTTAAAACTAATACACAATCAAATTTTTAAATGCAAAGCAAAATAAAATTGAAGTAATTAGATCTAATAAAACAAGTCTATGATAACATTAGCCAAAATGAGCAGAAAGACAGAAACAAATATAAGGTATATATAAATCAGTGAAGAGGATATATCAAAAGCAATAATTGGTGTAGTGGTAAAAGCTTTGGTGCATGAACAAAAGGTATGGAGTTCGAATCTAGGGAAAAGCAGAGTTTCTAGTTTACTTTTTTTACACGCTGATCAATTACAGGATCACCCCTAACATCTCATTCAACATGTCTGGGACTTAAACTCAAAGTTTAATAGCAACCTAGCTCAACATTTTAACATCTACAGCAGATAAACCAACAGAAACTGCCCGAATTATAAGTCAGACTATCATGTAACAGCCAGTGAATGCAAGGCGCAGATAACACGTATCAAGAGTAACCAGTAAACGCTAAAACCACAATAGTCCCAATACAAAAACAGTAGTTCTTCAAATATGTACAATTAGCAGCAATTATCGAGAACTAAAACGATATAACAATCTTTATAACGACAAGAAACACGTCATCAACTTCACATAAGTAAACTTTTGAAACATCATAGCATATTAGAATCACTTAGCCACATATAACAACAACGACAATCGATATACCAGCAGTACTGAAATTAACTAAATGAAAACATCCCGAAATTCTAATTTCTACTACTAGTCTTCTACCAAGTGCTACAGCAAGTTGTAAACACAAAAGCACAACAAAATCACTAGAAAATGCACAAGAAACTTAGAGATTCAGCAACAACAATTAAAACGCAGCATCAAAGAAGTATTGTTTTAGCAACTAAGATAAGTCAAGAACATAACATCTTTAAAAAAATAAAAATGATTACAGAAACTTCACCAATGAATCTCAGTAGCAGCTGGACGCACATAAGTCGAATTCCAATATACTACAACCTATACTGATAGCTAACTAACATAATGGTAGCTACGACATTACAACGACAACACGGTTAACTAAGATCAGTTCAAACATAAAATCGAAGGATGTACAACAGTAGTTCCTTCACGTAGCAATAACTAAAAACTTCAAATTCTTATAACAAGTTATTAACTATTAAACCAACAACCTAAAAATCTAGTGTTCTACTCCATATTCCATCAACTAGTTAACAATAATCTACCGCTCTATAGCTAACTATAACTGTAACACCCCACTTGGATAAGTGGACCGTTACTTGTATTTATGGCGTGTCATCTAAGCATAAGGTAAATGTCCTAAAACATAAACTGACCATAACGGAAATACCGTAATCAAACGTCGATAATCCAACCTAAGCTCAAAACATGAAAAGTAAAATACTGAAAGAAAGGACTGAACAATGTCCAACGGTAATATAAAAATGAAGTGCATAAAATAAAGAAGTTTGGACGGCTTCCATCCAATGCACATGCTCTCAGAATCTTAAGAGTGTCCTGGTGTACCTAACGTTAGAACATGAAAGAACTATGGCAGGTACACCAGGACACTCTTAAGATTCTGAGAGCATGTGCATTGGATGGAAGCCGTCCAGACTTCTTTACTTTATGCTCTTCATTTTTATATTACCGTTGGACATTGTTCAGTCCTTTCTTTCAGTATTTTACTTTTCATGTTTTGAGCTTAGGTTGGATTACCGATGTTTGATTCCGGTATTTCCGTTATGGTTAGTTAATGTTTTAGGACATTTACCTTATGCTTAGATGACACGCCATAAATACACGTAACGGTCCACTTATCCAAGTGTGGTGTTACAATTATGGTATCAGAGCTATAGGTTCGACCTGTAGGCTCTAAAACTTGACTTGTGACTAGTGGGTAGTCACCAGGAACTTCCCAGATTTTAGCGTTGTTATCTTTCATGTTTCTCATGCATTTATCAGTCAGTTTTCTTCAGTTATCAGTCGGTTTTCTTAGAGTTTCTGACTAAGTAAAAGGTTGGTACAGGACTGGCCATATTTAGTCGCATGTGCATTTTTTTAACAAATTTTTGTTTTGGTGAACTGACCATAGGCGTTCACCCTTGCCCGTTCAGATTTTGTATAGATGAACTGACCATAGGCGTTCATCCTTACTCATGTCAGATTCATGTTTTTAGTCGACTATTACTTGGTGAACCAGCCCATATACGTTCACTAATGTTCAAATCAAATTTTCATGCTTTATAGTCGAATGTTGTTTTGTGAACCGATCCATAGTTGTTCACCTTTGTCATATCAGGAAATTACATCAAATTTTGACAAGTATGGATTGGACTACAACCACCCATATTTAGTCCCATATCGTAAATTTCTATACATGACAGTTCTCATAAAATTTGACAAGTATGGATCGAACCAGAATCGCCCATACTTGGTCACATGCTTTCTCTTGTAAATTATGTGGATTGAACCATAGCCATCCACACCAGTTGATATTAAGCCTCAGTTGACTATACCTTTATGTTCTTAATAACAATCAAGTTTCATACCCTTAAGTGGATGTCATTTTCATGCTGATTAAGTTCATGTCTCCTTATGAGGATTTCATTTTCAGCAAGGTGATGATGTTTTCATGCTAAGATACGGAAGAGTTACAGTAAAATCCCGTTTTCATAATAAATCATGTTTGATCTTCATCAGGCATTTCGTCATGCTGACCATTGTTGAAATTCCGTTTAAACATATTCTTGAACCTCTATACAACCAGCATTAAGTCCATGCAGGAATTACCAGGCTATCACGATACCCATTTCAGTTCAGTTTACTACCGTTTAAATCAATTTTATCCTTGATCATGTCAGACAAATGACACACCAGTATTGATCATTCCATAAAGTTTCCACCATCGCTATGTACAGTATTCCATATGTACCCTTTATACAGTGTCTCAGTTATGCTCCACATGCAGTATTCACTTTGTTCTTCATGTACAGTAGTCCAGGTGTACTCTAGGTACCCTACTCCATGGATATTACTAATCGATCCTCAATCGTCTCAAGCGTTTCCACTTGTTGATATTCTACCAGATGTTGATGCTGCTCTTGAGTTGAAGATTTTACCAGATACTGATGGTGCTAACACTTTGAAGACCTCGCAAATGCTGATGCTGCTGATGCTTTGGAGATTTCTCAAGATGCTGATCCTGTTTATACTATGAAGACTCTGCAGAACAAGGTCAAAAACTATAAATTGAAATTTCAACCATCAGACACTACCATTCTATTCCATGCTTTTACTTCCCCAGTTAGATGTCACACTTCACTCAGCTAATCTTTCAGTCAGAAGAGTGGGAATTGATAACCAGCCGGCCACTCAGCAGAAATAGTTACATAAATCACGGTCATAATATTGACCGTCGTAAAAATGACAGACAAAGCGGTAATGACAACCACCGTGCTTATATTTATCAGTAGTAGCCATCAGAACTCCAGAACGGACGTGACCAGAAATACAAAGTTCAGCCGTCTAACCGGTCCGCCAACCCTAGTAGTTACCAGAAATTCTTAACCTTATTCAGACTCACCCATTAAAATACATGTCCAGACAACAGTCTCAAGTATCATTTCGGAAGACATATGTCAGGACACCAGTCATAGTACACGTCATACGAATATCTTCTCAAAGTATGAGTCAGATTCATAACACCAGTACGCCTCCTAAACCAGGTCGTCAGAAATTCAGGGGACCCTCCAAAGGGGTTTACCCGTTCTGTGATGCCACGCAAAAATTAGACCATTACAATTTAGTTACCACCACCGGAGTATTATTCAGGTTATACACGCAGTGTTCATTCTGTGAGGTTACAGACGAACACATTCAGTGAAATTTTGACATGTTTACTTCACGTATTTCTATGTCAGCTCTATCTTAAATCAGGTAGTCACCTGCCTCTCAGCCAGAAGGGACTCAACAGTATCATCAAATTTATTAAAGTTTTATTTTCAGTTAATGACGAGATCCATCTTACCAACCCTGAACATATTCATTTTACTCCTGCCAGAAAAATCAGTACAAATTGTTTCAGCTTTACGAGCACGTGAATTACTATATTTTAGCTGCGAAGACTTATGGTCACCATTCATGATGCGAATTCTGGATTTCCTTAAATTCATGATCAGCAGATTATCCTAAAGTTTCCAGATGTAATTCCGGAAGGTTTTCCATAAATTCTTTCCTGACCACGAGATAGAATTTAACATCGAGCTTATCTAAAAAACAGAACCTGTTTAAAAAAAACTTTATTGCAGGGCTTTAGCTGAGTTAAAAGAGTTGCAGCAATTCCTGCAAGAGTTATCAGAGGGAGGCTTTAATCGCCCTAGCACACCCCCAGAATGTGCACCGTGTTATGCCTATCAGAAAGAAGGCCGGTAACATGAGATCATGTATCGATCACCGAAAATTTTACAAGATCACCATTCTTAATCAATATTCATTCCACGTATAGAAGGTTTATCTGACCTGCTACGATGGCTTGAACATTTTTCCAGAATAATTTCCGATCATGCTACCATCACTGGTGAGAGAAAGAATATGACGTTTCCAGACTGCTGTTGCACATATTACAGTCTCTCTAAAAATTTTGATTTTATACCTTCTGAGCTCCCTAATGCTCCAGCTATATTATGAAATTATGAATAAAATGTTTTCCCATGATTCTCAGACAAAATCGTCAGTATATTCATTGATCACATTCTGATCTGCTAAATTATAGAGAAGAACACGAGAATCATCTTCTCACAGTTACACAGAATCTTCAATAGGAGTAATTTTTATACACAGCCTTCCAGATAAAAATTTCAATTGAACAAAGTGGCGTTTCTGAGCCATCCTACTTCAGCAGAAAGGAATTTCAGACAATACTGCGAAGGTGAAGGCCTTCACCAAATGGTCAAGACCGACGTCGATGACAAACGTAAAAAAATTTCTAGAACTCAGAAAACTACTACCGCAGAATTCCTGACTGTTCTTACGATCAGCCTTCCATGACTAAGATTACGCATAAAGAAGGGAACCTACACCTACTTATGTATTCCACAAGACCATACGCTAGTAAAGATCTAGTTACCGGTGCCCATACCTTTTGGTGAATATTCACTTAGGTTCCACCAGAATGTATCAAAATTCCAGGCAGGATTTTGATAGAAACAGTATAACACGTTGAGGTAGCTATGTTCATATTTAATACTTGCTATCCTAGCAGGTTCAAGATAGGACACCGACATGCTAATGAGTTATTACAACCATTAGAAATTTCTTAACATAAATGAGATAAGATTCCATGGAGGTTATTGTCAGTTACCACAGACTCAGACGAAGCATGATGCTATCTAAGTCGTTGTTAACCAGTTAACCCAGCCTACGCGTTTTCTTTTATCCGAGATGATTACGCAGTAACAAATCCGCAGGAAATTCAGCAATAGATCATATGATTCCAAGGTATTTCATCAACAATCTTGTCAGATGGAAATTTGCGTTCGCGAATCACGCTCACGTTCATGTTCACAATCACATGTACGTTCACATTCACGTTCACGTTTACTTTCACTTTCATGTTTACGTCTCATTTACAGTATGATTTTGTTTCAGTTCATGTTTCGTATTATCTCATGATTTAAGCTCACGTTAGCGTTCATAACATTGTTCACGTTCAAGCTCGTGTGCCATTTTGTGATGCACGTTTCATAGTTTATTACCGAATACGGTTACAGGCAACTTGAGAAACCAGAATCAAGTTTAGCACATCTATTCCATAACCAGGAAGACGTTTCACATCTAAGGCAGTATCGTTTGGTATTCCTTCCTCATTCAGCATACGTTCATGATATGTTCTAGTATCACGCTTACAGTATGTTTCACGTATCACATTCAAGATATACTTCATGCTCAGCGTTCCTCATATAATCACGAACCACGTTCACAATTTCTCACGTAGCACGTACACAATTGTTCACGTAGTTCGTCCCTATATGTTTTCGGCAGGTTTCCCAGAAATATAAATGTTATCTTTTCAGAATAATTCTACATACCGTTTCATGTATACTACATGCTATAGCTTATTCATTCTATCAGATTTAGGAAATCCATCTTAAGTGTGGAACCAGAAACTATTTGTGACAACCCGTCAATTTCAGGTCGTTATTTTAATCTCGACTATTACGTATTACATGTTTACTTTAATGAGAATTGAAAAATTTATCGACTAACCGAGAAGGTTATGACTTGAAACTAGCATAAAAATGTCGATTAGATGAAAACCGACAAGGAATATGTTAGGTATCGATATTATATTCTCAAATAATCATAAAAATGATTTTTATTATATTTAATCTTTATTTCTCGTGTTCTACGTTTTAACGAATGACGATAACTATTAGTGATCGCGATACCGACGGATGCCCAAAAATTTACGTTTTATTATCGATCGTCTCGATATTTTATATTTTCGACGTTTTCGATTTAATTGCGTTTTAAGTCGTGTCGAAGCTTTGTTATTATTTTTATGAAGCGTTTTAACTTTCGAAAAGTATTTTTACGAAACTCGAGCCCCGTAAATATTTTCAAAATTTACAATTTACATTTTCTACCTTGTAAACTATTCAATTGCATTTTTATACCAAAACTATGCCTAAATAACAAAATTTACCCTAACCTTGGACTATTTAAACAAATTCCACTAACTAATTTCATTTAAAAACTCATTTAAATAAAAAAATCACTCATCTTTCTCTCTTGTTCTACTTTGGTCGTCCACCCTCACACCAAAAACCCTTCAAAAAAATTTGATCCACATTGAATCAAGCAAATCTAAAAGAAGTCCCATCCTAGAAATTTCAAAAGCTTCATATAGGTATACAAATTTCCCACATGCATCCACTAAATTTTTATTTTCAAATTTTTATGAAGAACATCATGTTTGATCCATTTCTATGGCTATGTATGTTGTTAATATTATTATATTCATAGTGGGTGATGTTGCATGTATGGTTTCTTTATATTTGATTTTTATTTTATTAAATTTTAGGATGTTAGGAGTTAGTTAGATGTGTTAGTATGATATTAGGATGATATTAGGACCATAGGAATTGTTAGAATGAGTTGAAAATCTGTTTTGGTATGATTTTTACATGGTCAATTTTAGGCAGTAACTTTAAGGACATTTTTGAATTACATACCTTAATAAACTTGGTAAACTATTTAGATAGGGTCGTAGAGAATTTCGTTAGCTTCGATTTGAGCTAAAGTAGAGCTTCTAACTCATTACGAGCGAAAAGTTATGCTAGTTTTAGTATTCGTGTACCGGGAGACGAGTATCGGCACAATCCGAAAATTGTTGTCGATATTTGGATCGAATCTCGGGGACTATAAAATGAGTTTTAAAAATGTTCAAGGACTGTTGTAAGTTTCTAGACCTCAGGTCATGAGTCTATTTTCAAACCCGAGTGTCGGTTTTGCAAACGGAATTGTTTAGATAAGTCAAAATGGTTTTACAAGTCAAAGGCGTAAAACTGTCCGGTTTTTATAAGACGAAGGTGTGTCGGGCAGAAGGTCTTAGAAGTAATATTTTTTAATGAAACTTAAACTGAGTCTTATTCATATTATGTGTGAGTTTGTCACCAAGTTTCGTCGAAATCGGACAAGTATAGATAGGTTATATTGGTGTGTACGTTTGGAGTGTACATGCTGATTGGTATTTTGGACACGTAGTTCAATACTTGTGTGGCGTGAGTTGAGTATTCACTATTGGACATGGTGACTTACTCAAGTGTTAATTTATTATATAAATGACTTAGTTACTGGTCCGAGGAAAGTAAAATGATGGTTTGACTTGCATTGACTTGGCGTCTTATGACGGGTCAATGTCGATAGTGCAAGTGTTTAAAATAATAGTGTTGAATAAAAGGGTATAGAAGTACACTTATATTTTTAATTTTTCGGGATTTTCATTGTTATATGAAATTGACTTTCGTATTATTTAAGTATTTTTTATACTTGAGTCGTTTATTAACGAACGCGCCTTATTTGGTAGGTTGCGGTCTTCGTGTTTAACGGGCATCACAAATCGTCGGCGATCGTCACATTACTACTATCGTACCAAGGTGAGTCTATAGCCTCGCTTTAACATGTTTACTTGTTTTATAAAACCCGCGAGGGGGATAACATGCTCGTTTTATTAAAATAAAAGGGGTACAACGAGAAGTTGTGGAAACCCTTATTATTGGAAAAGCATTTATTATAAATGAAGGGTACAACGAGAAGTTGTGGTAAACCCTCTTTCTTTTAAAATTGAACACAAAGGACCCGATTGTATGCTTAGATGAAAGTTGTTATACAAGTTTGTTTAGCCTGAAAAGACCCATGAATCGTGAATTGTTAATCGAAAGGAACGCTAATACTATGGATAGATCTATCGGGGTGACACCCAGTCCGGTCGCGACTAGCTATCGCGTGGTGTTGTGATGCACAAGTAATGAAACATTGGATGCAATTGTATAAGAGAAATATACGCACTTGGCTAGGTGTGTTGGGCTGAAATAATATATGTTAACGTTCAATTTCACCAGACTTATGAAATAACAACGATAATTATGTCTGATCCACATGATTGTCAACCACGGAAGGTTTATTCAGAATACTTGTGTTCGTTTATTTAATTTAAACTCTATAGATTCACTCAGCATTTTTGTTGACTTTATAGCATGTATTATCTCAGGTCCATGAAGAAGGCACTCAAGGAAGGTGGTTTCATGCAGCTTGCTAAATTAAAATGTTTTGGCCCGCTTTTATAAACTATGTCCATTCAAAGAAACTTTTATCGTTTGGTTGGTTGTGTAAACCTTAAAACTATTTGGGACCGTGTGTGAACTGTTTTATCTTTAAACAAATGAATGGATGTATGTTTTATTAAAACGACTCATTTTGAGACGTTTTCTATGATATTGAGGTTGAACCATGACAGTAACACCCAATGACTCTTCCGCTGCTATGACCCGAAATTGGGGGTGTTACAGATTGGCATCAGAGCTCAAGTTATAGAGAACGAAAAGATTTTCCAAAAATAAAATTTTGAAATCTTTTGACTATAACATCTGCAAGCGAAACCTTCGAGTTGCCAATGGACGAGAATAAGAAAAGTATATATATGTTATAAATATTTAATTATTAACTATGCTTAAAGCATAATGAAATTACATTTATTTACAAATGTTAATTGTTTGATTATTATAATACTAATACGTGATTTACAAACGACGCTGATTGTCACAATAGAAATCCCTGTCTTTTGACTCATTCCTTGTGAATCTTCGTTCCTTGTCTAAATTCTATTCTTTGTTCTATCATGCATTCTTGTTTCTTTTCATCTATCTATTCTTATTTTGTGTTATTCATTTTTGTTATCACAAGCGTTGATTGAATACTCATTTTGATGTGAATTGTGTAACAGGATCATGCCGCCAAAATAGTTGACTGAGACTCAATTACTTGCTATAGTAGCTGATCAATTTCAGGTATCTATGAATGCATTTATGGCAAATATGAATAATGGAGCTGGTGAATCTGGTGGAGCTGGTGGATCCGGTGGAGCTGGTGGATCTGGTGGAGCTGACGATACTAGAGCTGGCAATACTGGAGCTGGCAATACTGGAACTGGTAATACTGGAGCTGGTAATACTGGAGCTGGTAATACTGGAGCTGGTAATACTGGAGCTGGCAATGCTGGTGCTGGAACTGGTGATGCTGATAGACCAGTGATTCCTGAAAACAAGAAGTGTAATTATACCTCGTTCATGAAATGCAAACCTCCAACTTTTAAGGGTACTGAAGGTGCTGTTGGGTTAATGCAATGGTTTGAAAAATTGGAATCCGTGTTTCGATTTAGTGGAAGTGAGGAAGGAGACAAGGTGATGTTTGCCTCTTCTACTCTTCATGGGAGAGCATTAACTTGGTGGAATGGAAGAATGGCATAAATGGGTATGGATGCTGCTTATGCTACACCATGGGTTAAAGTAAGAAGGTGGATGACTGAGGAATTCTGTCTAAGGAGTGTTATTCAGAGGTTAGAACAGGAACTATATCAGCTGAGACTGAAGGGTACTGACATCGATGGATACACAAACAGATTCCATGAACTTGCTCTACTTTGTCCAAACAAAGTTAACCCAGAATACTTAAAGGTGGAGCAGTATATTCGTGGCTTACCTACCAACATCCGTGGTGATGTGACCTCGTCTAAACCTGTCAATATTGATGAAGCTGTTCGTATGGCCTACCAACTAATGGGTCAAATCATCCAAGACAAGGCTGATGGTGTTTCTAAAGGTAATAAAAGAAGAGCTGAAAATGATAGTGATGATCGTGGTGATAACCGTCAATCTCACAATAGGAATCAAAACCGAAGGAGGGGTAATGCTAATGCGATGACTGAAACTGCATCTGCTGATAAGGGAACCAGATGTCAACGCTACAAGAAGTCTCATACTGGTGAATGTGCTAAGTGTAGGAAGTACAACAAGTTAGGTCACAAGACTGAAGACTGTTGGGGACCAGGAAAGAAGGGAGTGACGTGTTTTAACTGCCAAGGTAAAGGACACATGAGGAACCAATTCCCTCAACCTCCAAAGAATGCGCGTGGTAGAGATAACCAGGGAAAATCTTATCAGTTTGGTGAAGCCGAAGCGAAGCAAAACCCGAAAGTTGTCACTGGTACGTTTTTACTGAACAACCGTTATGCTACAACTTTATTTAATTCTGGTGCGGACAAAAGCTTTGTGTCTACATGTTTTAGTACCTTAATTGATATCAAACCGATCGAATTAGACGCGAGTTATGAGGTAGAACTAGCTGATGGTAAATTAGTGAGTACCAATCGTGCGCTCCTAGGATGTTCTCTTAATCTTCTGAACCGTATTTTTAAGATAGACTTGATGATTATCGAATTGGGAAGTTTTGATATTATTATCGGAATGGATTGGCTATCCAAGTATAATGCGTCTATCTTGTGTGGAGAAAAGAAAGTTAGGATTCCCTTGGATGACAAGACCATGGTTATCGAAGGTGGTCAACGTAATTCACGACTAAAAATCATTTCGTGCATTAAGGCTCGTAAGTATATCGAAAGAGGTTGTGAGTTATTCCTAGCTAAAGTATTGGAGAAGGAATCGAAGGAGAAACGTGCCGAAGATGTACCTGTCATCCGTGACTTTCCGGAAGATTTGCCTGGACTTCCGCCTCCAAGGCAAGTAGAATTCCAAATTGACCTAATTCCTGGTGCTGCACCTGTGGCTCGTGCGCCATATCGTTTAGCACCATCCGAGCTGAAGGAGTTATCTGTGCAATTGCAAGAGCTATCTGATAAGGGTTTTATAAGACCGAGTTCGTCACCTTGGGGAGCTCCTGTCTTATTCGTTAAGAAGAAAGATGGTTTGTTTCGTATGTGTATTGATTACCGAGAGCTTAATAAGCTAACGATCAAGAATCGTTATCCGCTTCCAAGAATTGATGATTTATTTGATCAACTTCAAGGTTCTCGTGTTTTCTCCAAGATTGATCTTCGTTCTGGTTACCGTCAACTTCGCATACGTGAGGAAGATATTCCTATTAGGGCGTTTAGCCCTCGTTATAGTCATTATAAGTTTCTGGTTATGCCTTTTGGTTTGACTAATGCACATGTTGTATTCATGGATTTAATGAATCGCATTTGTAAGCCGTATCTTGATAAATTCGTGATCGTTTTCATAGATGATATTCTAATCTACTCCAAGAACAATGAAGAGCATGCCGAACACTTAAGGATTATCTTGAACTTGTTAAAGAACAAAAAGTTGTACGCTAAATTCTCAAAGTGTGATTTTTGGCTTAATTCTGTACAATCTCTCGGACATGTGATTGATAAAAGTGGAGTACATGTTGATCCTGCAAAGATCAAAGCCATCAAGAATTGGAGTGCTCCGACTACTCCAACTGAAGTACGACAATTTCTAGGCTTGTCTGGTTATTACTGAAGGTTTATTGAAGGATTCTCTTTGATATCGAAACCATTAACTAAGCTGACTCAGAAGAATAAACTGTATGTGTGGGGCGATGATGAAGAAGAAGCTTTCCAAACCCTGAAGATGAAACTCTGTAGTGCGCCGATTTTATCGTTACCTGAAGGAAGTGAAGACTTTGTTGTTTATTGCGATGCATCTCTTCGAGGATACGGTGATGTTCTCATGCAACGTGAAAAGGTGATCGCATATGTCTCTAGACAATAAAGGAAGAATGAGGAGAACTATACAACCCATGACTTAGAATTGGGTGCTGTGGTTTTTGCTTTGTGACTTTGGAGACATTATCTGTATGGCACGAAGTGTACAGTATTCACTGATCATAAAAGCCTACAATACATATTGGATCAAAAGGAGCTGAATATGAGGCAACGTCGATGGGTTGAACTCTTGAGTGATTACGACTGCGAAATTCGTTATCATCCAGGAAAGGCGAACGTGGTAGCTGACGCGTTAAGTCGAAAGGAAAGGGAGAAACCGATTCGAGTGCGTGCTTTGGTAGTGACAGTTCATAATGACTTACCTGAGCAGATTCGAGACGCACAAATCGAAGCGTGCAAGAAGGAAAATATTGCAGCCGAAAGATTTAGAGGAGACGGTGAAACATTTGAGACGCGAGCCGATGGTATCAAATGCTTGAGAGGTCGAATTTGGTTACCATTCTTTGGTGGACTGAGAGACTTGATTATGTTAGAATCTCATAAGTCTAAGTATTCCATTCATCCTGGATCAGACAAAATGTACCAAGACTTGAAAAAGTTATACTGGTGGCCGAATAAGAAAGTTGATATTGCAACATACGTCGCGAAATGCTTAACATGTGCAAAAGTGAAAGCTGAATATCAGAAGCCGTTAGGATTACTTGTCCAACCTGAAATTCCAATCTGGAAATGGGAGCGAATTACGATGGACTTCATCACAAAACTCCCAAGGACACCGTCTGGGTTCGATGCAATTTGGGTTATTGTCGATCGTTTAACTAAATCCGCTCATTTTATTCCAATCAACGAGAGGTTCGGTTTGGAGAAACTCGCCGATATTTATCTGAAGGAAATCGTGTGCAAGCATGGTGTTCCGATTTCAATCATTTCCGATAGAGATAGTCGTTTTGCTTCTGGATTTTGGAGATCACTTCAAAAGTCATTAGGAACCAATTTGTGTAGGATTGTAAATCTTGCTTATGTATCTAGAGAGAGAAAGAGATAGAGAGATGGTGGATTTCACACAAAGCTAGAGAGAGAAAGTAATGTTTACTATGTGAAAAATAATGAAACCACACCCTCTCCATCAAAGGAGAGGGTTTATATACCCAAGCCTTGTAAAGGGCTTGGGCTTACACTTTTGGGCCGGCCTACACATGTTGTAGGCTAGGCTTGGACTTGTTTGATAAGTAAAGAAGATTAACTAAACTACGAGCTTTTACATGAACTATCGTTGGAGTGACCGATCCTTCTTAATACGTAAAACGTATTTCCAACAATCTCCCCCTAAGGGAGGTCACTCCAAACAAGGGCGTTACCCGAGTTACAATAATGAAATAAACCCAGCATACTATGCTTGTCTTGAGCTCGTAGTCTTTGTCTTTCTTTTTCTTTTTCTTTTCTGGTGAACATGCTGATGTGATCTTTGATATCAATCTTTGAGCATTAATCTCTTGCCTTGATCTCGTGCATCCATCACTTGTGATCTTCGCCTCTTCGTGACACCATGTCCCACATACTTATACCTTCGTAATTCTTGAAAGCTTCAGAGTTCGATACAGCGGAAGACTTAACTTTTAGGCTTTCTTGAATTAGATGAGATATTAAGTGCATAAGGTATAAGCATGCGGGGACGACTTCTTCTTGGATTCCGCAACGCCACCGTCTTCAAATGCCGCAACATAAGTAGACACGAACGAAATGGCTTTGAACATTTCATTCTAAATCGGTAGCATTTTACCTCCGGTCGGTGAAGACCGTTGGACGATATTAGATATCGTACCCGTGACGGATAGTTTCAGTTAAGTAACTTCCTGACAGGATTTCGCGGGTAAACCCGTTCTCTTTATTCGACCGTCCAAAGCTGACTGCGAACATAAAGAGTGAATCATTTGGATAAAGATATCCGCATGATTTGAAGCCGTCAATTCATGTTCCTGGAACAAGTGAAATTCAATTAAGAACCGCACCATCGTTGCTTTCCAGTTGTCACGAGCTTGATTCGTATAGAATCTTGCAAGTTACCTACCAAGTGCTGTTTGAGGTTAACACTAGAAGGATTTCCACTCATCACTGTGAACACTAAGGTATCACTCTGAGTGTTCTGGCAAGATCACTAAGATATTGCGTAGAGGCCTGGAACGTGTTTAAATTCAGTTAAGAATTAAACAGCTGTTGCTTTCCAGTTATCACAAGTTTGATTCATAAAGAATCGCACAAGTCACCTACCATGAGCTTTTTGATATTCGCTCAAGAAGGATTTCCATCTTCATTGTAAATACTTTCGTATTACTCGGATGTTCAGGCAAGATCATGAAGATTTTGCGTAGGACTCTTAAAATCTTTCTTACTTTTCACAGTGTGTGAAGAAGCAAGGAAATATGAAAGTGTGTCCTAGTGAGATATTTGATGATCTCAAATGGCTCTAGACTCGATCGTGCACTTTGGATTTTAGTGATCGGAGGCTGGAGAGGAGTGCCACCATTTCAATACCAATTTATTCGGAGTGAATAAATCGATAGATAACGTGTTGTCTCCGTGTGATTAAAACAAATACCTTTTGAGAGATATCTGAGTTAGCTGGGATGGGTTGTGCATTGCATCACTGGGTCCATGATGTCTGTCTTCAATATCAAGAATCATTAAACAATGATCTTAATAGCATATGTATTGACCCGGTTTCTGCCTAAGTTGTAAGGAGGGCTTCTTTCTTTACACCCTTTATCTTTACAATTCTTTTTCATTCTTCAACCCCTTCAATGCTTACCAATACGTCATCACTAGCACCTTGTTGTGATTGTTCCAGTGCTAACTTAAGTACTTGGTCGGCATTCAGCTACGTTCACAATCTTTCTCCATCTTTCCTAAGGACTACTATTTCTAGCTATGGAATGTCCTTGGGAAGATTCCTCCGGTTCTGGAAGAATCATAGGACTTAACATATCCTACCATCCTTATGTCACCACAATCTTCATCGTCGTGAATTAAATGAGGTTTGGGTAAGTATATGTCACCATGAAAATCCATTTTGCTCCCCCTTAACATATGCCACGATATTCGAAAACATTTCGCACATGTCGGGATGAGCCAGCACATTAAGTCAAACCATTTGTGATAATATCCCATATTAAATCACATTTTCTCCCCCATATTAAAAATATTAACCCAATCGATGTTTTTAATATCAATTGATTTAATGAAGTTTTAACAAAGGTTTTGGGAAGAAAAATGCAAGTCCATTTTATCTTCATGATATCAAACGTATGAGATATGATATCGATTTGTAACATGATCACATATTCACCATATTAAAAAGAATTGACAAGGTTGGACCTGATAGATGAGAACATCATATGATAAGATCAAATGGTTCTTGTCAGCATATGTTGGTCGCCTCGTCACGTCTGAAGTCATCTCTTGACACCACATGTACGATTGGTATTGTTGTCTTGACACCAGTTAGTGAGCTTGGCACGTTCGGCATCGAAGATTCTGAATGCTTGACAATTGCTCCCCCTCAATTGTTGACCCGTGTTCTATTGAAAGAGCTGTAGTCGTCGGTTGAGTAGTCGCATCGTCGAGTATGTAGATACCAATTGTAGATTGCATGGTTGTAGAGATGATAGCTTCATAAAAACAAGACTTCTCTTGTTTTAACAAATAAATGCACTGAAACGTACATATATTCGTGTTAGATCAAGTTATAAAGTAAACTTGATCCCTTACAAGGTTTTAAAGTAAACCTTGCCCGAGAAAATTAATTCCCGTTGTTAGCCAAAGCTTTCATCAGAAATACTTGACTTTAATGTGAAAACCGGGTTGTAGTCTGAAATAACTACAAGCCATTTAGGCATGTTTTATGAAATATTTACAACTTTTGTACGAACTCTATTTATGGCGCCGTGTCGATATTAATCAACATTTCTAAGGCCGTAAATATTATCGTACCAAAAGACATGCCTTTGAAAAATAAAGTAAAAATATTTTTGGATTTTTCTAGATTTTTCAATTTTTATGGTTTTATATGGTTTTATATTTTTGTATTTTGCTTTTGTGGATAAAAATATAAACAATATATACAAATGATCACCAAGGATACGGAGAATAGTTTTACCACCACTATTCTTTCGCTTCATCTGCTAGTTCCTTAAGAGTCTCAGGCGAGAAGGTTCTCATTCCTAGCTTGTCGGCCAAAAATTCAATTCGAGCGCGATCTAAAGCCTTCGTGAAAATATCCGCCAATTGATACTCAGATCGGACAAAGTAAAGCTCGATTACTCCATTTTCCACTTGCTCCTTGATGAAGTGGTAGCGAATGTCAATATGCTTCGACCGAGAGAATTGAACGTTGTTGCAGCATAAGGCAATTGCACTCTTGTTGTCACAGTACATCGGAATCTTGTTGAAACCTAGACCATAGTCGGTTAATTGCGATCTCATCCAAAGAATTTGAGCACAGCAACCGGACATAGCTATGTATTCTGCTTCCGTACTTGAAATTGCGGCGCTTTTCTGCCTTTTCGATGCCCAACTGATTAATCGATCTCCTAGTAGTTGCAAAGTTCCACTCGTGCTACGCCTTGTATCTTGACAACCCGCGTGATCCGCATCTGCATATGCCATTAGTGCAATAGAAGAGTCCTTCGAATACCAAAGTCCCCGATTAATGGTTCCTTTAAGATATCGAAAGATCCTTTTAACAGTAGCTAAGTGTAACTCAGTAGGCCTAGTTTGATACCTGGCACACATACATATAGCAAACTGAAGATCAGGTCGACTGGCTGTGATATACAGAAGAGTACCGATCATTCCACGATAAAGTGTCGGATCAACGGCAACTCCATGTGGATCTGCATCAAGCTTTGTTCGTTCCACCATTGGAGTATCCACGGGGTCGCAAGATTCCATCTTATACTTCTTAAGCGATTCAAGGGCATACTTTGATTGATTGATAAAAATGCCTTTGGGACTCTGAGATATCTGAAGACCTAAGAAGAATGATACCTTGCCCATCATTGACATCTTAAACTTGGAAGACATGAGTGTCCCAAACTCATCCGATAAGGTTTGGGTCGAGGCTGCGAATATAATATCATCAACATATATTTGTACCATAATCATATCTTTACCTCGTTTCTGAATGAACAGCGTAGGATCCACCTTGCCTTTTGCGAAGCCTTGTGTAATGAGGAGTTGTGACAAAAGATCATACCATGCGCGAGGAGCTTGCTTCAACCCATAGAGAGCCTTCTTAAGCTTGTACACATGATTAGGATAATTAGGATTCACAAAACCATCCGGTTGTTGAACATAGACCTCTTCCTTGAGTTCACCATTAAGAAATGCCGTCTTCACATCCATCTGATAGACGACCATATTCATATGGGCTGCATAAGCGAGGAATAGTCTAATAGCTTCCAAACGGGCAACAGGTGCAAAGGATTCCATAAAGTCGATGCCCAATAATTGCTTGTATCCACGAGCTACTAGACGAGCTTTGTTCTTCAATATTCCGCCTAACTCATCGAGTTTCACCTTGTAAACCCATTTCAAAGTGAGTAACTGCACTTGATCCGGGCATGGGACAAGTTCCCAAACATCAAGACGTATGAATTCGTTAAGTTCTTCTTGCATAGCTTCTATCCAACAGGATTGAGTAAAAGCTTGTTGCCATGTCTTAGGTTCAACTTCAGTGAGAAAAGCATCAAAGTAACAAAACAATGCACTTTCTTGTAACTGACTTCGTGTGGATACCGGACGATTAGGGTCACCAATAATAGAATCTATAGGATGATCCTTTGTCCACTTGCTGTCATGTTCACGAATCCGTGGATTGGAGTAAACTGTAGTTGGAGCTTCTTCTAAGGTGGACGACCTGGCTTGATTAGGGTCGGGAATAGATACACCAAAGAATGGAAGTTCACGCATTTGAGCAAATTCCAAATCGTGATCATCATCATCCTCTTCATCATCAATAGGCATGACATGGGTAGTTGAAACATGTGTTGGTTGAGAATTACTTGTTGAAGGTATATCTTGACCATTAGGTGCAGATATATCTGATTGTGCAACGGTTGCTGGAGCGACAACTTCGGTTACCGGAGCTATTACTTCAGGTTCTGGAGCAACAATACTTGGAGGAGTAAAGAATTCATCAAAGAACGGTTGAAACAACGTATCCCATTCCTTCCTAGTAGGTGGTGTAAATGATGATGAAGTAGGGTTGTTTGGGACAAGACCAGAACTAATATTACTGGGTCCCATTTCATGAAGTGCGGGTTCAGAGCTGCTTTGCTCAGAAGCCATTGCTGTCAGCTCATCAAAATCAACATTCATAGTTTCGAGGATCTTGCGAGAGTTACGGTTGTAGATTCGGTATGCCTTCTTTGCGGGTGCGTAACCAATGAAAATACCAATATCGGCCTTTGGTTGAAGTTTTCCCAAATTGTCACCATCATTATTTGGATAGCAAAGAGAACCAAATACATGAAGATATGATAAATCTGGTACTTTTCCATGGAGAAGCTCATAAGGTGTTTTACCATGGCGTTTACGAATTAGTGACCGGTTTTGGGTGTACACTGCTGTAGATACTGCTTCTGCCCATAAAAACAATGGAGCCTTTGCGTAAATTAACATCGTTCTAGCAGCTTCCATAAGTGTGCGATTTCGCCTTTCAACGACACCGTTTTGTTGTGGAGTGCGTGCAACAGATGTTTCATGAGATATGCCAACTTCTTCATAGTAATCACGCAAGATTTGATTCACAAATTCGGTTCCATTATCTGTACGAATGCGTCGGACAGTAGTGTTGAGACGCACTTGAATCATCTTGAGAAATCCGATGATGAATTTAGGTGCCTCATTCTTTGCTTTAAGAAATTTCACCCATGTAAACCGAGAGTAATCATCGACAATGACGAGGATGTACTTTTTGCCACTAAGACTTTCAACACGCATTGGCCCACAAAGATCCATATGCAACAGATAAAGTTTCTCTTGGTTGGTGTCTTCCGTCTTGGGTTTGTAAGATTTCTTAGTGCTTTTCCCCATTGTACACGCGGAACACAAATGATCCTTGTGAAATGATAGTTTAGGAAGACCACGAACAAGTTCGTTTTTCGCCAAGTGATTGATAGCGTCAAAGTTAAGATGAGATAACCGTCGATGCCATAACCATGACTTAGTCTTCGATGCTTTGGAGAGAAGACATACGGGAGAAGCGGCCATCATGTCTTGTAGAGACAAAGTATACAAATTATTCCCTCGAGTACCTTTCAATAAATCAACCCCTTCCAAATTACGAATGAAGCAGGTATGCTCTCGAAAAGCAACTTCTAGGTTTGCATCACAAAATTGTCCCACAGAAAATAAGTTGTGACCAAGACCTTCCACGTAATACACTCTTGAAATTATAACATTCCCAATATGATATTCACCGTAACCCATTATCTTTGCAATATGATCATTTCCAAATCTAACCGTACCAAGAAACTTGCTGACGAAATTTCTGAGCTGAGAGCGATCTCCGGTCATATGCTTGGAGCAACCAGAGTCCAAATACCAGAGAACAATTTGGACCACATGTTTTCAATCACAACAGTAGACAATGCATTGGAAACTATTGGTTCCGGAGTGTTAGCAGATACAGATATGTTATTATCAGAATTGATAGCATTTTTGTTATCCTTAGATTTCCTGCATTTTCTAATGTGAGTTTTAGCACTAACAGGTTTTACTGTTCCAACTTTCTTAGGTTTTGGATTATTCGCGGGCACTACAGTGGGAGTAGACCTATTTAAAGGGCACTTTGTTCCTACAGTAGTGTTGGTGTTCCTAGTTAAAGGACACGCTTGTGTTTTGGTAGCCTTGGTACTCCTAGTTAAAGGGCACGCTTTCTTCACTTCAGTGGGAGTGATCCTAGTTAAAGGGCACATATTTCCTACTATAGTGAAAGTCCTACCAGTGGGGCGCCACATCCAACCAACTTGGGTTAACACTTTCCCAGTCGGTTTCCATTCTAATTCATTTTTCTGGGCATGCATCTCATTCACATGGTCAATAAGGCAAGAATCATGATGACTAGAAAACATACATTCATTGCAATTCCAACATTTTAAATTAGAATTCACAGTAGGCTTAGAACGCTGCACAACCGCAGAGCCTTTAGGTTTAGCTACATGATTCTTTTTATTCAAAACAGAAATAACATTCCTAGGATGGGCTTCTACTTTTTTCTTCACTTGACTACTAGTTGGGGGCAAGATCCTATCATTCTTCTTGTTTCTTTTAAGCTTAGATCTTTGAGCCTTAGTAGTGGTGCTTACTCCTGTAGAAGGCAACACGGGAATATTAGAAGCTGGTTTTGATTCCGCCTTATCTTTAGTGACCAAAGTTTGAGAAGGTTTAGTCTTAGGGCCCTTGTTAAGTGGTGTGACGGATATTAGGTTCCTTTTGATTGCACTAGAGGACGAAGCTGAGATAGTGGCTGCGTTATCCACAACATTCTTACCTTTTAGAGTACGAAGTGTTTCCTTTAACTCAGCCAAGACCAGATTTTTATCACAAATTTGTTACCTCAAATCAGATATTTCCACCGACTTTCGATTCAATTGTTCAATCAACGATTGATTCTGTGCAGTGGTGTTAGCACATGCGGGCTTTACTGAATCGAAGAGTCGTGTATTTTTCTGTTTTAAGTTATCAACTTTGGACAAAATCTTGGAAACTCGATTATCTAGATCAAGTTTAAAATTCTCAGCGGCCTCAAGTACGTTCACACAGTTAAGCTCCTTAGATTTCTCTATTTCTATCGGCAAAGAGTTAGCAACTTTGTCACTTGGCTGACGCTGTTTTCATTGTAAATTCAATCGAAAAGTCTTTTCAAAATTTGCATCATCGATATTAACACCTTCGAATGACGTTTCAAAGATTTCTTGAATAAATTGTTGCTTGCATTCAAGCGAAATACAATGTGTTTGAATCTCATCAAAACGTTTTGAAAGCGAAGAATATGAATCTTGAAGCTTTAAAAATTCAGCGTCAGATTCGTGACAAGTACTATCTACCACATTATCCACAGATTCAACATTATGCACAATAGAATCATTATCAACACTTGTATTCACACAGACAGAAACTATATCATGATACATCACTTGATTCAGAAGCAGATCATTATGGCGTGAAACCCGTTCTATTTCAAGTAAACTGTTTTCATAAGCATCTTCCATTTCATTGAAAACACGTCTAACTTCTTCTATTTCTAAAAACAAATCTTGATCAATATTACGAAGACAAGCTTTAACATTCTTTACAAACGGAACAATTTCATCTCGAAACGCAGCTCTAGTGTGCTCAAAGTTCCATTCACCTTCCGTTATGACCGTGGCCGTCGTACGTTCCAAAATGACCTTGTCAAAATCG